>JAJLRJ010000004.1:14981058-15581727 GCA_024195265.1 Dendrophyllia cribrosa
TTCTAAATTTACCCACTCTAACATTTGAAATGTTTCTTCGGTTGTCGCCCTTCTTTGTATTAGATGTGCTGCTCTAAGACACTGTAGGTTTTTACTGCAGCCGTCTGACAGCCCACCTCGCACCGTATTCGTGTAATAGACCATTTTCGTATTCTCGGTATTGAACTGGTACTAGCTTGCAATGGAGGCTAATGCGGGGGAATATCATTAAAAATATTTGCATGTGAAAAGATTCCCCCGCACGAGCCTCGACTGCAAGCCAGTACCAGTTCAATACCGAGAATACGAAAATGGTCAATTAGAAATTGGTTGTACTAAACTGCAATTGTATACGTATTTGGCAGCTTTTAAAGTAATGTAAGGTCGTATGCCATTTATTGCTGAACAATAAGCCTAGACGTTTGCTTAGTTTGTTAAAAATTCGTTCTGTCAGCTCGTTCCATAAAAGATGTTCATCTAGCGTTACCCCTAGGTAACAAAAGCTTGATACTCTTTCAATCTTTTTCCCGTGAAGTTATATTTTAATGTTCGAGGAATGTTCTGGGTTTTGCTTCAATGAGTTCCAAACAGCATCCATTTAGCCTTACTCTTATTAAGTGCCAGCCTGTTGCTTACTTACCATTGCTCAACATAGTTTAAATCGTTTGGATGAACCTGCTTGATTAGACCTGGACTCAGTGGAATCAGAGAACTAAATGACTGTATCATCTGCATACACGCCAATTGATGATTTTAGTAAACACCGTGGGAGATCATTGATGTATACAACAAACAGTATCGGGCCCAATATGAATTCTTGAGGAACCCCATAACCAATAGCAAGACTAGATGATACGTCTTGCTTATATTTGACCTTATGAGATTGAGTAGTGAGCTAGGTAGTCTTCAAAAATTTCAGGCTTTTCTCTCTAATTGTGTGTCTTAGGCCCCGGCCACACTAATGCGTTTTCAAAAGTCTCCGTTTTTATCTCGGCGAAAACGAAGCAAAATATTTTCGTCCTTACTAGCGTTTTCGTATCGTTTTACCTGTCCCACTAAAACGCTCGAAAACGACGAAAACGACTGGGACCTGGGATTGCGCATGTGTTAAAGGTGATAGATGCTCCGATTTGGACTGGAACCGATGGCATGTGACGTCACCGTTTTCAAAAGTCTCTCTCATCGGTATTTTCGGGCGTTTTAGTGTGGACGATAGGCGAAATCGAATCAAAACGTATGCGTTTTCAAACGAAAACGCATTAGTGTGGTCGGGGCCTTAAATATACGCCGGTTTTAGGGACCACTACACCGGTTTTAGGGCCCGCGAGTAAGTTAACCATTTTGAAAATAACAAGAAAACTAGAAGTAATTAGTTGAATGTAAAAACTACATGCAGGAAACGCCGGTTTTAGGCACACATACTGTATACGATACCACGCCTGAGTAACGATTACATTCAATCCATACTGTTGTCGTGAGGCTTGGATTGGTTGCAAAGCAATTGAAACGTCTAGCCAAATCGAAACACTACAGATTTCTTCGAGTCTTCGTTCAGCGTGAAAACCAGTAGTGCTTCTGCGAAAGTGTCGACGGTTAATCACCATTTCTGTAAATTTGATTTCACAGGTGTGGTAAAACTGAAAATATTCTTGGTCACGCATTACTTGACAATACATGTGGTGACATCCATGATCGTTCATGGTCCGGGGTAATCATGAAACCTACTTGCAGCTTATTAAAATCAATAAAAAATCCAAAAGACTGCCAACCTGTTCGACAGCTGAATATGACACTGGAGCAAGAAATACCGGTGTTTGATTGGAACAACAATTTGACATACCGAAGCGTGGCTTGTGCCAGATGCAACAATGGAGGAAATCTGTCGTTTTGGGGGCTTAAAATAACATGCTCAGGTGGTTTACAACCTCCTCGACATGACATTGCAGCTCTTAAAACGTTTGTAACAGAAAATGAAATGTGCTCTTGGAAATATGAACCATTTCCAAACCTTAAGCAACGCTACAAGTTCTGTGTGATGCACGATTCAATTTGTGCCAATAGTCAGCTACCAGTGATGTCGGCGGTTAAAAGATTATGTTCCTCGTATTCTATGGCCTTTTCAGTTGGTCTAAGTGACATATACTACAGAAACCCACACTGTGTACTTTGTGATCCGGAGGGAAGAAAGGAAGATAATACACCGTCGACGGGTATTCTACCACCATCGCCTCCACTGGCAATTCTTCTTGATGTGAGCTCGAATATTTTAAATCAAGAAGTCCCAAAGACACCTCAGCCTCCCACACAACATCGCATTCTGGCGTCACTTAGTTATAATCTAACGTCACATGTGTTAAACTGCAGCTTGTTTATGAAGAACTGCACTGTAATCTTTGGCGGTAAAGCGTGTGTGGTTCTCACATCAGTGATGAACCAAACAACACAGATGCCCCCCAACACAAACCGTGTTAAAGTACTAACCCCAAAGCAGTTATTGTTGGACAAGAGCGCGATGAAGCAAGAAGAAAACACTGTTGTTCTTCTTTGTCCAGATCACCAAACTGTAAAATATGAGCAGCATGGATTTTCTGTGGTTTTTAGTTATATCACATTTATTGGAACAATACTCTCCATTACCTCACTGTGTTTTCTGCTCGGCGTTTACCTTTCTTTCAAAGAACTTCGAAATCTGCCTGGAAAATGTCTCATCAGCCTCTCATGTGCGTTGCTGTGTTATCAAGTTATATTCCTTTTTGGTGAAAAGTCCAAAGAAGTAGAGTCTCTCTGTAAGGCGGTCGCCATTTGTCTTCATTTCTTTGTTCTAGCTGCTTTTACGTGGATGAGTGTCATCGCGTTTGACACAGCGAACACTTTTCAAGTTCAGGGTAAGTTGAACCATCGTGAGGAAACAAATCAACATAATTGCTAAATCGCGAGAAAATGTTAGGACCCAGTCAGTAAAGAAAACGAAAACGGTTTGTAATTGAGTAACGTTGCATGAGTAGGCATAATATCTTGTATATGTTCTTGGAAGAAAAATGTCTTGCACAAGCCAACATTTTGACAATAATTTCTCGTCCCAGCAACGGAATCGGAATCGGAATCGAAGTTGGAAGTGTGAGAAGCCTTACATTAAAGTGGAAATAAAACCACAGTCGTAATTGGAACCGTAAGCGCGACGGAATTGGAATCGGAAGGATCAGAAGGTCCTCTTTGTCTTCCGATCCCGTTTTTAATTTTGTCGCTTACGACCTGGTGATTTCCACTGGATCATAACAAACTTCCGATTGGAATTGCGCTTCTGTCGCATCCGTTGCTGGTATGAACTAGCCCTTTCAGATCATTTCTTTTAAATTTTATACACGTAAACCGACTCCAAGAGAGGCAAGATTTACATTGTTTCAAAGAAATAGATGTCGCCCGTTGCCGCAGAACGACCCTTTTTTATTGAGAAAAAAACTGATCAAATGCAGAAACAGTAACTTTGTTACACGAGATAGTCACATAGCACTTTGGTTTTTACTTGATAGTTAGTGACACAACAAGACAAGCGTCAGACACCAGGAAGACTTTTATCAAATACTGTATTGTCGGCTGGGGAGTTCCTTCAGTAGCCGTGGTTGGGTGTGCTGTGCTGGACTCCACAGGAACCTTGCACTTTGGATATGGTTCGTACTCGACTGTGTGTAATAGTAATAATAAGTATTGTTGTTAGCAACGGATATGCAAATACAGTTCATTCTCTTTAAGTCGAATACTCTCGGGACGGGAGTAATGATACCTCGAGTTGGAGTCCGAGTTCGAGTTCGAGTTAGACTTCGAGTTGGACTTCGAGTTGGAAATTTGAAATTTCGAGGAAATTTCGAGAAAAATATAAAAAAAAAACAGCATTTAACTAGACTGTCCCCTTTAAGTTGACTGTCATCTGGAAAAAGAGAACGTAATGGCAGATCGTTTAGGAACACAGTTATCAGTTTTTCATCGTTCATTTTTAGAAACAAACACGTCAAACCAGTCAAACATATGTCCAATTATTTCGAGTAAATTGAAACGATCACCCCGTTGTTTAATTAATTAGCTTTTTTATGGTATTTATCTGAATATCCCTGAAACCGTAACCTAACTGTTATTATTTTGAAAGCATGTTTTATCGCTTTCATATTGAACTGGCCGCGTATTGTATTGTTTTTGGGTGTACTTTGCAAGCGCAAGCACAACTTTTGTGATAAATTAAAAAATATATATATATTTGTGAATGACATTCTATAAATATAACTTGTAACGTTAACAACAATGACAACAAAAGCTGGGACACGGTTAAGTAAATTATAGTACTCTCAACAAAATTACTGATTGGGGAAGAGCAATACAATTACTCCCAAATTGTACTCTGCAGGAGTGCCAATTACTTTTGTCTCACCTGGTGGGTGGCAGGAAGAGAAATGGGTGTACTGGAAATTAAAGTCTTTGTTGGTTTAAAATGCGTGTGGATATCAAGGATTCCTTGTTTGTTAAATCTCTCGCCTGTTAAAACGGTTGTATCCCGATCCCGATCCGATCCCGGTTGTATACTTCTTTGTCTGAGATTTCAGCCGTGAACTTAATTGTAGGATGATGTCTGTTTGCAAGGACAATGAAATCTTCTATCTCCTTTTTGTCAACACTCCACAGTGAAAATATGTCATCGATGTATCTTTTTCACTGGAGTGGTTTTGTGTTGCTTGAACTGATTATTTCTGTCTCGACCGCCGACATAAAGATGTTTGCAAAGGAAACTGCCATCTTTGTACCCATTGCGGTTCCATGTATTTGGAGATAGTTTCCCCTGCTAAATTCAAATGAATTCTCTTGGAGGATGAGTCTTAGGATTCCATTGAGGGAATGGGTCGGGATGGGGGTGTTGTCCTTAGAAATTCTCGTATGCTCTGCATACTGTGTCTATTCCTTCCCCTTGTGGGATATTCGTGTAAAGACTGGTAGCGTCTAGGAGATTAAAAAGTGCCCTCTGGGAGGGGTGTCCTGTTAATACCGGGTCCGGACCCAATATTTTCTGTATAAATGCGCCCACGGCAGACGTGACCGACAAAATGACCACGTGATCACGATTTTTTCCGCCATTTAACAAAACGGCAGACTGATCCTTACGGCAGAGAAAGACAAAAGAAAAAAACTAAACTAAAATGTATATTTTACATATATTTTGTTTTATTTTTTTTGCTTTGTCTTTCTCTGCCGTAAGGATCAGTCTGCCTTTTTATTTATCTTGTACATGATTTTACTGATCCAGATCTTGGCCACATATCCGGCACCTTGCTTTCATCGGTTTGTAGTCGTGGTTTTTGCCGTTTATTGTTTACATTTTTCACGTCTGCCGTTTACCCAGGCACCAAGTGTAGATTATTACAGAATCACTCTCAAAACATAACATCGATAACATCGGATAAAAATTTAGCGCCGATAAAATCGATATGCTTAATCACAACTTTCACACTTATCGATTTTTATCGTTTTCCGATACAATTAGTTAATTTCTGTCGATTTTTATCGATTATATTTTTTTCATATTTGTATTTTTTTAACTCGAAGTCCAACTCGAAGTCCAACTCGAAATCCAACTCGAAGTCCAACTCGCTCGAACTCGAACTCGAACACGAACTCGAACTCGAACTCGAAATATCCAACTCGACGTTTCGGGATTCCCCCTCGGGACCAATTCTAGCTGACTGCCTTAGAGAGGTGTCCGCATTATAAAGAGTTAAGTTACAGACAATTAAGTGAAATTCGGCTGAAACCAGCCTGCCACTGATGTCACCTTAGAGAGGTGTCAGCCTTACAGGGGTGTCCGGGCCTTACAGGGATGTCCGGGCCTTACAGGGATGACCGGGCCTTACAGGGATGTCCGGGCCTTACAGGGATGTCCGGGCCTTACAGGGGTGTCCGGGCCTTACAGGGATGTCCGGGCCTTGCCGGGATGTCCGGGCCTTACAGAGATGTCCAGGCCTTACAGGAGTTTCCGCTTTGAGAGAGTTGACTGTAACACCTGACCGTCTATTACAAAAGATAATTAAATTTCTGCGTGATGTAATCCCGATAGCTTAATGTTTCCGCCATTCTTTAAAAAAGTTTCTTTTTGTGTTTTAGGGAATTCTTTCTATTGCTGGATCTCAGACAAAACAGCAATAGCAGTTGCTATGGTGACGCCTGTGAGCCTGGCATTGAGTTTTAATGCAGTGTGCTTGACAAAAATTGCACATGCCATTCATTATCTGCAGCAAGTATGTCGCACTAATGGCACTACTAGACCCTACTAGTATCCACACGTGTATGAATTAGGCAAACTTGTCAGTGTTGTTAACCTTACCTTGTTGAACGATACCACTAAACCAATGTTTATTTACCAAAGTTCTGCTCTGCACTCGTGTTATTTAGGTTACTGGTCATAAGGCAATAAAGATATCAACCTCAATTAGCGCAAGGTACTTACTGCTGAATCACTCTGTGCAACTGCAGCAACAAAGCGGGTTTGATGGAACTAAATGTGTATGTGAGGAGAGATTGTATTTGGTTAAAATTCCTATTATTTAATTAATTTGTCTGGTGGAGCCGGCAAAGTGAGTGTTTTCAGTTAAAACTTTCAAATCATTTTGTTTTTCTTCAGGGCGCCGGGCTGGCAGCTGCCAACCCTTCCCGAACGCCGTTACTTGTCATCTGCATCAAACTGACTGCAGTCATGGGACTGACTTGGATTCTGGCACTCATTGCCAACTGGCAACAAGCTGCATTCCTGCAATATCCTTCTAATATGTTAAACAGCATGCAAGGTGCTCATACTTTATTGCTTACTATGGGTTCAAAAGAATATCTTCCATTGTAAAAATTGATCCTTGTAGCCAAGTTACAGGGCTTTCTCCTCCGTCAGCGGAGGCTTTTCCAACAACAATTGATAATTACCGAGGAAAAGCGTAGAGCGGAAGTTGAAAAAAAAGCAATGCAAGCGTGCGAGGAGCGCATGGGCAAGGAAGAGAGAAGCAAAAAAGCCTCGAGTTCCGTTTGTCTCTGTCTAAGGTCTTTGTGGAGTTGAGAAGGCTTTAGGAACAGATTTATCATTGGGAAGAGAGAAGGAAAGAAGCAATTTTTCCACTATCTTCTTATCGCACTCTGGACGCCATAATTTTTCGATTTTCCAGATATCTTTCATTATGGTTTCGTTTTGTTTTATTGAGGCCTCACTGATGACAATCAATTTTATTCGTTTCTCACAGGATTTTTCATTATGTTGTGCTTCACCACTACGAAGAAAGTGCGCGGCCTCCTAAAGGAAAAAGTTCACAAACGATGCAATCGAATTCAGCCACAAACGAGCATGACTCAGTGTACAGGGAGTGCTGGCGCTGAAATAGATGCTGGTTACTGTACTACGGTTAACACGACAACACAATTAAAGCACGGCGACCATGCCAGACAGAACGCTTTGTAGGATCAGCCCCGAGTTTCACTGCATTAGCTTCATAAAAGACAAGTTCACTTCACTATAAACTGTAAGAGCAGTAGGTTCTGTAAAAGTACTGAGGAGTTTGAGAAATGGTCCAAAAACAACCGATTTAAAGTAAACACCGGTTAAGCAAAATCTATGTTTGTATCAAGATCCAGATTACGATCGAAGCTTAGTTCTGATGGCCAAAAACTGCAAATCAGTACAAGCAAAGGAGAAGCCTAGAAGAAACCACAAACTACAAGCACCTTGGAGTTTATGTTGATCAGGACCGTTCTTTAAACGAACAAATTGATTATATCTACAAGAACTTGCCCAACGCATAGATGGTCTACGGTCTATCAGACATTATTATCTACTAATCACTGAAAGGATCCAATTCTACAGCGCCACAATAAAGCCTATATTGATGTATGGTGGATCGGCCTGGGTATCACATTCAAAGAAAACATCAGAAGAGTTTTCAGATTACAAAAGGAGCTGCTAGGGTTATACTTCGTGCAAAAACAAGAGGAGAACGAACTGTTAAGTTATTTGAGAAATTGGACTGGATACCGTTTTATGATGAATTTAATATAAATAAGTTATGTCTTATACATTAATGTCTTAATGGACAATGTCCAGAGTATTTATCAGATAAAATTGTACGTATTAGTGAAACTTCTAAGGGAACTAAGTCTAGATATGGTGAAATTGCGTAACGCTGTCCAAAGTACAAATCAAAGGCAAACTGAAGGCGGGAGAACATTTCTTATTTCAGCTGTTAAATTATGGAACAAATTACCTGTAAATATTACGTCAAGTTCCAGCATTAGGGAGTTTAAAGAAAATCACATTAAGCATTTTAAGAAACATATATAGGAATTGACTATTTTCATTACTGTGATTATAAAATTCAAGCAATTTTTTTATTATTGTCTTCAAGTATTTCAATCATTTTAAAAAGTTTTAATGTATATATATTGACAATTTTCCCTAATTATTTAGTTATTTATTGGCTTTATATTTACCGTGATTTATTGTATATTTTCTAGGGAGGTCCACAAGTTTTTCAGTCTTTGACTGTCATGTGTTTAACCTCATTAAATAAAGTTATTATTTACTTACTTACTTACTTACTTACTTACTTACTTACTTACTTACTTACTCACTTACTCACTTACTTACTTACTTACTTACTTACTTACTCACTTACTCACTTACTCACTTACTTACTCACTTACTTACTCACTTACTTACTTACTTACTTACTCACTTACTCACTTACTTACTTACTTACTTACTTACTTACTCACTTACTTACTTACTTACTCACTTACTTACTTACTTACTCACTTACTCACTTACTTACTCACTTACTTACTTACTTACTCACTTACTTACTTACTTACTTACTTACTCACTTACTCACTTACTTACTTACTTACTTACTTACTCACTCACTTACTCACTTACTTACTTACTTACTTACTTACTCACTTACTCACTTACTCACTTACTTACTTACTTACTTACTCACTCACTCACTTACTTACTTACTTACTTACTCACTTACTCACTTACTCACTTACTTACTTACTTACTTACTCACTTACTTACTCACTCACTCACTCACTTACTTACTCACTCACTTACTTACTTACTTACTTACTCACTTACTTACTTACTTACTTACTTACTTACTCACTTACTTACTTACTTACTTACTTACTCACTTACTTACTCACTTACTTACTTACTTACTTACTTACTCACTTACTTACTTACTTACTTACTTACTCACTTACTTACTCACTCACTCACTCACTTACTCACTCACTTACTTACTTACTTACTTACTTACTCACTTACTTACTCACTCACTCACTCACTTACTTACTCACTTACTTACTTACTTACTTACTTACTTACTCACTTACTTACTTACTTACTCACTTACTTACTTACTTACTTACTCACTTACTTACTTACTCACTTACTTACTTACTTACTTACTTACTTACTCACTTACTTACTTACTCACTTACTTACTTACTTACTTACTTACTCACTTACTTACTTACTTACTTACTCACTTACTTACTTACTCACTTACTTACTTACTTACTTACTTACTTACTCACTTACTTACTTACTTACTTACTTACTCACTTACTTACTTACTTACTTACTCACTTACTTACTTACTTACTTACTTACTCACTTACTCACTTACTCACTTACTTACTTACTCACTTACTTACTTACTTACTTACTCACTTACTTACTTACTCACTTACTTACTTACTTACTTACTTACTTACTTACTCACTTACTCACTTACTTACTTACTTACTTACTCACTCACTTACTTACTTACTTACTTACTTACTTACTCACTTACTTACTTACTTACTCACTTACTTACTTACTTACTTACTTACTTACTCACTTACTTACTTACTTACTCACTTACTTACTTACTTACTTACTTACTTACTTACTCACTTACTTTCTTACATACTTAACAGCCATTAAAGAGAAAAGCGTGATCTTTCCACTGTTGGACCAAATGTTTTGCCAGAACATTACGGAAAAGGATCTTGGAATAGCAAAGAGCCAATAAGGGCCAAGGACAGCAGAGCATGCGCAGTCAATCGGCCACTCAATAGACCTTTAATTACCAATACGACAGCCATATTGATTTTGCCCCCAGGGCGTCCCATAATGGCCATTTAATATGGTCAACATGGGATGCCTAGCGGGTAAATTCAATATGGCTGTCGTATTGGTAAAAAGATCTTTTGCATAAATACAAAAACCACACCTCCTTTAGGGGCATTTCTGGAAATGCATCTGTTGTTATTTGTGGTGCTTTTAACCTATACATATGACTATAATTATAAATATAATCAACGCCGAGTTCTTTTTGTGTAAATAAATAGATACATAAATTAATATATAAACGTATTCAGAGCCTCGAAATTTGTTAAAACTTATCAGTCTAATATTTAACTATTATAGCGCGAAAGCGCGCGTGATATCGCCTAATACTTAGCCGACGAGGCCGTAGGCCGAGTCGGCTAAAATTAGGCGATATCACGCAAGCTTGAGCGCTATAATAGTTTTATAATTCAACACATTGATAACACAAAGCACAGTTTAAAGAGAAAATATCGCCGACAAGCCTTTTATTTTAAAAAAAGCTTACATATGTTTTAACGCGCGAAACTTGCAACATCACACAGTTCGTGAATGAAAGTGGCGCCTTTGTCATTATTGCGCAAACTTGAACACTATAACTGTTTTATAATTCAACACATTGATAACAAATCACAGTTTCGAGAAAAAAATCATTGAGATATACAACCTTTCATTAAGTAAAAAGGCTAACAACAATATTTTACCTCGGACCATTTCTTAAACAAGAAACAGCGAATGCCGAAACTTTTGCCAAGCTAAAATTAATTTAGCGTACACAAACAGTTGAGAGTTTCTACGAAGAGCTTTCGTCTACTCAAAGAACGGGACAGAGTAGTGACTACAAGAATTAAAACACAGTAAAATGGCATAGAATGTCTTAGTTACAAGTGTTTCGTATCTTAAAAAGTTCAATTCAGAATCAAAACAAATTGAACAAACACACGGCTACGAACCTAAACATAGCGGCGAAAAGTCGGAAAGAACTGCAGCATACAAAAATTCACAGCTAAAGGATACAAGAAACGGTTAAAACATCGTACCTGTAGTTCATTTGGCTTTTTATTCCCTTCCATCAGCACCAAATTTTCAAACATCGAAGTACAAGCTGAGTCGATCAATGTTGTTTACAAACTTGCTCGTTTTTTAGCTCCTACAGCCGTAATGACGAGATCAGAAACTTTTCTGAGAAAGCATCAAGTCTATATCATATTCCAGAGGTGATTACCAAAGGAATTTTACGAAAATTGTGCTCCTTCATTCACTCCTTGTCGAGCGGTTAAACTTTGAACCAGTTTTCATTCAGCTACGCCAAGAAACACTGCGACCGCGACAACGCGAAAATTTCGCGCCTTTTTTGTCCTGACCAATCATGTGAACAATATTTTTTCTCTTTTCTTTTCTTTTCTTTTCTTCTTTCTTTTCCCTTTTTTAACTAATAGTTCACGCACTTTTTCGCCAAAAAACACGAAATTGCAGGCAGCAGCCATTTTCACTTTCCTTCAAAATACCAAATTTACCGCCATCGCTGGTTATACGTCATGTGGACATAACATATATCGATAACTTTTTTACCATATTTGGGCAGTGTATCAATGTGTTGAATTATAAATATAGATAGGCCAAGCCTAACAGCGTCGCACTTTGAATAAACTTAACTAAGGTGAAACTTAACTAAGGTGAAAGGTTGGAAGCACAAGAATTAAGATTGACGAACGGGCTATTTTCAATTTTAGCAATTCTCAAAAACAGTATTACCGGACCGTCTGCACAGTACATTTAGACCGTACAAAAGTTCACAAAAACAATTTTTCTCTGTCTAGAATAACTAGTACGACTACTTTCCGAATAAAATACAGTTTTTGTTTGTCAAAAATTGCCCGAGAAACTGATTTGGAAATCAAAATTGCAAAAATACACAAACATATTTGCACTGAAGGCGACGCGAGTGAAGACAGAAAATCTAAGTCTTGTTATTTTTACATAAAATCGCTTTTTAATCTATGTAATGAATGAACAAAGACATTAAAACGGACAACACAATCTTCTTTCGAAAAATTTTATTCAAATCTCCATTAATTTGTGTTTAAAAGCAGAACACGTACCATTTATAGCGCATCAAGGCAGAGCTGTCCTCGTTGTCGTTGAAATTCAAGATAACAACACGACTTAATTTGAACGTTTCATAAATATGTCTCCAAAACTTAAGAGAACACAAAGGAAAAGTCAATCAAAAATTGATATCGACATAAATTCCCATCGAAAAATGTGATTTATTTCACCTTTAAGCACTGGACTGCTTGGAAATTCGTTAAAACTCCGCTTCTTCGGTTCTGAAATCCGTAATAAAAACAAGGCATCTCCCCGCATTGCTCCTGCATTGATAATATGAAGTTTCTCGAAGCAAGATTTTATCCCTGAAAGCTCTTCTTTTTCCACCAAAGCGGCTTCTGAGTATCCCTTAATTAGTATCCCTGTCTTGAGTAGCAAACCGCGAAAAAATGTAGGGAAATAACGACTTTACTGCTCCGCCTAACACTGCGAAAGATCCAACTTTTTTAAAACTTTAAAAAGTGTTTACCGAGCTGACGGCTGCGTAGCCGCGCGTGTGGCGTTATACGCGCATGTTTCGAGACGTCATACGCGCCCGCGAGCTAGCCTTGCGCAACACACATGTTGCAGACACGCGCCCGCGAAACATTCCGCTAGCCATGACCATGAAAAATGACGGGCATAGGTTCTATGAGTATGGGGCTGCGCAGCCGGGCCTTCGGCCCGGCGAGTGCTCCGCTATTAAGTTTTTTCCATGGTGTTCTGAGCCTATCCGTAAAGAACCTGGATGTCCTAGACATCTGGTACTGGATTACGTTGTGATATTTGTTCTAAGAGATGGTCGATGGGATCATACTGATCACATATCAGTCAACTAGCCAAACATAAAATACTTTACCATATGACCCGTACGGCCCTGTTAGCCTTTTCTTTCCAAACCGTTGATAAAAGTCCCGTATCAAGGGCCGTACGTGATGACGTGAGCGGGCCAGAAAAATCCGTCTGACCCTGCGAGGATCGCGTACGAGCCCGCTAACTCAGTGCGAGCCAAAACAATTTTGTTAGCGTAAAAATCAACAATGATTTTCAAGAAGAAAATCATCGAGATATATAAATTTTTATTCAATACAAAACCTTGCTTCAACATTTTATATTTTACCTTGCGCTATTTCTTACACATCAACAACCAGCAGCGAATATGAGTTTTGCCACGCAAAAATTAAATTAGTTTACGCAAATTGAGAGTTTTACGCAGAGATCCTTTGTCTATCTAAAGAAAGACAGAGTAGGGTTATTCCTACGAGAAACGAAAACTGACAGAAATGAAAAGTTGTGAACATTACCGAGTGCGCGTGTTGTCACAGTTTTACTTTACGCCGCGCATAAGAAACATTTTTAGGAAAGCTGTACATGTATGTCAAGATTCTCTCGGCACGTCACAGAATTAAAATAGGAAAAAAGTAAATAAATTATTTACCGGCCTAGGTCGGTCTGTATAGGAAAAAATTGTGCCTTCGGTCTTGAGTACGTAAGCCTGCGGCCTGTGACCTCGGGCCCTTCTCAAGAGCTCGGGCACAGTTTTTTCCCATACGGATATCCCGGCTGGTAATAAAATATATGTATTTCCTACACACGTTTCATCTTAATATATTAATATATATATATAGAGAGAGAGGCATTAGTCTTAATCGAAGCTGAAGCTGAATCACACGATTCAGAGTTAAGACCCTCTTAGTCTGACCCCTCGTAAGCGACCGCCTTGGTTTTTTATTTTGGGTATGGTTAAGTGTGGACGGACGGCCGCTCAAAACGGATAACCTGTTATTACGTTATTATAAAACGTTATAACGATATATATTATATTACGTTGTTATATATAAGTTATGTTTTGCATGCACTTAACCTCGCCCTTATGTCGTTATGTTGCTGGTGTGAGTCAGGCTTAACTGTATCCGTGAATCCTACGTCCGGTATCCGTATTAACAGGGTTTGACTATATTCTAACAGATGTGCATGAAACAGATTATGTTATCTAAAGACGTATACACGAAAATAATATTAAAGGAGACTAAGTTCATTTACCATTTCCCGCCTAAAAATCAGTATATAAATTTCGTTTATTATTTTTGTAGCGTGGTGGTCTCTAGTATAGATCCGATCTATTTGCATTTCTCTATCGCTAGGAGAAGAATGGTATTGGCCATTCCCCGTTTCTTTCGCTTTGGCGCTGACATGTATCAGTTGAGATTGGGTTGCCCTAGCTTTGGCCATGTCCCACAGCTTTGTGGGACATGCAATCTTTTCTTGCAGCTCTTTCTAGCGACATATATGGGATAGACTCTCATTATGTTTCAGCTACGGACAAAAAGCCCGAAACAGCTGTCTACGTCTGCTTTCTAGGTTTGAGCGCTGATCATGTCAGGTTCGGCCAACCGTAGTGCCATTTCAAGAGAATGCCTTTTCACATTGTCTAATCGGTCCTTGCAGTGGTCTGTTTTGAATTGATCCAATGCGACGCAATACATCGTTCACGGTATTTGCAGTTTCGTTGATCTAAAAATATCACAGCTAACCTTTACCAATTTAGCGTATAACATTTTGGATCGTTAAACGTACACAGTAAAACAAAGCTGTACAAGCGAGCTCTATCAGCTCTATGCCCAGCTGATCTGCTTCCAGGACCCTCTTGTTCAACCACGTTAGTCTATGTAATGTACATTATGACATCTACTCATAAGAGTCGAGAAGAACACGCGAGCAACTTTAAAATGATATAAATCTGGGTTCTATTAAAAATTCGTCTATTTTCTTTCCTTGCACAGTTTTCTTAATAGGTTTCGTTATGGCTTTTAAGACAACGTTTTACAACTTTGTTTATCTATGCGAGGGTTCATCTGTCAGAAAATTAAGAGTCGTTGTGATGAATACAGCAGGCCATCGCTGTCATTGGCGTGTGGCACAGTGCTTTTAAAAATTGTCTGCAGTTTGAACAAAAGACAAAAGGGGGACATTGATATTCAATCATTAGAAGTGTTTTTCATTAGAAGTTTAGTTTTTTTTTTCACAGAAAATAGATTTCTTTAGAATTGAAAAGGTTTATGAATTTGAATATTTGGTTTTGTTTTAAAGCCATCTGTTCATAAAGCTACACGACTTAAGTGGTGCATGGCTTTCACGCAGCGGTCTTGA
This sequence comes from Dendrophyllia cribrosa, assembly GCA_024195265.1. Lineage (NCBI taxonomy): Eukaryota > Metazoa > Cnidaria > Anthozoa > Scleractinia > Dendrophylliidae > Dendrophyllia > Dendrophyllia cribrosa. The sequence goes on from JAJLRJ010000004.1 coordinate 14,996,450, forward strand.
GTGCTTTTTATTAAAGACACCTGTTAGCTAAAAGCGTCCTCCTCACAAATTATAAGGGCACAGACAGTTTGTTGCAATAATATAACACAATGAGTCTCAGGTTAAATTACAACTACAGTATCGTTGTGACTTCCATTTTATAAAAAGACAACTATGGCGAGTTCTATTTTACATAATGACCCTCCGTATTTAAACAAAGAATATAAGCAAACACCTCGTCTTTAATTGGCAAGCACAAGAAACGGCGTATCTCCTGAATCAACGGTGAAATACTAGTTGAAGCTTTGCTTGATTCAATTGATGACGCCGAAATGAAAACAACTAAGGGTTGGAATATCACTTGGAACTTCATCTTGGCATATATAGTGTTCAACCTAGTTTGGCGATCAAAATCACGAGGCTTTTCCAAATCAGATGGTATATGTATTATGGTCCCGGCTTTCCATTTTTGTTGTGACGAAGGCCTTTTATTTAGTTCCTAAGTTCTTTAAGGGATTCTTAAACATATCTATTACAGTTAAGACGATCGAATGTAAAGGATGAATCTAAAGTTGCACCTGATATGTGTGATAATATAATTTTACTGGAGTAATGTCTTTTTATCATTGATTTCGGTCTTTATTGCTATGGAACGATGAGTGATAAATTCTAGTTCCTTTTTTCATCAACCACCCAAACAAGACTTCAGTTACTACGTTATTTTTATTTTTTTTTTTATCTCAAGGGATTGTTAACAACATAACTACCTTTCCAGTTAAGACGAACTCAACTGATGAATCTGAAGTTGCAGCTGGTATGTATGATAATATTTAATTGTAGAAATGCCTTATATTTTTATCATTGATTTCGGTTTTCATCTTTTTGAAACGATGAGTGATAATTTCTTTTTTCATCCAGCCAACCAAGACTTCGTCGTGAAGTTTAAAAATGAAAGTGTTAGTTTGAAAAACCTTCTCAAACTTCTTCGTCAGCATAACATTACCGTGCCACAAGAAGAACGCTTTCTTGATGCTGTAATACGAGCAAATCGATCATCATATCTTTCGTGTGAACACAGATGTTTCTTGGAAGAAAGGAGTGAAGCTAAATGGTGTTACTGTGACAAGGATTGTAAAACGTGGGGTGACTGTTGCTTGGATTTTCGATCAAGGTAAGTATGGAGTTAAACTGTGTGCCAGATGTCATGCATTCTAGCAAATTGATATTTTACGTAGAAGAAAAGTCTCCGGTCAAATATTTCCGATAAAATGAAACATGATTTGTGTAAGGTAGGGCTACTAAGGACGTCTTGTTCAGAGGTTAGTGCACATCCGAGGACTACGCTACGTAACGAAGTCTAACAATAGTCCATTTCCATTTTACAGTTGTCTTCTTAGTGTCCTGGCCTTTGAGTGGAAGCGAGGCTGAAGGTGACCTTGCTATGATACAGACCTTGGAGCTTTTCAGATGTAAATTTAGCTAGTTAGCATGAGAAAAACATTATTAACATGTGAAAGGCAGAAAGGTTTGTATCAAAGCAAGGTCACCTTCAGCCTCGCTTCCACTCAAAGGTACGGTCACCAAGCACACAACTGTAAAATGGACTATTTGCTATTTGTATTGGGCAGTTTCTTTTTAAGATAAAAACTAACGATAAAAAACGACGTGTCGATCCCTCTGAGGTCATTTTCAAGTTTAAAATGAAAGCGATTGAAATTAGCATATATGAGTAAAACTTATAAGACATGAGAATGTCAAACGAGATAAGATACTGATGTAAGTACTAAGCGTTGCAAAACATAAATAAATACAAAATACGTATACTGTGCGCTATACAAATAACTTTGCGCGGATAGAGTCAGACTGTTTGTCCAGTGTTGGCTTTAGGTCTTTTATAAAAAGCATCTCATAAATTAGACAATCAATTTTGCTCTGGCACTTCCGTAAGATTTTAAATCTCAGATTATGTCGCTTGGGTCCCTCCCATGTTGCTCTCTGTTGTGATTCCCGATCGCGGACCCCTTGTGTTCCTCAACGCGTTGGTACAGGTGTCGGCATGTATAGCCGACATAATCGATTTTTAATTTTCCATTTTGCCTGAATTCCCACAATGTGGTTTTAAAAAGAAAATACAGTTCAGAAAGGAATTGAAGGATAAGAAGTTATTTATTATGACCTTCTGGTGTAGGGCAGAGATTAAGAGAGCCATGACAGAGAACTCATAGTCCTTGAGAGAGCCAGAGAAAATTGGGTGTCAAGCTGAAGAGACAGAAGCACAGAATAAAGTTTCCTAAAGCTGTCTACATGTCAAGATGGAGTAAACCAGACGAATCGAAGATTGAAGCGATCCTCAACATGCCAGCACACCACAGAACAAGAAAGATGTCGAACGCCTGATTGGAATGATGACTTACCTAAGAAAGTCCATCGCTAACATAAGCACTTTGAACGAGCAACTTTAAGCCTTACTCTAACAAGAAGGAAAGAGCAGCAAGCATACTCACTTTTAAGTGACATAAAAAAATGTCAAAAAAAAGTTAGTCAACACATTAAAACCAGTCCTGAGCTATTGTGATGTGAACTACAAACCTTTCCGTACATCCATCACAATCATGGGAATTCACAGCGGTATTACTTTAAGAGGATCAACCAATCGCATATGCCTCAGTCAAAATCCCTAGACTACGAGTAGTCCCTCCTTTTTCCTCAGGGATAGTAGAGCGAGCGAAACGCGAGCGCGCGTGAAAATCACCCCACGCGAGAAAGGCGAGACGCGCGGCGGGGAGAGAGAAAAAGGACGCCGCGCGTCTCGCCTTTCTCGCGTGGGGTGATTTTCACACGCGCTCGCGTTTCGCTCGCTCTACTATCCCTGAGGAAAAAGGAGGGACTACTCGTGGTCTAAGGCTGTAGGAAAAAGGCTTATGAAAGATAGTACTAAAAAATACATTTTCCGTCTGAAAAACATATTCTCCAGCTTCAGTCTTCCACAACAAAAGCTGAAAGACATTCAAGCTTTCTAGTGTTGCTTAGTTAACGCAGGACCTGTAACGGATGTTAAGGCCCAGTGCCTAACCCATCAGAAACTTAAGAAATTGTATCATGACAGGTGATCCAAGTCACTAATGGTGATGCTGTTACAGTGAAGTCACCAAACGGCTGGAAACCCGCTACAGCCATAAATTCAGTGATTGTGACCAGTGATAAAACTATTGATAAAGATATTGCCACCAAGGCCTGTCATGATATGTTACCTCATCAAGTCATGTGATGGTAGTGTTCAGCTCTACTGGACGACCTCGCTTTTTTGCCGTCGGGACTCAGTAATGGTGTCAAAGATAGGGCTATGTTGCTTCTCTACGAAACATTCTAATTAGCTACTCGGATTGAGTGGACGTAACTCCCAATAACTAATATTTTTATCCTAAAGCCGTCCTAAAGCCGTCTCCCTTGAATTTGTTTAAAAATAATGCCCCCGTAATTTGTGCTTTTCGATAACTCAAACTAAATTAGTTCTAAAATTTGGTTTTATTTACTGAGTTAATAAGTTCTGGACTCCTTAACATAAATTTCCTCTTTTGTTTAATACACCCACTGCTCACTTGAACTCACCGCATAATCATATTACAATATAACAGGAATTAATAAAAAACAAAACTAAAAAGAAAAATATTATCAGAATAGACCTTTCCCGCATTCCTGTGAACAAGGGCACCAACTCGAGGCTGGGGTGGACAAAATACAGTAATTTGTATGAAATTGTCCACCCAAGCCTCGACCTCGTTTCATTGTGTGTGCGCTCACTGGAGTCGTGGAATGCGGGAAAGGTCTATTGCTTTCTTGTGAAACAAGAAGGTTGGGGCTATATTTAAATTGACAAAAAATCTATATTAAGAGCGTCTTAAGATTTCTAACTGACAATACTACTTTGTTCTCCTTTCACAGGTTCAATAATACACCTTATTCCAAAATGGCGGCCATTTTATTATTCTTTTATCTGTATGTTAATTAGCCCTTGTTGCCTCGTCAGCATGTGCAAAATACAACAGAATTTTCACGCGAAAATGAGGCAAAGCGGGCTAATTGACATGCATACAAAAGAATAATAAATTGCATTTTGGAATAAGGTGTATATATATAATGAAGAAATAATTTGACACAGTAATAAACTTGTAGCAAAAATATTACGCCTCATAGCTGCCTTGTAATTTGTTTGCGTTTGTAGGTGTGGCAAAACTAGAAGCACTGTCAGTGATTCAACACTTGACAATATGACATGTGGTGACGTCAATGATCCTTCATGGACACTTGGAGTTATCATGAAATCTTCTTGCAGTTTACCGCCGAACAATCAAAACGCGGACAAGTGTCAAACCGTTCAACAGCCGAACATGACGCTACAGAAAGAAATGCCCCTATTTGACCTCAACAATAATGTAACATACAGAAGCGTTGCCTGTACCCGGTGCAATCATATTGAAGGAAACCTGTCGTTCTGGGGCCTCGACATCAAATGCCCGAGATCAATGGCACACCTTCTAAATGCAGTCACAGCTCCTTTTAGATTTTTGAAGGAAAATGCGGCCAATTGCTCTTGGAAATACGCTCCATTATCATTCCTCAAGCAACGCGTTAAGTCCTGTGTGGTGCAGGATTCGGTATGTGTCTCTAATAAACTACCAGTGATGTCAGTGGTCAGAGAATTATGTTCTTCGTATTCTATGGTGTTTTTTGTTGTCAATGAATTTGGAAAATTCGTCTACTACAGAAACCCTCACTGTGCACTCTGTAATCCCGAAGGAAGACAAGACGACGTTACAATGTTTGCACCACCTTCGTTATCAATTCTCTTTGATGTGAGCTCAAACATTTTACCTGACGAAAAAGAACTGAAATCTTCCCAGTCCGCATTCTTTGAAGAAGGCGCTGTTACAGGTTCCAATTTAGGATCACTGGTATACAACTGTAGCTCTTTTATGAAGAACTGTACAGTCACTGTTGCTGGAAAAGCGTGCGTGCTTCTCACATCACTGATGAACCAAACAACACAGATGCCTCTTAACACAAGCCGCGTTAAAGTACTGACGCCAAAGCAGTTATTGTTGGACAAGAGCGCGATGAAGCCAGAAGAAAACACTGTTGTTCTTCTTTGTCCAGACCACCAAACTGTAAAATATGAGCAGCATGGATTTTCTGTGGTTCTTAGTTATATGACATTTACTGGAACAATACTATCCATTGTCTCACTGTGTTTTTTGCTCAGCGTTTACCTTTCTTTCAAAGAACTTCGAAATCTGCCTGGAAAATGTCTCATCAGCCTCTCATGTGCGTTACTGTGTTATCAAGTTATATTCCTTTCTGTTGAAAAGTCCAAAGAAGTGGGGGCTCTCTGCAAGGCGGTCGCCATTTCTATTCATTTCTTTGTTCTCGCTGCCTTTTCGTGGATGAGTGTCATGGCGTTTGATACAGCAAATACTTTTAAGGTCCAATGTAAGTACAGCGCTCCAACGTCAAATACAAAAGCTTGGTAGTAGTCGAAGAATAAGGGAAGCCTCCCCTTCAGATGAACGTCCTACTAAACAAACCCAGTCGCATAGATATCTCCGATAAAAGGATATGAGATTGGCGTATGATTTTGGGAATTTACCTGTGGGCCTGTTCAATTCAAATACAGAGGAAGCTCTTGTAAGCAGACACTCTCGGGACACCCTCGGGACATGAAAAAGGTGTACGTAACTAGCTGTAACTGAAGCTGGCGCCTACGAGAATGGTTCTCGAACAGCGATGTAGCCTCCTACGCAGACGTCCTTAGGGCTCGTCACGCAATCTTTTTTCCCCTTCGTGGGGGAGGAAAGATTGCGTGAAAAGCAGTAAGGACGTCTGCGTAGGAGGCTAACAGGGATGTGAAGCTGATTGATTAAAATAAGACTTGATCGAAAGGCTGATGGGATTTCCTTTCGGGTGTCTCCTTGCAGGAGCTGAAAAACAAAGGAAACGTCTAAATCGTAACACCTAAAAATGTCCGCGGCCGCTTTCGGGAATGTGTCAATACAGAGTTTGTATGGGAGGTTTTGTGAAGGCGGTCGTAAGTAGAGCTGTCCGCTTACGAGGGCGTCCGTTAAGAGAGCTTCCACTGTACCTTAAAGGGGAAGTATCACGGAGATTTGGTGTCATTTTAAAAAGCAAAAAATGTTATTGTATGATCACAAACCGAAAAATAAAGCCCCAGTGGTGTGATAAATTATCACAAAATATATCAAAACTGTCGATTATTGTCTCTGGTCATAGATGGACTGGGTCTCAATGAAATACAGCTTGAAAAAAAATAGCCTAATCTTTTTCAAGTTACCACATTTTCGTCTCCAAATGGGCTAGAACAGACCATAATCTGTCTCTCTTTCAATAATTGGTTGATTTCACTCTCTTGGTGTTTTAGTATTATTTTGTAAATAAGTAAAGGTATTGTAAAATGGCTTTGACCAAAAAACATCAAAATTCCCGTGATACTTCCCCTTTAAACGTTCAAATATAAGTCCACTAGAGAATGAGTCATTTTCTCACCCACTTCGTTGTAAATAGTTTGAACCCATGAGTAGAAGAGTATCAGTAGTCTGTCGAGTGTTATCGTCAGGTTTAGTGTAGGTCTGAAAAGAAATGTCCTTTACAAGCCCAACCTGCTTTGAAGCGCAAAATTCCCTTCAATATTAAGCTTACTGAAATAAGCCCCGAAAAATATTTTGAACAAAATTCAGGACAAAACACAACGTTTATGGTATTTTTAACAGAGAATAATCAACAAACTGAACGGATTAAAAGCTTCTCTTAAATATTGATATTCTTGTTATTTTTATTGTGCAGTACGTAACAGAGGAATTCAAGCGTCGCGTATGTCGGACATCAAGAAGACCTTCATCAAGTACTGTATTGTCGGCTGGGGAGTTCCTGCAGTAGCTGTGGTTGGGTGTGCTGTGCTGGACTCCACAGGAACCTTTCATTTTGGATATGGTTTGTAGGCCACTTCTTTTGACTCTTGCTTGTTGGGTGTGGTTTTGTTCTTACAATTCTTTCGTATGCAAATGTACTTGGTCTCCTCTAGTGCATCTAAGAAAGTTGTCAAGGGACTCCAATATTCTATAGACATATCTTGTAGATTGTTTTTAAAAGGTTCTTATTATGGCTTTAAGAGCAGATATTAGACCATAGAAGGACAGGTAACATGCGTTGATGTCCAATTTTTCTTAAAATTCGGCGAAAGATAGAAAGCTGATTGATCGAGTCTTTTATCAAATGAGATACCTTCTGGATACCGTTTGACTACCATTATTTTAAAAAAACTGGTCTATCTTCAAATCTAGTCTATCGCCTATTCTGGGTGTTTCTTGGTGTTGCGGAAACTATTGTTGGTTAGCTATTGTGTTGTGGTGTGGGTATTGTTTACTTTCTTTTGAATCTTTTGTTTTACGTCATTTGGTGATCGCAACACCAAGAAACTGCCCCTATTCTGCTTAAAGAATAATGTCAACGGGCATTAAAATATAACAGTATAATTGAGATGGATCCGCCGGATGAATTTGGTGTGCCGAACTAAGGTCCTGCACAGTTGCGCCTTTTCAGAAAGCCTTAGTCCGGTTTTCCTGCGCAGTTTATTATACATCTTTTATTTTCTTTATTTCAGGAAATAATTTCTATTGCTGGATCTCAGACAAAACAGCAATAGCGGTTGCTATGGTTACGCCTGTGAGCCTCGCATTGGTTTTCAATGCAATGTGCTTGACGAAAACTTTATATGTCATTCATCATCTGCAGCAAGTGTGTCGCAATTCACCAGAATAGTTAAGCCTCATAATAGTTAAATCAAGCGCATGCGTCAAGCCATGACCTTCTCCTCATTCAAATTCTCCCCGACCGAGTATTTTGAACGAGAAAGACCCAGCTGGAGACTGGGTGTGGGTGACGTAGGATTAAACTTTTGTATAATGACTAGATAATGATACCAGCATCGGAGATGCTAACGTACAGTGCAAAATTCTCACTTTTTTCTTCAATTAATTACTTTAAAACTGCAGTCAGCAGTGAGACAAGTTGGTAAATTACGTTGTGTCCGATAGGAGAGACGGTCGGTGGAATGAAACGCGTCGGTTAGGACCTGATAATAACGATGAATTGATAAAAAAAATTATCTGGTGAAACAGTATTTTGGTTAAAACTTTGAAATAATTTTCTCTTTTCTTCAGGGCGCCAAACTGGCGGGAACTAACACTTCCAGGGTGCCGTTTTTAGTCATCTGCATCAAACTGACTGCAGTCATGGGACTGACTTGGATTCTGGCTCTCATTGCCAACTTGCAACAAGTTGCATTCCTGAAATATCCTTCTGCTGTGTTAAACAGCATGCAAGGTACCTATTTTTTTAAGAAAGAAATATCTGTGGGTTACAAGGCCAGGTTATTTTTATTGTCGTTAATAAATTAATTATGGTTTTTGTAAAATAAAGTTTTAAAGGTGCGTCACTGGTAACAAAATAATTGTTTAATATATGATCAATTAATAATACTAGAAAGCAGGAGATGAGGTTGAAGAGTGTTCTTATAACAAAAGATCAATCAGTTGCAAAAAAATGTAAAGTGTTTCTCATTGATTCACAAGTGTTTCAAATTATCCGTACAGCGAAAGCCGAAAGACATTTCCCAAATATTGTAAGAAGAACTTCAGGTTGTAGATTAAAGGTGGTGAAGTAGTTTTTGGTATAATTTTTCGCAGGGCTTTTTATTATGCTATGTTTCACCACTACAAAGAGAGTGCGAGGCCTGCTCAAGGAGAAAGTTTGCAAACGATGCAATCACGCCGAGTCTAACACAACTTGCGTGACTCACTGCAAAGGACGCGCGGAAACTGTAGTAGCAACATGCTCATCTTCGTTTAACATGACAACACAACCAACGCATGGCAACTATGCAGGACAGCACACTCCATAAGAACAGCCTTGTTTTACTGCACCCATTCTATCTTGCATTGAAAACTTATTACACCCTGGGATGGAATGGGTGAGAAATTGACCTCCCCCCCCCCCCCCCCCCTGGGAACGTTTCTTTTATTTTTCAGCACCATATAAAATATTTGGCTGGGAGAAAACATAAGTTGAGCTGTAATGGATAATATGGAGAGTTATTTGGCCTTAGAGTCAGCAAGTAGAAATAACAGTGTAGCAGTTATACTTGGTTGTGTCATACAAATAGTTCCTTTTGGAGAATTTCTGACAGGAATCCATTTTCTCACGGACAATTTTAACTTCTTGGACATGCAAACTGTGTTACTGTTTGTTAAGGTCAGGTTTAAAAGGTGCGAATATATGAAGATGCATCCTAATAAGACATTTCTAATTCCGAGATGCTTTTTGCCTCATTAGCCACTGAGGCCTGGTGCATAACATTTCATATGAAAATGAGTTTTATTTACTCGTTTTCATACGGCTGCCCACCAAGTCTCGCTTTGATAATGAGGCAAATGCAACTCGGAAATGGCCATTTTTTTTTTTAACGAAATTAGGTGTAAATACAATGTATTCAGAATGTCACAAGCATATTTTATATCGAGTTATCAGCAGAAAAGATGGATTTAAGATGATGGACGCTGAGAAATTGGCTTAAAGCTGTATTTGGAGTATTTAACTAGAGTATTTAAGTATTGCCTAAACTGTTTTGCACTTTTGATATATTAGTGTATTGAGGCGAGACACTGATCAAAACTCTAAAACAATTGTCCAGGCTGACAAATTGTGTCCAAGTCTAAAAGTATGTTTAACGACTTAATAATATACGTACATGAAAAAATTACTCGATTCTGATTGGCTAAGAGCAGTGCAGTTCAAGTGTAACACCAGTGCAAAACGTGTAACACCGGTGCAAAAAGTGTAACACCAGTGCAAATTACAAATCGAAAAAATGGAAAACGACGGGAAAATGGGCGACAGTACTATAGACGTTTGTCTCCGTGTTGGAAAGGAGGGAAACAAAAACAGATACGAATCTTATTGCCCTCGCAGCGTTCCTGTATTTGACAGTGTGGGGAGATCAAGGCATTTAAGTCTGGTTTCTATATAATCGTCCGGGTCGTCTCAGTCGTTTCAAAAACTACTGAGATGACATTCCATAATCGCTTCGGTCGTCTGAAAGAAATGAATTCTGGGACAAACTAATGCTTTATGGGATAGATTTGGATCGCCTCGGTCGTCTCTGTCGTGTGTGAATGGTTTCAGATCTTTCACGGTCGTCCGGATACAAGTCAGTTCTATCCAAGCGACCGAGGTCGTCTCCGCGATCGTCCCAGTCGTTTGCGATCGTCCAAATAGTGTTTCCATATGATCATCCCAATCGTCTCAATAGTTTTTTGAAACGACTAGGACTATATGGAAACCAGGCTTTAAGCAGCCATGACGACGACGGCGGCAAGAACGGCACAAAACAATAGCTTTAATGAGCAAAAACATGCCTCTGCACGTGCGTTTTACATTTGGTACATTTCTTTCCCGTTCCCTACAAAACAACAACGTCGAATGATCAAATCATGGGAGAACATGAACACCCGACGGCAATTTTCCTGTCTCTATTTGAATTTAAAAGACGTCCCTACAAACTAAGCTCCTGGACAATCCAGTCACGTTAGACAAACTGAACAAATTGGGACAACTGGATGATGCCGGTAAGCCTCTGATTAAAACAATTTATATTTGGCGACCATTTCTTTTATTTTTATTGCCTTTATGTTTAATGATGCACTGATGTTGCAAGGAGAAATTACGTGCTGATAACTATTGGGTTTTTTTTTAAATGGTTCTGAAGAGATCAGCATCGAACTTATCCAGCTCTGTTACTCTATTCATTTAAAAAAGGACTTCGCATTTATTTCCTGTTGTTGCTGTATCATTTGTAAATATTTCGAGAAAAATTGCAAACAAACGACAAAAGTTACTTAAGACCTTTAATCGATAAAAGGTAAAGCATTTCATTAATAACCTAATAAAGCAATTAGTATTGCCTCAATTGTTCCAACTTAGTCTAAAGGGTGTTAAGTTCAGAAATCTTCCTGGAAAAATACGCAGTATTCTTTCTCTTTTTAACTTGGTTGCTACTGTGGTCCAAGACCGAATTAAGTTCAGTCTTCTCCATGCCAACATCACGCGAGCACCAACCAGGAGCCAATGAGGTTCAAGAAGAGCTGAGCCTGCGCAGTTAACCGTCTACTCGCTTGTATAAATACAAATATCCAAGCTCCATTGGGGGCGTCTCTGATTGGGCAACTTTGCGATCATTGAAAATTACCCACCTAAAAAAAATACAAAACAAAGGAAACTAATCTTTAAAGATTTTGAATAAATTATCTATTGTGATTTAAGGAACGTAATAGAAGGATCCATGACAATACGAAAAAACTGTTAAGTAACATGAATAGGCCTTGGGCGAATTCTAATTGCAACTGAAATCAATTTGATCTGCAAACGAATCTCCCAAATGATAATCAAGGGTTTCTTAGGACGCGAATTCCAGTCTCTAAATATAACAAAACTTAAACAACAGACAACTACTGACGCGACGCTAGAAAATTGCACATTGCTACAGTTCTGTGCAGTTCTGGAATGGAGTTTTCGGAGGTAATTTCCAGCGACGGGAAGCCGTGTTTGTTTTCTTGTTTTCTGTAAATCTGTAAGGGATGGACCATTTTATTTTTGTGGAGCGGGGGGGGGGAATAGGGCAATTTTTCTGAATGAATTTATTTTTCCGTCTTGAGGTTGTGCAAGAATTTTTTTCGGGATTGTTCGATACTTTTCCCATTTGGCTCGCCGTGCATGATTTTTTTTCTCTACTTTTGCTGTGCAGGAATTTTTTTTGGTAATTTCCCCTCCCCCCCCCCCCCCCCCCCCCTCCACCCCCCGTGAAAAATAAAATGGTCCGTCCGTAACCGTTGTTCAAACGGAACGAAAACATTCCACCATGGGCTTCTATGCCCAATCCGCCATTTTGAAAACAGAGAATACCCTGGGGACGAGATTGGAACTAAACTCCATGTGCAGAGGTTTGTTTCTGGGAGAGATAGGCATAACAGGCTGGAGTAATACAAGGGAATCCTGTGGTGAGCCTGGGTCCCTGTGGAGTAATGTAAGGGAGGTTTACAGTACCTTCCTTCTTTAAGCACGTGACAAACATAATGCCCACACATCGTAGAGGTACCCATGTGACTGATGAAAGCGATCAGACGGTATTCTGTAAATAAAAAATAAATAAACAGTCTTTTGTAAATGATCCAATTGTATATACCATTTTGCACTATCTTGGAACAGTTTTAGAGAAATATCTCATGAAAATTGTAAGTAATCGATAAATGACTGCAGTAGTTTCTTGGTAAAATAAAAAATGAAGATTCATTTAAGATTAAAAATTAGGATTTAACGTTAGTCACTCATAGATGTACACGCTATGTCATCTATTTCCTGTTTTCCATCCCATCTTTAAATTAAACTTTTCCTATGTCATAAATATTCAAATGTAAGTTCTTACTATAAAATGCAATGTAGCAATACAATAGCCTAATTTTGATATATTAAAATTCAACTTGAAACAAAAGATATCACAACGAGGCTTAGGGGAATGATAGTAGGGATTTATATGGTTTATTCCCCTAAGCCTCGTAGTGATGTCTTTTGTTTGAAGTTTGTTATTATTATTATTACGTTGAATTTTAATATATCGAAATTGGGCTATAAAAACTCCTGTTTTTTTTTTGTCCCAAACTCGTAACACGATCATCATTACATCTTTATATTAAGTTAATGTCATTGATGCATTTTAACATACTTCCGGGTCCATCTTTGTACTGGGGCCCAGTCTCTTGGCTGCCCTGGCTCTCGTCATCCAAAGGATCAAGCTCGTGCGCATGACTAAATATCCAATCCGCTGCTCGCTCCAAGTTATTGTCCTAGAGTATGTTGATATATGAGTGACTTCTGTGATTCTTAGCATTTATTTTTAAAGACTTCGACAACAACCCCACGGAGAAATTCCTACCGTCATAAAGGTCTTTTCAAGTCTTTTCAAAACTATTTACAAAATACCTTTACAAGGGCCGCACGCATCAGAGCAGGCGGGGTCGCCGGTAAAAAGCCATACGGCCCTGCCAGAAAAGTCTACGGCTTCGCGTGTTAAAATTTGAAACAATTTTGTCTCTCAGTTGGTCCTATGATGAACCACTTATTGACTGAGTTCGGTCGGGCGGGCTCTCGGTCATGGCACATGACCTCAAGGCAGATATTTTACGATCCGGCCATCCTACTCAGCCAATTTCTGGCTGAAGCAGAAATCTCAGGAAAGTAAAAAGAGAAATAAGTAGCATTTGTCTAAGTGACCCAAATACTTTTGTCGCCCATCGAGTTACGTAGCATTTGCAGCTAGCTCTTTGTCTTGATGGTTTAATGTCAAGTGAATCCCATAGGTTGTTTGCAACCAATCTCTAGAGACATAGATAACAATAGTGAAACGAACAAATGCTGGTGGACGAACAAAAGGAGCTAATGAGAGAACTATTGTTTATGTCCACCAGCATGGCGGCGATGACGTAACATGAAAACCACCTATTGTGGAGATAGCGGCATTCGTTCACAAGACGTTGAATCTTAGGCATAGTAGCTTTTAAAGTTCTGAAGGCCGCCTGTATTTCAGTAACACTTACAGTGGCTTTTAAAGCTTTGACGGCTTGATTCCGTGTGAATCCCATCGCGGTAATAAATCCAACTGCTTCCTCGTTAACAGTGGTTGGGCCTGTAGAACCGCTGGCTTGAATGCTAAGTGGCGCACTGAAGTCTGAGAAAAAAAATAATTGAGAGCTTGAACAAGCCAGCGTCGAAATCAAGGCGAATGAAAAAATTACGCACGCCTCCTTTAAAAGGATAGGAAAACCATTTGGGGAATAAAGTAAAAAGGCTTGGAGCATGATCAAACGCAACGAACCGTAAAATCCATAATTAATATGAATAGTAATATGACTAATTACTGGACCTTTAGATCTAAAATAAAGTTTAGTTTACAGCTATTTCAATTAACGTTGTCGGATGAAAGCGCAAAGCCAAGACCGCAAGGCAGTATGGGTAGTTGTAAATAACCATACTAGATTCCGGTTGTCAGTGCGGGCGCGACGGAAAATGGGCGACAGTATTAAAGACGTTTGCATCATTTTTTTAAAGGAGAAAACAAAAACCGATACGAGTCATCTTGCCCTCGAAGCGTTCCTTTATTTGACTACGTGGGAAGATAATTAAGCAGCCACAACGGCGGAGGCAGCGAGAACTGCAAAAACAATAGGTTTAATTAGCTAAAACAATGCTTCTGCACGTGCGTTTTACATTTTGGTACCTTTCTTTGCCGTTCACTGCAAAACAACAACGTCAAATGATCAAATTTCCATTTGAACTTGAAAGCCGTCCTTACAAATTAAGCTCCCGGACAATCCCGTCACGTTAGACAAACTAAACAAATAGGAAGAACTGCAAAGTAGTTTCTATGGAAAGAATCCTTGGTGCTGTTGTCGTAGTTGCTTTAGCTTCCTATTGTTGATTATGGTGAATTTATTCATAAAAATCCTATACTACCTTGCGGTCTTGGCTTGTAGGCTTAAAGCTTTCATCCGACAACGTTAATTGAAATAGCTGTATATCCAACTGTTTGTTTACATGGCATTATACCTGGATCTTCCATGTGTTCTAGAACCCAGTTCATGGCTGGCTCAATACCTAGAAAGAACAATATGGCAAATTGTTTTAATAGAGGTTTTGCACGGCAGCCATGCTGCATGGCAGGAACAATAGATTATTTTCCCTATGGGAGAGAATGTTCTTTCTAATGCAAAACATTTTCATTGTTCCTGCCATGCAACATGGCTGCCGTGCAAAACCTCTATAGTTATATGATTTCTCATATAGTAATTGTCTATCCACTTTACAGTGTATTTAAACTCACAATAGCCCAATTTACAGTTGTATATTTAGTGACCAGGGCCCGGTTGTTCAAAAGGTGGATAACGCTATCCACCGGATAAATCACCATCCAGCTGATAACACAATGGATTTTCTTAGACTTATCCACTGGATAGTGATTTATCCGGTGGTTAGC
Source organism: Dendrophyllia cribrosa (assembly GCA_024195265.1). Lineage (NCBI taxonomy): Eukaryota > Metazoa > Cnidaria > Anthozoa > Scleractinia > Dendrophylliidae > Dendrophyllia > Dendrophyllia cribrosa. The sequence continues at coordinate 15,011,580 of JAJLRJ010000004.1, forward strand.
GTTACCCACCTGGCCTCGGTTGTTCAAAAGTTGGATAGTGCTATCCACCGGATAAATCACTATCCAGTGGATAACACAATTGGTTTTGCTAATGCCTATCCACTGAATAGTGATTTATCCGATGGAGAGCGCTATCCACCTTTTGAACAACCGGGGCCTGTTGAACAACCGGGGCCAGGGCCGGGTTGTTCAAAGCGCGGTTAAGCTAACCCAGGGTTAGCATCAATTTTGATTCCAGTTAAATAATTAATTAATGCAGAGATTTTTCCAAAATGTTTTTGCCCTTTAGTTTCGTCTCTGACTTGTCTTCATATGTAACTTATAATTAGCTTTTTAAAACACTTCTAACAAGAGAAATTAAATCCTCGGTTAAGTTTTAATCCTGGGTTAACGTTAACCGGCTTTCGAACAACCGGGTCCTGGCCGTTAAGTGGAAGTGAAGTCGACCATGTTTTGATACAAACCTTTCTGTTTTTCTTATGTAAATCATAATGTTCTTATACCAACCTAACTAGTTTTTATTCAGCATTATTTACATATGAAAAGTAGTTAGGTTTGTATCAAAACAAAGTCAACTCCAGCCTCACTTTCAAAGGCCGGGGTACTAAGGACACAAGTGTAAAACGGTAGAGTCTACCTTCTATAGCTCAGAAGGAGGTCGGACACTTATTGAGAATTATATAACGTAATGTCGACACTTAGAATTTTATTTTCAATAAATTTTTAAGTGTAAAAAAGAAAATCTAAAATCCCCACTGAGGATTGAACCTGTGACCTCAGCTAGGCTTAGACTTACATAGCCTACCGTACCACTGTACCACCCAGCTTCTCGGGTTGCTTAGTCCTAAATTTAACTATATAAACTACTGACCCAACCTCAACTGAAAGCTAACCAGTTACTCCGTTATATAAGTCTCAATAAGGTGTCCGACCTCCTTCTGAGCTATGGAATCTAGACTTTACCGTGTAAAACGGTCTATTCCGACAATTTTTCCCGTCACTTTTGATCAATATGCCTACAGGATGAGTTCGAATATTAAAGCGAGGGTAAACTTGGCGAAATTGTTGTCTAGGGAAACACAATCCTCGGTAGGAAAAAAGATGGCGACTGGTACATTTACCCATAATTCTTAGCGCATAAAAACCTTAACAACGTTCATAAAAATGTAAAGAAAAGTTATAAAATCTTCAAACCTAGTCTACACATTGTCCTTAGTACTGGAACAAATATTGTAAAAATTTGGCTTTCTTTGTGCCTTATGTGCTATGTTAGGTCCGCAAGGTATTGTGGTAAAATGAACAGCCGCCATCTTTTTTCCTACGGTGGATTGAACTCGAGTAATCGAGAAATTTGAGTTCTATCGGGACTTGCAGAAGTTTGTTTTTCTCGTTTTCTTCACACGTTTGTCTCAATTTTAACTTATCTTGTATTCGCCTTTGTAAAATTAATTTTATTACAATAGGAAATTGTGTCAATATAGATTACAGTACCTTGGTTATTGGTGTGATAAACAGCTTTCCGGCAGCCTTCCATGTCAAAACCCATAGATACAAGCTGCATCACAATACTATCATCTATTTGGATCTCAGGTGCTGAAACAAATTACATTATTAATCATTTAACTACTAGATTGGTTTTCAATTGCTTGTCGAAAGCAATTTTTCGCGTTTTCTTTGGTTTTGACGATGATGATGATAACTGCATACAAACTTGTTTTATTAATAGCACTCCGTTCAGTGCTTGTTTTAATTTATATTCCCCACTCCAGAAACTATGAAAAATACCATAATACTCTTTAAAGTGCAGGTTTGGGTGGTGCTTGATGTAAGGCCGATTTTTCCAATTTCTTTTGTTTTCAGGACGAACTGCACGTGCTATGCTTCAACACACAATGCTACGTCCTAGCGTTCCCACATGTACTCTGAATTCTAACAAAGGAGACTTAAATAATTACATCCCGGTGAGGCTGAGCCTGCACGTAAAAGATTATTATGGTATCTTTCATAGTTTTCAGCTACAAAAAGAGCTAACAGCCCTTTTCGCGGTTAAACCTTCTCATTTGCATTACAACAAAATTCAACATGACTGCAAGGCAATTTCGGGCAGAAACTACAAAATTGCCCGAAATTGCCTCGCAACCATTATTGTAATGCAAATGAGAAAGGTTAACCGCGAAAAGGGCTATTGAGGTTTTGCACGGCAGCCATGTTGCATGGCAGGAACAATAGATTCTTTCCTTATAGGAAAGAATGTTCTTTCTAACGCAAAACATTTTCATTGTTCCTGCCATGCAACATGGCTGCCGTGCAAAACCTCTATTGGAGACACTATAGGGATATACTTCATGGTGGGTTTCAATTTATGCACATCAAAGAATCCGGCACTTATTTAGGGCTAAAAACTCATTTTAAAATGGTTAGCTTTTATTTACTGTTATGGATATCACTACCGATAACAGTAAATAAAAGCTAACCATTTTAAAATGAGTTTTTAGGATCCCTATGTGATAGGATCCCTATATGGTGTGTTAGCATGAAGTATATACCACACTAAACATAAATCCTACGAAGTCAAACATCTATCTAATGTATCTGGAAATTTTAATTAATAAAATGTAAAAGAAAACTATTATCGATATTTGAAAAACTATAAAATTATGTATATCTATCTTGTATATCTAGAATATATATATATTTGTAAAATAAAATATTATTAGTGTTTCATTGCTACACTTCGTGATTGGATAAAAAATGTCGCGCCACTTTCTGAACCAATCAGAAGTCGAACCAATCAGAAGTCAAACCAAAATCAGTTGCGACTTACTCGCATGCGTTTTCCCGCGTTTGGCTACATGTATTTTCACTCACTCAATTGAAACCGCTGTAAAAGTGGCCAAGTTCAGGGAGAGTAAGGAGAAGCACTGAAGGACCATTTATAAAATTCCAACGTAACGAAAAAGAAACGCTAACACTTAAATGTTAGCTGCTTGGTCCACAGAGCTTACAACAGGGAGCTTTAGGCCCGGTATAAACGTCACATTTCACATGTGCCGAATCTAATTCAGGAATTAAATGCATGTGAAGTTCGACGTTTAACTCAAATTAAATTCGACAATGCGACTTCTGCCGCATCTTCGACTGACCCAGTCGAATATTCACATGCACCGAATCGAATTTTTAAATTATGTTTTACCCACAATTTTTCAATTTTCCTAACTTTATAAAAACGCGCTCATGAATTCCATGTAACTCTATTAAATTCGACGTCTAAATCAAATGTTGAGTCGACCTAAACAGGTATTAGATTCGGCACGCACATGTGAAATGCGACGTTTAAATCGGGCCTTAAACCACGACGACAAGGCCAAGGGAAATGTCATTGGAAAAAAGACTTGGCGCTCTTGAATCTACTTTGCAAGTGTTTCGATTTTCAAGTTGAAATAGAGAAAAGAAAATCAACCGCCGTGTGTTCACGTGCTCCACAAAACCTATAACTTGATCATTTGACGTTGTTGTTTTGCAGGAAACGACAAAGAAATCAAAATGAAAAACGGAAATCAAAATATGAAACGCACGTGCAGAGGCATTGTTTTCGTTCGTTAAACCTATTGTTTTATGCCGTTCTCGCCTAGCGAAAACAATGCCTCTGCACGTGCGATTTACATTTTGGTACATTTCTTTACCGTTCCTGTAAAACAGCGTCAAATGATCGTTTTGTAGCGGAGCTCTCGCGGGCCGAAGGCTCGCTCGCGGAGCTTCATATTCATAGAACCAGGCATGGGGTTAGATCGCGGTTAGATCGCGGTTACATCGCGGGCGTGACATCGCGCAGGGCTAGATCGCGGGTGCGTATGACGTCGCCCAAAACCGTAATTTCCTCTTATCAGGTCTTATCAGAATAATAACACACATTTAAAATAATTAAAATGGAAAGAGAAAGCTTTAAAGAATACTCAGAAGCCGCTTGAGTGGAAAAAGATGAGCTTTAAGGGATAAAAACTTGCTTCGAGGAACTTCATACGTTTTTATCAATGTGACGGAAGTCAGAACCGAAAAGGCGGAGTTTTAAAGAATTTCCCAGCAGCCGAGGGACTTAAAGGTAAAACAAGTTACATTTTTCGATGATGATTTATGTTGATATCAATCTGTGATTGACTTTTTCTTTGTGCTCTCGTTAGTTTTGGACAAATGTTTATAAAACGTGCCCAAATTCAGTCGTATTGATATCTTGAATTTCATCGATGACAGCTCCTCGATGCGCTAATGGTACGCGTTTTGCTTTTAAACATAAACTAATGGCTGTTTTAATAAAATTTTTCAAAAGGAGATTTTGTTGTCCATGTTTATGGATTTGTTCATTCATTACATAGGTTGAAAAGCGATTTTATGTAAACAAAACAAGACTTGGATTTTATAGTTCTAACTTCACTCGCGTCGCCTTATGCAAATATGTTTGTGTATTTTTTGCAATTTTGATTTCCAAGTCAGTTTCTCGGGCAATTTTTGATACGCAACAACAAGTGTATTTTATTCGGAAATTAATCATACTAGTTATTCTAGACCAAGAAAAGGTTGTTTTTGTGAACTTTTGTACGGTCTAAATGTACTGTGCAGACGGTCGGGTAATACTGTTTTTAAGAATTTCTAAAATGAAAAATAGCCTGGTCGTCAATTTTAATAGCTTTTACCTTAGTTAAGCTTATCATCAGCTTTCTGCTCAGAGAGCTGCGCTGTTAGGCTAAGCCTATCTATATATATATATTAGCTTTTGTAGAGAACGAGAACAGACGACGATAAATTTTTCTTTCTCTATACTCAGCGGTAAAGGAGGATTTTTCAGGTATCCCATGACGCCTAGCGCGTAATTATCGATCCTGATGTGTCAAATTTCCTGCGATGGCGAGTACACATGGTGAAATTTTACTGATCTTCGCGAGACGTTTTCTTCGTTTCCAACGCGATAAAAGGTGAATCAAATCGTTATTTGGTTTCTATATACATTAAAGTTTACTTAGATATCATTTGATCCGAGCCTGTTTGTCTATGTATCGCAATATTTTTGTCTTTGTTTCGAGTGGCATGCATGGCTGATCCGCTTCGTTTCTTTGTTGTGTTTTAACCCTTGATCTGTTTTGCTGTGTTTTGTTTTTAATCCTGGGGACATTAGCATATAATTACGCCTGATAGTGCCCGGAGAGTGACTCTTTTAAATGCAGTACAAGGTCCCCTTAAGTCCCCACGTTTTGTATGAATTTATGGCCGTTGAATTTTGGTCAAAATCGGCGCCAAAACGTTGTTGAAATTCGCTTCGATCGCGTAGATTCTTTGTTTAGGTTTTTATAGTCGAAGGAAAAATCGTATTAAGTGCAATTGCAGCTTCCTTTTATGAGTTTGGTCAAATCATATGATCGTTTGACACTTTCCTTCGCTTCGAAGCTAATAAATCGCTTGATGTTCATGTTTTTACAGTTGATATGGAGGATGGCAATATTTTTTCATCTACCGGAAATCCGGAAATCGAAGTCTAAATTGTCATCGATGCCTTTCAATTTGTCGGTGTTCAGAAATAGACAAAGTCGCCGCTCTCTTTACTTTTTGGGGAAGCAAACGCGTACTAAATACCGTTGGGAACCTACAACAAGCCAGATTGAACGATGTGATATATGTTTAACTGCTAAAATCTACGCAGTGGACGATGCGCTCGCTTCGAGCAACTCCATGGCAAATGACTGGTCACACAATTTTCAGTTGATAATATAGTTCATTCGTGTTGCATCATGGGATACCTGAAAAATCCTCCTTTCTCAGCGGTCTTACCCATGCACCTATAAAAGGAGACCGAGCTAATTAACACCACTCACTTCGGGAAAGACCTTCGCGTTAGCACTTCTAGATAGGTCTTCACAGCAAAATGGTCGAACAAGCCCCAAGACAGCCGGATGTTCCTGTAGAGCAAATCATCGCCCCGGCCGCTGCTCAAGGCCAAGCTAATCCGCCTAATGCTCAAGAGGTCCCGCCGGCTCCACAGCTAGAGGTCATTTAAGTTTCAATATCTTATTTACTCACTATATCGTCGTCCCCCCCTTTTTTCGCTCTCGCACGTTGTTCGGCTCTAGGTTTTTGTGGTTTTCGCGGTACGTCACTGTTGTTGTTTTCTCTCCCCTATTTTTCCTAGTTTATTCGCTCCTTTGTCAGGCCGTTTTTTATTTCTTCGTTCCCGTAGTTATCTTAAGTTTGTTGTCAAACCTTTACTGCGTCTTTTATCGCGCTCTCCACAATGCCAGTTACACGGTTTTTTATTTGCCCGGTTTTACTTGGATGCTTTCGTTTCGTTGCATCCTTTAGACCATGGGGCGGTTTTTTCCCTTTGCCTTTTTGCTCGTCACGCTCAATTTTTTGCGTATGCGAATTTTGTTTTCGCATATCGTTTGGCGGTAATTCAGACCCGCTTTTGTCCATGAGACAATTGGCTTGTTTTGTTTCTCATGGCGCTTTACTGGTGTCGATGCATTTTTTTTCTTGCTTTCTATCTTCCTCTTGTCATGGGATAATTGGCGCGTTTTGTCTTCCCATGGCGCTAAAATTCTTGTGTTGCACTTCCGTTTTGCATATCCTTTGGCGGTAATTTGTTCCCGCTTTTGTCCATGAGAGAATTGGCTTATTTTGTTTCTCATGGCGCTTTTTGGTGTCTCTGCATTTTTTGTTGTATTCCATTTTTCCTTTTTGTCGTGGGATAATTGGCACGTTTATCTTCCCATGGCGCTAAAATTCTTGTGTTACACATCCGTTTTGCTTATCCTTTGGCGGTAATTTGTCCTCCCCTAATTTGTTCCCGCTTTTACCCTTGAGAAAATTGGCTTGTTTTGTTTCTCATGGCGCTTTTTGGTATCTATGCATTTTTTCTTGCATTCTTTTTTTCCTTTTTGTCGTGGGACAATTGGCGCGTTTATCTCTTCATGACGCTAAAATTCTCGTGCTGCACATCCGTTTTGCATATCCTTTTGGCGGTAATTTGTGCCCGCCTTTGTCCATGAGAAAATTGGCTTGTTTGTTTCTCATGGCACTTTTTGGTGTCTATGCATTTTTCTTGCTTTCTATTTTTCCTTTTGTCGTGGGATAATTGCTTAAATTTTTGTGTTGCGCATCCGTTTTGCATATCCTTTGGCGGTAACTTGTACCCGCTTTTCCCTCGTTCTCATAGGGATTTATAGGGATTTTATGCCTTTTTCTCATTGGTTTGTATTCCCATGACTTCCAACTTTAGGTGCCGGTATTTTATTCGTACTGTTTTCGGCGGCAATTTTTACCCGATCTTTCCTTCGTCGTGTTATTTACTCGTTTGCCTCTCTGGTGCTCGTTTTACTTTGTATTCCTGTTTGGGTGATAGGAAATTTTTTACCGTGTTTTTAAACCCACGCCGCTCATGTATTTTTTGTGCGATGTTTATTTCCTTGGTACCCTTTCAGTTATAATTCCGTGTTGCGCTTTGTCGTCCATGAGATCATGAGCGCTATTGTTCTTCATGGCGCCTTGGGCTTTTATAGCTCGTTTTTTCCCTTATATTATCAGGTAGCCGCTTTACTGAGACGAATCGAAGCCCTTGAGAGCACTCAGAAGCCAAATGGTGTTGAGGTCGGCCTTTCCCGTTTAGGCGCCTACGGTCTTAGGCGAAAGTGTGATTTTGACAAATATATTGCTCTTTCGATGGCGGACGATCTGGTGGCCACTGCGAGGGAATCTAAACACGACAAGGCCCCCTTCTTGGCTGCGGCGGCTCAAGCTCTCAGAGATCGGATCAAAAACCTCTCGACCAATTCCAAGCCTATTTGCTCGCTTTATCCAGCGATCATGACTACGCCAAAGTCTTGGATTCCATTGCCAAGGTCGACAAGGCCTTACGTGTTAGCAAAGGTCAGCTCCCTCGGCTCAGGTTCCAGCCCCTTCCACATCCTCCACGAATTCCTCCAGGAGCCCTAGATATCGTTGCAATTTTTGTTGCATTGCAGGCCACACGGCACCTTTCTGCTATAGGATGAGACGCAGCCAGGTTTATAGGGGTCGCTTCTCGCCGTACTCCCAATCTGGGCGCGGCAAGCCTTTCAAGTAGCTCTTAGGCTGTCATTTGTCATTAATCAGATTTTTGTGTGCATTTTTCGTTTTTGTCTTTTGCGTTTCTCCCCCCCCCCCCCCCCCCCCCTACCCTTCCCCCCACCCTCCTCTGCTCTAGGTTGGCAGCTTTATAAGGGAATCTTATTCCCTCTCGGATTACTGAGGCATAAAGCTGCCACCCCTTGAGCCGCATCCCTCTTACCCCGGTTGTTTGTCTATTCTCTAGCATACTGCAGCAGTTCGACCTAACTCCATCCGTTGGGTCCATTCAGACGGATGCCCACTCGACGCGGCTCGAGGGGTGGTGGCAAACAACGCCCACATTCCAGCGGACTTTGTCGACTCCGTTGTACGAGGAGAGGCTATTGCGCGCGCGGGGGCACCCGCGGACTTGTTAACCTTCTCTTCATCGAGTGCGGTGGAAGAATCTTCCCGCCTTTATAGTGACTACAATCACCTGAAAGACTTTGTCCAGGCGTTTCCTGGAGACGAACACTCGCGCTTAAGCGGTCCTCTCCATCCTCTCCTACGCGGGCAGCTAGCTGTTCCTCATAGTCTAGAACCTTGTCCCTGGTCCGATTTTCAGTTTGGGCCCTTTTTCTTTGGGGTTTGAGTTTGGGGGTTTTGTCTACCTCTGGGTTTCGTGGTTTTCATGTTGTGTCACCAGACATGTCCCTCGCGCGGAGGCAGAACGCCCATACTCAAATAGGTGCGGGTAAGATCGGTGAGTATAGTATACTATACTCAGCGGTCTTACCCATGCACCTATAAAAAGAGACCGAGCTAATTAACACCACTCACTTCGGGAAATACCGCGCCAGTTAGTACTTGTGTAGTCTACACATAGTCTCTGTTCTATACTCACCAGTCTTTCCTCACAAACCCATGTCGATCGCGGCTTAGGTCTTACCCACCACTCCCTCCCTGGGGCGGTTGCTTGTTTACCGTATCACATCCTAAGCGCGATCGGCAGAACGCCCATACTCAAATAGGTGTGGGTAAGATCGGTGAGTATAGTATACTATTTGGACTGGAAAGCCGTCCCTACGAATTCAGCTCCTGGAAAATTCAGTCACATTAGACAAATTAATCAATTTGGAACAATTGCAAAGCAGGTGACAGCACTGTCTCTATTCACCTGCGGGAGCGGCTTGTTCTCCTTCTGGTAATTCCTGCTCATTTGACTGAAGACCAGTGGCTCTTAAGTGAGTCAAGTCAAGCTCTTCTAAAATGTCCACTGAGACATCTGCAAAATAACGTGAAAATAATGCTGAGTGCTCAATTGCTTGCATTTTAGAATCACCCTGTACAGCAAAATAAACAGTACTACAGTAACGTACTGTTCAATAGCTTTTATGTGAATGGTCACACTTTACAATTTAATCCACAGACTCGTTACGCCTGGTTTTCATATGTCGGGAAAATCCCAGACAATCGGTGATTTCGCTATTTCCCGACCGTCCCAGATTTTGCCGACTTTTGGAAACACTCAATCGTAGACATCCCCGATCATCTGGGATGGTCGGGGACAAATCAGGAAAATCGGGAGCGTTTTTATTTTCCCGACGCGTCCCAGATTTCCGAGATGATCGGCGATTTTCCTGACATATCGAGCATCATGCCACCTTTTGTCACGGTCTGATCACGTGCGCTAGCGGGCGACAGTGCAAAGTTACCCTCTGACGCCAAAATTGTTGCCTGCTTTCGCAAATGTTGCCCCTAGGACAATTGTCAGTAAACAGTTTGTTTGTTAGATGTCATGTGACCATGAATCAACGTGCGCGTTGTATTGAGAATAACTCCAGCTATATAACAATCTGTCATATGTTTCGTTTTTATACATACACGTTACCGTGATAATTTTACCGGTGGTCATTTGAGATTTTAGTACTCTTAGTGGTACCCCCCCCCCCCCCCCCCCCCTCCCCCCTTCGAGCACGTCAGATCTGTTACGTGCCTAATTTCTTTGGAATCCAGTCATCGCCAAGGGTGAACTTTTTCATCTGCACCATCAGATAATCAGGAAATGTTGCAAATCTTGTTGATCTGCAACAGCAACAATGGAAATTACAAACAGAAGGATTAATGTAAGACCATGGACGGTCACTTCATATCATTACAAACACTAACTGCAATCTATTTTAGCACACTATAAAATTTGACGAACGATGGTCTCGATTCATCAAAGCAACGTAAGTGTCACATCTTTCCTTCCTCAATTAGATAATTTCACTCACTGTGGTAGTCGCCAACTAGAAAACTTTTGCTCCTTTGGTCACTACACACCTCTACCTTGTTAAATGTAATTTCATATTTGTTTCTTTCTCCTTTATTTTTCTCTTAATTGTGGAATATGTATAGGTAATCATACGGTTTCGAGTTCAATTTGGGATTAATTTGCACGAGTGAGTTTTTCAAAAAGCTCAAATTGCACGAGCCGCTTTGAGCTTTTTGAAAAACACACTCGTGCAAATTAATCCCAAATTGAACGAGAAAACCGTATGATCACTTATTAATAATTATACATGAAAAAAATGTGTATCAATTTTTTTTATTTGTAATTTGCACTGGTGGTACACTTTTTGCACCGGTGTTACACTTTTTGCACTGGTGTTACACTTGAACTGCATTGCTCTTAGCCAATCAGAATTGAGTAATTTTTTCATGTATATTATTAGTTACTGTAATGAAATAGGTGTGAATAAAATGAACTTGAACTTGAGGGCTTCTTAGTACATTCAAAGGTGCACTTCAAACCTACTTTGAATGTGAAAGGGTAAAATGCATATACTTGAACCCTACTTTGTCACCATGGAGACGTGTCTATTTCAAAGGAGCCGAAGTACGCCGCCAAATATGATCTACACCACACTTGAGAAGCACTTGACCAATAGGAAACCAGAAGCCAACTAAAAGGCACGTGCAGTGACACATGATAGTGGTTGACAGTTCATGTTCCAAGTAATACACTTCCTTATCAGGTGCACGACCCAATTTTCTGAAGTGTAACTTGATAATCCCAAGTACGCTTGAGTCAAGCTCTTGCTTGAGACATACTATAAGCTTGTCGTGGGAAACCAACAATTACCAATCATTGTCCAATAATGACTGGGTGTTCAGTTTCGATACCATCTTATATCTTAACCCTTTTCAACCCGAATTCTTTTTAAGAAAAAAAGCGCATTTTTAGCCCAAATTAGCCTTTTTGGGCTGGTTTGCACACGAGAAATGCGCGTAATTATCGATCGCGAGTTATTCAACTCCTCCGACTTCAGTCTTCTTGTTTTAATTCTACCAGTGATTTGTAGGTATTTCATTGTTCTATGACGTTGTAAGCTTACTGCGCCATCAAAGATCATAATGAGAAATGCCTCTAAAGGGACTGCACTGTCCCAGCTGACATATCGTGTTTTAATGATTATGGCCAGGAGCTTGGTTTAAGTTTACTTTATTATCTTGAAATAGGAAAATGATGAAAGCAAAGAGATATTAACTAAAGAGCAAAATAACGGCTGAAAGAGTCAAAATTCCACAAGAATGGCAATTTTGATTTCTTGATAGCCTCATGCGCACACGTCCTTTGGGCTCATCACGCAATCTTTCCTCCGTGGGGGAAGAAAGATTGCGTGACGAGCCCAAAGGACTTCTGTGTAGGAGGCTAACTTCTTGACCGCCTGTCACGGAATCAAATTTGTTGAACTGTAATCCACTTCCATCCTTGTAATCCTGGCCTCGGTTGTTCAAATGGTGGATAGCGCTATCCACCGGATAAATCACTATCCAGCGGATAACACAATGGATTTTGCTAATACTTATCCACTGGATAGTGATTTATCCGGTGGATAGCGATATCCACCTTTTGAACAATCGGGGCCTGCACTTTATCTCCAAACTACTGTCTCTGTTTTGCTCTGTAGAATCATTTTATCCACTTAAGTTGTATATTTGGTGGCATTTGGCGATATAACATGGAAATAAGCTAAGCGAAATTTTGTTATTTTGGCTGGACAGTGTCGGGACAGTGTCTCTTTAAAAACCGAGATATACTTACTTCTGCGCCACACTCTTCGCTTGTAAAGCTGTGCTGTAAAAATCGTCAACAATTTCCGGGGAAGCAAACGCCTCAATACACGCTGACATTGCTATTCTGGGCCGAACCATTTCACTAGGATCTCTGACAACAAAAAAGAGAACAGAGTTTAATCTTTTCACTGCCAAGGGTGACGCATTTTTTTAAACCTAAAACTGCTTACAAAATACTGAGAAAAAAATATATAGTTCAGTGCTACAAGAAAATACTTCTCAATTTGAATGGCTACATTTTAGGAGTTCATACATATAATTCAAGATTTCCATCTCGCAGTTAGAAGTTCAAATGGAGATTAAAATTCACTGCTTGCAATGTTTGTACTCGTCATAGTGTTCACATGTGGTTCAAGAATTACAATAAGATTGGAACATCTTCTGGACAATAGAGCTTAAATGCTACAGCTGTTTCTTGGTTTAGACTCGGCAATAATTTGATTGTTGATCGTTATTTAACAAATGAAAAATTTAAAAAAATTCTCGCTCTTTGCTTGATTTTAAGGTAACGTACAATCTTTCCTTCTTTTCTTCCGCTTCTTTCTGCTTCAATTCATAGGCCGCTACTTCATCTGGGAAGATAAAAAAACCAACAACTTAAAATGAGTCAGTGAATTACAAACTGCCTAACAAACAGCAAGTAACTCGACGGAATGCGGTCGATTCGCCCGTACAGCTGTAAGTCGTCTCGCTCGGACTGAAAGTTGTTTTCGCCTGGTCCCGATCAATACACTCCAAGTTACCTTCTTGAAGTGAATTAAACTTTTAATACGTTAAAATAAAGCAACTGAGGATCCAAGCTATCTGTTACCTAAATTGTTTAAAATGTAAGGAAAATAAAAGAGGTGAGCTAAGGATGGAAGCAATTACGCTTTGTTCAAGCTTTTGATCGGGACCGAGCTAATCAACTTTCAGTCCGGGCTAAACGACTGCAATTCAACTCGACATACCAGTCTTGGATTGGCACAAAAAGCTATTAAAGCCGTGGCTAACACAGGAGAGGCGGTTTTTCATAAATTTTATGCCGCCTGGCTACAGGTGTTATTGTAACCACTATAACACATATGACGCGGGAAACCCGTACTTCGTGGCCGAAAATTCAACTCGCTGACTGTGTGATTGCATTTCTTGCGGTAGTAGTATCTGCGATTCTCACAAAGTGCTGACGATGTACGTGACTTCACATAACTTCAGTGCAAGCAAACAATCGCACGTGTAGTTTAACAGACACAACTGCAGCTTGTCAAGACTTTTCTTTTCATAAGAAAAATAAATCAGGGGCGTACCAAGCTTTTTTGCAAGGGGTGGGAGGGGGTTCAATCTCGTCCGAAATCAGTTCGTCCAGTTACACACTCTTACACACATTCAAAACGCATGTGCGTGTCACGTTCAGGAAGGAAAAAATTCTTGAAGTGAAGTGTAGACTATGTAAAATTGCACCGACTACTCAACTTCTCTTCTCTTCAACAACTTCTCGTTCGTACAGTTCGTACGTCGTCTTCATCTTTAAATTTAAAGGCGTTCCAGTGAATCAATGTCAATAAAACTTTCAGATAATATTTTTCACATCAGTAAGCATGCGTGGTGAACGTTTTAAAAAAATCTATCGAGCCGTTCCTAAGATTTTTGCAAAAGCGATTGAAACAGAAAATTAGCCAAAAATTGAACATGGAGCGATGTTAGGAAAAAAGGTAGTTCTCAAGATCGCAAAGGAGAAAGTAAATAAAAATTACAAGGTGTGCAAACATAACATCAAGCTACTTTTTGACACTATCTTGAAGTAATTTCACAAAACCAGTGTCAATCTTTCGATCGATTTATATATGCCATATACCATATCTTTTTATGATGTCTATGTGGGATTTTCAATGCGAAATTTTAAACGCGCAAAATTTCACTTTTACTGATTTCGAATAATTTTGTTTATCGTCGTCATGGTAATATCGTTTTACCAGAATATACATTTAGCCAAACTTCAATACAAAACCAGTTAATAGTGAAAATTTCACGTTGATCTCACTTGGAAAAGACCGCTTAAAAGTTGTAGGTATGGTCTCCAGAAAACTGTATCGAAACACCTTAAACATAATTTAAAATTTAGTTTTAAAAAATCTGCCCATAGGCTACCTCAAGTTTTGAAAACAGGAGCTATGTAACAATATTTTCACCTTTATTAAGCACAGCATCCATTGGTATTGACAATGATAACAGCGTGTCTTCTCTGTTGACATAACGGACTTTTCCTGACTGCATACACTCCGTACGCTCTTCTACCTGAAAGATCATGAACAGTCATAAGGTTGTATACTTTAAGTGCAAGCTAACTCTGAATATAAAACAATGGACTCAGGAATAGTTTCCAACCAAAATATCTGGAATTGTAAGGTAAGTCTTCAGAAGCCTTATGGCTCACAACTGCCGGTGTTTAACCCGGTTTATGTAGCATGAAGCGACTGAGAGTATTACTACTCCCTCCTGGATGGGATGCTACTTTATTGCAAGGTTACCCACCAACATAATGTCGCCGGTACCCATTTATACACCTGGGTGGAGGGAGACAATGTGGAGTAAAGTTTCTTTCTAAGGAAACAACACACTGGTAATGTACCTATTTATACACCTGGGTGGAGAGAGACAATGTGGAGTAAAGTTTCTTTCTAAGGAAACAACACACTGGCAGTGTACCCATTTATACACCTGGGTGGAGAGAGACAATGTGGAGCAAAGTTTCTTTCTAAGGAAACAACACACTGGTAATGTACCCATTTATACACCTGGGTGGAGAGAGACAATGTGGAGTAAAGTTTCTTTCTAAGGAAACAACACACTGGTAATGTACCCATTTATACACCTGGGTGGAGAGAGACAATGTGGAGTAAAGTTTCTTGTCTAAGGAAACAACACACTGGTAATGTACCCATTTATACACCTGGGTGGAGAGAGACAATGTGGAGCAAAGTTTCTTTCTAAGGAAACAACACACTAGTAATGTACCCATTAATACACCTGGGTGGAGATAGACAATGTGGAGCAAAGTTTCTTTCTAAGGAAACAACACACTGGTAATGTACCCATTTATACACCTGGGTGGAGAGAGACAATGTGGAGTAAAGTTTCTTGTCTAAGGAAACAACACACTGGCAATGTACCCATTTATACACCTGGGTAGAGAGAGACAATGTGGAGTAAAGTTTCTTTCTAAGGAAACAACACACTGGTAATGTACCCATTTATACACCTGGGTGGAGAGAGACAATGTGGAGCAAAGTTTCTTGTCTAAGGGAACAACACACTGGCAATGTACCCATTTATACACCTGGGTGGAGAGAGACAATGTGGAGTAAAGTTTCTTGTCTAAGGAAACAACACACTGGTAATGTACCCATTTATACACCTGGGTGGAGAGAGACAATGGGAGCAAAGTTTCTTGTCTAAGGAAACATCACACTGGCAATGTACTCATTTATACACCTGGGTGGAGAAAGACAATGTGGAGCAAAGTTTCTTGTCTAAGGAAACAACACACTGGTAATGTACCCATTAATACACCTGGGTGGAGAGAGACAATGTGGAGCAAAGTTTCTTGTCTAAGGAAACAACACACTGGCAATGTACCCATTATTTTATACACCTGGGTGGAGAGAGACAATGTGGAACAAAGTTTCTTGTCTTATGAAACAACACACTGGCAATGTACCCATTTATACACCTGGGTGGAGAGAGACAATGTGGAGCAAAGTTTCTTGTCTTAGGAAACAACACACTGGCAATGTACCCATTTATACACCTGGGTGGAGAGAGACAATGTGGAGTAAAGTTTCTTTCCAAGGAAACAACACACTGGTAATGTACCCATTTTATACACCTGGGTGGAGAGAGACAATGTGGAGCAAAGTGTCTTTCTAAGGAAACAACACACTGGTAATGTACCCATTAATACACCTGGGTGGAGAGAGACAATGTGGAGCAAAGTTTCTTTCTAAGGAAACAACACACTAGTAATGTACCCATTAATACACCTGGGTGGAGAGAGACAATGTGGAGCAAAGTTTCTTTCTAAGGAAACAACACACTGGTAATGTACCCATTTATACACCTGGGTGGAGAGAGACAATGTGGAGTAAAGTTTCTTGTCTAAGGAAACAACACACTGGCAATGTACCCATTTATACACCTGGGTGGAGAGAGACAATGTGGAGTAAAGTTTCTTTCCAAGGAAACAACACACTGGTAATGTACCCATTTTATACACCTGGGTGGAGAGAGACAATGTGGAGCAAAGTGTCTTTCTAAGGAAACAACACACTGGTAATGTACCCATTTATACACCTGGGTGGAGAGAGACAATGTGGAGCAAAGTTTCTTTCTAAGGAAACAACACACTGGTAATGTACCCATTTATACACCTGGGTGGAGAGAGACAATGTGGAGTAAAGTTTCTTGTCTAAGGAAACAACACTGGCAATGTACCCATTTATACACCTGGGTGGAGAGAGACAATGTGGAGTAAAGTTTCTTGTCTAAGGAAACAACACACTGGCAATGTACCCATTTATACACCTGGGTGGAGAGAGACAATGTGGAGTAAAGTTTCTTGTCTAAGGAAACAACACACTGGTAATGTACCCATTTATACACCTGGGTGGAGAGAGACAATGTGGAGTAAAGTTTCTTGTCCATGGAAACAACACACTGGCAATGTACTCATTTATACACCTGGGTGGAGAGAGACAATGTGGAGCAAAATTTCTTTCCAAGGAAACAACACACTGGTAATGTACCCATTTTATACACCTGGGTGGAGAGAGACAATGTGGAGCAAAGTTTCTTTCTAAGGAAACAACACACTGGTAATGTACCCATTTATACACCTGGGTGGAGAGAGACAATGTGGAGTAAAGTTTCTTGTCTAAGGAAACAACACGACGGCAGAGACCAGACTTGACCCACCGACCTTCGGGTTGAAAGTCCAACGCGTTGACCACTAGACCACCGCGCCTCTGGAATAGGAAGGAAATAAACTGGCATTCCATTCGGTTGGTTGGAAAATGACGTTCATTTTTCGGCAGTTGGCCTGAGTGGTTTCCGACCGGTCAGTTTCGCATAATGGAAAGCAACCATTGTTTGTCTGATAAGAAACATGGACGACGCAAATTCCACTAGTGATGAATGACTTAAATGTAGACAACCATGTAGAAATGGAAGTTCACCTTAAATTTGGAGTCGTGAAGGAACAAGTAATGTCACAAAAAACCCTTGGGGTCTCATCATCGTTAGTGAACCAATCACGTTTAATTCAAGAGTTTACATTCGCAAGTTCACAAAACCATGTCAATCAAACGCTAGCAGATTTCCCCCTGCTTCATATAACAAGCACTGTTTAGACCGATATCACGCTTGCATGGCATGAAAATATATTTAATTTAATTGGGAAAAGAGTCCAGTATCAAATTCAGCACATCAATATTAGTAAAACTGTAAAGTTTCGTAAAGATTGCTCGTACACTGACGGGAGATATGAACTTTTGAAAATTAGTACTCTAGCCTAATTTTTACAAAGAAATGTATGGGAAAAACACGAAAACGAGGCTGGACGGGCAATCTATGCCCATCCACCATACATTTCTTTGTAAAAATGCTCAGTTTCAAAATTTCATATCTTCGTCAGTTTGCTAGCAATCTTTACAAAACTTTGTAGTTTTACTAATATCGATATGCTGAATTTGATGCTGGGCTCTTTTCCCCAATAAACTAAATATATTTTTGTGCCATGCTAGCGTGATATTGGTCTATTGTCTTCTTACCTTGTACCTAAATGAATCTACTGGGTTGATGGGTCCAGCATTGGATCGCTGCACAAAAAAAAAACATGAAATGTGAAACGCACCTTTCACAAAATACTATCAATAATAAATGGATTGATATCTTAGGTGTGTTTATAAGCCATTTGATATAATCAAAAGTACCGATGAGGCGTGGGGCAGAATAAAAGGGGGAAATAGCGAAAGAATTGACGAAAAGAAAAGGCTTTGTTCTTTCAGGAATAATTTTCTTTAACCAAAATAGAGAATATGCTTATTCCCTCGTTTTGACACCATATGCACTTATACCTCTCTTTGATCTGTCTCCGTTTATTTAGATAGTCGAACCTCTCCTTACGGCACCTCTGTCATCGAGAGACATCTTTATCACGGACAGATTGCTTGGTCCCAAAAAGATCAAAATTCATACCAGGATAAAACCTCCATCTGTAATAGAGATTCCTCTATCATCCTGTTGTGGACCCTTGGGTCTGTCCTTTGGTTTTCAAATTAAGGAGTTATGACTGTATTTTGTTATTTTTGTATTATACAAAATGATACATAAAGGTGTGTGATCACTTCTTTCTGAGAGATCGATAATGTATGTGAAAAGCAAACCTCTGCCCTGTCGATTGTGGAGACTAAATGCATATAGAACTCCTCTGCATCCTGCTGCCTACTGGTGGAGAATTCAGGGTGACCACGCCCAATCACTGATTTGAACATCTGAGGTGCAATACCGTCTTGTTCCTGAAAAACAGTGTAAATATGTCCGTGTTGTCACTGATGTATCGCATACAAAATGTTGAGTGTATTTCCCATATGATGTCCATGTTATTTTTTTTTTCTCTATGTTAATTAGAATAAGTGAGGAAAGGTTCTAGCTGTCGAAATAGTGTTGGTAAAACTTACGAATTATAATTACTAAGTTCAAACATGTCCGTGTTGTCACTGATGTAACAACCAAAATATTGAGTGTATTCCCCAGCATGACGTCCATGTTAGTTAGAATAAGTCAAGAAAAGACCTATTCTGCCAAGGAAGCATTGGTAAAACCTATTGTCTGACTTGTCTTAACTAACATTTTAACCTATGGCTTTAGAAGATGAAAGGTGTACATACATTTTCTACTTTTTGTTCTGTCTCTTGCAGCTCTTTATCTGGTGCTTGCGAGTATTTTCCAGAAAGAAGCCCATCTGCAAACTTTGCCCTTCAAATAAAAATACACACACACAATACGTAAATTGTCACGTCAATAATATTCGAAAGGCAAGACAGTGGTAAATTGTGTACTCTGAGAATCTCAATCCCTCCTTTTGTTAGCTGGTATATTGTTGCATATCTGTAGTTACTGTAAGAGATATACGAGGCGTGTAATACATGACAGGCCTCTGACACCCAGGATACCCCTCTCTCCTCCCTCCCCTCCCAGAAAACCATGTTAATGTTTTTCACTTTTCAAGCAAAAGCTGGTTTCACGGTTCATGGCCGCCATATCTTGAGAGTAGGGCAAAGATGGTGCAAAATACATCTATGTCAAATATCTCAGGTGAAATTTATTTTCTGAAATATCCATTGTATGTAACCTTAAAGTGTATATGACAGTGATTTTTTTATTTGCTTGATCGAATCTACATGATGTTCTGATAAGAAAATGGAAAAATAAATTTCGATATTGATTTTCCTTCTCCGCGTTTTGGCCGTCTAAAAACGTGAAATTTCACTTCCGGTGTGTTACAAAACCGCGCAAGAAGAAAGACTGGAAATAGTCCGCTGTAACGTCAATACAAGAATGCCAGTGTCGCGATTTCTCAGTTCCTCCGTTTTTTGGTGCGTGTTGCTACAACCATAGACAACACACCTTAATAGAACTATGTTTCTTCCTCAGGGCGCATCAAAAAATGTGAGGAACTGAGAAACCTCCACACCGGCATTCTTGTATTGACGTCACAGCGGACTATTTCCAGTCTTTCTTCTTGCACGGTTTTGTAACACACCGGAAGTGAAATTTCACGTTTTCAGACAGCTACAACGCAGAGAAGAAAAATCGATATCGAAAATTTTTTCCATTTTCTTATCAGAACATCATGTAGATTCGATCAAGCAAATAAAAAAATCACTGTCATATACACTTTAAGATATCCTGGTAAAATTTCTATATCGATAAATCTGGAAAGTGTTGAATGGTTAGTTTTCCATACATTTTCCCCAAGAAATTTTGTCAGTTTTCCGGACAAATGTAAAGAACACAGGAAATGTCACAATATGCTTCCCAGCATACATTGTAGCTACATCTTCAATTTCAAAACATGTCAGAAATTTAATTTTACCAGAAATGTTTGCCATCAGATTTCCATACAAGTACTTACACAATCATAAAATTATAACAAATACCAATGACGCTTGTAACCCTACTTTCAAAATGACGGCCACAACCGTGAAATCTTTCATAACCAAAAGTAAAATGTTAAATAAGAGGTCTTATGGCCACCTGAAAATTGTGTCCTGTTCCTTGTGTAATTCTATGGTACTACCATAAACAATCACGTCCTACTTACATCTGAGTAGTGAAGTCTCCAGTAGGGTCTGTAGGACCATGAGAAAATATAGCAGCACACTGATCCCCATACCTGCAGAGATAGGTATGAAATAATAACATACTTTGTGTAACTGCACAAGCTACCCTATTAAAGGGACACTGTGACAGGGATTCTATCTTTGGTCATACATGAAACGTTCTTATAGTTTTCAATTGAGTGTCGAAAGTAATTGCACAATAGGCCATTTCCGAGTTAAGTTACGCCTCGTTGTCAAAGCGAGGCTAGGTGCACAACCTTTCATATGGAAATGAGTTTTTATTCAAATGCAAATAAAACTCATTTCCATATGAAAGGTTGTGCACCTAGCCTCGCTTTGACAACGAGGCATAACGTAACTCGGAAATGGCCTATTGCTTTGGTTTTGCATTGTTACGCTTTGTGATTTCTTTGTGTTTCTCGACCAATCAGAAGTAAAACCAAAACCAATCGTGACTTGCTCGCACGCGTTTTCCCGTGCTTGGCGCCGCCGACATGTAATTCCTTCGAGTTCTGATTGGTTCATTGGATTGTTTACGACTGCTGTGATTGGTCAGAGTAATTAATTTGGTTTTGGTGTTACCACACTCAATTGAAAACTGCTCTAAGACCAAGATGACATTTAGAGTTATTTATGGATGGGAGAACAAACTGACAATCAGGTTTAAGCAATTTTTCAGACACAAGGGTAGAATAAAAAAAAATGGCTAATTTTTGCGAGTTGCAATCCATTTCTATCCTGGCCATCCGCAGGATGAAAAGGTAAATTTACGTCTGTGTTCGTCACACAGACGTTAGTCGTTATTTTCCGTTACATGAAGCTTTTATGTTGAATTACCTGTAAAATCATCATAATGCTTCTGAGAAAGGCCGAGACGGCCGAAACGTCGAGCTAATTAAAACGTTAATTTAAATTGGAGTTGGTTTCTTGACCTTTACAAATCAAGTTTATACGACAAATTTCAAGTCTCCACGATCGCTCAAGTGATCCTCCAATTAAAGATTTCAGGTGAGCATTGTTTGCGAGGCCATTCACAAGTCTACGAGTATATATATATATATATATATATAAATTTGTCACAAATGAAGACGAACCAATACTTTTTTTCTGACACCTATATTTCGACCACATTTAGTGGTCTTCTTCAAGGTGACTAAAACACCGTTAACGTATTACACTTTAAAATTTAATATATATATATATATATATATATACAGCTATTTCAATTAACGTTGTCGGATAAAAGCTCAAAGCTACAAGCCAAAATAGTTGGGAGCGGCGGTAAAGACACGTTTTTCCCGTTCGTCGCATCACTCATTCGCGCCATTTCTTTTCGTTTCGCCGCTCCCAACTATCTGCATGCCTGGAACAGGCGCTCGATTTACTCGTTCGGTCTTGACTTGTAGGCTTTAAGCTTTGAGCTTTGAGCTTTCACCCGACAACGTTAATTGAAATAGCTGTATATATATATGATCGCTTACGAGTATTGCCGCACATCTCATGAATTAAACACACAAGTTATGAACTAAATAAATAACAATGAATGAAAGAATATTGCATATTTTGTTGTACCTTTGTTTGAACTCTGGAAGAGAATACAGAACTTGCATCACTGAATTCATGTAACAGCTGAAAATAAAGAATATAATCACATTATTTTGACAATCCCATGGGTCATGTTCAACATAGATTTGTGCAACTACCAGAAGTCACTTCTAGTTTTCTTGCCAAAACGAGTAGTTCACACGAAGGCAAGTAGTTGAGGTGACCAGATGCGGTGACTTGTCGCCTACTGTGTGCTGACTCTACTTGGAGAAAGTTCAGTGATTGATAAGTTGATAAAACATTAAAGTATTAACAACCTGAATGCTTACCTGTTTCCCAGATTCTTTAATCCAGTATAACCTGGGCCATACAATGGAGTCAATTTCTTGCCAGATTCCTAAAGTAAAGAAATGTTAACCACATTAGGGCATCATAATTTACATGCAGACCAATAAGTTAAAAGGTAGAGTTCCAGAATCCTTCAATAAGATTCTCTGACCTGGATCACGTCCCACTCTCGTATCCTCATGTTGATGTCTATCTCCAACTCGGCCATTGTTTTGTCAGTCTGCAGTCATAATCAACATCAAACATGTTAACTAATACATTAATAGTGAATTCTCTCTAAGCCAGACATCTATGAGTCCTTCTCAAGCTGTCAGCCTAAGAAGTCTCCACTTTATAGCGGGTACAGACTAAGAGAAGTTGACAGCTGGACCCAGCCAGCCACTAATCTCTGCCTTACAGGGGTGTCCATTTTGAGAGAGTCATTTATTATTAGCAAACAGAACACTGATAACAGGTAATAGGCCATTTGCACAATGACGTCATATGACTACAACTACCAGAATCCTTCAGTTTTTTGTTTTGTAGTGCAAATTAGGGCTATTGTTATTTAAACCGCACTGGGATTACAAAATTTAAATAAGAAAGGAAAAACGAAATGAATTCTGGTAGTTGTTGTCAAATGACGCCATCGTGCAAGTGGCCTATTAATAACAGGTTATAAACCTGAGAAAAAGATGACTGACAATCTTATGATAATCCAAGAATGAATTTCCTTGATGATCAAAGGTGAGGAATGATAAATATTAACTACAAAAAATTCTCTCAAACTCCCTCATAAAAAAAAATAATAGGTAAAAAGGGTAAAGTCACAAGCCAGACATGACCCACAAGGCCAAGGCCAAAGTGCAACATGGAACAACCCCCCACACACCCCCCAGGGGAGTGGGGGGAAGGTAGCTCCATATAAAACTGACAGGGTGCTCGTGGAAAATTTTGAAAGGGGTGGGTGTGGCTCTCATTTATTTTTATCCCAAAGAGGTACAAACTCTTTTCAAAAAGTTGTCACTCTCAGGATGTTTTTCTGGCCGAATACCCTTAAAGGTATCAAAATAATTCTAACAGTGATCATTTTCGATTCAAACACTCTTAGTGTAGTAACAAACCACAAATGTTAACCACTAAAAGGTATGATAATCACCTCCACTAATTTTATATAGGAGTTAACTACTTTATGGAAACATATATTAAGAATAGTGCACCTTTTCCATCTGAGTGATGTTGATTCCAAAGTGAGCAAGATGTTGAGCAAGATTAGGATCCTCCACCATGTCATCCTCATCATAGGAAAACACATCTGAACAAACAAACAAAGATTAGGATCTTCCACCATGTCATCCTCATCATAGGAAAACACATCTGAACAAACAAACAAAGATTAGGATCTTCCACCATGTCATCCTCATCATAGGAAAACACATCTGAACAAACAAACAAAGATTAGGATCTTCCACCATGTCATCCTCATCATAGGAAAACACATCTGAACAAACAAACAAAGATTAGGATCTTCCACCATGTCATCCTCATCATAGGAAAACACATCTGAACAAACAAACAAACAAAGATTAGGATCTTCCACCATGTCATCCTCATCATAGGAAAACACATCTGAACAAACAAACAAAGATTAGGATCTTCCACCATGTGATCCTCATCATAGGAAAACACATCTGAACAAACAAACAAAGATTAGGATCTTCCACCATGTCATCCTTATCATAGGAAAACACATCTGAACAAACAAACAAAGATTAGGATCTTCCACCATGTCATCCTCATCATAGGAAAACACATCTGAACAAACAAACAAAGATTAGGATCTTCCACCATGTCATCCTCATCATAGGAAAACACATCTGAACAAACAAACAAAGATTAGGATCTTCCACCATGTCATCCTCATCATAGTAAAACACATCTGAACAAACAAACAAACAAAGATTAGGATCTTCCACCATGTCATCCTCATCATAGGAAAACACATCTGAACAAACAAACAAAGATTAGGATCTTCCACCATGTCATCCTCATCATAGGAAAACACATCTGAACAAACAAACAAAGATTAGGATCTTCCACCATGTCATCCTCATCATAGTAAAACACATCTGAACAAACAAACAAACAAAGATTAGGATCTTCTACCATGTCATCCTCATCATAGGAAAACACATCTGAACAAACAAACAAACAAAGATAAATGATCTTCCACCATGTCATCCTCATCATAGGAAAACACATCTGAACAAACAAACAAAGATTAGGATCTTCCACCATGTCATCCTTATCATAGGAAAACACATCTGAACAAACAAACAAAGATTAGGATCTTCCACCATGTCATCCTCATCATAGGAAAACACATCTGAACAAACAAACAAAGATTAGGATCTTCCACCATGTCATCCTCATCATAGGAAAACACATCTGAACAAACAAACAAAGATTAGGATCTTCCACCATGTCATCCTTATCATAGGAAAACACATCTGAACAAACAAACAAGATTAGAACACATCTGAACAAACAAAGATTAGGATCTTCCACCATGTCATCCTCATCATAGTAAAACACATCTGAACAAACAAACAAAGATTAGGATCTTCCACCATGTCATCCTTATCATAGGAAAACACTAATTATGATGAAGAATCTGGGAAGTTTAAAAGGCTTGGGTGAATAATATAAAGTTGAACAGGCTCCCATAAATGACTGCCCAAAATGCAAAGCCAAAGGTGGTCGCTTACAGGAGTGGTTGCATAGTAGAGATCAGACTACAGGGGGTCTAAACAGCACCTATCAGCACAAAATCAACCCGCATCACGCCAACTCCACAGCAGCGGTCCCTACACATTTCAACTTACCAGGCCACTCTTCCACAGACATGAGACTCATCCCGCTTGAACTGCAGCCTACCATCAATGCTTCCCGTCGAAAAGCATGTGAGGCCTTTTTTATTCATAGAGGGAACACTTTGTCACCAGAAGGCATTAACCGAAGGAACAAACGCTGAACTCATTTTTGTATCATACACTATGATGTATATGTCATATATTATTTTTATCTTATGTTTACAAGTGCGCTGTCTACATGTCATGTATTAGCCAATCATTTATAACCACGTAATTTTCAAATTTTAGGAGCCGTTACAATATTTTCTTTCAGTACAGCCCTGGCCCTGAGGAAGACTAATACTATTAGTCAAAATATTGGCCATTAATAAATCTGCCCTTTGCCATAGTGCCAGCCTTGCATTCGGTTTTGTATAATAGCACAAAATGTTGTATCATAAAAATTATTGAAGTTTTAATGCAACTGGGACAAATAAAATTGTCATTTTATTAGCAATATGCAATTTACATCTCTAGTGACATGGAGATATGAATTCAGTAGTCACTTACCGGAGGTTAAAGAGAAAAGAACATTCAAATTACCAACATGACAAGAAGATTGGACTATAATAATTTGACTGGGTGAAATTTGGTATTTGGGAAAAGTGTTCGCTTGGGAGAGATGATCACTTACAAGCGGTGGTCACACATACAAGTTCAACTGTACATGTACATGAATTTATTAACAATTATTGGGCATCTACTGGACGTCAACCAGTGTGATCAGTGATACAATCTAATGTAGCTATGTTGCAGGTTAATTCTGTTCTCGGGTTGAATCAGTATTCAATCTAGGTTAAAAGTGTACCCAGTATTCAATCTAGGTAAGCTAACTCTAACCTCAGCACAAAGCTATAAACCAACACCCCTAGCACAAGAAGATACATGTTACCAGTGCTGTGAAAGTTACATGTAGCTTTGTGTTAGCGTTAACTAGGGTTATCTTTGTGTTAGAGTTAGCTAGGTTAGATTTGTGTTAGAGTTAGCTAGGGTTATCTTTGTGTTAGAGTTAGCTAGGTTAGATTTGTGTTAGAGATAGCTAGGGTTATCTTTGTCTTCGTGTTAGCTAGGGTTATCTTTGTGTTAGAGTTAGCTAGATTAGCTTTGTGTTAGAGTAAGCTACAGTAGGTTAGCTTTGTGTTAGAGTTAGCTAGGGTTATCTTTGTGTTAGAGTTAGCTAGGTTAGCTTTGTGTTAGAGTTAGCTAGGGTTATCTTTGTGTTAGAGTAAGCTACCAGGTTAGCTTTGTGTTAGAGTTAGCTAGGGTTATCTTTGTGTTAGAGTTAGCTAGATTAGCTTTGTGTTAGAGTTAGCTAGATTAGCTTTGTGTTAGAGTAAGCTACAGTAGGTTAGCTTTGTGTTAGAGTTAGCTAGGGTTATCTTTGTGTTAGAGTTAGCTAGGTTAGCTTTGTGTTAGAGTTAGCTAGGGTTATCTTTGTGTTAGAGTAAGCTAGGTTAGCTTTGTGTTAGAGTTAGCTAGGGTTATCTTTGTGTTAGAGTTAGCTAGATTAGCTTTGTGTTAGAGTTAGCTAGGGTTATCTTTGTGTTAGAGTTAGCTAGGTTAGCTTTGTGTTAGAGTTAGCTATAGGGTTATCTTTGTGTTAGAGTTAGCTAGGTTAGCTTTGTGTTAGAGTTAGCTAGGGTTATCTTTGTGTTAGAGTAAGCTAGGTTAGCTTTGTGTTAGAGTTAGCTAGGGTTATCTTTGTGTTAGAGTTAGCTAGATTAGCTTTGTGTTAGAGTTAGCTAGGGTTATCTTTGTGTTAGAGTTAGCTAGGTTAGCTTTGTGTTAGAGTTAGCTATAGGGTTATCTTTGTGTTAGAGTTAGCTAGGTTATCTTTGTGTTAGAGTTACATAGCTAGGTTATCTTTGTGTTAAGAGTTTAACTTACCTTTGTGCTTGGGTTAGGGTTACCTTACCTAGATTAAATGCTAGGTATACATTTAACCTAGTACAGTAGATTGAATACCGATCTAACCTGAAACTGGATTTCACGTGCAACAGCTACACTGACAGAAGTCACAATTAAACACTGTCGGAAAAATCAATATTTGATTTAAGAGCGCCTGTCTGTAAGTATCAAACATATCGCGGCAAGTGATAAAATTGGATTCTTTTGATATTTTAACGTTGGATAGGTTAAGGTATAACAAAAATCACTGGATACCTTTTTCGGCCAAATATCTTTTTATTTTAAAGAAAAATGCAGAAAACAAAATTCCGTTAAAATCGCCATTTAAGGCGGAAAATTATTGCACAACTTTGACAGTCTCGTTTGCAAAAACAACTAATGCTACGGCATTTAAAACATGAAAATCGTATTTTGCAATCTTTAGATATCTAGTAGAGTGATTTAGGGAATTATTTTGTTGTTCTTTGCTTGCAAAATAATTTTATTTCGAAGACATACATTTCACTTCTTTAAAAGTACCTCGTAAACAAAACAATTTTTCACCATGTGCTAAACCTTCAAACGGATTAAGTTTCTGTTGGTTAATTTTTATAAAGATGATCTCAAGCTTGCCGTAAAAATTTCTTTGGGCAAATGATTCAGAGCGACGCGAGAGCATTTCAAACTTCGTTAAAATTAGAGCTATTTGACCCTACGAGGTCAACAATCAATAGGTGGTTTTCATGTTACGTCATCGCCGCCATGCTGGTGGACATAAACAATAGTTCTCTCATTAGCTCCTTTTGTTCGTCCACCAGCAGTTGTTCGTTTCACTATTGTTATCAATGTCTCTAGAGATTGATTGCAAACCACCTATTTGCGGGTGCGCGGGTCACACAAATATTCTATAAACTTCTGATTCTGTGTTAACCCATTATGAAATTAAAATAGCCGCATTGAAAAACACTGACATTTCCTTACCTCATTTGCGGTAGAAGACAGATTCAGAGACCACTTTTGTGTATAAATCCCTTCTTTGTTCATCGTATTTTAGTCTTGTTCATTTGTAATGTCCGATGCACGCCGGCCGCGGACTGCCATGAAAGGTCGCACGCAAACCTCTGTTAAACTTTCGACACATTTCAGCATTATGGCATCTTATTTAAAGGCTATAGCATTTGTAGAATGTTCTTCGGTTGAAGTTAACGGATAGATAAACTTAATCACTGCTTGAGAAGTACTGAATGAACAAACATGTCGGGCCGTTTAAGCCGTGATCGTGACAGCAGTTATTTGTGTCGTCACGCAATGCAGCTATTGGTCAGCATTTTAGCGGGGTAGGGATAGGGCTAAAGAGCTTGAAAACACGGAATCTATGTCTAAAACTCTTGCAGCGGAGAAACAAAAATACAAAGACTTTTCAGTTACGTTAGCACATTTAAGCGCCTTCATTCTCTATTGTTCTACTCCGGAAAGATTATTTATTCGCCGTTGCACAGTAAGTAAAAACGAGGTGTGAAATGCAAATGAGATCACTAGACTAGTTTTTACCTAATTACACCTGTAAGATCACTGTGGTATTTAGCTATTTCTGTCTTTTTTTCGTATTGTTTTTCTTTTTTTTTTTTATTATCAGAAGGATACTGTCTTCATGAAACATTATGCAAAAAAGGGAAAATCAATCTAAAATTCGCCACATGCATTCCCCAAAAGATATCAATTTGTACTAGTGATGTAAACTTTTGTCAAACCGTTACACTGACTGCAACTGATTTTTTTTTTGTCTCTCCTCAAAAGAGCACTTATTTGGATGTTTTCTACTTGTCAATAATCCAGCTGTGAGTTTGGGTTACCTGTGGTTTGTGGGACCATTTACCTCTGTCGCTCTTTTCCGTCGATGATACATGTATGTACCATGGATTTTTTTTTTTTTTTTTTTTGGAGGGGGGGGGTTTCTCCCTTCCTTACTTCAAATTCATGTCATGCCTTAATTCAGATGCATTTTCTTTAATTTAAAATTTGACTCAATGGGAGTAATGTTTGGCTAATCCATTGTCGGTGTTACAAACTAAGAAAGGTCAAGAAAACCTAAGTATTTTTTTGGCAGTAGCAAAATAATTAAAAACCCGCTCATATTTTAAAGTTGATAACGAGAGAATATCTGAAAATTGAAGAACTTACTAAGTCAAATAGAGTAATCGCCAATTGTCGAGAAGAAAAATAAATGCTGTTTAAATAATGCGGTTGACAAAAAAGTAAACACTACCTGGTTATGCTAATTACCTAGTGTCTTTGTTTACTTGATGGCGGCGCTAAAGTGCATGTTTTTGTACGTCAAAGATTCGAGTTCAGTTCCAGGTATTACACAAAAATGGAAGGCACTTGTTCGTTTAAGTCCTTTGTTGGTGGAGTTTGTGGTTATGACATTTCGTGCACAAAGGACATCTCTAATCACAAATCTGTCTTGAAATTTACCGGACCTGAAGATGTGATCGAACTTATTTTATGTCGAGCAGCGTTGTTTACTTGAAATGTAAAGGAAGTAGTTGTAAACTAAAGTTGTCGAATTAAGTTCAGTGGCGGATCTAGGGAAGCGGCCCCTTTCCATCCTTTTTTTGGCGAAGAAAAAGTCTCGAGGGACCGAACTTTTTTCAGAACCATTTTCACTCCCCCTCCCACCCCTTCTCCTTATGAGCAAGCTGGATCCGCAACTGGAAATTTATAGTGAAAAAGAGATCACATGCATGATGCTATCCACAAGAAGCCCTGGTACACCCATCTTTCAGGGGCAGCTCCATCAAGTAGACGGCACCTCGACTCGTATGGTAAGAAGGTAAATTGAGGAAACGAGAAAAAAGCATCCAATATGAATATTGAATATGGAAAGCAAGACTGGGGAGAGGAGTTAAAAATCGTTGCTCGCAAAAGGCTATTGCTACCAATTAATATATTTTAGAACATATTACCAACGAAGAAAATTAAATGGTGCTGAAATATATTTCTAAACAGTTATTTTGTTTACTTGCAAAAGTGTTTCAATTTAATTGCCTTATCCGCACCCCTACCCCCTTAAATGCAAACAAAACTGCATTGCGTGACATAACTGAAAAAAGACTGAAAGCAAATGTCCGACAGGTTTTGTTTGTACTTCAAAGTAACATTTCAAATCTTTTAGCGCACTACAAAACCGAGGAACGCTCCAAAAAGTAATTAGCCCTTTGAATAGATGCCGTGATACTGAAAAGTGTCGAAAGTTTAACAAAGATTGGCTGACCCGACCGTTTAATATTACGTTGTTGTCGTCCGACGTTTATCGGACGTTGTAAACAAGACTAAAGGACATACGATGAACGGTGAAAAAATGCAAGAAAATGATCCCTGGATAAGTCTTCTACAACAAATAAGGTAAGAAAATTTCAAAACATTTTTTCCATGTGGCTACTTTAACCTTATTTGTGTTAAGACGTGGTGGAAAGTGAAATGTTTGTGTGACCCGCAAATTGATAGTTGACCTCGTAAGGTCAAATAACTCTAATTTTAACGAAGTTTGAAATGCTCTCGCGTCGCTCTGAATCATTTGCCCAAAGAAATTTTTACGGCAATCTTGAGACCATCTTTATAAAAATTAACCAACAGAAACTTAATCCGTTTGAAGGTTTAGCACATGGTGAAAAATTGTTTTGTTTACGAGGTACTTTCAAAGAAGTAAAATATATGTCTTCGAAATAAAATT
This sequence comes from Dendrophyllia cribrosa, assembly GCA_024195265.1. Lineage (NCBI taxonomy): Eukaryota > Metazoa > Cnidaria > Anthozoa > Scleractinia > Dendrophylliidae > Dendrophyllia > Dendrophyllia cribrosa. The sequence continues at coordinate 15,042,554 of JAJLRJ010000004.1, forward strand.
ATTTTGCAAGCAAAGAACAACAAAATAATTCCCTAAATCTCTCTACTAGATATTTAAAGATTGCAAAATATGATTTTCATGTTTTAAATGCCGTAGCGTTACTTGTTTTTGCAAGCGAGACTGTCAAAGTTGTGCAATAATTTTCCACCTCAAATGGCGATTTTAACGGACTTTCGTTTTTTGAATTTTTCTTTTAAATAAAAAGATATTTGGCCGAAAAAAGTATCAAGTGGTTTTTGTTATACCTTAATCTATCTAACTTTAAAATATGAAAGAAATCGAATTTTTATTACTTGCCAAAAAAATTCAAATTTGTCTGATTTTTACGGACAGGCGCTCTTAATAGCAATGGCTCTTTTGATCATTATTAGGCTTAGAATTATGACAACATTTCACTTCATGAAAAGTAAAATTAGAATGCTTCTTAGAGTACCTGCACCATCAGGTGTGATTGTTCCAAGTTTGACAGCCAGTGGATAATGTGTCTCCTTATAACAATCAAGAGCATGGTTGTTGCCTCCAGTGCCTAGATGACAAACAAAGTGACATGTGTTTAATGATGACATGTAAAATTTCTATTAAAGCCACCCGGGTGGCTTATTTCTTTAAGGTACTTTTGAGGGGTGGCTTATTAGAGAGAGGGGGGAGGGGTGGGGGGAGCTTAATAGAGAGGGGGCTTATTGATCTAGCAAAATGAAGCACGATGTACACTATCAGGATGTTCACTATTCAAGCATCTTAATCTTAAGATTTATCTTTAATGTTATACCTGGTTCATACAATAACAAAAGCCACTTTATCACGGTTCAAGCGTATTGACGTATGTAAGGGGGAGGGGTGAGGATGGCTTAAAAGAGAGCGGGGACTTAATAAATTTCTTCTTCTAAAGAAGGGTGGCTTATTAGAGGGGGGAGGCTTATTTGGGAGGGGTGGCTTAATAGAGATTTTACGGTAAAAATAAATATAAACTTAAGGTTGGTAAAACATAAATTTTATTAAAGTCGGTCCACATGCCATGCAGCCCATCAAGCTGGCAATTATCTTGAATTTTCAGATATTCAGCACTGATGAATTAGATTTAAACACCTAGCTTTAACTTAGTCTCTAATTTTTTATCATCTTTTTTTATTTTTATACTTTTTATTATATGTACATTAGTCTTTATCTGTAGGACCTTTGTGAAAATCACCTTAGTGACAAAGCTTCCTCATTAAAGATTACTTATTATAAGAGTATTGCCCACTCTCCTCTTGCCTCGGACAGGATACCAAGGTTACCCTGACTTCCCTCAAGCATTACATAATGTACATTTGTTCATACTCAAGTGAAGAAAAGTCTTATCATGTTAGAAAACAACAACACAGCAGAGACCAGGCTCAAACCATCAACCTTTAACATCAGAAAGCGAAGTTTCGTCAGAAATGATGTTGGGTGCACTGACAGCCTAATGACGTACCAACAGATTAACAACAGGTAACCGACAGATCACCGACAGATCACTGACAGTCAGCCAACATTTTTACCTGAGAACTGCCAAACAGTTGGCCAACTGTGGGCCGTTTGTCGGCCGACTCTTGGTCGTTTGTCGTCCGACAGATATTTTGGTGAGCTATCAGTCAATTTTACCGATCAATAGTCTCAGGCTCTCACCACTAGCAGGACTGTCAATAAGGGCTGCTAGCTGGTGATTTTCCTTGGCTAGGGCTGTGCTCTAGCAGCACCTGGGGGCCTCAGGCTACTAACATCTGTCTTCAGGCAACTTTGATTCTTTTAACAGCACAGTCTTGTTGGCTATAATTATTATGTGTTTGGGCTCCGGCAACTTGATAGAAAAACAAAACATTGACAACAGAAAATCATTTCCCCTGGCTGTTGACAATACAATACAATAGTTTATTAGTTAATCCAGGAGTGGCATTTCATTAGTGACAGCCCTGTTCTAGGCTACATGTACTACACCACCCCTTAACCCTTTACTCCCTAAGAGTGCCAATTGGCATATAATGCCACAACTTGCTCAATATTTGGTAGATTTCTATGAATGTTTGCCACCAAAATCATCTTGTAAAGATCTACCCAACAAAGGCATAAAATCATGACCCCCTCCTATACATGGCATGGTTGACCACCCCTACAACTTTTCAACATTTCTTTCCTTACACATTTGTAGTCCAAGACTTATCTCATATTAATCTATGAATTAAAAGCTTCAAAATGAGCTATAGTTTAAGGGTGTAACTAATATATACGAAGAGTACAATGTTATTGAACTTTTTTATTTTTACGTTTAAAACCCATTTCTATCAAAACCATAAGTTCCTTCACAGATGCTGATATGTTTTATGAAATACACTGATCAATAGCTTTAAAATGGTATATCATACATGGACATAGGGTTACTCCTTATCAATTTGGAAAAAAGTGGCATTCGCCTTAGGGAGTAAAGGGTTAACAGTTGGTGAAAGGAAACAGTTTTTAAATGTCACCACCAACCATCAAAATATCTTCTGCCACATAATATTGTTCCATCAGTTAAGTTGAGCCACAGATTTTCCTTCAAATCACACTTGGCACACTTCCAGCCTCTGAAAAAGATGGACAATCGGTTAGTCAGTCAGAGTCAGTCAGAGTCAAGACGAGTCAGTCAGATGTTGACGGCAGGCATCTATCACTTAATCAATCAGTCACTCACTCACTCAAAGTAAGTCAGTCAGAGCCAGACAACCAACAAGGCTGTCAGTAAGTGAGTCATTTCACGAATAAGGGGTTACATGTATTTTTATTTTCTAAAAGAAACTGTAATGCTGTATCAGTGAGGGAGTGAGCCCTTCATCAGTCAGTCAGTCCGTCAGCCAGAGTTAATCAGTCAGTCAGTGAGAGTCAATCAGGCAATCAGTCAGTCCGCCAGCCAGTCAACCAGAGCCAATCAGTGAATCAGAGTCAGTCAGACAGATTCATCTGTCAGTCAGTCAAAGTCAGTCAGTCAGCGAGAATCAATCAGTCAGTCCATCAGCCAGAGTCAGTCAATCAGAAACAGTCAGACAGATTCATCAGCCAGTCAAAGTCAGTTAGACAGATTCATCAGCCAGTCAAAGTCAGTTAGACAGATTCATCAGCCAGTCAAAGTCAGTTAGACAGATTCATCAGCCAGTCAAAGTCAGTTAGACAGATTCAATAGGTCTGAGTCAGCCAGTTAGAGTCAGTCAGTCAATCAGTCAGAGTCAGTCAGACAGAGTCAGTCAGACAGAGTCAGCCAGTGAGTCAGTCAGCGTCCGTCAGTCAGTCAGTCAGTCAATCAGCCGTCAATGAATTAGTCAGCTAGAGTCAGTCAGTCAGAGTTGGTAAGTCATCTAGTTGGTTGACCAGTCACACTTAAAACAGCCAGTCAGAGTAAGTCAGTTAGTCAGTCAGTCAGTCAGTTGGTTGATCAGAGCAAGTCAGTCATCCAATCAATCTGGCATTTTGCCAGCCAGCCATTCAGTCAGTCAGTCAGCCAGCCAGTCAGTCAGCCAGCCAGCCATTCAGCAAAAGCAGCATAATAAGAACTAACCTTGGAGGAACTTTTACTCCATTGTCCAGTTGTAATAGATTGTTTGCATGCCTTTCAAATAAAAAAAAATCAGTTGTAAATAAGCGAACAGTTTGGAACGTACTGTTACCACTTCAGCCATACTTGCACAAGTGACGTCAAATTGGGGTACTGTATTTACAATGTACAAATGAAGAAAGTAGCCAGCTTACTTTGAGACCACCCTTTTTTCTCCATCCCAAGATGCCACTTGGTCTTTGTAGGCTGCAGTATCAGCAGTTATTACTCCTGCAATGGCCAGCTGAACCTAAACAGTAGAAACAACTCTTTGTTAACCATACTGTATTATAGCATAATTTCTTGAAAATAATTCCCATCATAAAATGTGTGAGGAGCTGCTATCAGGCTATTGTTAATGATTTCAAGTACACAGTCTTGAAAAAAAATGAACAAAAGTAGAATTAATAAATATATGAATGGATGGATGATGGATCTATGGATGGATGGATAAACTTAAAGGGAGAAAGAAAGAAGAAATAAAAATGGATAGAGCAAGGAGGGAAGGAAGAAGGAAAGGAAGGGAGGGAGGGAGGGAGGGAGGGAGGGAGGGAGAGAGGGAGGGAGGGAGGAAGGGAGAGAAGGAGGGAGGGAGGGAGGGAGGGAGGGAGGGAGGGAGGGAGGGAGGGAGGGAGGGAGGGAGGGAGGGAGGAAGGGAGGAAGGAAGGGAGGAAGGAAGGGAGGAAGGAAGGAAGGGAGGAAGGAAGGAAGGAAGGAAGGAAGGAAGGAAGGAAGGAAGGAAGGAAGGAAGGAAGGAAGGAAGGAAGGAAGGAAGGGAGGGAGGGAGGGAGGGAGGAAGGGAGGGAGGAAGGGAGGGAGGGAGGGAGGGAGGGAGGGAGGAAGGGAGGGAGGGAGGAAGGAAGGAAGGGAGGGAGGGAGGGAGGAAGGAATGGGGGAAGGAAGGGAGGGATGGAGGAAGGGAGGGAGGGAGGGAGGGAGGGAGGAAAGAAGGGGGGAGGGGGGGGAGGAAGGAACATAACTGATGGTGATTCACGACAGGCAGGGCTATTTATATAATGCAATCAATGGCAATATATATGTCATAGTTCAATTTTACCCTTGGTTCAATTTTGATTTTCCATTGTTATTTTTTATGTTAATATATGATAATGAATATAAAACAAAGGAAAATCAAAATTGAACCAAGGATAAAATTGAACTACAACATATACATGTAGTCATCCAAGTCATGCAAACTCAAACCATTTGCCAAGGTACACCCACTTTATAGATAATTTTCAAGACCCTAAGAGTTGGTCCAACCTCCTATTCGCTGCTTAGTAGCAACTGAGCAGGTACCAACTTACTGTAGTAACCAGATGGAGGTACACTGTAGCAAGGTACATGTACAGTAGATAGGATTGCTTAACTACTGTTAGTTGTTGCCAACTGTAAATACCTGTAAGGGAATACCAGAATTTGGAAGAGGAATAACGAGTGGTTCTCCGCCAGTTCCCAGCACTGATAATGAGTTAAATTCATCATATTCTACCTGCACAACAAAATAATGATAACACACCAATCACAATTATTGTACTAATACTACATTATTAGCATCTTACAGCTGGGTTCTTAAACAACAACATAAAGCTTTGTTATCTTCAATGCAGCTGCCCAGCTCTGGTGTCCCTGGGGAAACTCTCTTATAACACTGGGCTAAATGGACAGACTTCGTCTGAAAGGAGTGCCTTTTTATGCTGGCAGTGAAAGAAAAGGTAGCAAAAACTGCTATTTTAGTACTGGAAAGGGCAAGTCAGTCAAAATCACTGAGCCAGACAGCCAACAAGCCTGTCAGTCAGTTGTGTCCATCAGTAAGCCAGTCAGTTCATCAGAGTCAGTTATTGAATAAAGAGGTTAGTCTCTAAAGAAACTGTGGGTGGTGTTGTGTTAGTAGGGGAGTCAATGCAAAAATATCAAAAGCTTCATTGTTATGGTCACTCACAGTCGTTTTTTAGTTTGAATTGTTTGGCCGTATGTGCAGGTTGTGAAATAATCTTTCTTTGCTTAAATAAATTTTGCAATTCTTGTTTTAGGTATGTAAAAGGGGTACCATTTTGATTTTACTACCGGTAATTATTAGACGTACATGTATGTGAACTTAGAGTAAGGGTTCGAAACTTGGAGCAAAGCCTCCAAGATAAAAATTAATTTTTATTGAAAACCCAGCGGGCCCATGATTCATAACTGTGATGATCGATAATTAACAATATTGCAACAAACACACCCGGCATATTGGTAGAAAAATAATTTCATTATAATAATGCAATCTACCATGATTGTACATGTACCTTCGGTTTTTCCACATCAAATCCTCCTTCAACTCCTGTCAAAAGAAGTACACAAATACATTTAATAATTAATAATTATTAAATTATTATTTTCACATCTGCACAATTCCAAACACTTTCTTAATCACATGTAAATCAAATTTGCAAGGCAATTTAATCAACCCTTGCCTTAAAACCAAATCCTCTCTTGACTATTAAATAGTAAATTAATTAATGTGCCCTACAATGTTTCACTTCCATTTTGTCCAAGAATGTATGATTCCAGAAAATATCCATACCCCTCCCCCCTGGAGAGTGATTGGAAATTCAGAGCAGGAGAGGGGGTCTTGAATGCTAAGGTTTTTAAGGTTACCGTGTACCTTCGGGGGTGTCTCCAGTATAACAGCTCTAGCGTCTTAAGATTACACTTAATATACATGTACCTAAACCCTGATATCAAATTAAAGCTTATAGAGCTGGCTATCTAAATATGGAAACCATTTGGTAATAAAATGAATTGTCGAATTTTTTACGACATCTAAATTCGAACGTCCGAATCAGCTTTAAAACGCTATAACTCAAAGCAATTATTGTATTTTCTTGCTAATTTGATTTGTTCTCGGATTTCCGGACACAAAGCGCTAAAAAAAAAATGTGTCAGCGATTTCCCATATTCAATTGCAGTGAAAAGTTACAGAATATTTTTGAAAAAGGGAGAAAAAAAATTGGAGTGATCGCACGGAAATGGCTCTTGACGGAAAAGTTTTCGGAAATATGAAATTCGCCGACACGTTTTTGTTGATTATAGCCTAGCTTCTGTCCAAATTTGATGAAAATTGAACAAATTCCCTTTGAGTTGTAGCTCTTTAAAGTGTCCCTTACAAGTGAAAAATTAACTTTGAGAAAACAGTGCTTAGAAAAATATATTGCTTCATAAACAAACTCCGCCCGCAAAGATTATACCGTCATTTCTCCGTCAATTTTCACTATTTTTCGATAATTTCTTTTTGGATAAAAGTTCATTCTGTAAACTTTATTTTGACGCTCAAAAAAAATTTCAATAAAATGGTCGATCTGAAGGTACACGGTAACCTTAAAGGAAAGTATGAAGGTAAATTGAATTTCCATTGGGGTGGGGTGGGGGGGGGGAGGTCAAAAGCAAACAACCTTCCATGGGAGGGGTATGGAGATTTTCTGGAACAACACAATTCAACAATATACATGTACATGTACAATGTATAGTCATTCCATGAAAATTTCAGACACATTTAATGGTACAGATTATGTAAGCTTAACTCACCAATTGCTAATCTTGTAGGTTTTTTCTTTGGTGGAAAATCTGCAGCATTGTCTGTTTCAGTCTCAGGCTTGAATTCAATCATGAAAAGTGTACACATTAACACCAAAAATTTCAAATGGATTTTATACAAAATGTAATTTAATTTTAAAAAAAACATTATTCTAAACTAATTATTTTTAAACTAGTTTATAATTGGACAGAAAATCAACAATTATTGTCTGCCCAGTGTGAGCAGGAATCAGTGTCTGAAATAAGCTTTTTAAAATTGTGAAATTCCAAATTTAGAAACTGAGAAAAGAAGTGCTTCAAAATTAAGTAAATGAAATGGAACATTGAGGATCACCGGCTAATTTACTTAAAAAATGTGCCTTAATTACAAAATAAATCTAAGATCTTTCACAGTCAAAAATGAACTTTTCTGATTATTAAGCACCATAAAATTTTCAGACATTTTATAAACATTTCTGACAGATGCGTTTTAATTCATACATTTTGTCCAAAATGTTAAGGGTTCTTTTTTTCATGTACATACAGTGTACAATGTATATGGAATTAGATGAATTGATGAGAATAATGATACTTGCTTCTGCTAAAGTTCTTTTGAACAGTACTGCCATACAAACAAAGAAAAATCCCAATTTGAAAAACTCAGTGGTGGTACCAGTCACTTGTGGGAGTGGTTACCTACATGTACATGTATGGGATATTTTAATTACAGAGTTTTTGTAAGCATTACATTGGCTTTGATGAGGTTTAATCACTGAAGGGAGCTGGTTGCTCATGTGCTTGCCCATGTCAAAGAAAAGCTTCAAATGTAGTCACCGTATTTACCCGTGTATAAGCCGCACTTTTTTCCTGGAAAAATTGCTCCCTAAGTGGGGGTGCGGCTTATCTACGGAAACACTATTTAAACTTTTCTAATTTGCATATATGTAAAAACAATCAAATTTGAAGGCTTGGTTGCAAAGCTTCGTCCACGTGCGATGTTGTACAATCGTCAAAGTAGAAAACCTTGTTTAAAACCTTACAAAACAACCTCAAATAGTAAAGAAAACTTAATATAAACACATATTATGACAATATTATGAGCTTGAACTTGTCATGGAGCATTTTGGAAATATTTTTCCTGCTGAAAATATCCATTTTCTTCGCCCAAAAGCCGTAAGAAAAGTTCGTAACTCCAGCTTCACAGACTCTGATTTTTGTGGTAGAAAATATTTTTTTTCCAGAAATCTTGCTCTGAAACTTAGGGTGTGGCTTATCTACGGATGCGGCTTATACACGGGTAAATACGTACTTTTTTATTACATGCAGATAAATATTTTGTGCTGGCAAGCATATCTATGATATTACAGTGAACTGTCTAAGCTGAACACCTTCAGGACCAACTCAAGCTGCTGCCTTAGAGAGGTGTCTGCCTTTTAGAGGTGTCTGCCTTTTAGAGGTGTCTGCCTTTTAGAGGTGTCCGCCTTAGAGAGGTGTCCACCTTAGAGAGGTGTCCGCCTTAGAGAGGTGTCCGTCTTAGAGTGGTGTCCACCTTAGAGAGGTGTCCACCTTTGAGAGGTTTCCACCATTGCGAGGTGTCCGCCTTAGAGAGGTGTCCGCCTTAGAGAGGTGTCCGCCTTAGAGAGGTGTCTGCCTTAAGGAGGTGTCCGCCTTAGAGAGGTGTCTGCCTTAGAGAGGTGTCCGCCTTAGAGAGGTGTCTGCCTTTTAGAGGTGTCTGCCTTTTAGAGACCTTAGTTACAGACGAACAAGTGAAATTCGGCCAGAACCAGCCAATAATTGAAGGCCTCCTGGCAAGAACGTCCTAAGTATTTTTTTGGAAACTTTCACTAAATTTGTATGTTTTGTGCCTTTAAAAGCACAGTTTCGTCAAATTAATGATCTATTATTGTTAAGGTACTTAAAACAGATCCAAAATGGGGAAGAAAATCCACATCTTTGAGAAAATGTTTTGGGCTGTAATTAGAACATCCTGTGTATCTTTTCAAAATAACATTTTATTGTTTGAAGATTGAAGATTTATTGACCTGGTTGAAATCCTTTCAGTCATATTTACATGATCCAGTCATAATTTTGGCAAGTGAGTCCCTTTTGAGGCCAAAAATCCAAGATTTCAGTGAACATTTTCCAAAAAGCTACTTAGGATGTTCTTGCCAGGAGCCCTTCAATTGATGTTCATCTTAGAGAGGTCTTCACCTTACAGGGGTTTCTGACATAAGAGAGTTTACTATAATTAATTTGGCTTTAGAAACTGATCTTTACAACCTACATGTATTACATGTAAGTAAAGAGGTTAACTACCTTCTTCACTTTCTTGAAATGCATGAATACTTGGTGAGATGTTTTACTGATATGAAGATTGACATGGTCCTCACAAAACCCAAGGAATGTAGCAAGACACACGTAAAGACCTCCATCACTTTCCTGCAAAATAAAGTCAAAATTTACAACTATTTTTTAAACATTTTGATATAATAATAGCAATCTCAATGTCTGAAGGGGTTAAATGCATTTGTCATAGAGTACATGTAGTTTTCAATTGAGTGTTGTAAAACCATTTACCAAAGTAATCACTTTCATCAATCACAGCAAGGGAAGACAATGCCGTTGACAAACCAATCAGAATGCAAAGCAAATACAGGTAGCCAATGCCAAGTGCTTCTTCCCATTCAATCAATTTCCATCAATTTCCACAAACTATTCATGCCCCATTGTGATACTTTTTAACCCAATATTGTGATGTCCCGGGGCGTGGAAAACTTTAACATTTTTTTGATAAATTGATCGCATTAACAGCACTGGCAACTTTTCCCAAAATGTTTCGTTGGTGCATGCAGTTCAAAGGATATCGACGGCCATGGTAACAGTATATAGCAGTGTTTTTACAACGTGTTAAGTATAAACTACTATATGGTTATAGGAGCCATACTGTAACTTCCTCAGAACCGAGCAAAGGATACTAAATGCATGTGCACAGTTCTATAACCACATGCACAACTCTCAGTTCTACCGTCTAATTACAGTTTTATTTATTAACTTAGATAACTAAAGATAAATTTATTGTAAGAAATAAGCAGGTTTGAGGGCAGGTTACTTAGGTTTTAATTATAATCTTAAGCTTAGTTTTTCTGTTTTTGATATTTTACACGCAATAAAAATACGAACTTACCGGGGAATTGAAGCAGTATACACATTCGTCTTTATAAACTTTATCGCCTCCCCGAGGCACACGGATGCTAGAGCTCTGTAAATACTCCATCAAGGGAAAACCAACAGCTATTACTGTCCAATAAAATTTCTTTTAGAAAGGATTGAAAAAGAGAAAGAGAAGAAAATTTACTGCTAAGGGGTAATTCCGCTGACAGCCCGACATGCAATAGACTTTCCACGTCGTATAAGTTACATTGAAGTGTACCGGATTAACCGGTCAAGGTAGACTGAAACTTGCCGCAAGTCGACCTTCGCTTTTTAAGTCGAGTTTTATTCGATAAATTTGCCCGCGGAATTACGTTAAGTAGCGAAGGACGTCCCTTCCAACGACGAACCTAACTTACCGAAAATTTGTGTTGGAAGGGACTTGTGTCAAGTCTTCCCAAGAGGTGGTCAATTCGAGACGGGATCGACGGGATCTGAGACTATTTGCGACCACAAAAATATCAATTTTTCCCCCAGTCAAATCACTAAAGGCTGGTTTTCACTAACGACGGAGTCGGAGTCGGAGTCGTAATCAGAAGCGCAGAGCGTTACGATCTAGTGAAAATCAAACCGACGGAATCGGAAGAAGATTACGGAGTCATAAGCGGAATCGGAAGAAAATGGAACCGTTCTGATTCTTCCGACTCCGATTCCGTCGAGCTTATGACTCCGCTTACGACTCCTATTTTCGATTTTCACTAGGTCGGAAGCGCTCTTACGACTCCGACTACGACTCCGACTCCGACTCCGTCGCCAGTGGAAACCAGCCTTTAAGCTTGGTTCCCACTGGCGATGTAAGCGACGTAAGCGGAATCGTAAGCGCAATCGGAATCGTAAGAGCCTTACGATCTAGTGGAAATCAAAACGACGGAAGCGGATAGTAAGCGACGGAAGCAGAAGCGGAATCGGAAGAAAAAGGAAACCTTCTGATCCTTCCGATTCCGATTTCGTCGCGCTTCCGATTGCGATTGCGACTCCGTTTTTTGATTTCCACTAGAACGTAAGGATCCTTACGCTTCCGACTCCGCTTCCGATTACGTCGCTAGTGGGAACCAATCCTTACAGTGCAAGTCCAATAAAAATCAAAACGTCAATACAATACAATATTTAGTTCTGATAGGTTCTTTGTATATTGAAATTACTACAGGTTGGTATGATTCAAAGTTAAGACCATCTGTTGTTCGACCTCACGTTAGTGACCACCTTGGCTTTGCATTTTGGGCGACGGAGTCGGAGTCGGAGTCGGAGTCGGAGTCGTGGTCGTGGTCGGAGTCGTAAGAGCGCTTCCGACCTGGTGAAAATCGAAAATCGGAGCCGTAAGCGAAGTCATAAGCTCGACGGAATCGGAGTCAGAAAAATCAGAACGGTTCCATTTTCTTCCAATTGAGCTTATAACTCCGTAATCTTCTTTCCATTCCGTCGGTTTGATTTTCATTAGATCGGAACGCTCTGCGCTTCCGATTACCATACTTGTCCAATACTCTGACAAATCATTGTGCATAGCATTGTACTGTAATACATTGTGCTGTATTGTGCCGTTCAAGAATGATTGTTAAACTATTGTTGTGGTCATATAATACAATACAATGCTATGCATAAATTTGTTCGAGTATTGGACAACCCTCCTGATTACGACTCCGACTCCGACTCCGTCGTTACTGAAAACCAGCTTTTACGGGAGATTCAATTGTATTTTTTGACCCAGTCTTCGTGGTTCTATGATGACGTCACAAACGGCCTATTAACGTGGCGTATAGGGCGTTTTCAACTGACGTCACGCTGGTATACGAAACAAGAGATTTCTCACTGATTGTTCCGTCCACCAGCATGGCCACTGCACTTTTGTCCTTTAAACCCTCAGGGAATGGTTGCAAACCACCTATTCAATATTTATAGCGAACTTTAGATCGGACTACGCATACGAGATTGATTACGAGTACGACTTTTCAAACCTAGTTCGCGTGCTCTAGATAACCATTTATCAGCACAATTTTATACCTAGAGTCTCGTTGTCTTCTGGTCAGCAACAGGAAGGAGCAACAGCTCTGGGGACGTGACTAGCTAGAAATTCAAAAATCTTATTCGTACTCAATGTCGTACTCGTATTCAAATCTAAAGTTCACTTATTTAGGTGACTCGACCCAGTTTTTTTGGGGGGGTACCATCCTACTTTGAAGCTCTCTGGTATCCCCACCTTTACTTTTATCGTAAATCTAACACATAGAATGGATAACATATAGATCAATCTACAATATAATATAAAATATTTGGCGATCGGAGTAAATGTCACGTGGTTATAATGCCACGCCCCTTTGAGGTCTGAGTCGAAAATCTGCTGTTACCGGCATTTTTTCGTGGAAATCTCTCGGCTACACATAGTGCGCATTAGTGCCTTGCGCTGAGCAGAATTTCACCAACATCGCAAAGACCCAATTCGAGAAATTCAGTGGTTTCCAAATTTAGGTCATAATTTATGCGAAAATGATAAGCAAGCTTTACACGATTATATCTAATAAACTATAAGACTTATCCCTTTATTTTGGGGATCGTTATAACAGATGAGTCCTTGCAAGTCAGCAAAAAGCTTTAGGGCCTTGTAAATGCGCGCGATTTCGAGCAAAGGAAACATATAGAAATTATAGTTTTAGCTATTTGTTGACGTTTGTCAGCGTTTAAGAGTCTTTCTCACGAAAAAAGCATTTCTGCACTAACCTCAAATGTATATATATGAAACAAACACAGTAAATCACTGAGAATATTGGATTATGGCCTGTGTGTACGCCATAACGCCACTTTATTAAGATAATGCAAAAAACTAGTACAAAAATAGAAATGAAAAAACGATAAATAGAGTAAGCCGTGCCAGGGTGGCCAGAAAAAACCTACCATAAAAAACCCCGTGGGGAAAAAAGGATAGGAAATCTGGGGCGGGCCAGGCACGACTTAAGTCCCCCGCCGAGACTGCTATTAAACTAAATAATTGTAACAAACTAAACGAAAAACTAAAGAGCTATAGATTGTGCAACTTTTAAGCGGTCGCTTACGGTATGTTTAATGTATCTGTTCTTTGAAGTGGCTCATTTCCAACCGGCATGCATATCCAGCAGATCAGCAGAAACACTCCTGCATGCAGGATTTGAGGCGGCACCAGACTTAATACTGTGCGTGCTGTAACGAGCAATGTCATCTACAAATGGCTTAACGTATTTCTTAAACTGGTCTCTGAGCGTTGAGTACGAAACTCCCTTACAAGCATGAAAACACTCTTTAGACTTAGATTTAACGATTCGCCTAACAAGGGGCGAAGATGAATCACTAGTAGAAGGTAAAAGCTTAAGTAACTTTTCGGTAATAGAGACTGGGCAAGTAGACTTATGGGACCTTGCTAAAAAGGACGTATGCCCTTCTCTGTACTGATCGTTTTTACGCTTCGAAATGAAAACTTTCATGTACTCGTCACAAATAGAGACATCCTTAACTGTCAAGGTGCGAATTTCATCTATACGAAAAAACCCAGCAAAGCCAACAAGAGGACAAAAAGAAAACGAATAACGGCAAGCGAACCACTGGAAATATAATGATCAGCGATCCTTAAAACTACATCAAGAGATAAAGGCTCTTTGGGCTGAACTGGACGAGCGAGCTTTCGTCTCGCACCCTCTAAGGACGACTCAACAAGGGGGTGACTAGTAGGGCATTCTACTATACCGGCCAGACTATGACCCCACTTAATACTATAAACAACTGACTCAATAGGAGATATACCAGTATTATTAGAAACAGAAATAGCAGTAAGCTCACTAATAAAAAGCGCAATGTGCAACGGCTTCGCCGGAATGACTTGAATTCTGCCCATTTACGCCATCTGATCCAACCAGATTTGTATTTCTGAACTGTGGAAGGGGCCTTGGACTCGATCTGTAAATGAAGAAGGTCTGGAACAAGCTTTCGTAAAGATTCGTCGGTCAAAGAATTCGCTTCACGCCAAATCTCGGATTGGAGAACATCTAAAAATAAAACAAAAGAAAACAAGAAAAAAGGTGAAAAACAAAAGAAATAATATGATGTCGGATCATTCAAAACAATACTAGGGCAAAAAAGCGAAAAGTTATAGGAAACAACAAACGTAGGCCGAACTGGATCGGCCAAGCAATGCTGCGAAAAACAAAAGAAAATACAACAGAATAAACCCAATGTAGACCGACTAAATAAAAAACAGCCAAAGAAACACTGCCAAAACAGGCAAAAAAGGGCGCTGCCAAAAACAGGCAAAACGACGCTGCCAAAGCAGCTAAAATAACACCGCCCAATCAGGCGAAAAAAGACGCTGCCAAATCAGGCAAAAAGACGCAGCCAAATCAGGCAAAATAACACTGCCAAATCAGGCAAAAATACATAACAGCACGATGAAAAAACCGGGGCTAAACAAAGCATTAACGCACGAGACCGACAGTAACGAGCCGTCAGGGGAAACAAAAATGGCAAAGCTCACCTAAAATCTATCCTCAAAGCTAACATTTTAAATTTCGGGCAACCGCTGAACACCGACGGACGCGATTTGTAAATCTGCTCCTGGCCAGGACCCTCCAACAATAGGTCTTCAATACAAGGAAGCTCAAACACGCCTGTAACAAAAGACTTGAACTGAGAGGAACTCTCGCGCAAAAAAGGCCAAAAATAGGCTGAAGGCCATTGTGGGACGATCAAAGTGCCGTAACCGGAGCAGGAGGAGAGAGCCCTAACAGAAGGCACAATGGCACCCACGGGAGGGCAAACCCAGTTGTTCTCATCTCGCCAATCCTGAGCTAAGGCGTCCACGCCGCTGCAACCTGGGGAGGCAAATTTAGAATTGAACCTAGGAAGCTGGGCATTGTAATAGGACGAAAAACGATCAATTGAGTGAGGGCCCCACTTAGCGTCGACAAGTCGAAAAACGGAAGGGTTGATGGACCAGTCGTCTTTGTCAATAAATCTGCTGAGAAGATCCGCTCGTTCATTTAAAGACCTTGGAATCCATTGAGCTTCGAGGACGATGCTGTTAGCAAGACAAAGATTGAAAATATCCATAGCAAGAGCCTGGAGGTGGGATTTGGAGCTTCCGACGGCAACTATGCGGGCGGCGCCCTGGTTATCAGTGAAAACTTTAACTCTCTTGTGCTTTAACTGAGCTACGTAAGAAAGCAACACGTAAAAAATGGCTTTTAGTTCGCGAAACGTAGAGCTTTGGCCGATATCCTCGGTCTCCCACATGCCGCTAACGACGGAACCGTCTAAAGTAGCCGAAAATCCTCCGAATGCTACGTCGCTAGCGTCGGAAAATACAACGGTATGCGTGGCTAACGGTGGCCTAATAGAATAGCCGTTCAAGCAGTCGATGTTGCAATACCAGAATTTCAGCTCCTGTAGAAGACTGGGAGGAAAATGAATAATGTCATCCCATGTCGATCTAGTTTCAATGGCGAAGTACATTTGCCTGGTCAAAAGACGAGAAATTGGACCAACAGCTAACGCGATTGAAATGATAGTGCCTGCTACTCTCGCAAGCTCGCGAAATGAAGAGAATCCGTCCTGAATCGCAGAATCTAACAAGCCTTTAAGTTTGAGGACTTTCTTACCAGGAATCCGGAAAGACATTGAAATGGTATCAATCACGAAGCCTAGCCACTCACCAATTTGCATTGGATCCCAGTGAGACTTTTCCTCATTACAAAGAAGACCGGAGGAAGAAAGTTCTTTACGTTGAATCAAGCTAGCTGCTGCAGCAGAACATTTGCCTGGTAGACTACCAAAACCGTCATCTAAATAAATGAAACTGTTATGCCCCATTGAGCGCCAACGGGTAACTAACGGGCGCATTAACTTGGTGAAACAAAAGCAAGCGCTGCTGAGCCCGAAAGGAAGAACTGTAAAGGTAAAATATCTGACAACGCCGGAAAAAGGCCAGGCAAATCCGAGGTACTTCTGGTGTTCAAGACAAATGTCAACGTGATGATAACCGGATTTGAGGTCCCAGGTAAAAAACCAGTGCCCCTCGTCAAGAACTTGAGAAAGCGAGCGCAAATCCTCGTACTTGAATTTAGGCTTAACTAAATAATTGTTAACATGCCTAAGATCAATAACGAGACGCAACTTCTTCCCTTCAGCAACTGTCAAAGGATTAACGCAGAACGGGGGGACTGCGTGCTCTACAATGCAACCATTACTTAGAAGCGCACTGATTGCGTCGGCGACAAAATCCGGGTGCTGAAGCGAGGATCTGTTATTCTTCAAAAAACACTGCGAGGGGTACTCGGCAAATGGCAATCTATAACCACGCCTAATCATATCGAGGACAAAATCTGGCGCGTCTAAAGACTCTTCCCAAAAGTTAAATGAAGATAGCAAACGACCCTTAACGCCACTGTTTCCGTCTTCCCCGCTAAACTCGTCACCGCAACCAGACAATAAATGAACTAAATCATACTCAACTTCGTCAGGGTTCGACAAGTCGCCATCTAGTCAATCACGTCGAGAGCTGCTCTTTGAAGAATCCGGCGTAGACTTCACGCATGTAGCACTCAAGTGACCATAATCCCCGCACTGAAAAAAGGGGAACACATACAAAACAACATGAAAATAATGTCCGCAACATAAAAAATATAAGAACAGTTTAGTAGCGTGTGGCGTCACAGACCCGAAGGAAGAACATAAACTGACAACAACTTATATATAAGAAACGCAATTAACACCTATTACGTAACTGAAACACTTCATTGTAAAATACAATGAGAATACGAAATACAGAACGTGCAGAAAGCAAATATCTGCTAAACTACGTACCGCAGATATTTTGATATTCTGCACTAACCTCAAATGTATATATATGAAACAAACACAGTAAATCACTGAGAATATTGGATTATGGCCTGTGTGTACGCCATAATCGACGAAGTAAAAACAAAGATAGTATAACGTAAAACTGCTGGTTACTTATCTTAAAACAAGGGCCCAAACGGCGGGCTGGCCTAGCCTCTGGACGTGAAGCCCGATCGGTGGGCGTGATTCTTGCAGAACTCAAGCGGGATAAACTGCCGTTATCGCCAGGGCGTGAACGACGACGTTTCTCCTTCGCAACCTTCCTTTCAGCTCTCCTCTCGGCCCGGTAAATTTTCTTTTCATCGTCTGAGTCCGAGGCGAGTTCGTCGGATAAATACTCGTTAACCGTCGCCCAACCAAACTCGCTCTTGTCGGCTAGTTTTATTGCTTTAACGCGCTTGGACACCAATTGCGTACCTGACTCCAAGGCAGCCTTAACTTTGTCGTACGATTTGTGCTTCAGTGCATCAGAAGCTTCGTCAAGCTTGTCCAGAACCTGGAGGGAATGGTCTAACTGCTGCTGGTTACCCTTTCTCTTACACGTGAAATGCTCGCGTCGTGCCTTCTTAACGGCTTGCTCAACGGACGAACTGTTTTCTTCCGAAAAACGTTCGGCAAAATCGGTAAGCCTATTTTCGATAACCTTTGTAAGATTGTCGGTTAAAGAACCCATAGAGCTAGTAACGGCAGCCTGTATAGCGGCGCTAACAGAAGGATCTACAGCTTCACGGTTCGGACGAGCACTGCTCTCTTCTGCGTCAGTCATGTTAAAATATAAGAACAGTTTAGTAGCGTGTGGCGTCGCAGACCCGAAGGAAGAACATAAACTGACAACAACTTATATATAAGAAACGCAATTAACACCTATTACGTAACTGAAACACTTCATTGTAAAATACAATGAGAATACGAAATACAGAACGTGCAGAAAGCAAATATCTGCTAAACTACGTACCGCAGATATTTTGATATTTCTTAAAAATTCGTAGTTTCTTTTTCCTTCAAATTTTTCAGGGCCACAATTGATTAACTAACTGCCCGGATTCTGAATTTCATGGTCATTGAAAAACTGTGACATTATCTTCTATAAGCCCAAACTTGAGTAAACATTGAAGATTTTTAGCGTTTTGGCTGAGTTTGTGCTCTGGGAATTGTCTATTGTTTCTAGTCTGTCATTATACAGCATTCTTGTTCAGCACGCGTGCAATGACCACGCTTGGCTGACTTCCGAATGCTCACCGAGATATGGTAATTTTGGTACGGCCTGAGACAGGCGATCGCGTGATACATAGAGGTTTAACTCATGATTTTTAATCAATTCTTGGCATGATGTACACTCCTGGCTGCAGACGTTACGTGACGGGAATCCCTTCTATTTTTTCATACTAGTTACCATCTCTCATATTAATCAATTGTGGTCCTGAAAAATTTGAAGGAAAAAGAAACTACGAATTTTTAAGAAAATGCTTTTTTCGTGAGAAGGACTCTTAAACGCTGACAAACGTCAACAAATAGCTAAAACTATAATTTCTATATGCTTCCTTTGCTCGAAATCGCGCGCATTTACAAGGCCCTAAAGCTTTTTGCTGACTTGCAAGGACTCATCTGTTATAACGATCCCCAAAATAAAGGGATAAGTCTCATAGTTTATTAGATATAATCGCGTAAAGTTTGCTTATCATTTTCGCTTAAATTATGACCTAAATTTGGAAACCACTGAATTTCTCGAATTGGGTCTTTGCGATGTTGGTGAAACTCTGCTCAGCGCAAGGCACTAATGCGCACTATGTGTAGCCGAGAGATTTCCACGAAAAAATGCCGGTAACAGCAGATTTTCGACTCAGACCTCAAAGGGGCGTGGCATTATAACCACGTGACATTTACTCCGATCGCCAAATATTTTATATTGTATTGTAGATTGATCTATATGTTATCCATTCTACATGTTAGACTTACGATAAAAGTAAAGGTGGGGATACCAGAGAGCTTCAAAGTAGGATGATACCCAAAAAAAAAACTGGGTCGAGTCACCTTAATAATCACATGAAAGGACAATGAAGAACGAGACATGTGATTAAGAATAAATTATTTTATTTTAATTACACTATTCTATTTACAAATATCTAGTGATGTGAAGGCTGTTCATCTTCTAAGGTACATGTGATAAGCTCATGTGATTTCATATATAACATTTATTAATTGAATTACTTACTAGAAAATTCATTTTCAAACTGGCTATCGTTCACACTCATGATAATGAGCAACGTTCTTCATAAATAGTCCAAATATTTAACTGTTAAACATGTAAAGCTCACAGTTTTCAATTCCCAGCTCAAAGTTCACAGTTCAGAATTAATCCCTAGTTCGCAGTTCATTTTCAGTTCACTGTTCAGAGTTTAAAGTTCATAGTTCACACTTCCCAGTGTCTTGGATGGCAATTCATAACAGAACATTTGTACAAGTTAGGGAGCGAGCCAACAGTCCACTTTTCAAGCGGATGTTCTCTGTTATACTGGTCAAACTGACAGGCTTCACGCATTAGCCTGTGGTGTTCAGACCGCTGGAATTGGCCATATTGGAGGTCTGTTGGCTCAAGCTGATTTTCTGCCGGCTCTTGGTTTTCAAGAGACCTTGAAAAGAATACAAGAGAATCTATTAATCACGCAAAATCGAGAATGGATCTTATAAGAAAAATGGTCAGCAAGGTTACATCGCATGTGAGTCTATGGCAGCGCATGAGAATTGAAGGTTAAACAAGCGCGACAGTTCTTTTAATACGCTGTCACAGGCCTAAGTTCATTTTCATGCTGGGGTCAAACTAGTAAAATCGGTACACCTAGAAGTGACATAAGCGACTTCTCCTATTGTTTTTTTTTGTCGGAACAGTTACTTTTCAAATGAAAAAAGAAATAGGAAACCTCGAGTTCTTGTTCTTAACTACTTCTACTTTTCTTATATTATAGTTCCTACTTGCGAAAAAAAAAAACAGGAGAACTGTTTTCAAGTGCTTATTTTTGTGGTTATATTTCTTTTCTGTTTTGTTTTTCATGTAAAAGGCGGTGTTACACGCTGCAATTCATGCAGCAAGTCTCGCAACGGCGTTGCGAGACCTGCTGCAAGATCATTGCAGCTGCACGAACCGCGTCATTAGCGACCTTTAGATTTGACTACGAGTACGAAATCGAGTACGAGTACGACTTTGGAATTTCGAGATAATTGTTTGCCCTGAACTATAACTCGTTCCTGTTGCTGACTAACACATAAACAAACGTTAGGGATAAGATTGCTGCGATAAGAAATTGTATGAGGCACACAAATTTGGTTTGAAAACTCGTACTGGTACTCAATCACGTACTCGTAGTCCAATCTAAAGGTCGCTAATAGTACACGGTGCAACGTTCTTTGCGCAACTGAAAGTTGTCACGCATGCGTCCAGGGGTTTAAAACAAAAACATTGCTAGACTTGCTGCAAAGGGGGTGTTACAATGCTAAAAAAAGTTGCTGCAATCGTTGCGAAAAGTAGAATCCAATTCTACTTCCTTCCTGCAACGATTGCAGCAGCTTGTCTCGCAACAATTTTGACCCACATTGCAGGAGTTGTTACACGCTGCAATGGTTTATGCAGCATATCTCGCAACGCCGTTGCGAGACTTGCGGCACGAAAAATTGCAGCAAGTAACGCCGCCTTCAGTCTTACCATAACCTAAGAGTTTCTAAGGTTTACATACCTTGTGGCACTAAATTTTTGCGGCAGTTAAATTTTGCGAATGGGCGATTTTTTATGTTTAGCAGGAACTAATTTTTGCGCTTGGGAATTAAAGACTGTTTTTTTTTTCTTGATGGGAATTAAAATTTTTGCGATTTGCAGGAAGTCAGGTTCAACTGGAATTACAACATTTTCCGGGTTTTTATTTGACTTCATCATACAATCGAAACAAGTGAAACCGGCAACATGCAGATGTAAAACTACGTTAATCAGTGTCATTCTATTACATCTTGCCCTAGTGTTATCAACGGTACCACTATCACACGAGTTCAGTTATCACTGGCATTTCTCAACGAAATTAGAGAGACGTTTTAGTAAATGAGCACCAGCACACTTTCACATTATAGTGGAGTAAATTTTTGCGGAGAAAATTTTTAAAGACTTTTATTTGGGGGAACCATTTTTGGGGGAACCATTCTTTGCGGACCGTGAAAAAAAAAAACCCCGCAAAAAATCGCAAAACTTAGAACCCACAAAAATATAGTGCCACACGGTAGTATAATCTTGCGGGTAAGAGGTGGCGCTAAAATCTAACGTCCCTACAACCTGAGAGGAAGTCGATCTTCAGAGTCCTGAATATATGGCTTCGTATGACTTCATCTCAGGTTGAAGAAACGTCAATCATTAGCGTTCCTTTTCGGAGCTATCTTCACTAGGACATAGTAATGAGAACGAACATTTTTATAGAAAATGTTGTCATACCAGGCAGACTTGGCCAACTGCAGGGGTTTGCTAGTTTTGGCAAACATTGCTCTTTCATCGATAGAAATTTGTTCGGTCAGAGCCTCAATTTGTTGCTCCATTTGAGCTTTAATCTTCATTACTTCCTCCATCTCGGAGGCAGTCATGGAACTAGTATAAAGCTTTCGCTTTCTGTGGATAATTGAAAAGAAATGTAGTATGTTAATGAAATCATCGAGTAATAAAAATGGCTTAAAGTGCCTGTGAAGAAATAATAATAATAATAAAAATAAAACAGTATTTTGAATCCGATAGACAGATATGTTCCTCATAAATGTGCCTTCATACGCCGGGCAATCTTTTAAGTTTAAAAGTTTAAATTAAGTTTAAAAGTTAACAAAGTCGTGCTAGCAAACTTCAAAAAGTTGGCAAACTTGCTTTCTTTTTTACACGATAAACTTCCAGAAACCTCAATGTCATTCCGGCTCAGGCCGGGACGTCAAATCTCGAATTGTGTACGGGCGGGTACGTTTAATTTTCTGAAAGTGAAATCTTGTGTTTGACAAAAGGTTCGCACGTCAAATGAATTCGATTTTGCTAACCTAAAACAGTTTGCCAAAAAGTTGACGAGAATAGAAACTTGTTCCAATTGTTGCCAATTGTTTGCTAACATGTTTGTCAAGTTCACGGCACACTAACTTGAGTTTGCCAACACATTTATGTTTGTCGTAGAACTAAAAATTTAGAACAATCAAGTTCGCTTCCTTCAGCCGCACTAAAAAGCACCGTGGAAGCAGGTTTTTTTTCGCAGAGCAAGTGGTAACCGGCAGAACAAAAAGAAATCAAATTTCTAAACATGTTCAAATCTATGACTCCTTATCAAGTACAATCAGCAAAAGTAGCTTTCAACGTACAAATTACGTTACTGTCAACTTTTTTTGATCAGCGTTTATTCTTCTTAAAGGCCCTTATAAATAGTTGCAAAAGTAACAAAACGTCGAAATACCTTTTAAGTTCCTTTCTCGCCTTTCTACGTTCTTGAAAAGAACTAAAAGCACTTCCCATTTTCAGATTATCAATCAAATCTTTCTCTGCCGGCACAAAAACACGTCTATAGTCAGTGATTTTTGTTTTGCGACTGAAATCTTTCCTTTGTGACATAACAAAGGAGGAAAAGCGCGCGCACAAAAGTCAGCCAATCAGATTCATTTTTCAGCTGACGTGATGCAAACTGGAGCGCAGCGGTTTGAATTTGCGCGCGCAACACAGAGCCAAACAAATATCGAAAAAAAAAATCATGGATAGTACCAAATTGCCAAGACAATCAGATTGGATTTCAAGTCCCTGTACTAATGAATAAAAAGTAGACCGACATTCAGGGAAAGGAGGAAGTGGAGCGAAAAAAAAAAAAACAGCGGCGCGCGATAAAAAGTTGTGTTGCATTCGTTTTGGTAGCACTTGATAACTTGACATGACTTGAAATATTTTTTCGCGCGCCCGCGTTTTTCTTCGCTTCACTACCAATTGAAGTGCCTGAAACAGGTGAATAAAAAGTATAAAATAAACACAAATGTGTGAGAGGGGTGGGGAGTTCAAATGTTTCAGAATGAAAACAATTTAAGGGGATTCTCCTGGGTCGCTTCCCATGATCAGCCAGTTGTGATGTGCAAGACAGCCGAAACAGAAGGAACATACCGTTTCTGAGTTGCATTGAAGCCTAGCACAAAACATTTGACATGAAAATAACTTGTATGTCCGAGTAAATACGTTGTTGGACCTGGTTTTATTTTAAAACAGAGGTAAGGAGAAAATATGAAATGGAGTACCGTGGCATTTCAATGAAATTTATTAAGTGTGACGAGGAAACACTTTGTAGGGAAAATTTCACATCTCTCCCACATCTTGAGATAAGCATCGACTCTAACAGAAGTGACGATCTATCTTTCGACGATTCGACGATCAGATCTATCTTTAAGGCCCGGCCAAACGAACGTAACATTTCAACGCAACATCTTGCAACATTGTTGCGCGCAACGTGTTAACACGCGTTTGGCCACCCTGTTGCAACATGTTGCAAGGTGTTGGATCAAATTTGACCATTTTCAAACTTGATCCAACACCATCCAACATGTTGCAACATGTTGCGCACGTTTTGCCAGCTTCTTCACAACACGATTGAAATGTTGCGTTCGTTTGGGCGGGCTCTTATACCACTGATCAGTTGCCCGGTAAAATAATGATATCCTATTCTAGACCAAAACTCTCTGATTTCTATACCCTAACCAAGACAAAACTATTTCAAACCCATACTCTTCACAGCAGCACATACCCACATAGCTTATATATGAGAACAAATGAGAATATTAACACGTAGCCAACGTGTTGCTGTATTAAAATAGGTCGGCTTTGAAGTGGTCCCCCGCCGAGTTGTCCTGGGTACCCAAAGGAACCTCTTCTTTCTGTTTATGAACGGCCTGCCTACAAACATTACATCTGGCATTAAGCTTTTTGCTGACGACTGTGCTTTATCACACAGTTCACGGTCAGCAATGACCACTTCGCTCTTCAGCGCGACCTTGGCCGGTGTTGTCCGTAAAAGGAGTCCGACTGTGCAGTTTAATAGTGGCAGGGGTAATTTGCCGAACGCCGAACGCCGAACATTATTCTCACCCACAACAGTAAATAGAGCTAACCAATTTGAATTAGCGCTTAACCCTAAACGCTGTAGCACTGATTTACAGTATTTAGGGTTAAGCACTGATTCAAATTGGTTAGCTTTTATTCACTGTTGTGTGCGAGAACAATGTTCGGCGTTCGGCAAATTACCCCTGCCGGTTTAATAGAAGCCAAACGCATAAAACGACTCAAACGTTTGCACAAGCGGTACAAGCCAAAAAAATTTTACATGGGCGATTGCGAAGAAAGCATAAAGGCAAGCCAAGAAAAGGAAAATGTTTCTTCTGATTTTTGCGCTAATGCTTGCTTCGTTCGCCCGTTGTGAACCGGGATAACAAGCACAAGCAACTAGCGTCTGTAACAATACACTTTCATCGTGCATATTGCTTTACACCTATAGGTTTCCTTTGCTTATGCCATACTTGCGCTTAAACTTGCTTCCTTCGCCCGTTGTGAACCGGGATAACCCAAGCAAGAAAGCAGTGTCTGCAACATTACACTTTCGTTATGCACATTGCTAGGTTTGCTGTGCTTATGCATATTTGCATATAACTGTATCATCAAAGGAGCTAAAAGCTGAGAAACGCAACACAAAAAAGTTTTTCAGATTAAGTTTTTTTCTGCGCTTTATTTGCAACTTCTTTAGTTGCGTCATAACTCTGAATCTTGAACGCTTTTATTCTTTTTTTATCGAGGGGAAAAAACGAGGATCCGTAACATACAGCAAGGACCGAGAAAAACGAGGCTAATAAGGGACGGACCATTGGATGCGAACCATTGGCTTTTATTGTGCTTTAGTGGCCTAATGCCGAATTTTGTGCACGGATGAGTTTAAATTTCAATTGAACCTGACAAATTTTCAGCGTGAGCTGCAGTAAGAGCGGACTTGTGAATACGTACGTTAAAATTGTTTTCATGGAATCCACTGCAAGGACAAAAATTTCGCTGAGGAATCAAGGTACACTTTTAGCGTAATTAGTACAAAAAAGACCAAGGGCCGATATTCTCCCAGTACAGTCCCGAGCAAGCGTGGTTAATAATAGATTTATAACACGACTTATTACACCACTAAAGAATCGCGCGCGATCATTCGGGACAATGCCCGGTCCAAAGTCCAATAATTAGAGAATAATTAATGCACCGGCAATAGAGCATTTTGATTGGTTGATTTTAGTTATTGGCCATTTGACTGTCTTAGTCGTGTAATAATGTGAAATACGGACCGCAAAATAAAAATAAGTACTTTTGCAAAAATTAAAACAGGCCTTATGGAAGGGTTACAACTTAAAAGAACAAATTTAATGTCCTTTCAATTAAAAATTAATAGAAGGTTCTTTAAATTCCGAAGATTTCTCTAGTCTGGAAAATCAAAATAGTTGTGATATTTCTGTTATATTAACAGGTCGAAAAATGAACCATCCTGCCGAATATGATAATTGTGAAGCCCTGTCTTCAGCGATTCCAAGCTGTCTTGTTTGAGTAAGCGCATCAAATGCAGAATGTAAATAAACAACACTTGCTACTTTTGGAATTCTTGTTTGGATAAACTTGTTAAGTCTTGTTGATAAACTGTTCCAGGAACTCTATGTACACTTTTCTTTGCGGAGCTTGTGTGGGCACAAAATGTCCTGTGGAGTAATGTAATGCAATGTTAGTTGAATTACAAAATTAAATAGTACATTGTTTTCAAGGTAAATCACTTAAACAAATGCATGTGTTTTCAGAAGACAAACATCTGCAATGAGTCATTGTGGAATTGAAATAGGAAATCTGCAAATATCGAATTTATGACACTGAGACTGTGGTTTGTAAACTGGGGAACATGTATCTGTGATTTCAGTCACATAAAGAAAGAAATAAACAGTTTGAAACTTCATAAGTCTCGCGTTCAATGTTTAATGCATCAGTCAATTGCAGTAGAACCCATGTTGCTCCCCAGGACAACCCCTGGGCATTAGGATTTTTTTAAAAAAAGGAAAAAATGGCAAAAGCCCCGTGGGAGGCGGGGGGGGGGGGGGGGGGGGGGGGGGGGGGGGGGGGGGGGGGGGGGGCTAAAAGGTATTAAAAACAAGAAGGAAATTTTTGCAAATCTAGACTCATTCAGAAGTTATTTGAAGGCAAACTAAGTCAATCGAGAAGAGTTTTCCCTCAGTTTTCCTCAAGTGGATGATTAGAACAAGTTCACAATACATTTCTCATGAGATATAGAAATGGAACCTGGATTCTTTGAGGTCAAAAACATGAGGTTGTCAAATGCCCCAGGGTACACTGAAGGTAGGCAAATGCCTATATTTTTTCTTTTTCTGGTATGTGTGTGCAATAAAATACACAAAAAAGAGGCTAAAGCCGACCCCAGGGATTTGGAATGCCTGACTAATGTCGGGGGCACGAGAAGTTCATGTTAACTGGAGGTTCAAGTTATCAAGATTCTACAGTAAATAAACATATACCTGAATCAAACTGATTCACTAACCTCCGGGATGATTGAGAATGGTGGCATTTGAAAAATGCTGTAATAATTCTTCACTGTTTTCTGTTCAATTCAAAAGAACAGTAGATTATCAATAATTCCTCAAATGGCAAATGGACCAAATAAGTCAGAAATCTAGAATGACAGGGCTATAATATTATTATTAATCAATAATAAGCGCTTCTCCAAAAAAGTACAATGAAAGAAGTAGGTCTGGGATTTCCCTTTTTTTTAAGTTATGGGTCGGAAGAAAAAGGCAACAGACCTAGATAGACAGACAGACAGACAGACAGACAGACAGATAGATAGATAGATAGATGACCTTTTCTGTATTTAATAAAAAAAAAATATTTGCCCACAAGTAAATACAAAATGTTCTGAAGACCCTCCCATCTCCAAAACGTTTTGCTTCACCAACCCCCCACCCCCCCCCCCCCCCATCCCCCCTCACGCCTTGCATCCAACTCCACACCCTTCCCTCCCTCCAATGCCATCCCCATGGGTAAGGCAGGTGACCATTACATATTGTGGGCTCAATGATCAGCTGAATGACCAATCGATCAATCAAGTGAAATTTTACCCACTGCTATAACTCACGTATTCACAAGGTAAAAGTGATATCAACTTGCACAAATTCATACCCAAAACCAAGAAGAGACATTGACAAAATTTAATGAAGTGTTGGATATCCTGCTGTGTCTTGAGTGTTTGTATATCTTCTTGAAAAATCCATTAAAGACAAAGAAAGCAAAAAAATAAAAATCTCTAAAACCATTCATTAAAGTGCAACTAACCCCAATTTTTTTCTTTTGCTATATAAATACAATCTCCTGTTTGTCCCGATTACTTGTGCGAAAAAATTATCGTAATTGATAAAATCCCTGCGTTTCTACAGCTGTTTGAAGTTAGGTGCTTCTGCCCCATTACCAAGCATTTGTGGGAGCCGGGTACGAACTTTGCTGTGACGTCATCGAAGGAGATCATTTGCCGCATTCTGATAAGCATATCACCGCAAAGTGACAAAGGAGAAGGCATTTTAACGTGAATAGTACTCAAAATAAAAAAAGAAGGGATTTTGTGCACTCCAATGCCTTTTTTGTGTTTGCCCACAGTTCCTTTGCTCTTCGCATCATGAAAATCAATCTCCTTCAATGGCGTCACAAGACATCAAAGCAAAACTCGGACCCATTCTTTGCATTGCTCGGTACTGGCGGAAAGAACCGCCAAAATTTGAAACTTTAAAAATAAACTATAAAAAATCAAGGAAAAATGCTACGGTAAAAACATTTTCGCACAGGTAATCAGGACAATAAGGAGATTTCATTTGACAAAAAACATTATTGGGAGTTAGTTGCACTTTAAGCTTTTGAACAGAGTCCAATGGTTTTACTACTGCATGGTTCCATACCTTTTGGTATGACCCTATCTGTGTCGCCAAACACATGCAGGGTGGGACATGTGATAGGTGTAGAGTAAAACACACTGTGACCTGACGAGCGGGACTTGAATGCAGCCACAAGAATGGCAAATTTAAACTCTAAACAACCTAAAATACAAAGTATTGGATTGTTCTGTTACATGTAGTGATGCATTCGCTTTATATAAAGCTAAGACCTAATCACTTAAAGCAGATGAAGCAAAGATGCAAAAGATTTAATGTTTGGGTATAAGAGCTTATTACACCAGATTTCAGCCCACCCAAAATTACTATTTTAACATCAGTTGAAAGCAGTTTGATAGATAGATAGATTATTTAGTCATACTGTTACAGCCGAAAGGCTGAATTGCCTAAAAACCTTAAAAATTATTTAAAATTGGTATCAAAATGTCAACAGTTAATTGTTTAACTTAAATTCCTGGTTCAAATTCTGTGATTGCACTTTTTCAATATTGCCATCACAAGCTAGCAAATTAGTTATATTATACTATTTATTTATTATTTATTATTACAGTTTTAGCACTGTAGCATAAAAATGGGCATGGTGACCCCCTCTTTTTATTATATTTTTTTGATGTACTAGATGTAATAAATAATGGGGCATAGTTTTAGAAAATTGTAATTATAACTTCTTTTTCAATGGAATCACCTTAAGGGTCCCTAACAGCAACATGTACATGTGGTTAAAATATGTTGTTTCGTTTAAACTACAACATTTATAAATCAGAATCTGCAAATTAATGTATATTAAATGTGCACAAAAGAATTCATTACCTCGTTCTCTTAATGAACAAAGAATTGATAGGAGACATGAACCTTGGCTAAAACCTAGAATACCTACAAATTATTTAAAGGAAAGAAAAATATTATAATTCTGGGTTTAATTAAACTGTCTCAAGTAAGTATAACATCAATGCTCAGTGTTCATTTTGAAAACACTTGTAATCATTTTAATTTTACCCATACATACCATCAAATGGACCCTAGAAATACAAAAAAAGGGTGAATATTAACAACAGAATTACATTTAAGTAACAATGCGTGTAAGGGATCACCGGTCATTATTAATGTAGAAGGGGGGGAGGGGGTGCGAAAAAATTTTGATAGATGAAAAGTTTTGCCAGGCCCTCCTCCTCAGGACTTAAAATGGCAAGTAGCCCCCCCCCCCCCCCCCCCCCCCCCCTCTTAATTCAATATTTCATTGATGACCCCCCCCCCCCCCCCCCATTTTTCCACTTATGATTTTATTTCCGTATTTTTTTGTATTTGCATCATATAGATATGACTAGCCAATGCCAAAAAATACACCTGGTGAATGTCTGGTATGAGCGAAGACGAAATTACCTTGTAAATCATTGAAATGTCATTGCTTACCCATATCAGATAGCCTAATAAGTCACAAAATCAGCGTATCGCGCAGACCAGTGTCCAGTTTTTTTTCCAATATATTTTCCAAGGTGGAAAGCAATATTTTTTGTGTTATGTTATTCATGTTTTATTACTTCAGCAATATTTTTTGTGTTATGTTATTCATGTTTTATTACTTCATAGGCTATTGAACCAACAAATATTTTGTTAATTTTGATATTAAATGCAGCCCAAATCAAACACTGAAACAGGCTGATCTGGATTTGTCTTTTATTAAAAATGTGAAATATTAAAGCAATGAAGTTTATGACAATGTTCTTCTAACTGGGTTGTCCATCTACACCACCTGGATCTTTGAAATTAATTTACTTCGTAAAAGTAATCCCATCTGCAAAAGCACAGACAAGACCCCTTGCAAAACCTAAAAAATGATGACCCCCCCCCCCTATTAATTGTTTAAAAAAATTACCCCCCCGCTCTAGCCAATCTAAAACAGCCATGACCTCCCCTTCTTTTTTCCCTCCCCCCCCCCCCCCCCTCCCCTCTACATAAATAATGACTGGTCCCTAAGAACTAGGCAATGCTCTATTGTTCCCAAGCATTTCGCATTCCCCACATAAGATTGTTTAGGTTTTTCTTACTGAGAATACATCAACTTATGGACAACATGTTTTTTAAATAAAATGTATTGGAACTTTATTTTAAAATGATGTTTCTTTTGTGCTACAAGATTTCATCCAATCATGAAACTCCAAAACAATGGCCAAGAAAGGCTTTTAATTTTACATGTTTCCCACATAGAATTTTGGTTGCATTAAAACTCAGAATAGTTTTCACTAAAAGGGAATCAATTAGTAAACAAGAGAGAAATAAATGCACTACCTGGTTAAGTGATAGTAGATTTTCACATTTTAGCCAATGAGGTGAACAGTTTCAACAATATCACAATTAACACCTTTCTGCATTCCTTGCTGTTAGGTTGCCTAGTTCTTACACTGTACTAGGACCATTATTATAAATAGCTTGTTATTTATTTGTTATCATTGCCATGATTATAACGTTTATCCTCAGTGAGTCTTTCTAGTGCCATTGCAGCTCCTTGTAGGTCATTGTAGGTGATCATTGGATGCATGTAGCTCATTGTAGCTGCATGATTGTTGTCAGTAGCTCATTGAAGGTCATTGTGGGTCATTGTAGACCATTGTAGATCACTGTAAGTTGTAGGTCATTCTTTGTTTTAGTAAAGTTCTACGAAACCTATGAATGTAGAGGTCCACACATTAGGGAGCTTAAGCAACCACACAGTGACGGCAGCGAGAACGACACAAAACAATAGGTTTCATGGGCGAAAACAATGCCTCTGCGCGTGTTGCACATGCGTTTTACATTTTGGTACATTTCTTTGCCATTCCCCGCAAAACAACAACGTCAAATGATCAAATTATAGGTTTTATGGAGAACGTGAACACGCAATGGTTAATTTTCCTTTCTCCATTTGAACCGGGTAAGCCATCCCTTCAAATTTAGCTCCTGGACAATCCAGACACATTAGACAAACTAAACAAATTGGAACAACTGCAAAGTAGTTTAAAAAAGCGTGAATCCTTTTTTCAAGTGACGTTTTTTATGGCGTTGCCGTCGTCGTTGCTTAAGCTCTCTATTATTACATAAATAAAACGCACTGGTTCGGTTTTGCCAGATCTGTAATGTAGAGATACTCAAGCCAAATGTACATCACTTAAAGTGTAATAAAACTTGTAAACTGAATGCAAGGATGGCACTATGGCAATTGGGCTGATTAATATTTAAAAGCCAATATTTTGGCTAACAAAAAAAAATAGTCTTCCTCATCAGAGTCAGGACTATTATATAGTGACAGAAAATACTGTAATGGCTTCTAAAAACTCTGGCCCCATGCTCAAGGCCAATAGGACTGCATGAATATAATTTCTTACAATATACATACCTGGTTAGCAAAAGTTGTTTTCACAAGTTCAAGTGACTCATCATATCCTTTTGAGATGTCAGTGGGATTGAGAGGGTCATATGTGTCACTTTCTGTTGAAAACCACCAGCCATACCCATTGGAGCCTAAAAAATAACTGTGAAATATCAACCAATGCAATTAATTTCACCAAGAAGCAAGTAACTTTTTTTAGAATGATTGTATTATACCTTCATTTATGGCAGCAACATCTTGGTTTTCTGGTGGGATTTTGTTTGGAGCAGTAATGTAAACTGTTAATTAAAATTAAAGTTAATAAAAATAACAAGTTAATATTTACAGTTGATTTATTTTTCTGCATGGACACCGGTCGGAGTCCTGGGTCCAGTTGTTTGAAAGCCAGTTACTGGTAACCCTAATCTGGGGATATGTGTTAAATTACCCGAAAAGGCAGGTAATTCTATTTCTCTTGTTACATTAGTTTGAAAGTATTTTCACTGTTAATTTTACATTTCAATTTACAATTTGAAAGCAGTCAAAGTCAAATTGTAGGCTAATGAAACATGTTACACAAGGAAAATAGTCAGTCATGAACTCAAGGTAGCCTCCCATGGTTGTTGTCTTTAATTAGTTATTTTCAAACTTCAAGTTGCCCATCATCTTCACCTCAGTTGCCAGCCATGATAGACAGCTGCCAGATACTAATGGTAAAGGTAAAGTCGCACACGAGTCACAGGTGACCCACACGGCTGGAGCTTAACCCGGTTTCTGTAGCTACACACTATTGCTACTCCCCACTGGATGGGATGCTAGTCCATCGCAAGGTTACCTGCCAGCATTTTGTCACCAGTACCCATTTATAGACCTGGCCCCAGTTGTTCAAAAGATGGATAGCGCTATCCACCAGATAAATCACTGTCCAGTGGATAACACAATTGGTTTTGTTAATGCTTATCCACTGGATAGTGATTAATCTGCAGGTGGATGGCGCTATCCACCATTTGAACAACCAGGTGGAGAGAGACAATGTGGAGTAAAGTTTCTTGTCTAAGGAAACAACATGACGGCTGAGACCAGGCCTTAAATCACCGACCTTCAGATCTTAAGTCCGACGCGCTAACCACAACATCACTGTGCCTCCATGCCAGATACTAATGACGGCCCTACAACTTGCTGTGAAGTTGAACAGCAGCTCAGACATGAGACTGAGATGCTATCTCAAGTTTATGATGGACTGCCTATCGTCCTAAGTCCAGCTGCCTCAAAGCTTAACCCCCAAGAGTGCCAAAGATCAAAATTCAAGAAAAATCCCAAATTTCGTTTTGTAAAATATTGAAAAACAATGGTACCATGCAAAAGTACTGCCGGAGAGGTTTCATTTGAATGGTCACACCATAGGATTTTGTCCACAGACTCAAAAGTTAGAACTACATTTATACATGTCTCCATAGGTCTCCATAATTGACTCTGGGAGTGAAAGGGTTGAAATCAAATAATGACAGCCCTGTAGTAAGCTGAATTCTGTATGTGAAAGCAACTGGAAGTACTAACTACAAATTATAAGTAACTGTAATGGCTCCGTCAATTCCAAGCCCGCCCATCCCCTCCCCGAGCATTTGTCGGGCATTTTATAACTTTTCCTTCCCAAGGGTGGGGTATTTGCTAAAACAGGTCAACCCGGGGATGGGGCATTGTCAAAACAACGTTATCTTTTGGATTTTAAAATTCATACATGCTTCCTCTGTTCCTTGTTTACTTAAATTTCCTGATTGCCCCCAATATAGAAATATAAAAACTGAGTCGATAAACATCGTTTGGGTCCCGCACTTTTCAAGTGAACTGGAGCAACAGACCGAACGCAATGATAAATTCTATTTTATTTTTAAACTAAGTTTCACACAATTTTCAAAACAGGCCAGCTAGTACCTTACCTTTCAATAGCAAAGCGCACAAATGACGTCAGTACTCATGTTTGTCTGAGTTTATAATTTATTCTTGTTTATTCTTGCATTTATGACAATAGAAATTCGTTATTAGGAATCCCCCGAGAGTCACTTTTGGTTTGTTTGTCTGAGTTTTAGTTCTATAAATAGTAATTGTGCGCTTCGCTATTGCCACAGAAGATAATATCATGGTAAATTTTCAATTTTTGTTAACTTCTTATTTGCCAACTTTCATGGCCGTTGTGTCTTTCCATCAGGAAATGTCGCAACAGAAGAATCTGGCTATTTAAAAATTCAATGGCAACTTACTTGAAAAAGCATTGCAATCAACGGCGACCTTAAATGGATTGAACGTAAGCATAATTTTAATCAAAATTAACAACATTAACAACGAGAATCGACAGAAAATTATTGAAGTCAAAAGTTTTGCAGAAACAATCCAAAAATATTTAGAACAAATGAGAGAACGGGTATAAGCAATACTGAGATAAAACGAAAGAATTCCTAGCACGATAAAGATCCATTTATTTGTGAACAATTATTGCTTCCATCAATAATCATTAAAATAAATTTTTGATTTTGTCCCATGGGTCGGGCATTTGTACTCTTTCAGATGCCCCACCGTGGGGATTTGTACATATAAGCTGACCCCACCGTGGGGCATTTGCAACATTATTTAAAAAAAAAAGACAAATGCCCGACAAATGCCCGGGGGGGGGATGAGCGGGCTTGGAATTGACGGAGCCATAACATTGATTATATCTAGCATAAATTTTGTCAATTATCAAACCGTACCAAATTCAAGGGGAAGTTTTTTAAGCCCTTTTCTGAAAGCACCAAGTTTTTCTTTGCAGGTCTGTGCACTCTGTCTAAAGAAAGAACCCAACAGTGGTTAAAAAAGAAAACGTTTACCTGTGCTACGTTACTCTATTTAAAACGAAGTCTGCGATAAATCAACGCAAAGATTTAAGCTTATAAAAGGCGACAAAGCCATGCACATATATATCTGGTTATTTGTAGTCTCGTTGATTCATGAATCTCACCTGTATCCGTGAAGTACCAGTATCTAAAAAGAGAAAATACATCAAAAAATGTCAGATACCTTAAATGTCATGAAATGTTGGGATGGAATATCCAATTATTTTTTTTTACCTTCAAGCAATCCGCCATCTTGGTTTGCCCGATAAGGCCCTGGGCACCAGGCAGCCGCTGGCTGTTTGATATCACTGGCTCAGTTGTGACGAAGCAAATATGGCGGATGAGGGGAACATAAAATTGGTGATGTTTGATCTCGCTGGTACAACTGTAGATGACAGTATAGAGGGAGTTCCACTTGTTGTCTTAGCTATAAGAGATGCTTTTAACAAGCATGGCTATAATATCGTTCCAGAAACCGTGAATAAATACCGTGGATTAGAAAAGAAAGATGCCATTCGACGCATTGTAGAAGATGAACTATCTAAAAGCGACACGTCTTCGGCCATCGATGTTGATGTTGTATTCAAAGATTTCAAAGATTTCCTGAACAAACACCTCTCGTTGATTAAGAATGAAATTCCAGGAACAAGTGACGTGTTTCTGAAACTCAAAACTTCGGGGGTGAAGATCGCTGTCGGCAGTGGTTTTCCGCATAGTGTGGTAGATTCAATTGTATCGACATTACAATGGGGCAAGCTTGTTGATTGCGTTTGCAGTGCTGAAAAGGTGGGCCATGGTAGACCTCATCCTGCTATGATCCACTCTGCTATGAAATGCTTTGGCATAAATGACCCGCGGACCGTGGTTAAAGTTGGAGATACCAAAGCTGATGTACAGGAAGGAAAGAATGCGGGTTGTTGGACTGTGGCGGTTTTAACTGGAACGCAGAGTTTAGAGTATATTAAGGAAAGTAACCCAGATTTCCTCATTAACAGTGTTGCAGACTTTCCTGATCTTTTGTCAAACAGGAAATTCTAGACATGATCTTTTAGTTCATTCTAGAATTTGAGAAAAAAAAGCGCTCTTGCAAGCACCATTTCATTCTTGTATTTTTCACTTTGCTACTTTTGTCTAAAATGCTCAACATTGAACGACAGACATATGTGGTAAATAAATAAATAAATAAATAACTTTTTAATTAAAAAGACAAAATAACGACTTAAAAACTCAAAATTCCACCTGATAGATGGAAACTTTGATTTCTTGACCGCTCGTCACTAAATCAAAATTGATGAACTGTAATCCACTTCCATCCTTGTAATCCTGCACTTTTTCTCCAAACTACCGCTTCTATTTTGCTCTATAGAATCTTTTTATCCAATTTAGTTTTATATTTAGTTTTTTAGTCAGTTATTTTAGCGGGACAGTGTCCCTTTAAGAAGAATAAACGCTGAACGAAAAAGAATCGTCAATTTACTTTAAATTGTACTTTGCAAGCTACATCGTACTTTTGCTGATTGTAATTGATAAGTATGATAGATTTGACCACGTTTAGAAATTTGATTTCTTTTTGTTTTTGCTGGTTATCTGACCAACACTGCGAAAAAAATCTCTTGCTTTCACGGTGCTTTTTTTGTGCTGAAGGAAGCGAACTTGATTGTTCTACTTTTTGGTTCTACGAACTAAAGAGTTTTTAGGTTCGATTTTAATTAGGTGCCTTCATCACACGACATACCAAAGTTGGTAAACTTGTGTTGGCAAACTCAAGTTGGCGTGTGTGGACGTGACATCAGCAGTTGGCAAGCATGTTAGCAAACGGTTGACGACTATTAGAAAGACAAATCTCCGTATTCTCGCCAACTTTGTGTTTTCTATAATTTCCTTTGGGATGGAAAGGGGGACAAAATCAAGCGAAACGTTATGATTAGTGATTATGAAAACGGAGGATAAAAGATGATCGACCTTAAGTCTTTTAATAAAGCGCTCAAATCGACCTGGGTTAAAAAATACTTAGACAGAGACAATTATGGTAAATGGAAACTTTTTTTTTTGACTTTGAATTACAAGAGTATGGAGGACCTGATACTTTCAAGGGAAACACCGTGTACCTTCGAGGGTGTTCCCAGTATAACAGCTCTAGCGTCTTAAGATTACGCTTCATATACCTAAACCCAGATATCAAATTAAAGCTTATAGAGCTGGCTATCTAAATATGGAAACCATTTGGTAGTAAAATGAATTGTCGAATTTTTTACGACGTCAAAATTCGAACGTCCGAATCAGCTTTAAAACGCTACAACTCAAAGGGAATTTGTTAGATTTTCCTCAAATTTGGACAGAAGCTAGGCTAACATCTAATCAACGAAAGAGGGTCGGCGAATTTCTTATTTCCGAAAACTTTTTCGTCAAGAGCCATTTCCGTGCGATCACTCCAATTTTTTTCTCCCTTTTTCGAAAATATTCTGTAACTTTTTACTGCAATTGAATATGGGAAATCGCCGACACGTTTTTTTAGCGCTTCGTGTCCGAAAACCCGAGAACAAATCAAATTTTTTTAATAGCAAAATACAATAATCGCTTTGAGTTATAGCGTTTTAAAGCTGATTCGGACGTTCGAATTTAGACGTCGTAAAAACTTCGACAATTCATTTTATTACCAAATGGTTTCCATATTTAGATAGCCAGCTCTATAAGCTTTCATTTGATATCTGGGTTTAGGTATCTTAAGCGTAATCTTAAGACGCTAGAGACACCCCCGAAGTTACACGGTAACCTTAAGGCAACCTTGGATCCAAATGGTCATAATAATTGTTATGAATTTTGAGAAGAAAATTAGGCATGCAGGATCAGCTGTTTATAACTGTTACCGGTAAATTGAAATGTAGTAATTCCCCTTATTTCCAACAGAAAAGCATCTTGTGTGTACGACTTCTGGAGAATGGAACATTATTGACTGGTGGCTTAGATGGCAAACTTGCAGCATGGGACGCCAACAAATACTTCAATACACCACTACAAGAAATGCAGGTTAGTAGAGATCACTATTCTTTATATAGAAACAGGATTTTACCCTGATCATTAATCAGTGATCTTTATCTTCAGATGGACAGTGGTTTAGGTGGAATCTGTGCCATTGAACCTCTGCATTCTGGCCATGGAGATGACATCAGTGCCCTTGTTGGCATGACAAGCAACTGCATTGTAGAAGGTTCCTTTGATTCTCCCTTTAACCCAGTTGTTCAGGTATTTATTTTTAAATTTGCTTGTATTCCAGGTATTTTGTGTCTTTTACTGCAAGGGACAACAACAAACAACAAACCAGGAAGACTTTACCTTGGCCCACCTTCACATACACACAAAACAATCGCAGTTCCTTCCCGTTTCTTGCATTCGTGACTCCCTCTTCTGATTTTTATGCTTTTTTTACTTTTAAAATATTAAAATGCAATATGTAACAATTCCTCCTATTCCTATTGCTAGTGATCTGTCTCGGTATATTAATGTATCTGACGCCTTTACGTCTAAAATTTTGCAAATATGGTCAGAAATTAGTTTTGACGATAGCGTAGAATCGGTAAAACATTTTGTTTCGCTGAATCCCTGCCACAATTCTCTTATAAGGGTTGGGAATAAGCCAATATACTATAAATCATGGTACGCTAAAGGAATTAAAACAGTTGGGCATCTTATGAAAGATGAGAACAATTTTTTATCTTTCTCTAACTTCAAAGACCGCTTTGACATCAAAACAAACTTTCTTGTCTTTCATGGTGCTGTATCCGCCATAAAAGCCCTTAGGAAAGACAAAGAAGACCAATTTGTAAATAACATCAACTATGTTAGTTTTGCCGATAATTTTATAAAAGCTAATAAATCTAACAGAATAGCTTACGAGAAACTTGTCAGCTTTAAACAGAGTTGCCCCAGTAAAAGCCAAAATAAGTGGATTATTGACTGCAATTTACAATGCACTGATTTGATCAACTGGAAGGCTGTTTACAAACTACCTTTCCGTTGTACAAAAATATCCAAATTAATTATTTTCCAGTTTAAACTGCTTCATAGAAGACTAGCAACAAATGACTTTTTAAATAGAATTGGTATCAGGAATAATGATATCTGTACTTTCTGTACTTTATTCTGGTACTGTAGCGAAACTTCACTTTTCTGGCAGGGTTTTGGAAAATGGTTTCATGAAAAGTACTCAGCGACAAGAATTGATAATTATCCT
This sequence comes from Dendrophyllia cribrosa, assembly GCA_024195265.1. Taxonomy (NCBI): domain Eukaryota; kingdom Metazoa; phylum Cnidaria; class Anthozoa; order Scleractinia; family Dendrophylliidae; genus Dendrophyllia; species Dendrophyllia cribrosa. The sequence goes on from JAJLRJ010000004.1 coordinate 15,081,196, forward strand.
TGGCTATAACATGCTATAATACTAGGTCTGAGAACAGATTTTCTTTCCCACACACAACAATATTTTTACTTTCTTGTTGCCAGATATTTTATCTGGACTTGTAAAATGCAAGAGAAAATCCCAAACATAGAAGGGTTTCCAAGTTTCCTGACATCTTTCAGCGGTTTTTGAAAAAAAAAATAAACCTCTTTAAAACCTTAAATCCTTCATTGTAAAAGCAAGTTTTTTCATGAGCTTTAAAAGAAAAGACGAATGGAACACTACAGCTGGTCCTTTAAAATAAATTATTTAAGGTGACGATATATAAGTAATGTAACTAGTGTCGTATTGTAAACAGTGTTAGTACTGCATTATAAGTAGTGCGAGTATTGTATTGTACGTCGATTGTATATAAGTAGAGTTTTGTATTGTAACAGTAAGTAATGTAAGCATTGCATTCAGTAAGTAGTGTGAGTATTGTATTGTACGTGTTGTAAGTAGAGTATCGTATTGTAAGTAATCAAATGTAAGCATTGCATTGTAAGTAGTGTGAGTATTGCATTGTACGTGTTGTAAGTAGAGTATCGTATTGTAAGTAATCAAATGTAAGCATTGCATTGTAAGTAGCGTAAATATTATATTGTAATTAAATGAGAGTATTACATTAAAAAAAACTTTGTGTTGGCAAACTCACATTGGACATTGGAACGTTTTTCAAACACAAGAAAATCCGCCCACTGATTTCAAGATTTGGCGTCCCGGCCTGAGAATGATATTACGGTTCCTGAAAGAGGGTCGTTTGAAAACTTGAAGCGAGTTTGTCAATGCAATTTTTTGAAGTTTGCTAACACGAGTTTGCCAACATAAGTGAAGGCATATCTAGAAGAAACACATATTGCATTTCTTTTCAATTATTCACAGAAAACGAAAGCTTAGTTCCATAACTTCTTCTTAAAGCCCAAATGGAGCAACAAATTAAAGTTATGACCAAACCAGTTCTATCGAAGAAAGGGCACTGTTTGCCAAAACTAGCAAACCCCCGCAGCTGGCCAAGACCGATCTGTGTGGTATGAGGACATTTTCTAAAAACGTTAGTTCTCTTTACTATATGTCCTTGTGAAATAGCTCCGAAAAGAAACGCAAATCATTGACGTTTCTTCAATTAACCATAGGTGACGTCATCGGCTGAGTTATATTCAGGACTCTGAAGATGACCTCTTCAGTCTCAAGTTGAAGAGACGTTAGTCTTTTAGTGACACCCTTATCCGCAAAATTACATTATGTAAAACTTAAATTATGGTAAGACTTAGGCTATGACATCGTAGACAACTGCCGTGCTTGTTTAAGCGTCAACTCTCATGCGCTGTCTTGGACTCGCATGCGATCTACCACAAAAGGGAAAGACAACTTGTACTTTATTTTCAGTTTTTAACTACAGCGTTAGCCCAGAGATAGCCATTTCATAGATCAACTATGTAAACTGTCTTTACGATATGGACAATTTGCTAGAGAAAAGAGTTTAGCCAGCCTGCTGGAACCTATGAAGAGTTCTGCTATTCTGTTGTTTTAAGTCTATTACGCTGTTCTGATTTACTGTTACATTGTAACAGTTATGTTTTCCATTGTACCATTTAGAAGTGTGATTATTTCTATTCTTGTGATTGTTGTTTGCTCAGGGAAGCTTGTTTTGGTTTGGTCTGGTCCAATCACATCGCAGGAAAATATATATCCAGAAATGGATATGTCCCAGCCTGCCAGCTTTCATTACTAGGTCTACTAGGCTTTCTGGGATCATTTGGGAGGATAGGTTGATGGTTTTCTGCATCATAGCTCATAACTGGTTACCCAAACCGGTTCCAGAAATTTCAGTGGCAAAAGCTGGTGCTCAGTCTCCCCGCAGTTTCTGAGGCGAATTATGGTTTTCATAATTGTTATTTTTTAATTTTAGGGTCAAAATTTAGTTTTGCTATTCTGTTGCATTGTTTTACTGAACATAACGCTGTTCTGTTTTGCCATTATTCCATTTAGCGTGCGGCTATATATCTTGCAGGTAAAATCCGGTCTCAGGTTAGATCAGTATATCCAATCTAGGTTAAATGTGTACCAGTATTAAATCTAGGTAAGCTATCCCTAACCTCAGCACAAAGCTAACCAGCAACAAAGCTAACCAGCACCCCTAGAACAAAGAACAAAGATACATGATGTAGCCGGTGGTATGCTAGGATCAGCTTACCTAGCTCCCCCCCCCGCTTATATTAGCCACACGGTTATTAAGGAAAATCAGTTTGGTAACAAAATAATATTTCCGGTTGTACCCCTCCTGTATTAATAAGCACATCACAGTTCAGCATGCAATTCTTTACAACAATTTACACCAAATTAACTAAAACAATGCTTAATTCTTTATCGCAAGATTTTTTATTTGCCAGCCCAAAAAGACCTACATGTAACGAAGTTGTATAAACCCAGGGCTTGTATTGTAAATTAAAATTTCTCAATTTTCCTGTAAATTGTCAAAAAACAATAATTTTTTAAATGTTATGACAGCACGGATCGCAGAAAAAAGTGTTGTGCGACCCTTGCGATTAATTATTAATCAATCAATACCTTTATTTGAGTGTCAAACTAAAATAGCAGTAAAAGACCCACTGAATGGGGACACTATGAATTAAATGTTACAACTAGAATTAATAAAACTATTTCACATGACTATCTATGATATAGAGACCAGAGTGACTATGTATTTATAAATGTATATAATCTTAATAAAATACTAAAATGTCTGTCATGTACTCGGCATAAAATGCAATTAGAACAATGAGCATCGGCTAGTAAGGAATTTAAATCGAGCTTTCTGGGTGTTTCTTGGTGCTGCGGAAGCCATTGTTGGTTAGCTTTTGTGTTGTGGTGTGGGTATTGTTCAGTGTCTTTTGAATCTTTTGTTTTACGTCATTTGGTGATCACACCATCCACAACACCAAGAAACTACCAGCTTTCTGATACGCTGCCTAAATACAGATAATGCAGGAAGGTCTCATATTTTTAGGCAGTAGATTCCATAACTTAGGGCCAATGTATCTAATGGAATGTTTGCCATGTGTAATCGTATTAAATCTAGGCATGGCGAACTCCTCCTCCGATCTAGCCTGTTCCAGGCGTTCAGATAGTGGGGAAAGCGCGAATAGTTGGGGACGGCGCGAAGGAAAGCGAGCGAAAAAAAGCGGGGAGATTGGGGAGAGGAAGCATTTTTTTCGCTCGCTTTTCTTCGCGCCTTCCCCAACTATTTGCGCTTTTCCCACTATCTGAACGCCTGTAACAGGCTACCTCCGATCATATGAAAACCAAAAACTTTGCCTGCATCCTTGCGATCGTTATGATCTGACTTGCGATCCTTGCGAATGCGATCGCAGAGATAGAAATATTTCTATCTCTGCGATCCTTGCGATCCTTGCGATCGAGAGGTTTTTATATGGAAACCACTCTTGCGATCCTTGCGATCCAAAATGTCCCAGAAAGCATTGCACACCAAAGCCTTGTATCCCATAATGCACTTAAAGTTTATCGGATCCAGGCCTACTCTTCGTTTCCTTGCGATCGCTGCGGTCATATGGAAACCTGAGGTCTCAGTGATCGCAAGGATCGCAAGGATCGCAAGGATCGCAAGAATCGCAGCGATCGTCGATCGTTTACTAGGCTTTAAGCAACCACGACGGCGACGGCAGAGAGAACGGCACAAAACAAAAGGCTTAATGAGTGAAAACAATGCCTCAGCACGTGCTGCACGTGCATTTTGCATTTTGGTACATTTCTTTGCCTTCCCTGCAAAACAATGACGTCAAAATTAATGATCAAATTATAGGTTTCGTGGAGAACGTGAACACACGTCAGTTAATTTTCCTTCCTCTATTTGAACTTAAAGGCTGACCCTACAAATTTAGTTCCTGGACAATCCAGCCATATAGACAAATTAAACAAATTGGAGCAATTGCAAAGTAGTTTAAGTGATGGTCCTAGTAAGAAGTAGGCAACCTTACGGCAGGGAATGCAGCAAAGGTGTTAATTGTGATATTCATTATCATTGTTGAATCCGTCCACCTCATTGGCTTAAACGTGAAAATCTACCATAACTTAACCAGGTAGTGCATTTATTTCTCTCTAGTTTACTAATTGATTCCCTTTTAGTGAAAACTATTCTGAAATTATTATAAAATTCTATGTGGGAAACATGTAAAATTAGAAGCCTTTCTTGGGCATTGCTTCGCTGGAGTTTCACGATTGGATGAAATTTTGTAGCGCTAAAGAAACATCACTATAAAATAAAGTTCCACTACATTTTATTTGAAAAACATGTTGTCCATAGGTCGATGCATTACCCAGTAAAAAAAACTAAACCGTCTTATGTGGGAAATCGAAATGCCGCGGAACAATAGAGCATTGCCTACTTCGTACACGCATTGTTACTTAAAATAGCGTGAATCCTTTTTTCAAGTGACGTTTTCCTTGGCGTTGCCGTCCTCGTTGTTGCTTAAGCTCCCTATTGTATCACTAAGGTTTTGATGCAAAGGACAAAATTTTTGTTTTTTTGGTATCGGTCAAGAGAAAATGATCTGGTAAATTTATTTTCTCTTGACTCGGTTCTTAACACATAACTTAATTAAGTCTTTAGTGACATCAAAGTATGGGCGAGTGGTTGCCTAGCTACCACAGGTTTGAAACAATAGAAAAATTCAGATTACTCACTACGGAATTTGTTATTCTAATGCATGACCCAAATTTAGTTTTGGGCCAAAAAAACCCAGCTGTTTCATAACATTATACCCAGACGGAAGCTCGTGAGACAAAGCTTTTAAATGATAAGGTTCTTACCCCGGTAACAAATTGTTTTCTGCTAGTCATTTGTACATCCCTGAATGCTATGGTTGTATCCGTTATCTTTGGGGGTTCAGAAAAGCAAATTATAAATCACATATCTGAGAAAATATTCAACTTTACTGCAATAATTTCAATCACAAAACTCTTACTTCATTTACTAAATCACAAAGATGTAAATTTCAAAATTAATTAAATTATTACTAGAAGAAACATAACATGGGTGTACATCAACTTACCAAGCCCTGGTTGTCCAAAAGGTGGATTACACTATCCAGTGGATAATACAATAGGTTTTGCTAATGCCTATCCATTGGATAGCGATTTGTCCGGTGGATAGCGTTATCCACCTTTTGAACAACCGGGGCCAGATGTGCAACAGAACAAGTTTGAGGTATGGTTTACAGGTAATGCACTCTGGCCAGTAATTTCAGAAGGTAAAAAAAGAAGATTTAATGTGACAAAGTCAAATGTGACAAAGTCAAAAGAAATAATACAAAAGTGATATATCTAACTCTTTATTCAGCATTCACAATCTGATTATGCATCAGTCAATATTCAGGCAGTGATAATCATCCCCATCACCCACACAATCTGTTATTTTCATGAATTTTTAATCCCCATCCCGGGAAATTTCGCAGCCTTATTGACATGGCCGAATCTTGGCTTCAATTCTTGTAGTTTATCGGTAACTAGCTCTGATTTGGTCATAAGATGGTACCATACATGTAGATCCACTGAAAAATCAGTCATAAGAGGAAAACTGAGAAAACGCACTTTGTTTACCTCAAATTCACTAGTTAACTCTTTGAATAAGCCTGGATTCAAAGAACTGTTCTGTACCATTAGTTTCCTTGAACAGCTCACTTGTTCAATTCCCTCCTTGGGACATTTCACCACACTTCTTCACAAAATGTTTTAACATTTTGTACGTAAAAGTACATCCAGGGGTTGACCCAGAAAAGGGGAGGAGGGGATGGGCACCGACTGCTGGAAGTGACTGATGCATACAATGATGCAGTGACTCAACAACGCCTTTGTTCATGACAAGTCTCACAAATATAAAACCAAACTTAAGGCCAGTTTACACATGCAATTGTTTGTGCAGTTTTGTTGCAACTTTTGCCACACTCAAACACGGAGGAAATTTGCAGGAGCTAAACTAGTGTGATTTGGGGATAATTTGTTGCTGTGATATTGCATATATTAGGCTTTGAACATGTTCAAAACTTGATGTAATGTAGCGACAATTTTTGGGAAATTGCAGGAAAAATTGCATACAAATCGCACAAAAACAACATTAATACACCGAATGTGTTATGGCTGCCACGCGGTTTTTAGTTTGGCCAAGTTTTCAGAGAAATAAATGATATCATGCAAACAGTGCTGCCAAGTGTATCATCTTGCAATGTTTGTGTGTTTTTGGTTGAACGGTTGTAAAGTATGGCTTTTTGAAATTTTAAGCATTTGTATGAGAAAAGACATTCTATCCTCACTAGCCTTGCTTTCATGTTTTTTCCAAAATTTGATTGCCTATAACTTCTTCTAAAATGAGAATATGGCCTTGAAAATGCACACAATGACTTATTTTGACCTGATCTTTATCAATATCCAATTGCTTTTCTTTTCTTTAGAACCTGTCCAAACAAAAAATTGTTGGACGGCCATATTTGCATTCGGTGTATGATGCAACAAAAAAGTTGCATTGGAGTAGACAAAATCACATGTGTGAACAGGCCTTTACACATTGTGTACCAGCTGCAGGTAACAAATTCATCCTTATCAAGTACGAATAACTTGCTATTCTTCCTTCACGAGTTGAAGAGAACTTTTCTTTAAATTACTCTCTAGTGAGAAGTTTTGCAATGTAATATATTATTATACAGTGGAACCCCTCTTAACAGCAAGCTGATTATTACATCCACTTTCATGGATCAAACAAGAGCTCTGATGAGTCAACTTGGGGCGAACCTCAATAATGCACCTAAAGGAACAATGTCACCTATTTTTAGTATCACTTTGAAAAGCCAAAAAAGTATCATTAATTTTGTATATCAATAAAAATCTAAAAAAAAAAAAACAGTCCGGTTTTGCAAAATAATAGTGCACTGAAGCTATTGCTTTTGATGGTGGGTGGCCAGAAAGGAAATGGATTGTAACTTGAAAAAATTGGCCAGTTTAGTCAAGTTCTAAATTTTTCGTGTCCTGGAAAGATAGCCAACAACCATGTATTCAGGAATTACTTGATGGCTTCCTCTTCTATAAAGCAACCTAATTTAATTGCATACATGTAAAACATGAGCTTGCAAAGTACTTTAATTTAGTAATCAAATATCTTATCCCATTTTAATAAAAAATAACAAAATTAATCCTTGTGACATTTTCCCTTTTAGCCTGAGTGAGGAGGCTGGGCATACATCTGTAGTATGCAAATCACAAATCCCTACCCTTGTGAATTACCTGATTTAAAGCATGAAGAGATTGCAGTTTTAGAACTCTGCAAGCAGAAGCTTAATTCAAAGCCCTTGTGCAACCATAAAGGAGAACCAATTCCATATTATGGATGTTGGTTGTGTCTAGCAGTAAAAAATCTCTGCTGGGCCTGTCAGGGGTCCCACTGTACATTAATTAAAAGATATTGCAAAACTACTCAGTATATAATATATAACAATCTAAAGGCAAGTCCATGTGAAAAGTGTTTAACTGACACCAAAAGCTGCTTGTTTAGCTTTGAACGCTTGCTTCCTTGCTTTTGCTTCTTCAGCTTGCTTTTTCCTTTCCTCCTGTTCCTGTCGAATTTCTGCTTCAAATTTGTTAGAGAATGCCTGTTCTTTCACTTTGGCTTCAAAGAACTTTGCCGCACCGCCAACACCCACTTCATCAACATCAACCTCTGCAAGTTTAGCAAGCTGACTGAGGCCTGAATCTTCTTCTAGTTCACCAGCAGCAGCTTTACGAAAGATCAAAAGGAACTGCAATTAAAAACAAACAGTTAGCTATACAGTGGAACCCCGCCTTACGGTCACCTCATTAATACGGTCACCTCGTTATTACGGTCACTTTTTTTTGTCCCGTCGAAACGCGCGCCCATACATTTTCTTATAATGAAACCCCGTTAATGCGGCCACCCCATTAATACGGCCAAATTTTCATGGCCCGTTGGTGACCGTATTAACGGGGTTCCACTGTATAATGCTGGACAAAAGACCTTGGGACACTCTATAAAAATACTATGCAAGGACAAAGTCCTTCAAAGAGAGAAACTGTTGTTCCTTTTGCTGCACCCCATCCTCCCAAATACCAAGTTGAGACATTGTGGCTTGGTCGTCTGCATAGAAATCAACATTGTATTGGGGGTAGATTGGGGAAGTTGATGACAAAGACAATTTGTTGGGGAAGAGGTGACATGTCCCAACACTTTTGATCAAGAACTGACCTAACACAGTTTGTGACAGTTAAAACTATTCAAGTACAACAAATTCATTCCTGGTCAGGGGGAGAGGGAGAGTGGGTACTTCCATTATAAATAATTATAGGTTATAGGTAGGTACTAAACTTTATTTATACACGGTGTCAATTCATAATACATGCTCTTCCATCGAGTCGTGTTTTTAACAACAATAGATTAAGTACTTAACTAATTTAAATTATCTAACTAAATTAATTATCTATATAAAATTGTATTAAAAACGATAAAAACTATCCTTTATTAACTATCATTAAATTAGATAAAAATTAAATGCATGATTTAAAAGAGCCAAGAGTGGGCTGTATCTTAGCGCTCAAAGGTAAGCTGTTCCAGAGAACAGAACCGCGATACTGAAAACTTCATTTGCCTGCTTCAGTACTCGGTCTAGGAACGAAAAGGTTGTATTTTGAATTTCTTAGATTATGTGAGTGAACACTGGATGTAGCTTTAAAAACACTATTTAGACGAGTCGGAGAAAGATCATGGAGAGTCTTAAACAGAATAATTGCTAGTTGCTTTGAACGCCTTCGCTCCAGAGAATCCCAACCAAGGTCACCGAGTAAAGTGGAAGATCTAACATTTAAGTCAGAGAAAGTGTTTAAATGTGCAGCCCTATTTTAGGGGATTTGCTGTCCAATGGGGAATGGTGCTTCAACCTAAATTCATAAATAGGATATGGGTTTTTGACTTGGCACTGGCATACAAAGGATAGCAGTTGTCTATCATGCAGGGCATCTGAAAGGATGCAGTGATGCGGATCCGCATAATTCTCTAATTTCCGCATCCTCCGCATCTTCAGAGCATTTTCCGCGTAAAACTGAAAAATTTGTCCAATATAAACAAAAAAGCAGCTGCGAACCTTCCTCATAAACATAAAAGTCAAAGAGATTGATGATTATTTTGAAGCAGTTTTTCTCCTAAACATCAACGAAAACACGCCGTTTTTTCACGAGCGATTTTTAACCTCCAGGCGTTCCACGCGTCTGTTGGCGATGAGCCTGGATACTAGTTTTGTGGTTAGCCTGGTTACTAAGGTTAACCAAGATGGCCGCTTGTTTGGCTTCTTTTGTTCATCTTCGGTGTTCCTTCATTGCTAAAAGCTTCAAAATGTCTCTCAAAGATAGTGAGAACGGTTTTAACACAGGTATTTTGACGTTTGTGCATTACCTGTTCGATGTAAATACATTGGAAAGGCTCAATTATCACTTTAAATTTCCGCATAATCCAAGCATTTTACCGCATAATATGCCCGCAAATTTCCGCATATTTTTAAATATTTTTCCGCATCTTATCAGATGCCCTGATTATGGCAGCAACAACAGTGAAGATTCATGACCTGCAACTCAATTTTTTTCCTTTCAAACTATTTTCCTTGTGTAGCGGCCAACCTCACAGCTTAATGACAGCTGTGTATAGGTGCCCTTTAGTTACCAGGACGGGTCGGTACAAAACGTGGACCCCCATTTCTGGACCCCCTTTTAGACCCCCCATCTGGACCCTGTCTGGACCCCCATTTGGACCTCTATCCTGGAAATGCACAGATGACTGTAACTGAAATCTGCCCGTGACGGCTAATCTTATCTGAAGTTAGGATGAAAACAGAAAAAATATCCTTGAAGTGAAGAAAAGCAAATGAAAATAGCCAATATGAATATATTTTGGCTAACCAAATTTAAGCCTCCCTCGTGGCCAGGGCATGATCCTGAAGAAAAATAGTAAAATTGCATCTTCCTTCAGTGTTGCCCATGCCCTAAGGAAGGCTAGTTTGATTAGCTGAAATGTTGGCCATTTATTAAATCAGCCTATTAACTGTAGTGTCAGCCTTACATTCAGTTTTTTTTTTCACACTTCCAGTGACATCTGGCTCAAGCATTTCTACATTAGAGATCCAGTGCGCTTTTTCTACGCATCGTTTGGACTTTTGTAATCAAAGGTTTCCATTCTAGCAATTACACACTTAGCAACAAGTTAAGATGTTAAGCCTAGGAGAGGAAGGATATATTCCTCCAGGCCAAATATGAACCAATTCCCTTACTTTGGACATTCAATCTTCCCAACCCTATCCAGACTTCAAGTCAAACTCCCAAGGGTAGGGATGATGTGTACTACATTTCTGTGAAATTCTCTTAAAAAAACAACATTGCATTGTAGAGAGGCAGGAAGAAAAAACAATGTGGTGGCTGGAATAAGAAACAAAACATATTCTTGCCAAATTAATCAGCAAGTTGTGTATATTGTCATGATTCCCTATTTTCAAATTCTACCGTCCTCCCTGACCAGGTGTACCTCAATTTATGAAATTGGCAAATGTTTCTTACTTTACAGAATAATATTTTGGTTATTAATCAGACACAGTTTTTTTTTTGGCAAGATGACGTTGGGTCTAATTTTGGTTCTTTGCCATTTTTATTTACTTCACTTCAATACTGAAATATTTTATGTTTTCATCCTAACTTCAGAGAAGTTTAGCCATCTCAGGTACATTTCAATGTTAAACATTCATCAGATGTATTTCTGAGTGAAAAAAGAAGTGGATCCAGATGAGATTCCAGATGGGGTCCAAATGGTGGGTCCAGAAGGGGGGTTCAGATAAGTTCCAGATATGGTCCAAATGGGGGGTCCATGTTTTGTACCAACCCTACCAGGACATATTCTCCCCAACATTTTCTGCAGTCCCACCATGCATCCAAGAAAACTGATTTCATCACTGTCGACCATAGATCATTGTCAGAAATCAAATGCTTGACAATTCAACTCATAGACAGGGCTGTGGAAGTGCCAATTTTTTGTCATAAACAGGGCAAGGGTTGTTCAAAAGCTGATTAGCGCTAATCCAGGATTAAAAGTTAACCGAGGATTTAATTTCTCTTGTTTAACCCATTGACACCTTACCCGCCGTAACCGCCCGTACAAGACTCCACTGCTTTAAAAAATTGTAACTTTTTCAATCGTGCGAACATTGCCATAACTAGCAGTTGTGAGCATTGACTAGAAAGTTTTTCAAATTGAGATACCCAATAAACACAAAAAAAGTCAGCGATTTTTGCAGAATATCAGCGTTTGAATTTGGACAATAACAAAAATTACCGTTTTTAACGTCATAGAAAAACAACAAAAATCACGTTTTTGCCTTTAGTTTTTTTTTATTCAAATCATCATGGCAAACCCAAAAGTCAACATTCACAGCAAAATTCAGTCCTAGTCCTAGCTTAGCAGTGAATTTTTTTGCTCTTATTCGTTGCTCGGGCCGAGCTCTAGCCTCTCGTTCTAATGCATACTGACCTTGCCTCAATTTTCAATATCACCACCGCACTGCATGCTGGGAAATGGCCAAGAATTTTGACAGCGTTCGTTTCTTTCCGCACACATTTCATATATATACTAAGTCCACAGCCACTCCGACCCACCGCCGAAATTTCGCGCTTGTTGTGTTCTCCTGTGGTCGCAACTTCCAAAATATGCCGCGGTAGGTCGAGAAATTCATCCAGAGTCGAGTCCCAAAGCTGCTTCGTTTCCAGGCGGCCATTTTTCCAGTTCAACGAGCAACGAGCCAAATTCGTAAACGAAGTACAACAACTAACTCGCTTCATTGAGAAGTGGACTCTGAACTACCTCCAAGCTTAATGATGCTCACCAGGCAGCTACTAAAGATGAAAAATGGCTATGAACTTACCAAAAATCGTAGATAATTCATATTGGACCCTTTATTACAAATCAACCAAGCAGAATGAGATCGTCACAATGACGTTTCCAGTAAACTCGAGCCTTCAGTGTTTTAGAACAGCAGCACTTTCAATGGTAACTCCAAATATGCAGTCACGAAATCCTATGGGGCGTGTGTATGCAGAAAATCACCCAAAAACGTAAAAATCCTCAGGTGTGAATGGGTTAAAAATGTTTTCAAAAGCTAATTTTAAGCTAGAGGAGAAGACAAGTCAAAGTCGAAACTGAAGGCCAAAACGTCTTTAGAAAAAATTTCATCGATTGGTTATTTAACTGAATTAAAAATTTATGCTAATCCTGGGTTAGCTTAATCGTGCTTTGAACAACCCAGCCCTGGACGGCAAAACCCTACCCAAACCTGGGTCAAGCACCCCCCTCCTCTCCCCCAGGAAGAAATGTTACTTGCACCACATTGTTCTTTGCCATCATTATAGGTGACTGTGCACAGGGCTGCAAATAACGGCCAGGCAGGCACCGGTCATGTTGTCCGACCAAACATGTTTTTGCTCGGACACGACCCGTTTTTGGCCGGTCAAATTGGAACAGTCGTAACTCTTGTAATAGTGAACCCAGATTGCACAGTAAACCTTTTTTAACTAAAAACCAAATGAATCCAAGTCGGTTTGGCAATAAAAATTACAAGTTAATAGTTTTACTACTCTTTATTGCAAAAGCAGCCTCACATACGTAGTACGGTTATGCAAGATACAACCGCAACCGTTCGTTTACATCTGGGAAAATCACTTGTAATTATTAAAATATTACATTTTGGCAATCGGCACATCGTTTCTATAACTGAATTTAAAGTAAAACGTGCAAAATATATGAAAGCTGAAGGGTTCAATCGATCTCATAATTAATATGAAAAAAGAAGCTAACTAAAATGTAAACATAAACAAGAAACACTTAACTTACAAGTTAAATTCATATCGTCTTTGGGTTTCGAAATTCCGCAGCACTGTATGTATGAAATGCATGGCGTCTTATTCCAAGTAAACTTGTTGCGCTTGCTGTCTTTCTTCCACTTAGAATACTTGAAAAAATGAGTAAATGACTGGACAATATGTCCGGCAATCCAAAGATTTGTCCGGTCAATACCCAATTCTGACCAGACATTGTCCGTTGACCGGCCGTTATTTGCAGCCCTGTGTGCACAGTTTTTAATAATTGTCAAAAGGAGCTCATTGCCGGCAAAAATCACCACCTTACGCCACTTCTATTCTTTGCTTGGCAGTAATTCTTTCAAGAAGATGGCATTTTTTTAAATATCTGGGTTACCTTTTCAAAGTCAGATGTCTAGTTCACACTTTTCTGACAACCCAGGACTATGCAAAAGAAACATCACACTCTATAAACAACACAGATGGGTAGAGGTGTTTACAAAAAAAACATATTAATATTGGGAGGTGTTTTTTTTTAAGGTAAATAATCAGCAAAGTTGGTTTAGAAATGTTTTAAAATAATCACCTCTCTGTAAGACACTTTGCCATCATTATCTTCATCAATCTCTGCTATCATGTTTTTGAGCCCAACATGTGTCTGAGGTGCACCTAATTTCTCCATCATTTGTTTCATCTCCATGAGATCTAAATAATGATCATTGTTAACATCATACCTGAAGAAGAAAATAAATAGAAAATGATATGTCAGGACAACAGGCATGAAACTTTGTTTTCTACAGTTCTGTTATTCATTACTTTACTATGAAGACAACCATAATAATACCTCTGAAAGACAGAAATAAAATACACAAAAGACACAAAATAACTGATTGTAATCCATCAATGACACAGCATTAATATAGAGCCACTTCTTCAAGCTGCCTGCTAAGATAATTTAAGGAATGAGTTAAAACAAAATTGGGTGGTATAGACTGATTGTTAAATGTCATTTTTGTTATTTTATTAAGTAATGCTCCACATAAGAACTATAGTAAACTTCATTGTTCAGTGCGGCATTGGCTCTTTCTCACATAGAATATCATTGGTTTCAAGAATAGAGGAGGAGCTGATGGTTCATAATTATATTTCATTGTAAAAATAAAGAAAATCCATTTGCGTCAAATAAATTTTAGGAAATGTTTGTGCTTAACCAATCAGAATACACCACTTTCATAATGGCGGCTAAATTATTTATTCTTTTATATGTATGTTAATTAGCCTCACCGGCCTCGTTGGCGTGTGCAAAATTCAAAAGAATTTTTACTCTAAAACGAGGCCGGTGAGGCTAATTAACATACATATAAAAGAATAAATAATTCGGCCGCCATTATGAAAGTGGTGTATAGCAGAAGACAATCTAGCTAATAATTTTGCTTCTTTGATGATGTTCCCCAAATACAAAATCTTCCAAAACTTGCATGTTGTGCGATTGAGTCTTAAATTACTTGAAAGTTGACATTTCATCCTGCATTGCTGTTCAGCCCTATACCTTCTTATGTGGATCATTACTTTACATGCAACAACCCAGGGAAATATTTTTTTATCGCAGTTGAAAAAATGTAATTTATTAAAGTACATATTACTAAATGGTTCCAGTTCAACTATGCAAAATACTGAAAAGAAATAAAACTCATTCTAACTGGTAACTATAAACATTACATCATTTACAAGATTGTAGAAGTCAGTCATTAATCTGGCATACAGCCGGAAAGTATCCTCTAGGTATATACAGTGGAATCCTGATTTTCGAATACTCAATTTTTCAAAACTCCCGATTATTCAAACCAAAACTTGTTTTCCTTGGAATTGATCTCAGTCAATACCACCTTCGATTTTTCGAACTTCCGATTTTTTTAACCAATTTCCGTTTTCCTTGGAGGTTTGAAAAATCGGGATTCCACTGTAGTGGATAAATTGGTTCTAATTTCTTTTTGTTTTTATTTGCTGGTCAATGAATTTAGGTTTTAGTTGTGTAGCTACCAATTGATCAGAAATTAGATGCAACTGAGGATGAAGTAAACAAATGGTTAATTACCTTTAAATAATAAAACTTAGTCTGAACTGAGCATGTGTTCCTTGGTGGTCTAGTGGTTTGGGTCCGGGATTTGTGCTCGGACGGCTCCGGGTTCGATTCGCGCTCAGCATCCCTTTTGTTTTCGAACTGGACATTATGAAAGTGATTTACTTCTTTTTTTTTGCATTTGTCAAAAATCCTTACGTTTAATTTTAAAAAAATATCGAACCGTGTCAGTGTAAAAACAGAAGCTTACCGCAATATTGCGTTACAATAGGAGCCTTTTATTTATTTTTTGCATACAGAATTTCTCGAAAATGACGGAAAAAACAATAGCAAAAAATTCTGAACAATGTTTTGCAACTAATTTCTAGTTCACATGCCAAAAATGGACAAATCTGAGTGAGAAAAAATAAAAAAAAGGACTAAAAAGTCACATAGGCTGGATATGCTCTCGGCCCTTCAATTTCCTGTTTTTCTGATTGGGGATCATAGGGTGGTTTCTCTTTTCACCTTATATCCCCAATCAGAAGGACTGTTCACAGGTTATTTCCTGTTGTGTATACATAAAATTATGCAAACGTTATTTACCTTATAATAAAAATTAATTCACATTATTGTTTAAGGCAAAGTTATAAGAAAAAGCATGCCAGGGGACTAGGTCAGAAAAATGGTACGAAACTGGTCCCGAGGGCAACAGTGAATTTTGTTCCCGGAGAACCTTGATGATTCCCAAGACAAAGTCAAAGGATACATCGAGATATAAGGGAATAAATTCACTGTTTCCCAAGGGATCAGTCATTAAGTGATTTGTTATATAGCTTTCTTTGTTGTAGAAAAAACATAGTTTGACAAATGCGCTGCGCACTCAAGGAAAAAATCAATGGCATCATAATCATGCCACCTGACGTCAAAATTGTTGCCCGCTTTCGTAAATGTTGCATGCTTAGGACAACTAGGTCATGTGACCATGAATCAACCAATCAACGCACGCATTGTATTGAGAAAAACTCCAGCTATATAACAAATATGTATGAACTAACATAAACCCATTGACACCTCAAACACATCAAACCGCCGGTGACAGACCCATCACAGTCCTTCTACCATTTGTGACGTCATCGCTTTTTATGATAAGATATCTTTCGTAACTAACTCACGCAGAAGGAAGAAATCTTTCAAAAAGTGCCCAAATGAGAGAGATCTGGTGAATTGGGTCAGAAAAACATGCAAAAAACCTGTAAGATTTGACTGGCAAAATCGAAGGAAAATCTGGTCTTCCCTACCATTAATTTTGCTACTTCTTGTTAAAAAATTTCACCTTCTTCAGCATAATTTCTGGGAAACTTTAACTACAAAAAAAAAAGGCCAACAAGGAGGAGAAAAAAAAAAATGGAATAAGAACGAAAAAGAACGGGGAGTAAAACGAAGAAAAAAAAAGTCAATTTTTTTCTGCTTTGTGTGCATGCCTGAAACAAAAAGTTGATTTATTTGAACCAGAAAGGAAAGGTAAGTTTTTTCATGTTGCAAACAACGTTTTGGACAGTTTGCTTGCAATTTGCCTCCACAGCAGTCAGAAAATGGCATTAATAGCTTCAAATTGCCATTTTCTGCAAAATTTTTAGGAGTCAATGGGTTAATAAAATCATGAATGTATTCTGTAGTACATACCCCACCCACCCCACCCCAGACAAAATCATAATAAGCTCACTTTTATCCGGGTTGTTGTTTTGGATTGATATTAATGAACAAACCTAACACTCACCACTGTTCATTTTAAAATTAATTTGTCTACAAAACGTTCAATTTCAAATAAACAGGATACATCTTACTGTTAGTTTTACAATTCCACAACACGAATTAAAGAAAACGTTTATACTGTACGGCTCTGGATATTACGACCCTTGCGCTTCCCGATGAAATTTAAGATGGACAGCTATCGATTTCAGAATGTGATAAGCTCGCAGGAATTAAGAAAACGAAAATTGTGAATTCCCTCTGGACTCGCAAAGGCCAATCCTTATCGTTAAAAGTCTAAATACCTTATTGAGTATAAAATAACAGACTTTTAAGTGATCTGACACTTACTTCTTAAACATTTTCTCAAAATCCTTGATCTGCTTCCTCGAAAACTCTTTGAACTCCGTGTACGGGTTGAATACCTTCACTTGACGTCTTGGCATCTCTTCATTCTCGTTAAGCGCCTGTCGATGGGCTAGTTTTTTAGCCAGTTCGTCTGTTTCAGACATGTTATTAAAATTTTTAGGACGATATGAAAAAGCACAACGTATTTTTACGAGCGAAAAACACACTCCCGATTGACTCTTGCGCGTTATGATGTATCATTCCAGCACACAGCTGAAAGCCGCACGCTCATTGGATCAAACGGCTTAATGAGATATAAAACGTCTTTTCATTGGCTCGCAAATAAACTTAGTAAACTTTGCCTTATATATACACCAATTAACTCACCAATTACTGACTGATTAGTAATATTAACTTGTTTATTGAAGCGTGAAACCGCATGCATCCAGCAAGCTCATGCATCCATTTATGGCATTGAAAAGGCAGTAACGATGAAACGCATTTCCTAAGTTATATGTGGCGAGTGAGACGGTTTATTTTTAGACTTTTTACCTCATTTGGCGGCCTGAAAAGAAAAGGAAGAAAATAAAAAAATAATCGTGAAGTTAATCATGGAATGGATCAAAGGTTGTCTACCACAAATAATAAAAAAAGCAACAACGAAATTGATCTCAAAACGGATCAAAGGTCGAATACCGAAAATTAAAAATAATTAAAATAAAAACAAAGATGCTTCTCAATATTGTTATTGAATTTTGGCTTATTATATATCTCCAGGTATATTTAACAACTATTCACCGAAGTGGAGGTGGGTAGTGGTAGATATTTACCGAGCCGCGAAACAGCGAGGTAAATATCCACCACTACCCAGGTAGGCTTTTTAACTCATTTATTCCTGTCAATGATTACAATTTTCGCGCGCAAATTGCTGGGAGGTGAATAGCACTTGCTATTACGAGTTTCAGTAGCCAATCAGAGTGCGCCAACAATGCTATCCACTGTTTCAGTATATACTAAATATATATATCCATTCAATCATTTCCAGTTATGCAAACAAATTAAAGTAAAATAATGTTTATTTTGCTGGGCTACTTGCCTCTTAGTTGACTTGGCTGTGATGTATTTCTGATGTACTGGGGGGGGGGGGGGGGAGGGGGAAGCCCGGAGTTTTGTGGGGAGGGGGGTTAAGGGAGGCAATAATGAGTGGAAGACACCTAATGTGTCAATTTACGTACTCTCTTTTCATGTCACTGTCTGTGGTCTAAATCATGAAAATAACATTTTGAGCTCACTTAAATATTTAGGCAATAGACCACCATTTCTATTGTTTATTAACCATGTAGGAACACAAGAAAAGACATTATAAAATGTCTTTTGGAAATGCGCGCGCTATGATTGGTCAAACCGAGTTCATTATAACTCGATAAAGCACGCGCGTGACGTAAGATTCATTAAAACCGTTTTCATTTTATAAAAGAAATAAAAAAACTTGTTCCTCGTGCATTGTTGAGTTATAAAAGCACTTGGGAATTTTTAAGAACACTCGAGAAGTGCGAAAAGCACACGCCTTCGGCTCGTGCTTTTCTGCACTTCTCTCGTGTTCTTAAAAATCCCTGCGTGCTTATATAACTCAATAATGCACTCGGCGCGTTTTTTATTTCTTTATTATGTCATGAGCAGAAGGAAGTGATTTACAAGCTTTTTGAGTGATATTCCATCATCCCAAGTGGTTTATTGCACCAATAAACCATAGAAATGTGTGGTATATTGCCTTTATATAATATTTACATTTCCCATGTGGTTTACCGGTATAATAGTCACCAATCAGAGCGTGCACAATTATCTTCAGAACTTTATTGTATAAATAGTTATAAGCCATGTGATTTCAAATCTGCAAGTATTCAATTAAAGTATAACATTGTTGCTAGGCCTGTCTGACTCATCCACCATTCATGTTCTTACAATGAAGTTTTTAACACAATGGTATCATAAAACTGCCTAACATAATGAAAACTCCAGAAAAAGCTGCAAATGAGAAAGCCTCAGGCATGATAAATCATTTTCTTCCTGCTTCATAACAAGAAACAACACAACATGTATATGTTGCATATAGCTATACTGAAAATCTTATTAATTCTATGAGGATGGGAACTGTTTATAAAGCAACAATTTCAGTTGTTTTATTCTGAACTTGTTTTGAAAATTATATGAGCTTGCAAGAATTTGAAAGTACTGTAAACCCTTATTTATGGCTCCATTACACATAAACTTTCAGTTCTCCAAACCATCTCTTGTGAGTGCATCAGGTTACCATATTTCATTAAACTAAAAAAACACCATGGCACTTATTTGATTTTGAACTTTTTATGGAGAACTCAAAGGATGCTCTTATTATAAAGTCTAGAAACAGACACTGAAAATAAACTGTGCACATAATTAGGTCACTGAAAAGGGAGAGAAAGATGATTAGTCAGACTAGTAAACTGTTGTGCCAGCAAAGTTGCAAATATGGCACTACATATAATTGCAAAAGTTTAAGAGAGAGCTAAAGGATGGAACAAAAAGTGAAACATACTGTCTTGTATCTGAGCATGCAATCAACCTAAAACATATTAAGCACTTATTTATCCTGATGACACATGTTACTATTAATAACAATAATTTTCTTTAACAATAATCATAATTCTACAGTTCAGCATTTCCAAGCAAGTTATGACTCTGAGGCAGAGCCTTCTTTGGCTGCCCCACCCTCCGATGCCGATCCACTTTCTTCCCTCTTTGAATCGTCAGCTGTTATACCAAGAACATCAAGAATCTGCTCGTTAGAAACATGATCCCCAGGTGATGATTGTTTGTGACTAAGCAACACTTTGTCTCCTCCGGCCGTCACTATCAGCATACCTCCATTAAGCAAACCATCACCACGAAAGTTTCCTTTGATGTTTTTGGAATTAGCCTGAAGACAAAGCAACAGAAAATAAGCAAGTAATAAGACCATGCTACTTATCACTGGGGCGATGACCTTTTCTACCACTTTGCAAGTTTCAGTTACTGTAAATCCTTTATTAACCCCCTCTCTAATAAGCATCCCCCTATTTATTAAGCCCCCTCCCTTATCCTTCAAAACCAAAACAATATTAACAACAGACTGTATTTATGACACATTTTTACCATACCAATCCCCCAAGGTGGGGGGGGGGGGGGTACTCTACAAATTTTTGGGTGGGGGGTACCACGGGGACTCTGAGACCCTTAACCTATACTAGACCATTTTAGCTGCATTTTGTAACCCTATTCTAGACTTAACACCGAAAAACCCTACCTAATCCTAGACCTATTTCAGTCTCGCTATTTTCCAGAAACTCGTTTACTATCACAGTTATCAGTTAACAGGGGTCAGTAAAAATGCCGTACTGCCTGCTGTACTGATTTTTAAATGCCATTTGCCAGTAAACCTTGTCTAGACTAAATTCTTCACACAACTGATCAGTTTCGTGGAAAATGATACCCTATTCTAGACCAAAAATCTCTGATTACTACACCATATCCCAGACTAAACTTTCCAACAACCATAACCTTCACAGCGGCACATACCTATATAGCTCATAGATGGAATTCCCCCCCCCCCCCCCTCGGACCAATCCAAGCACAAATTCATGCACATACAGTAGACATACAGTTAAAAATAATCATGATTATATATGCTGATCATGAATGTATTTTTCCATGTGCAGGAAGTTAGGATCACATTACATTTTGCTAAATTCATTTCGAATAAAAAAAGCCCCTGGGGGACTTTAAAGAGTATTTACATGTATGGTACAATATACATAGCAAGAATAGGTTCTGAAAGTGTTATTAATTTACGTTCTAGGCTCAGCAAATTATCAGAGAATTGACAGAATAAACAAAACGTTCAAAGCCCAAGTGCTGGGATTAAAATTCCAAGTGAAAAAAGTCTCCCTGAATATGATCAGGGATCAATTTCCTGTGTATTTTGTTTTATTTTTTACAACTTTTAATTAATTTTGCCAATCCCTTAAAATGTTAAAAAGGCATAATTAAAACTCTGTCACCTTAGCAAGAGACATTCTTGTTTCTTTAGCTGCCAATCCTCCAAGGACAGTAATGGCATTGTACCTAAACAAAATAAATGAACAAATTTAATAATTTATGACCTGGCACAGTTGTCAAAATGATCTAACCCTCACCTTCGGAATCCCAATTCTTTGTAACACTCCTGTTTGGTATCCAAATACAACTCTGTGGATTAAGAAAAAAGAAAATGGATTTACTAGTGATGACAAAATTCTCGGATTCCAAACCTAGACTGTACAATTCCTAGATTAACCCTATAACTCCCAAGAGTGCCAAAACTCAGGGCCAAGTTGTTCGAAAGACGATTGGTGCTAATCCAGGGGTAATTACCATGACAACTCATAAGTTCTGTTAACAGTTAATAAAAGATTAGTGCTAATCAGGCTTTGAACAACTCGGCCCAGAACAATAATATTATTTCAAATTTCATTTTGTAAAATGTTCCTGACCATAAATTATCCCGACTGACTCGTGCTGTGAAATGATCTTCACCTAATGTCTCGCCTGGATCTCTCACTGTGATAATGTTTTGAAGATTCATTCCCTAGCTCTATTCCCCTGCTTTTTTTAGGCTCAGTGGTACAGAAATTTCTAATTAATTTTGTCACAAAATTAGGACCTGTGAAATCCCGTTTTCGGCGAATGTTTTTCTTTGCGAGGGATTTAACATTGGATCTACAAGTAAATCGTTTTCTTGTAATGATTCTGTAGTTCTCTTATTAATAGCTCCTTTGTCCTTCTATTCTCAGAACTTAACCTACTAGATTTATGTTCTTCGAGCTAGAGTAGATCGTGCTTTCATGGTATTATAGTATCAAACACTGATGACATGAATTCACTGTGCCAGTTATACTGCATTGTATCAATAAATAAATAGTCTGTAACATCAGGCATTGATTACACCATCCTGCAAATTTCCGGTCAATGAACCATTGCAAGTTCAAAACACATAAATCCAAAATAATTCATTTCACAGGAGAAGTTGACGATCTAGCATAATTATTCCCAAATTGTGTGTGAGACCTTGAACAAGTTTTCTGTCGCTATACATGTACGATACATGTAGGCGAGAAACACAGCACACAATCACCCATGTTTAGTCAACATATTTAGATCTGTCATGGAAAAACCAGCATGAATTTTTTATGCAGCATAAATTATTTTGGCATCGTGGTGATGGCCAATCAGAGCTGTTTCTAACAATGCCTACTGTCAAGCATTCAATCAGAGTGTGGTCCACGCATCCTTGAGAAACAGCAGGATACGTGAACACGATTTGAAACAGCGTTTCGCAAATGTCCGTTTTCCGCGGGGAGCAAGGAAATCGGATACGTCTGCGTGCAGGCTAATGTACATGTAGACTAGCTAACCTCCAGTAAAGAACTTTTCCTGTTGGAATTCTTCAAGCCCTAGTTCCTCCAATCCCACACCACAAAGCCTCACATTATGTGCATCAAGCTGTGGCTTGACTGAACTAAGTTCAGTCGACCACAGCCTGCACAACTGTCATCCAAACCGACGCAGAAAGACAATTAATGTTGTCTGCTTGGCCCATAAACTCTGAAGCTCAACCATCTGTTTGGAAAGAAACAACAAATAAAATTAACTGTGAATTCTACATTGTATACAGGGCTCAATACTAACTTTTTGGTGTACTGGACATATGCAAATAATTCTCAATTAATTAATCTGAAATGGGAAGTCAGATTTTAAAGAGTTTCTTCAGGCCAAAATGGCCTGTATTCCCAAACTTTTACAGGCCAAAGTGTGATTTTCACTGGCCAATGTCCAGTTGACCACCGTTAGTGTCGAGCCCTGCTATATATACGCTCTGTTAGACTGCTCAACAGTGCGTATTTTTGCACGAGTCTATTGAAAAGCAGCAAATGCTAAGATGATCGAAAAGATCTGGAGTGACTTGTGCATGAGGATTGGTGCTTCTTGCCTCTCCTCACAGGTATTGGTGCTTTGTGCTTCCCCTAAAACCTTAGAGGAAAAAAAAAACGGACTGTACGTTTTGCCTACAGCTCTGTCAGCTAAGTAATTACCCCAATGGGAATTTGTTTCAAGTTTCCAAATTTTAGCAACAATGAAAATATGAGTTGTTTCTTGCAGGAATTAATGGTTTGCTAAGCAAAACAAAAAGCAGCAGATTAATCGTACATGATATTGTGTTTCTACAATAAATAAATAATGATATACATCTAATTGAAGAAACATTGTTGCAAAAAAAGAACAAACTATAGACTATAGGACACAATAGAATTCTGGGAACAAGGCAAATAATGATAAATGTTTAAATAAGCATTTCATTTATTGGAATTTAAGATCAATTCCTCCATATTAGAAAGAGGGCATGTATTTGAAGGAATTAAGGCGCTGAATCGAATCATTATAGAATACTGCTGCTGTTTAGAAAAGGAAATAACTATATATCTTGTTAGGAGATTTTCAACAAAGTCATTGCAAAATGGTAAAATGAAAGGTAAGTAAGAAATATTTTATTCTTGTCCTCAACATGGAGCCGAAGACACATGCATTGTATTATTGACATACAGGAATACAAAATCCCCATGTTGGGTGTTGATATTTGCAAATTCAGACTTGCCTTAAAGGTGGGTTGAGTCTGGTGTTAACCTTATCATTCCCAGAGTCAATTATGGATAATTATTGTAGTGTTGTTCTAACTTTTGACTGTTAATGAAACCCTATGGTGTGTAATCCTATGTTATTGAAAGGAAACTTCTTTGGCTGCCAGTACTTTTGCATGGTACCATTTGTTTTCAACATTGAAATGAAATTAACTTTTTATATTTGGCACTCTTGGGAGTGTAAGGATTAAAGATGACGCACCCAGATTCATAATGGCTGAGGGTAAAAAAATTTTGGCTCTTTGGATCGCATTTTCTTCACCAAATAAATTGGCCGTGACCCCTTTGGGTCCATCACCTAGATTGGCCAATGATTGAGAAAGTGCCCTTAACCTTTTAGTTTTTACTTCTACCAACATAGCTACCATGCCAGTTTGTTTTTTAAAATCCTGTGAAAATGCTTAAGTTCAAGTATGTGTTTTTTGAGTTGAATAGAAATATTGTATTCCACTCTTCTGGGATTGGTTACAAACTATCAAACTATATAGGAGCTGGTCCCACTGTTGGGCACTCAATTGCAACCATGGAGTACAATTTAAAACTGTTTTTAAGCTCAAATCTGATAAAACAACTCTAACTAGCTATAAGGCTTAGCTTAACACTCTTAAACTCGAATTGTTATTTTAAGAACCAAATTTGTTAAAACAAATCGACAGGTAAGAACTTTTTTGTTGTTAAATTAAATTTCTTATTTTAAGAATTTAATTTTTACTTTAAGTCTTAAGAAATTGATTTTAAGGAAGAAAGTTTTCTTAAAATAAGAAATTTAATTTAACAACAAAAAAGTTCTTACCTGTTGATTTGTTTTAACAAATTTGGTTTAAGAGTGTTAATAGAGCAGTTTTCAATTGACTGTCGAAAGTAATTACACAATTGCTTTGGTTTTGCATTGCTACGCTTTGTGATTGGCTAAAAAATCTCGCGCCACTTTCTCGACCAATCAGAAGTAAAACCAAAACCAATCGTGACTTGCTCGCACGCGTTTTCCCGCGCTTGGCGCCCGCGACATGTAATTGCTTCGAGCTCTGATTGGTTCATTGGATTGTTTACGACTGCTGTGATTGGTCAGAGTAATTACTTTGGTTTTGGTTTTACGACACTCAATTGAAAACTGCTCTATTAGCTTATCTGCAGTTACGTAATCAGTAGCAACACAAAATATTTTAAACTGAAGTTTTATAAGCATTACAAAGAAAAATAAATATGCCTTGACGCAACAAAAAGCCAATAATAAAACCTCTCGTAAAAGTTTTAGATGAAAGCTCTTCAACAGGGTTAAGTTTGCTCTCACACTTCCTCACAGGCAGGGTACTACTTGCAGCTAAAAGCTCAGGAAACTGAATGAACTAAGCTTGTCTCCAAGAAACATGTCATCAGTAAAAGGCTATGATTCCTACCTCTCCGGAAGCGACACATTTTATAACATTTTGAGCAACTTTGCTCAAATCCATGGTAGCCTACCCGTGCAGAGCACCCGATTAGCTAGCTTCCAAAGTTTCTAGTGAGTGTGGACAAGAACATGGCGGAACTTCGATGCAGTCGATCAGTCACGTGATTTCAAGCGTACCCAGACAGCAGCAGTCCCCACCCTACAAAAATAAGTGCAGTGAAACCTGTAAATCCTGGGGTCAATTAATTACTGCACTTGTAGTCTTAACACGTGTAAATTACACGTGTGAAGTCCGACTTGTAAATGCAATCTTTGTACAATGGCCCCGGTTGTTCAAAAGGTGGATATCCAGTGGATAAGTCTTAACAAAATCCATTGTTTTATCCGCTGGATAGTGGTTTATCCGGTGGATAGCGTTATCCACCTTTTGAACAACCGGGCCCTGGTATTCACACGTGTAGACCTGGTCGTGATCTGTAGCTGTACAACTGGCCCCGGTTGTTCAAAAGGTGGATAGCGCTATCCACCGGATCAGAAGCTTATCTCTGTTATGAGCTTCTGACCGGATAAATCACTATCCAGTGGATAACACAAAGGATTTTGTTAATGCTTATCCACTGGTCAGTGATTTATCCGGTCGATAGCGCTATCCACCTTTTGAACAACCGGGGCCTGTAGATTACGCTTGGCCACGCTTGTCAATTACTCTCTCTTTTTTAACGCTGTGCATTTAGGCACGGACCATTTAATTTGTGTGTGTGTGTGTGTGTTGGGGGGGGGGGGGGGGGGGGGGGGGAGCACGTGAAAAAAATTTCAAGCATTTTGGTAAAAAAAAAAAAATCTTGCAAATAGTGATACTGAAAAAAACAATTCATACTCAGAAGAAATTGCCCAACCCCTCCCCCCAGGTAGTCGTTTATTACTATTATTTATAGCTGATTAGATCCTCAATTTGGATCCGGTGCTTCTGTTTTGTTACGTTGGTCCTTGCCTTCAAAATTGCAGTAGCCCTTTATGGTCTCTCGCCCCAGGAAACCACTGCTACGCATGCAGGCTAAGCGTTCCCAGGATGTCCCATCGACTGAACTATTCATCAGACTAAAGTGGGTGGCAATCAATCAAAGTATTGATCACTTTACTATACTCCAATGATAAAAATGTACAAAATGATGTACAAAATAATTTAGAAACCTAACACTAATTGCCTTGGTTTAAATGACCGTTTTTATAAAATACACGCGCCGTGTTAAAAGTCAACGTTGAATGAAAACTAACGCTGGCATTTAAGAAAGCACCTTTGAACACAACGTATGCCCACTTACAAGATACAAAACTGCCGGAAAACCCAACGAAATGGAACTGTTGTGGATTCGAGAGCGGGGTTGGTGTTTGCCCGAATAACGTTTTAAAAACAGTACAGATAAAGCTAACGGGGTAAATTCCAGCCAAGTTTTCGGTTAACAAGTTCGAGTTAACGGGCTACTCTATTGGTAAGCCATCCTCTTTTAACTTATTTATCGTGGATTCAGTTACTGACAATTTGTCAACCACAATGCTACTGGGGGGTTGTAAATTAGTCCAAGATGGTATGCCGTGACACAAGTCACGCTCGGGCAAAAGTAAAACATAGTTTTGGTGACAAAATTTTGACCGTATGGGGACGTACAACCCTTTAACACTAATTGTTAACTCTCCCTCATTTTGCAAATTTCTGGAGGCTCGACATCGAAATTTGTTCTCCGAAATTTGTTCTCGAAATTTGTTCTCCGCTCACATAACGGATAGTATGTTTTGTTAACACATCCGTTGGATAGCGGTTTATCAGGTGGATAGCGTTATCCAGCCTTCGAACATCCGGGGCCTGGTCGTTAAGGTGGTACTGGAGGCTAATTTGACCATTTTTTGCCACAATCTATGTGCATTAAAACTGACAAAATAATTGTTCAATCTTGATAATATTTTCACATTTAAAACATTATTGCATGTAAATTTGATTAAAATTTTTTTCATTCTAAAAAAAGAAAGGAATTCCTGTAATTTGATATTTTAAAGGGTGTGGTCAAAACCTTCATATGTCACCTTTTGCCATATTATGCAAAGAGAAATCCTTCCACTTCAAAATGCTTTGGGCAATGAATATATAAGGTTGAAACCTAAAATTGTGTGGGAGTACGTCATGGAAAAGTGAAAGGAAATAAATATATTACCAGAAATGTAATCGCATGTCGTTATAAAATATGCGGTTCCACTGTGGGACCCACATTCGAAAGCATTTGACGTACTCCCACAAAAAAGTTGTTATAAAAGGTGACAGGCCTAGCACAAATCCTGCTCGTCGCTAAAAGCATTTTAGACCAGCTTTAGAATAAGTCTACCCCAAGTACGTGTCTGAGAGATTTTTCCATTCAGATCAAAATAAAGATATAACAGGCCTGTTGTTCTAAATGTTGTCCTTTTTTGATCTTAGGAAAAAAGTTCTCGCTGTGATACTGACAGGAGGAATTTACGCTTTCCAGAGCCGTTTAGAATATTTAGCATTTGACGTACTCCCACAAAAAAGTTGTTATAAAAGGTGACAGGCCTAGCAAAAATCTGCTCATTGCTAAAAGCATTTTAGCCCAGATTTAGAATAGGTCTACCCCAAGTACGTGCCTGAGAGATTTTTCCTTTTAGATCAAAATAAAGATATAACAGACCTGTTGTTCTAAATGTTGTCGATTCTTTGATCAGATTACACGGTTTTATTTGATCGAGCTGTCAACAAGGCCATCCTTGGGGAGATCCGCAGCAGGATGCAACTGCATTTAACGCAGTATGGTGTTCGTATTTTTACCGCGAAAACAGTCTTAGAAACGAAACTTTGATTGTTCATATCTCAAAAGGGTTTGATTATCCTGGCCTAAAATTTGGCGTGCGCATTTTTTTTTAGATTATCTTTGACCTGTAAAAAAATCGCTGCAATCCAAAAACATCACTTTAGCCTCCAGTACCAACTAAGAGGAACGGTTATACTAATAGAAGCGGTACAGTCGAACGTTCGACAATTTGTTATTCACAAGGAGGCGTTCCTGAGGCGTTCTTGAGGCGTTCAAGAGGCGTTACCTGTCTAGACGAAACACCTGTGTAAGGAATTCTTCGTGAGCAGCGCTTAGTGATGATTAGTTTTTCACCCACAACCCGCGACAATTGACCCGCGACCCGCGACCCGCGACCCGCGACAATTTACCCGCGACCCGCGAAAATTAGATACTCCCGCGACTTGCTGATTGGTTTGCTGAGGCATCTTCTTCCGATTTCGCGGGCGGCCATCTTAAAATCATAAAGTTCGCCTCTTTTCTCACCTATTATCTCGATCGCACCTAGCAATAGCCCATAAAATGGCCGCTCACAGTCGAGCAGACTACACACGTGCTGAAACAAGTGACACGACTACAAACGTTCCTCTGCTTAGCGAAGACGCGATGGAAGATGACACGCATCTTATTCGGAATACAGACCCTGTTCTGGTTTTGACAGATGTCGATGGCGAGGAGGACAGACACGAAGTGCGATTTTCTGTCTCGTCTTCAGGAGCTGGATCTGTCATCTATTCTCCCTTCAAACTTACAAAGACAACTATTCTTGTGGCAGTTATTGCAGTACTTATAATTATCTGTATCGTGCTTTCCGCCTTGCTGATGCGAAGAGGCGGAAGATGTATTTCTGACACAGGAAGACAAAATGGCAAAGTCTCCTGCTCTGAAACAAAACATAACAAAACTGCCACACCGACGCCGTCGAATGCAAATGTGTGCGTAACTGAGGGTTGCATAAACGCCGCTTATCATATTTTTCACTCCATGAACAGGTCGGTTAAACCGTGCGACAATTTTTACGAATATGCTTGCGGAGGATGGGTTCAAAATAACCCTATTCCGGAGAGCAAGTCGTTCTGGGGAGTTTATTCTGTATTGGCGGAACAAAACGAGAGAATAGTTAAACAGCTATTGACAGACTCGGCTTTATCCTCTGAAGCCACGAAGAAAGCAAAGACGTTTTATGATGCCTGCATGGACGAGGCAACGATCCACAAAATCGACTCAAAACCACTGCTTGACATAATCAAGGACCTCGGTGGATGGAACATATCAGGCATAAGCCAGTCGTGGAACGAGAGCATTTTTGATTTCACCCGTTTGCTGGAAACAGTGCATAGGAAATATTCGGTGTCTGCGTTCTTCAACACCGAAGTTGACGCCGACGATAAAAATTCATCCAAAAATATCATCAAGGTAAAAGGAAACATTTGTAAAACGTACGATGTTAATGACCGCAGCTTTTTTGCAACTCACGCTAGATGCGTGCAGGCCGCGGTCGACAGACGCTACTAAATTTCGTTTTCTGTTCATAGATTGATCAGGGTGGTCTTACACTGACGAGAATTTATTACCTGAAAAATATTTCTGATCCGGTAAGTCTTACTTAAAGGGGCAGTATCACGAGGTCGAAACTTCAAAACGTCGGCCCAGTTTTCAAGTTTGATTCCGCAAATTCAAAAAGGCCGTCGAGAAGTGGAGGTATTTGTTGAATCAAAAAATCCGTTTTGATAGCCGGAAGAGAGAAAAAATCACTTTTAACAGTGATGTCCAAAATTCCGGTGCAAGAATAGTGAACAGTGCCGCGCATGGAACCTCGTGATACTGCCCCTTTAAGCTATCAATTTTATTCTTGCATCCCTTTGATTTTCTCCCAATGTGCTCCGAAAAAGTGGGTTAATTTTTCTCACTCCTTTCTTTATTTTTTTTTCGTATCACCTATCTAACATACTAACTTATGTCATGCCTCATGGTCACAGAAACTGGTAGCATACTTGAAGTACATGACCACTGTCGGTGTTTTGCTGGGAGGAAAGGAGGATGAAGTAAGAACGCAGATGAAAGATGTGCTGCAATTTGAAATGAAACTGGCAAAGGTTTGTATCTCAACAGTGATTTGTTTGGTGCTAAGGGGTAAAAAAATATAACTAAGAAGGTAGAAAACACATCTACTGTAGATTTGATGAAAGAGAAAAAATATTCCAGCAGGCTGTAATCAGCTGAAAATAGCAAGAGAAAAGGATGATCCCAGGGGGAGGGGGTGGAGCAGGGGAGACTCGCACACAAAAGTGAGGGGGGAGATGGTCGTACATTTAAGGCCAGTTAAAATACGTGGTTTGGTACCACTTAGGTTGTTTGAATTGAAAATGACCACTGTCAGTGTTATTGTGATGCCTTTTAGGGTATTAAACCAGGAAAATAAACTGATCATGACAGGAACAACTTTTCATAAAGAATTGGTACCTCTTAAAAGGGTAAAAAGTTAATATGGGCCGACCCCAAAGCAGGATTATTAATATGGGACAACCCCAAAACAGGGTTATAAATATGGTCGGACCCCAAAACAGGGTTATTAATCTGGGCAGACCCCAAACCAGGATTTCTGGTACCTTTTGTGGGGTTCCCCTAAAATCATTGATAATTGATTTTTAGTTGAACTTCCCA
Source organism: Dendrophyllia cribrosa (assembly GCA_024195265.1). Lineage (NCBI taxonomy): Eukaryota > Metazoa > Cnidaria > Anthozoa > Scleractinia > Dendrophylliidae > Dendrophyllia > Dendrophyllia cribrosa. The sequence continues at coordinate 15,111,934 of JAJLRJ010000004.1, forward strand.
TAAGCAACCACTCAAAATGCAAAGCCCAGGTGGTCATCTACGGGGGGGGGGGGGGGGGGGGGAATTGCATACAGGATTTGATGAGTGGAGGTCAATTTGTCCCTTCAGCAAAGGTTTTAGGGGACATTTTTCATTTCAGAGGGACAATAACTGTATACAAACCATCAGCATACATGACGAATATATGTTTCAGTTTGCAATGCATTATAGGGCGATTTTGAATCACATGGCTTTTTCTAAATTTTCTTGACTTGAGAGAGAGCCTTTAACAGTGAAATCAACGGTACAAACAGCAAAAATTGTTTTCTTAATGTTTTCGGAATCAAAGACTTTCTTGTATCTTTTTTATAGGCCATTTTCTGAACAGATGTTCAAGGGGACTGATTGTGACTCCCCTTGTTCGTTTTTCTAAGGGACAATGTAAATTGCAGTGCGGGATTGGCGCAATGGCGCGGCCTGGCTCAAACCCTGATCGTGTACAAGAGGTTACAGTGTACACCACAGGGGTACTGAACTTTGAATCATGAACCTGTAGTAATTTGAATATACAAAGCACATGTCAGCACAAAATATTGCATCATGTAGGCATTTTGATCAAGTGACAAAAGTTTCATTATATTGGAGTTCTTCAATGTGTGTCTGAATTAATAAGTGACATGGACAAATGGGCAAGTGGTACCTTACCAGAGGTTAAAAGCAATAGAAATATTCAGATTACCAGCGTTGAAAGTGGTCATGGTTGCTTACAAGGTTTCGACCATGGTTATTTGACTGGAGAAATTTTGCAATATTAGTACATTGGAAAGGAGATGTGGTCACACATAAAGGTTTGACTGTATGGAAGTCCACTCTGGAGGGATGATTGTTGGTATACTCTATTCAACCTCTACAAATAACCCAAAGTGATGATAGAAGTAGTAATCATGGTGTCTGGGATTGAGTTTACAAATTAGCAATTTATGGACGTAAAATATCAAATGAATACCATTGACTCTCTCGTAAGTGACTCTCCTAGGGACGAGGCAGGGTGATGATTAAGGGAGACAGTCACTTACATTGTACAAGCCTGTGAGTACAGCTACCTCTCATTGCATCTGGCTGCTAGGGGCGTTAGCGTGAAACGCTTCTTGCGTCAATGCTCCTAGTGACTGGGAGCCACCAAAAAGAAATGGTGATTTATGTGAGTGGCTGTAAACTGTAATAACATCTGGCCAATCAAAACAAACACACATCAGGGTGATATATAGATAGCACCATCTACAATCAGAACTCGAAGTAAGCACACATGGATAAGCATGCTCATGTTTATATTTTAACATCATATTCATAATCTCTTTGTTTATTTAGATTTTTGTGCCAAACGAGAACAGAAGTCAAATTGATGAGATGTACAACAAAACAAACATTGCCAAGCTTCAAAAGCTTTGCCCCAAAGTAAGAGAATCAATAAATATTTCCTTGTTAATTTATTGGGTACCATGTGTGACCAGCTGGTTTTTTGTTCGCTTTATCTTTTAACACACAAGCTATTCCAAAAAATACACGAGACTAATCTCTGAACTAGCTTATTTTCTGAATAAAGGTGTAGCTAGTACATTGTAGCTATGAGAGGAGGAAGCTACAGTTACAGCAGTTTTCAGTAGACTTGCTACAAGTTTACCTAAATCCTTTTTTAGAGTTTACAAGCAATAAATTTATTTGCGCAAGGAATATATTTAAGTTGCGAAGGAAAACAAACTTCTAAAAAATTAGTATTCACTATTGGAAGAAACTTTAAGAAGTCTTTAAGAAGGTAATAGTTTTACTTCTAATTAGTTGAGAAAATGGCACAAGACTTTTTGTGTTTTGCAAAGCGTATGTAGCAATGCAAAACCAAAGTGTTGGCAAAATTCCTTTCAACACTCAATGAAAACCGCTCAAAAGTCTAATTAATGTAAGTTCACTTTCTGCAGTATGAAGTGACTAGGCAGGGGCATACCTGCTTGTAGACCAAGTAAGCACTGGCTTACAAGTTTTTTTAAATTTATCAGCTACAAAATGACAACGTGATGTCTTTCCGTATAGTTTTGCTATGTTAACCTTTTCTTTTTTCAACTTGTGCCCCCCTGGTTTACTGGTAAAAACTGGCCAGGAACACCCCTGCTAGGGGTAATATTACTATTCTGCCTGGACTTTAGTGGTGCAGCATTACATTTGCCATACCCATTTATACACGTGGGAGATTTAGACACCTGTGGAGCAAAGACCACTGACTATCGACAGGGCACTTGTCCACTCGTCTGAGACAAGTGGATTTCCAAAAGCACTTGTCCGACGGGATGAGTACAATTTACCAGGAAAAATTTGTCTCATTTTTCACTGAGTTCTAAGTTTCCCAAGCATCTCTAGTAATTCGTAAACTAGACCTGGTTTCTGCGAATTTCTGTTTCTTTTTTCTCTTAAACTTAACTGTCCTCCTTTCTTGAGCACGTTTTTATTTAGCCTTGCTACTAAGGATAACCAAGATGGCCACTTGTTTTCAGACTCTTTTCTTTGGCTTCAAATTCGTTTGTCTTCGGTGTTCCTTCATTGCTAAAAGCTTCAAAATGTCCAACAAAGATAGGGAGCACTGTTTCAACACAGGTATTTTGACAATTTGAGGCTAAATTTTACAATTTATAAACACAACGCTCACGTTTGTACGTTAATATTATTACGTCGGAATACGTGTTTCATGCGGATACTTATTTTTCAATTTGATTTTTTGTCTCGGAGGCACTCTGGCAGCTCTGTTAGAGAAACAAGACTCACTTTTCTACACCATCTAAAGTTAAAGAATTATGTTTGCTCCACGTTGTACACCTCAAATAAATAGAATGTTCAATTTCAAGGCTCAAAACGTCTGGTCAACTTATATCACTGGAAAGTATAAACTATTGCAGACGTTCTCGCAGGTAAGCTGCACCCCCAATTTTGAGCAAAATTTTTTGGGTAAATGTGGCTTATATGCCAGTTTTTGCGGTACATTGTAAATTTGTTTTACCGCTATATATTTTTTAATTTATTCATTTTTGGACGAGTGAATTTCACTTTCGGACAACCAAAATTTGAGTGGCACTTGTCCAATGGACAAGTGGAAAAGAAAAAAAGTTTTTTGCCCTGATCGACCACTCAGATCAAACGTTCTATGCGCTGTGCTCCAGATCACCATACTTCCTAGCCTGTTCCAGGGCTCTATTAGAAGAGTTGAATGATATTAAAGCGCTCGCTATTGCATTTTGGCCATTGAACTTGTCACAGGACTATCTGTGGGCCTAGGGCAGGCTACTGCACCTCTGACTCTCCAATCACCCTTAATACTGTTTCTTCTATAATTTGATTGAACGTGTTTCCATTCCTTTCAGATCCCTTGGCTTGCCTTTTATAAGAATCAGTTTGAGAATATATCTAAAACTACAATAAAAGACACAGAGGAGGTAGTAGTGTATGCCACGCGTTATCTTGAGTTCTTGTCACCTGTCATCAAAAATGCATCAAACACGTAAGTAATGTCTGTTTGTTGTGTAAGTAGCCTATCTGGCAAATGTTAGAAACAGCCCAAAACAGAAGGGAGAAGGGAGATTTCAATGTGCATGCCCAGCTGAGAAGAATCGCGAAGGAAGGTAGAAAGTACACCTAAGACGTTTTCTGCCCTTGGAAGCACCTGCCATGCGTTACTTGTATGGTTTGCACATTGGCCATGCATGTCAGGGGCCAGGACGATGAATAAAATTATATTTTATGCAGCCAAACGATTTCTGTTGTTTTTGACCCCCAAACATGGTTGATGTGCAAACATAGTTAATAATTAAAAGTGCAATGGTTATGGAACCTGAGAAATGATGTTTTGTTATTGTTTTTCGGGCCTTGACCATGCACAACCGCAATAGATGTTGAACTTTTGTTCAAGCAACTGACCAATAGAAATGGTGCTATTTTAAAAGTTATTCAGTTATAGCGTGTGATCAAAAAACAAAAGATGTGCACAATCAAGTACGATCAACATAAATAATTTATTGTAGCTCCTTTGTTTTTGCCATTGAAGTCTGCAAGGTACTATGGTGCAAACCACCAACCGAGAATACATAATATTGCAATATACACTAAAAAAATACTTGCTCCTAAGTCTTACAAAATGATGAAAAACATGATGGCTATGCAGCTAAGACACTGATTTTGATTTTACCGGAAAAGCGCCATTCAGTTTTCTGGTTTCCAGGTTACAAGTACACATGCCACGCCTTAAATGAAAATGCATTGCTGGCTGTTTTTAAGTTCTGCAGAATGTGCTTGTTTTGTATTTATGACTTCACGCTCCCACCCTACATGCGCATTTTTAAACTCAATGCACATTTCTCATTCATGTATCCAATCATTTCATCTGTATGTATTGACTTTCCCTAACACTGAAGTGAAAAATCAATCGACTTGGAACAATACATATACTTATTATTCAGGCTGCTAAACAACTACATGGTGTGGAGAGTAGTATCAAACATGGCGCCTTTATTATCCAAGAAATTTCGGGACGCACATGAGGAACTTATCAAGGTGTTAACAGGCTCCAAGAAATCAGAGGACTTATGGAAGCGATGCATAGGGGAAACAGATGATGCTATAGGAATGGCCCTGGGGTCTCTCTTTATTGAAAAAGCATTTGAAGGAACCAGTAAACAACAGGTACATGTAATCAGCAGTAAATTGAACTCAACTAGTTCCCCATTTCCAGCTGGGGCCTGAAAATAGGGGACACAAAGTTGCAGTAACAGAAACGGATTCTGACTTGCTTGAGGGATCAGAGTGAAAGAGTAGGGGCCAGTCTGAGAGTAATAAAGAGGGGGGCCATGAGTGAAAAATTTGGTGGTTTGGAGTGAAAAAAAGAGGGGGAGGGGGTGGCTTTTTTCATCATTTTGGCAATTTTTCTTCCTATTTCAAGGTAATAAAAAGAAATGTCTCTACTCTACTATTCAGATTGTCAAGCGAGCGATGAAGCACGCACGCGCTGTGAATAACAAAAAATCCCACCTTATTTTCGAATTTGTGCAGGGACCAGATTTTTCTCCCTCATGGGCATGCATGTTTCTATCCTTGAAGACCCATGAGGAAACAATCTCGTTCTCAGAGTCTGTGTTACCCTAGGGAAATGCAGATTCTGATAATGAGATTGTTGAAAGAATCACTGAAGCAGTGTATAATGTCAGCGTTCAAATTGATTCCAGGCAACTGAGATGATTGATGCGATCCGCACATCTTTCAAGAAAGGCTTACCAAAGCTTGACTGGATGGACGACAAGACTCGTCGAGCGGCAGAAGACAAGGTGATGATAACAACATATTAAACACCCCAGAATCCAGCTTAGTACCCAGGCGTTCCCGGTCTTCAACTCACCTGATTTTGGCACCAATTTATAACGTCACTTAACAAACCCAGCACACGCAACCCGTTGCCTTAAGTGCCCTTACTTCATGCTTGCTTGTGAGAAGATAAAAATGTTTGGAGTCTGAGAACAAATATCACACGTTCAGGGCATGTGACCCACCTGAAATCCCAACCTCGTTCCCAGGGTTTTTCCTTTTAAAATTGAGAGGGAAAACCCCTGGGAATGAGGTTGCTGAAATCCTTACCCATTTTGAGATCAAAATAAGGGATTATTTTTACCCATTTTCAGGCAAAAATTGAGACCTTTAATCTCCACTGCTACTAACAATATAGTGACAAAATTTAGCCGCTCTGATATTACTGTAAGTGGTTCTGACGCCCATGCACACCTGTTGTTAGCTCCTAGGGACCATACATTACCTAGTATTTAAATCCATGGTTTCACATGTTTTCCCTCTTTCACAAAGTTACGCCATTGAAAACTGTTGGTTCTACTTTTGCCTACCTACCTCCACTTAAATGGGTTCTTTTTTGTTCCGCTTTTTTGCTTTTTTTCCTCTTACTTTCAAACTGATATTAAATATCCCAGGCATTTTGAGTACAAAAAAGACTACATAGACTTTAAAATCTCGAAGTTTGTTATTGATGCGATCCTCGTGTCGTACAATTCAGGGGTAATCGTGCTCGTAATTTCAAATCATCCTCGCGCTACGCGCTTGGCTGATTTGAAATTACTCACCTGATTACTCCCTGAATTGTCCACCCAGTCCAATAATTACTATTTAATTACTAATTTTCCAATACAGCAACCCCTCAATTAAGGATTATTAGCTGGGCGATCGGGCTAGTTTACATAAGCTCAGAAATCAGGCTCCTGGATGCCTTTGGGCTACCTACAAACTTAAAGCTGAATTACAGTCCGTACTGCGCAATCTCGGGGTTTGTTTTCATTTTTTGTTTTGAATTTGTTGATGTTACACTTCGGCAATAGCATACATAGAGTAAATGGGAGGAAACCGTCAGTCCGCCATTACAGCCATATGATTGTGTTTACAAATGCTCGATATATAAGCTGAAACGTCGGTTTGGGAAAACTGTGGGGTTGTTTCACTTGTTATTATTGTTTGGCAAGGACATCTGACGTTAATAATGAAGGAAAAGGTAGGTTTGTCCCGTAATTTTCATTTTCGCTAGTAAACGTTCTTTGTTTGTGAGTCTCACAAACATTGCCGAGCTGAGATTGCGCAGTACGGACTGTAATTCATCTTTAAGATCTTTTCTGGGACTCTATTCCAATACCTAACAGTTCTGGGGTAAAATGACTTAAACAAGAAGTTCTGGTATAAAACAAGCCTGGCCTGGCTTAGTTCTCACCTCTGCAGTCATCAACCAACCGCGCACTGAAGCATAATTAACAACTGACATAAAAACATGCGTCATTACTAACAGACTATTGCTAAACACAATTTGGAAAAACTTTATGAAAGTTATATCAAAAGTCTTTATAAACTTCTATTTCTTTTTTTGCTTACATGTAGGTAAAATCTTGGTTTAAGTAGATTTTTGAAGCAAATTATATCTAAAGGACACGCAAGTTAACCACGTTTTGTGCTTAATTTGGAGAGGAACTAAGCCTTTTATACCGGAACTTCGTGTTTAATTATTTTTAGGGTATAATATTTCATTGCCTGGGCAAAAATATTTCTCCCCCAGTATTGTACATAGCAGGAAAGATGTATTACCATTTTTCAGACCAAAACATTAAAAAAAGCCTACCCTTTGGGGGAAGAGGCCAGTTTTGGGGAAAAAAAGAATGTTTATCAGAGGCTTTTTTAAATAACAAAGTTTATTTTCTTTATTTTAGGCAGATGCTGTTGTTGACATGATTGGGTTTCCAGACTACATTAAAAATCCACAAGAATTGAATAAAAAATATAATGGGGTAGGTTCCCACGATATAATGAATGCCAGAGAATTAATTCAAGTTTCAAGTTCAAGTTTCAAGTTCAAGTTTCAAGTTTCAAGTTTTATTATTTATTCACACTTATTCAATTACAATACAACAACAATAAGGAAAAAAAGAAAAAAAAAAAGAAGTAAGAACAGAGCTAACTATACGTCATTGAATTAAACATACAGTAACAAAGGAAAAAGTGTGTAGCAGCCAAAGGAGCCAAGCTTTTGAGTTGGCTACTACCACAGAGCGGTAGCTAGTTTCAGTATTCCTTTTGATAACTTTCATTATTTCTTTTTAGCTTAATTTTAATGTGAAAGAGTATTTCAAGAACAAAAGGAATTCCGATGACTTCCATCTTTTAAAGAACCTAAAAACTCTTCGTGAACCAGTGGACAAACACAAGTATGTTGTTCAGAAGTTTAATAAGCCACCTGGCATGGTAATCTCTGTAATTGTAAATTAGTGCACTGGTGTTTTTTTTTTATTTGTGTCACTCTGTCATTTGTTGGTACTTCTTGATATTGTGGAAACCATTGCTGGGTAGGTATGTTGTATTTATCTACCAATTTATTTATCTCCATGTTTTATTTGTAAATGTGATTTCTTATTTATTTATTTCTAAAAGCATCAGCCTCAATTAGCTTGATTCTACCTGCGGGCTGCCTATAATTTTGAAAATAATCTATTTGTTTAATAAAAGATTGACTGAAGATTGTGTTGTGGTATGTGTGTTGTAATAATTTGAATAGTGTGTGTTACTAAACTGGCAATATCCGATCCCCAGCGAATGAATCAACAAATGATCGAATAATTAACCCTCTTGAATGAATGAATACCCCCCCCCCCCCCCCACCCCCCCCCCCCTCCCCCCCGGCTTATATAAGCACACCACAGTTCCTTAATAAGGTAGTGACGGAGGCTAATTTGGACAATTCTTTACAAAAATTTGCATCAAATTAACTATAATTATAATGCTTCCTTATTTATCACAATAGTTTTTGCCTGACAGCCAAAAGCCCCTTACAAAGGCTTATTTTTTATTGGGATTTTATGGTACAGTGTATGCCACACATAGTGGGGGCCCGGTGGTGTAGTGGTTAGCGCATCGTGGTGTAGTGGTTCAAGCCTGGTCTCTGCTGTCATGTTGTTTCCTTAGACAAGAAACTTTGCTCCACATTGTCTCTCTCCACCCAGGTGTATAAATGGGCACATTGCCAGTGTGTTGTTTCCTTAGACAAGAAACTTTACTCCACATTGTCTCTCTCCACCCAGGTGTATAAATGGGTACATTGCCAGTGTGTTGTTTCCTTAGACAAGAAACTTTGCTCCACATTGTCTCTGTCAACCCAGGTGTATAAATGGGTAACAGTGGCATAATGCTGGGGGGGGGAGGTAACCTTGCGATGGACTAGCATCCCATCCAGGGGGGAGTAGTAATACTCTCAGTCCCTTCATGCCTCAGACTTACCATTTACCTACCACCCATCTCATGGTACATTACATGCTTTTGTGAGTATGAGATCCGAAAATAAATAAATAAATAACAGATTTTCATTAACGATCAATTTGACTGAATGGTTTGGCAGATAGGACAAGAAAATATGGCCGTTATAGGGTGACCAAATAAATGAAGGGCCGAGAGCATGTCCAGCCTATATGACTTTTTAGGCCTTTTTTTATTTTTTCTTGCTCAGATTTGTCCAAAAATGGCATGTGAACTAGAAATTAGTTGCAAAACATTGTTCCGAATTTTTTTCTGTTGTTTTTTCCGTCGTTTTCGAGAAATACCGTATGCAAAAAAAAAAAAAATAAATCAAAGGCTCCTATTGTAACGCAATATTGCGGTAAGCTTCTGTTTCACACTGACACGGTTCGATATTTTTTTAAAATAAAACGTAAGGAATTTTGACGAACGCAAAAAAAGTAAATCACTTTCATAATGTCCAGTTCGAAAAAAAAAAAAAGATGCTGAGCATGATTCAAACCCGGAGCCGTCCGAGTGCAAATCCCCGACCAAACCACTAGACCACCGAGGAACACATGCTCAGTTCAGGCTAAGTTTTATTATTTAAAGGTTGATATGCATCAAAACGCATATCTCGATTTCAAAATCCTTTTAGATCGAATTTAATGTTGCATTAAAGACTCAAAATGCGAAACGTTTTCCTGCCGGCCAGCAACAACTCACTTCGAACTGCCCAAAGCTGTATTTTAAGTGCCTGACCACGCACAGCGGACCCATCTACCACTGTCGCAAAGCATGTTGGGAAATCCTACAACAAAACCGAAATGGAGTTCCCGCCCGAAAGTTATTGCAAAATACTAGAAGTCTCAAAGCACTTCGGATATCGGGCATTTCGACCACGGCACGGGATGGGAAATGGCCCACAACTCTCAACGCTGCCCCTTTTCTGATCCGAAGTGATTCCAGACTTTCCCGCCGGCTCGTCTTCCCGACCAAGGTCCGTTTTTCACCTCGAGCGCTAAATGGCGCTTCAGACACAAGGAAGGAAAAGAAACACGACTCATTTCTTTGAGAAGTGCTAGAGACTTAAGGATTTCCGGACTTAATGATGTCTTTCAATCACCGGACGGGCCTCATACACGTTGGCTTACACACACGCTACAGAGGCGATGTGTTGCCGTAGTGAGCTCACGATAGATAAGCGAGCCAGGCGTGCGTAAATAACGGTATTTTCGTTCAGGTTGTTGGCACTGGTCAGAAGTATTGCAGTCGCGTATTCTCACGGCCATACTGCTTTGAAATGGCTTCGAAATTGCGCTCTGAATGTACAGTCAAAGCACTGGAGGGCCAGAACTCTGCTTTTTTCAGGTGAAATTGGTCAAATTCCTTAGGGTTAGTGCAAATTCGACAAGGGCTTGTGATATTATCCGTTGTACGATAAAATGAGGCTATTCTGAGCGAGAAAAAATAAAAAAAGGCCTAAAAAGTCATATAGGCTGGACATGCTCTCGGCCCTTCAAATATGTGTAAATGGTTCAATAGACCGAGAGTCAGAAAGCTTTCTTTGACGAACTGATGTCCTAAAATGAGTCATTTAATTATAATGTTTGGAAAATAGCACCGTGTGTTTCACTTAAGCTGAAACTGTTGTAGAATCCCTTTATTCAGTACATTTGCTTATTCTACATGCATGTATATTAGAAGTCCCGATATATTTTTTGTCATGCCTTAGTTCCAGAGGTTTTCTTTCTTCTTCCTTTGTAAACGAAAACAAACTTGAGCTGCGAAGCAGCGATGACCACTTCGTGGCCCAAGTTCATTTTAGGAGAAAGAAGACCAGCAGAGTGCTTGACGAAAAATGCAGGGACTTTTAAGCCACTTCTTGTCAAGCGTATTATTCACATGTACAGAATTTTAAACTGACTTCCCTCTTTGTATTCTGGAAAGAGAAGCCTTAGCTTCCTTGCGACAGGAATTAACTGGTAAAAAAATCTTCTTTGCTTTACAGGTGGTACATGACCCCATCCACAGTCAATGCTTATTACAGTCCGTCACGAAATCAAATTGGTAAGTCATTTCGTTTCCCTTTTTTAGAGTCTCGCATTTAGTTATTTTTTCCTAAACATTTGGAGGTAGTACACATTCTTGAGTGGCTATTTAACGACTCGATTTTTGTTTCAGTTTTTCCAGCAGGTATTTTACAAGCTCCATATTACGACAAGAAATTTCCAAAGTAAGTCCACATTCACCATGTTCACATTTGCATTTTACTACTTTAAAGTGCCACTATGATCAAATTTTTGATTTTCATTTTTTTACATTTTCGTGTACAATTAGACTTTCTTACTCATCTTGCCAAATTTCAATCCATTAAGAACATCTGAAGTCATGTTATTTCAACATTTATTTCAGAGAATTTACAGCCGCCATTAGTCAACTTTGTTCCAAGGCTTGGTTGCGAATGGGAGAAAGTGACGTCAAAGACTCAAACATACCTCACGGGTTGAAATTACAATAACAATAAGTTTTGAAAATCATGCGAAAAGCAACAAAAACTTTGGACTTGTTCTTCGTGCAATTTTCTATGCTGATTGTTATTATAATTTCAACCCGTGAGGTATGTTGAGTCTTTGACGTCACTTTCTCCCATTCACAACCAAGCCTTGGAACAAGGTTGATTAATGGCGGCCGTAAATTCTCGGAATTAAATGTTAAAATAAAATGACTTCTGATGTTCGTAATGGATTGAAATTTGGCAAGATGAGTAAGAAAGTCTAACTGTACACGAAAATGTAAAAAAATGAAAATCGGAAATTTGATCATAGGGGCACTTTAAAGTTGTTTCCTTAAAAAAGGCAAGGAATTCCCTGAAAACTGCAATTCAGTTTTACACTTGGGTAAATAGATGACATATTATATTTTATAATATAGAGGGCAAAATTACTGGATGCTGATTGGCTGACGAAGAGGGCATTTTTTCTTAATTGAGGGCAAAATTACTCGCTCCTGATTGGTCGAGCATCAAAATTTCTCACTCGTGATTGGTTGAGCGTGTCGTTCTCGTTGCATTCAGTTAGCTTGGCGAGATTTTGAAGAAAATTTACAAACAGAGCGCTCGCATGTTTCGCTGAAGATTTTGTTGTAAAAAAGGAATGAAATCGGAAGATACCTAAGAAAGGAATTCTACAGGTGAATTCTAGCATTTTACGCCAAACAGGAAGCGATTATTTGTGTCAAATCTTGGATTAACTAGGCGCCTGCAGGCCAGTTTGCGACGTTGAAGACCTCGTAGAAATTCATTCATGGCGACAAAAGGACTTCATTGGAAAAATGAGGATTTCTGCGGACCTAAAGAAAAGAACTTTGACAGATTTTAATGAAAGGGAAAAAAATACGTTTAACAGGAGAAATAATAAGGCTAAAAGAAGTGAAAGAAAGCAATTAAATTGCAAGCAAGTTTGCACTCGCCATTTGTTGTTGTTGTACACAGGTACGCTTAAGGAAGCTCGAAAGGGTTTTCAGCTGTGTGCGCGCGCGACGTGCACTCGTCATGCTTTGACGCATACGTCAGCTGATTTTCCTATCAAAAAGTAGCGCGCGCAGCTCACCGGAAATAAAAATACTGCGTAAAATCGCATGAACCGGAAATAAATCGTGCATAAAATATTCCTCTTTATCTCAAAACTTTGCTCGGTGACCTATGTTGAAATTTTTCATGCAAGTAGCATTCAACTTTATCTAACATTTGAGACATTATGGAAAAAACTGTACAGTGGAATTTTTTTAAATCTTTAAAAGGCCTTTTTCGATTTATCTCGATTTCCACAATACAGATTTTTTTCAAATTTACACAGGAGGTGAGGAATATTGCAAACTTTTAAAAACGCTCATAAAAAACATAGGTCACCAAGTTAGTTTTAAAGATAGATTTAAAAAACTGACTTTTGAGGGGTATCTCTTTGGAGGGTTATAGTTACCATGACAACAGATATGACGTCATAAATGGTCTTGAAGGAAACTTTAACAACCATGTCATAAGCTTATCTACAATTTGTTTCAGAGACTAAAACCATAAAATTTTAATGTGTAATTGTTCTGACATGTACATAAGCTGTAAGAAACCCTTTCGAGCCTCCTTAAGCTTAAATAAAACTTGCTTTGTGTTTGTGTTCTCTAGATGTACATAACAGCCAAATGTATCTTTGACCCATTAAAAATTTATTTAATTACCACAGCGAGTTGAAAAGTTTTTCTTGTCAGTTTGCGAGAGAGTATTTTCACTTCGGGTAGTTTAAAGTCTGAGTGACTCTTAAAAAGTCTGAAAGCTTTCCCTATAATTTTGCCCGCTATATTATAAACAAGTAATCGCATGTTCCCTTGTAAAATTAAGGATTAATATCACTTGTGTTTTCAGAAGCTATAGAAATTGCCCTCGTCGCGATTTTCTACAGCTTCTGAAAACACGTGTGATATTAATCCTTAATTTTACTCAGGCCCATGCGATTACATATACTAATATTAGGCTATGTTCTCACTGCATGTTTTGATTCCATTTTGGATCCTTAACAAAAATATTTACTGCACCGATTCAAGTCTCCAGTTCATACTGTACTTGTTGTGCAGACAAAGTTTCCACTGCATGTCCGCGCACAGGCTTACCATCCTGTGCACAGGTTTACCATCCCCCGTGTGTGTTGTTTGCTGTACATATGTAATAACCGCCTTATCGGTTTATCAAATTAGTCTCACCAAATAAAGGCAAAATTTAGGGCTCTTAAAAATTGAACTAAAAGCCCTCAATATAAATCACTACGCTAACCATGTTTACCGTTGTTTTTCTGTGTTTATTTTGGTGATTTGAGGCTCACAGTATTTTCAAAGTAACATTTTGAGTCGCTCGAAACAACATGGCAGTGGTTTTGAGAGTTTTTATTTCATTTTCATCAGTTTTACAAATGTAAGGATGGTAAACCTGTATTAGTGCGTGCAGACCTACTCCAAAAGAAAGTCGGCCAAAGTCGCATTAAGTTCCACAAAGGAGACGCAACCTAATTTCAATGCCTTCTCTCACGCTAGCAGGACTGATTTGACAATTTTGGGCTATGTATGTATAGACACCAGTTTAGCCCCCCACCCCCAAGATTTTTCAGGGGTAAATGATATAATTCTTATGTCCTCGTATGTTGCCCACAAGCATTTCTGTCGAACAAATTTTTTCCTGTAATGCTTGATTATTACTAGTATTAAATAAATCCACACCAGTACAGTGTCAACACTTGCTGGAGTGTGTTTCTAAATGTGTATGGTGCAACCGTAGAAATGTTGTTACGGATACAGAGAGATCCGATCTGTCCGCATTCAAAACTTGCACGGATACAACAGTACGATTTAAAATTGGATCTGTGCGGGTTTTGTGCGAGTAATATAGTACAGTATAAATATATCCAGTTCACTTGTTTTTAAATTGTAACCTCCATTGGTATCTTTTCTCTTTCATTTCATCGCTATCAGGGTTGTTAACTTTGGTGGAATTGGGTCAGTTGTCGGACATGAGCTCTCTCACGGCTTTGACAATTCAGGTAAACATGACATACATGTAATTCAATTTATTGAGAATGGCCATCCTTTCTTGGGTTAATAACCTCTTCTCCTAACCTTTTTACCACTTAATTCCCAGTAGGGATAGGGGAAGGATAAATGGGAAAGGTAACCATTTTAATTTTCCTTTCTGTTGCCCCTGGATTTCCCTGGATTTCCCTGGATGTTCGTATTACAAACGTTATATGTAGAACTGGTAATTGCCCCCCGCCCCATAACAGCTACCAGTCTCTACACAGCCATGTTTTCTTGTCCCGACATTTATTCATTCACTCATATCCTCTCTAATTGATAACCTCCCCATAACGATGCAAATTTCCCTTTTGTAAACTGTCATTACCACTTCAGCGATGCTTTTCTTAGACTTTTTAATAGAGTCAGATTAGGCATCACGTTATAACTTTGTTTTTCCTGTGAACAACAAATTTTCAACTTTACCCGTCTGCCGTTTGTCGTTTTTTTACGTAAAAGTGAGTAGTTTTGCATTTGTCATGAACATGTGAATTATTTTCAATTTTTCTGGTGGATTTATTAGATTCGAGGAAAAATAAAGACTGATTATCAACTACAAGCTGCTGTTTGCCGTTTGCCGTAGAACACGGTGCTTAATCTCTCTAACGATACATCATTCTATAACGACAGGTGACCCTACTGTAATCCTATGTCTAAGCTAAGCATGAATCTAGCGTAGGTCTTTTATAATCGATTTATCTGGGCCTACTTTCGTCCTAATCGAGGTATAAACGAGTCAAGAGCAAAAAATGGCATAGACCATTACAAAAGGCTAATGATTACTAATGAATGTTAATGATGGAAACGCCCGCACCAATCTTTGTACAACAGCCAGAAAGTTCTAACCCAAGGTCATTGTAGATTGGTTCAACTGTATTTTAATCACAAATTCGTTAAACAAATGAACAAATCAATTAGCAAAAACCAATTAGCTGTTGTAACATTTTGTAATTAAAAACACTTTCTGGTTAGGTCGCATGTACGACAAAAATGGTAATTATGGAGTGCTGTGGTGGACCAATCACTCCGTGGAGCTGTACAAGTTACGAAGTAAATGCATGATTAACCAGTATTCACAGTTCTTTTACTTTGGTAAAAATGTAAGTAAAATAATGCTTACCATTTATTTATAACAAACAAAAAGAATAAACCTGAGTGCTAATTAAACTTTTTAATGCACATACATCATTGTAGTTTTGCTAATTATCTTCTTAATGCACGTGAACAACTGTGTTGTTTTGCTAATTTCAAACTTTTTAATGCACGTACAGAACTGCAAAATGGAATATTCTGTTTTTCGTTTGTATTCCCTCTATTTTTTCATGTATATTATCAACGTGCAATTTGGAATAAATAAGCACTTCTAAATATTTTTTTAAAATTTACTTGTGTTTATTTATTCCAAATTGCATTAGAAATCGTGTATTAGCGGACACTGCGGGTAGTGAAAGCAATAATGGAAATGCATACTTCAGTGTGAATGCCAAACGTCTCCGAAAACGTATTAAAAATCTCCATTTTCGATTAAAAACGAACGAGAAGCTGCGATTGGAAAGTAGTTTGTGTCATTCACACAACTGATTAGCATTATTGGGCGGGTCTTCGCCAACTGTCATCACTTTGGCTGAGAAAGAAAAAAGACCCATCAAAGGACTTTAACAATCAAACTATAAAAAAGAAATTAACTGTTGTGACTATTACATGCATTTTGAACTTTCTTTGAATGTTTGACCAGGTAAGCGGAAAAATTACCCTTGGTGAAAACATAGCGGATAATGGAGGCTTGAAGGCTGCCTTCAATGTAAGTATTAACAACTAAATAATTATTGGCTTAACAGAAACATGACCAGAGAATTGAACAGTGCCATTGAAAGATCTGGGGGAAAGTAATTATGACTGACCTCACTACTTTCGGACTTAGCAGCCTTTAAAGCAACACTGTCCCGCTGAAATTACGAAATTTTGCGCACTTAATTTCCATTTTATATTGCCAAATGGTACCAAATATACAACTAAATTGGGTAACAAAAATTATTTAGGGCAAAACAGAAGCAGTAGTTTGGAGAAAAAGTGCAACATTACAAGGATGAAAGTGGATTACAGTTCATCAATTTTGATTTCGTGACAGGCGGTCAAGAAATCAAAGTTTCCATTGTGGTGGAATTTTGAGGTTTTAAGTGCATATTTCTTTGCGTGATAATCACTTTTATCAGCAATTTGTTCTTTCTATTTTAAGATTATAAAGCAAGCTTAAAGTAAGCTTCATAATCATGAAAACACGATATTTCAGCCGGGACAGTGTTCCTTTAAATATCATTACTATTGGAGGATCGTTACCTTCAATTGGCAAAAAAGTGTACCTTGTATGGATCGACCCACCGTTGCAAAATCAAGACATGTAAATACATTAACAGAATTTTATTTTAAAAGGTGATTGTATTTAGGGATTTTCGAACAGATAAGCCTCTCATTTGCAGTCTTAACTACTCTGTCTATTATTTACGTCATAAAGGATTATTTGGCGAGCGCTCTTAAATTGTATTGTGAGTCGTATGAGTGAATTGTTTGCAGCACACCTGCGATCTTTCCACAGATTTCTGTATTTGTTCTTACAGAGCTTCGATTTACCTTTTGGTTCGTTACAATCAGGGGATCATTACTTTGAGGAGCCGTTACTTTTAGGGAATTACTAACAACAATCAAATTTTATAGCCACTTTCAGGGGTTCGCAATTTTTAGGTGATCGTTATTATTGGAACTTTACAGTACAGTGTATCTTGTCTCTAACATTTTCACCCCACCCCCCTTATTCACTCCCCCCCCCCCCCCTCTTGCGATGTCACTGACTTGTGTTCTATGATGTTAGGCTTACAAAGAATGGGAAAAGAAAAATGGCGCAGAACCTGCACTTCCTCTACTGAACCTGACTCCAGATCAAACATTTTTCGTGGCTTTTGCACAGGTAAAGTTTAATGATAATCACTTTAGATTAAGACCAGTAGTTTGAAAGATCGATAGCACTATCCATTGGATAAATCACTATCCAGGTGATAACACGATTGGTTTTTAGCTCATGGATGATGTAGCCATTCCATGGGCTTTCGGAGGCAGTCAAATGACACTCACACACACACTCACTCACTCGCTTGATTCTCATTAATTTATTCATTAGACTTGGATTAAACATTTTTCTCCTACCTCCCCTACTAAGTATTGGTTTTGTAACCTCAGTCCCAGGGTCCTCCTGTCCACTTTAAGCGATACCCTGGGGAAGAAGTTGTTGGTTTTGTCCCTAGATACATTTATGTTTGGCACATTTTAGAGGGTACTAGAAAGACGTATATTTTTGCCCGATGCGATAACATGGAGTACATGTAGATATGCGATCGAGTGTGAAGATCGAGTGGGGCTGGAAGATTGTTCAATGGAAAGCTTTGACTGCTAGCAGTCCCTCTCTGGATAGTCGAGCGGGCGAGCTTATACGCGATCGGCGATTAGAGCGCCGAGCGAGCGAAAAGCTATGCGAACCGAGGGGGCTCTGGGGAAGAGGCGGTTCGCTCGCTCCAGTCTCGCCGAGCTTGTTTTTGTGATCAGCTGGCCCGCTCGATTGACTGAAAAGGGCAGCTAGCAGTCTAATGGAAATCTGTGAAAAATGGACATAGAATTGTTAAAGCAACGTTGACAAATGAGGGTCCCCCAGGGGGTCTGTGTTCCTGTGTTCCCTTCAAAATTTTAACTCTGTTCCCTTGTTCCCGTCCAAAATTTCACCTTGTTACCCTTTCAAGATTAAATTTTATCTCTTATCCTTTGCATATACGTAATTTATCTCTTATTCTTTGCATATACGTCCTAATTAACCAAACTGAACAAAACAAAATAACTGATTGAAGGTCTACAGTGTTGCTGATAAATTTTGATCATTATTTCTGTGATATTTTTGACTTTGTGAAAGTATTTCGTAACAGTAAAGATTCCACCATCATCGTCGTGTGAGGCTGTGTACAGCTCATCATTGAGAATAGCCATTCCGTAGAGAAGGCCACAGTCTAATGTAATTTGAGCAATAACTTTCCCTTTCAAGCTCACAAGATCAGACTCCACTTTGACCTTGAATACTGTCCCTTGCTTTGTAGATGCATACAAATAGCCATCTTTGTCAAAGACCAAAGCTAAAGGATTCTGTATGTCGTGATTTATTTGAAGCTTGTTTGAACACGCCGTACCTCTTCTTGACATTCTCTCTTTGAGGACTCTTTGCAGCTTCTCTTTCAATGGTTTCTTCGTTTTCCTCTTGTCACCTTCCTCCCAAGCACCTGTTTCCTTTAGTTTCTCTCGTAACTGCGGAACTGTTAACTTGTTTGGATCAACAATAGTTTGGCCAGTAAGGTCTTTGAACATGATGCTACTCTTTCTAGACTCTGCAATGTAAAGCACATTGTTATGCAAAGCAATGCCAACGGGACAGTCCAGAGAATCTACTTCAACCGTGATGTTTGCTGGATAGTGTGAGACCCTGACTTTCAAAACTTTACCAGTTCCGATGTCACTTAAGAACATATTGCCAAGAGGACCCATGGCAATAGCAACAGGACTCTTGAGTACACCTTGCTTGTTGTCGTCTGTGATTCTATACTTTTCTGGCACAACTGTATGTGTAACATGTACTGCATTGGTATTCAAAACATTAGTTACAGCTGGATCCGAGATTTGGAGAACTGAGTCGACATCTTGTCGATCCCTGTTCCTTACAGCACTGAGTGGAATCAATTTCGATAGCTTTTGATAAAGACTTGGATCATTCCTGAGCTCGCGAAGCTGTACAAGATTTATTCTGACATCGTCAACCCACAAGAACCAGTTGCTAAAGCCTTGCCGTTTACGCTTGCTAACATGTGGAGCATCTGCAATTGTCGAGACAATGTTCAGACTAGGAGTTTCACTTTTCTCTTCCATCAAGAGTTTTTGACCGCCCGAATTTCGAGACTCAGAATCCTGGGTAACAACAATGACTGCAACTTTGTTGCACTTTTCTTCGTTCTTCAGACAATAGTCGCAAGCACGAAGTTGGGGCTCAATATTCGCGTGTCCTTTTCTTTCACAGTCAGCGCAAACATTCTTGTTTTCTATACAGTCAGTACAACGGCTATTACACTTTGTGTGATCTTTTATCACTCCATTTCCTGTCTCAATTAGTTTCTGCTCTAAATGCAGTTGGCAGACATTCATCTCATTCATCTCTCGCTTGATGGTATCAGCTGATTCAGTTGAATCTAATCCTTTAGCAAGATGATTGACTCCGATTTCCAAGGATATCTTTGAGTCAATGGTAGTGAGACATGAGACTTCCGCCTCTTGAACCATGCTACTCTTTAGCATTTCTTTGTCTGGCTCCGGATGGTCTTTGACAAACTTGTAGTCAATATTTATAGTACTGCCGACAAGCTTGCCTTGCCTCGAGTCAAACAGTAATCCAGGTTTCAGCTGCATAGCATCCTTGGCCAATACCGCAGGAAGAACTTTCACATCATCGTCCTCGTACAATGGAGGTGTCTCTTCCTTGATGCAAGTAAGAATAAAGGATTGCAGCAAGTCGCACGTGTACCACTCTCCGTTGAGTACCCTTCATACTGCTTGTCCCGTGTGGTCTTTCCTGGCAGTGGCCAATTCCACTTTCTCCAGTCAAATGAGTCAATGCCCCCGCCACCTTCTCCTGCATGCCCTTCGCCTCTGAGCAGGTTAACCACTCTCCTGCCACCATAATATTCAAGGGTTTCAAGGAATTGAAGAATTTCATTGTCCCACCTAAATTGTGCTGAATGATTCATTTGTCTTTCGTTTAGCCAGTGGACATAGTCAATAGAATTTTCCAGCAGCCCATAAAACATACTGTCTTTCGACAAGACATCACTGTCAAGAAAGTTCTGCAGCTTCTCTGTAACAGGATCGAGAACTTTCACTCTCTTTATACCTGGAGCAGCTTCATTTGCGAATAGATCATCAGATTCATCGGATTCATTATCACTGTCTAATTTAAAAGAGGAGGAATACGAGTCATCTGAGACATTTGAGATAATCGAGTCAGTATCATCTTCAATTGGCAACTCTGGTGACACGGTGAGTAGCTCGTCTAGAGGTGGCTCATCCAGTAACATATTGTAAAAGTTCGAAGAGCTGTCTATATCTATGTCATGGCAACTGAAATAAATCTATGTCAAAATGTATTTCAGCACATATATGAAGACGACAAGATTAATAAATCATTAGTCAAGTCAAGATTTATGTTATGTACTCTTGGACAAGTTCATTATTATTATAACGAATATTTATTTGACTCAAAGAAAAGCAGCAATAATCAGCTATTCATAGCATATACAATTACATTGTAGAAGAAATGAAATTTTAAACACTAAAGACGTACTAAATTTACATTTACAGGGGTTTACAGGTATAAACACTATTACTTGAACGTCGATGGTTACATTAATGTTCAGATGGTTACAGTTTTATTAAAAGGTTAATTCATTGAAATGTCTAAAATACAGTGAGGACCAGTGAGGTGTCGTGTTCCGAAAGATATCCGCTCAAAAACACATTTTGCCCTTACTCGTCAATATCTACTCCAGTATCTTCCATCATATCAATGGCATCGATGTCAATAGATGCACCTGCAGAAGTTGTTGTTTCTTCTCTTGTCTCTCTTGAAAGTGTTTGCATAAGAGTCATTTGCTTGGTTTTCTTTAAGTCATGACCCTTTGCCTTACATTTGACCCAGTGTCCTGTATTAAAAAGAGAGAAAAAGAAATAATGAGCTCATATCAGCAGGCATTCAACAATGTGCATTGCAATGACAAGAAAAAAATCTAAAATACTTACTATTGCCAAAGAATTTCAAAGCTCTAGGCTTGTTCAGCATAACTGCTGTTCCGCACTTACAAACAATCCACCTCTCATTATTGGCACAGGAACCAGGGTATGTTCTTTCGATATCTGGTATTAAAATGAATTGTGTTAGAATAAACAACTACTGGGATTACCGGTAATTCTAATATGTAAATAATAATTAATTTGTATTTATTTACTTTTTTTTCAATTTTTGTGACAGTCAGAAAAGGCAAATTTCAAAAAAACTCAGATTTCTTCAATACTTTAATTGTATTTTAGTGAATTTACTGACTATGATAACTTTATATGCACACAATAAGTGCCTGATAACCGACTCGTACTTATGATAGACAAGAAAAAATAGGAGCTTTATTTAACCTTTTGACTCCTGAGAGCGCCATTTGGCGCGCTTCCAAATAAGGCGTATATTTTGCCCCCAAAAAGGTACTCAAAGGTCCCATATTGCACCTAAGGACACTATATGTCTCTTATATGAAGTTGTTTACACTCTAGTTTCACTTTCGGTGAGTAATCGCCATTTTAGACCGAATTTCTTCGAGTTTCTTTTCGATCTATGCTTCTGAGTGCCTTTAAAATGGCGTCTTTCTTGATGAGATGATGGAACTGCCGCGATTATTTTTAAGATGCTTCACATTATTGACCATTGTTTTAATCCACATCCCTACCAGCTTTAAATCGTTCCCATTTTTGTTCCTGCCATTCTGTCCTGGCTAGCAACCTCAGTCACGAGCTTGTTAGTCAGAGATCTGTACAATTTTTCGTCAAACTGCCGGTGGGTATCCTCTGTTTTGCGGCGTTTTGTTGGTCTGTCAGGGGGAGCTGTTTCGGTAGACGCGGCCGATGCCGCGTTTGTGGTGTTGAGGGTTGCATACACAGAAATTAGATCAATTTCATAAACTTTCACTGAAATAGAAACAAAAATTATGTTAGCAAAATGACAGTTTCGATCCGATCCGATCACACGATCATAGGCATCATAGACTCCAAGAACATTGAAAACATTTGCATTAGGGACATCAGGCGAAACCATTTTTTCCCCTTGTTTTACAAACCCGCCGGTCTGATTTATGCCGAAATGCAAAACCTTGTAAGTCATGTGAATATAAGTGACAACATCGTCTAGGTGTAAACGTAGGCAGTCAATTATATCAAAACAATCCCAGTTTAGCTTTCTGTATCAGTCAACCAATATTGGCAAATATATAAAACAAATAATGCTTTTCAAGTCCTTTGAAAATTGCCGTACTTTTAATAAGTAGCTATTAATGCACAGCACGTACCAATTAATTCTCGCTCTCTGTTCACGAGGTATTTCAATGCAGTCTGTCACTGTTCTTCGCAATCGATTTCGAAGAGTCGTCCTTTTGGGAATTCTGGCGTAACTTTGAAGTCTTTGGTACTCAGTGAGACTTTGAATTTGCGTATTGTAAGTTCCGAGCAACGATCTGCAATTCCAAATCCTCCTCTTAATCTTTGAAGGTTTGGTCACTAATGGTGCCAATCGCCATTTCAAATGTCCAGCGCATTGCTGGCTTCTCCACTCCATTTTGGTAAATCGCTGCAGTCACTGGCAGCAACATACGGTCAACGTTTCTACCAAGATCGACCACATCCATCCTCAGGACTTTCGAATTCGCCAGCTGCACATGTGCTGTCAAAATTGACCAGGTCTGACCTGGCATCGGTTGCACGTTTTCACGCGCTTGGCATCGGTTGCATGTTTTCCCGCGCTTGGCACTAGTTATATGTTTTCCCGCGCTTAGCACTTGTTTCCTTTTTTCCCGCGCTTGGCACCACTAAGTTGCACCTTTTTGTTTCAGTTGACAATTGCACCTTTTCCCGGGCTGTATTGATTATCAATAGTCTTTAGAAAACCGCTATAACATCGTTAAAGTTAAATATTAAACCAATTGTCGGCACTTGTCGGAAAAGAACGATTTCAGCGCCAGAGGTAGAGACGAGTAGACACGAAAGATGGGAACAAAAACTTGCCAAAGAAATCAGAAAACAGCAGAAAATCTTCTATCACCCCCATGTTTATGTAAAAAACGTAGGGCCTTGTAATTTTTTGTGTTTGTTCCCCTGCTCCCTAACCTATTTGATGTTCCCTTGTTCCCTACGATTTTTTTGCTTTGTTCCCGTGTTCCCATTGCCAAATTTCCCGTGTTCCCTTGTTCCCCAAAAACCCCTGGGAGACCCTCACAAATATCGACCGTGGTTCATTTAATATTTGGACGAATTGCGTACAATTTTTGCCCAATAACGTGGAATAGATGCAATAGTGTGAAGATCTATCGCGGCCTGAAGCTGGGATTTTGTTCAATGTAAACCTAATAAGCCAAAGAACACTAGCTGCGAAAAATGGGCATCGAATTGTTAAAGCGACGTTGACAAATATCGACTGTGGTTCATTTATTTATTATTTGGACAAATTGACGATTTATCTTTCAAAATTGTCTCTCGGATCGAAGGAAGAATGCAACAGGGAATGAATACTGTATCATCTGGTTTTATATTCCTGCTAGAATCGAATCATAACCCGTGATTTACCCTTTGACTCCCAAATTTCCACCCAAAAAAACGCTTTTTCAGGCTACAAATGCCATTTTATGGCCATTATCTAGCCAAATCGAGACCGAACAGTCAATAACATTGTTTGCAGCTCGGAAAACTAAACCCTCCTGCCATTTGTAGAAGTATTTGAGAATTTGAGTTCGGGCATGCGCACTGATCGAAATTTCGACAGTTTCACGACTTGCCTTGACTTTTTCTTTTTTATTCTCAAGCCCGTTCTTTTAGTTTCCTTTTTGTCTGTTTTTTTTGGTCGGTTTTGTTAACCTTTTAATAGTCTTTCTTGACAATGTAAAGTTTTCACCCAAGCGTCGCGGAATGTGGAAATTTTGATCGTCAAGTAGCCGTCGGTGGGAAGGGCAAATTTTCCTTTGATTATGTAACGTAAAGTTCAAAGGTTGTTTGCGTGAAACTCCAATTCAATTCATCCAATCGGTCTCATCTGGGTATGTTTAGCAAGATTTCCTCCTTCCCTTGCCGATAATTGTCAAAAATATCTTCGGACGCTAAAACTGATGACGTCACAAATGGTACAATATGTATGACCCTAAACCGCGTATATATACGTCCTTGGCAGTCGAAGGTTAAATCGCAAAGTAAAGTCAATTGCAAATTTTGCATTGAAATATTCCTAAATATGAGGGTTGTCTCTCATAGCGGCTGTAAATGTGCATTTGATAAGCAAACATATTTACAATCAAACCAATTCCTCTTCTCTTTTTCATTCAACTATCAATCCCTACACCAATCCAATTCATCCATGAGCTGGCTCACAGGAGCCTTTGATAATTTATATCCAGTGGATGGTTTTGTCCAGTGGATAGCGCTCTGCAACTTTTGAACAACCGAGACCAGAACAATAGAAAACGGCTCTATGAGCAGATCAGGAATATAACTTGCCATTTCCAAATTTTAGAGCGATTTTTAATTGAGTGTTGCAAAAACCAAAACCACTCTGGCCAATCACAACAGATGCAGACAACCAAATGAAGCCAAGAGCGGGAAAATGCGTGTGAACATGTCACAATTGGTTTTTAATTTGTGGAGAAAGCGGTGCAAAGCGGCACAAGATTTTTTAGCCAATCACAAAGCTTAGCAATGAAAAACAAAATTAATTGCGAAATTACTTTCGACACAATTGAAAACCATTCCAAGTCTGATTGGTTGAGGGAGTCATGGTGCGAGTTTATTTAAACTAATCACAAAGCGTAGCTTTGGAAAACCAAAGCAAACAGGAATCACGGAAAACCACCCGACGGCTGGTGTTCGATACAATTGGTTATAATAAAAAATAAAAATAATTTTCTTGTCAATATATCTCCAATCAGAAAGTTGCATATAGTTTATTATATAGAACAGACTAACATTGTGTGACTTGCCTCAAAAGGTAAATAAAAACTCATGATATTTTTTTACCACAGAACTGGTGCGCTAGCATCAGAAAACAGACTGCTATCGTCCGACTTGATAATGATCCTCACTCACCAAACAAATTCAGGTAATTAACAACTTCTACCATATTTCATTTTTGCGGGGTTTTGGTATAGTATGTGAAAATCACCCGAAATTGTCCAGCTAAATTTTTGCGGGTAAAATAGTCGTCGTAAATGTAGAACTTTCTCCTGGCGACCATTTGGTGTGTGTCATTCATCTTACTTTGTCTTTCTAGTTGTCCAAACGGATCTTGATCTTTGACAGTTAAAGAAGTTGCGTTGAACTAGAAAGGAAAAAAAAAATGACTGAAACTTGGTGAGGGTATCCTCTCTAGATTTATTTTTATACATGTAACATTTATTTTGCGGACCAATTTTCGCTGGTTCAATTTTCTGGAAAACATTAATAACGAAATAAATTCACCCGTGCAAAAAGTATATTATAGTTTCCATGTTTCCATTGCAACAAAAAAATAAGGAATAAAGAACCATAAATATGTAAAATTCAAGGACTGTAAATATTTACAAGCTTTATTTTTTTCCATTTACACATGTCAACCTATCACAGATTATTCATTAACCATGTTTTTTTTTTACTTTTATCTGCAGAGTTTTGGGAACAGTGGTGAACTTTCAAGCATTTGCCGATGCTTTCAATTGTTCAACCGCCAGTAAAATGAACCCCACTAAAAAGTGCCATATTTGGTAGAAATAATTTTTTTTCTCGACATAGCAACTAAAAAAAATATTTCCTCAATCTTTCTAATTTGGTTAGTTGTTTTTTCAAATTGATTTGATTTTTAAATCTTTATTACCAATGAATCCAAGGCTCGTTACTTTTTCCTTTCCTCTTGAGTATCAGCACTTTGACCTCCCCTGTAAGCTTTAGAGAAAAAACTGACTGTTTGAAGTGTAATCATATATTAAATTTTTCTTAACCAGAACATGATGGTCCATCAACGTGGGCCTATGATATAAAACAGAAAACGGTACATAAAGGGATAACAGAGTTAATAATTGTTAAATAAATGTAAAAGGCTGCTGTTTTGCTTTTAATGTAAATGGTACACTTGTTTTCATCCAGGTTGCCTGGTCAAGCCTAGTTCTAGTTTTAGGCCTGTATAAATATGTTTTCTTGTGAGATAAGATGTCAAGTTGTATATTAAATAATATGCATGCCATTTTACAGTAGTTTGCTAAGTGTCCTGGCATTTGGGTGAAAGTAAGCCTGGAAATGGCTTTGTTTTGAAACAAACCTATCTTCTTTTGATGTCAAAATGTCCCACAAAAACCTAGTCAGCATAGGAACAACATGATTTAGGCAGGAAGGTTTAAAGCATGGTCAACTTCAGCCTCACTTCCACTCAAAGGTGCTAGGTCACTAAGCGGCAGACAACTGGAAAATGGGCTATTGTAGTGGTCATGTGATATTTACAAATGTATGGGTAAATTATTTAAGGTATGAGATACAGATAAGTTAAAACACATTGGGTATAATTGCAGAAAAAAATGGATTGAAGTTGTTTTATCCAGGCTGCTTGTGGCATGCCCAGTTCTAGTTTAAGACCTTTGTTATACTTGTGAGACAAGATGTCGAGTCCTGTATTGAATTGATAGTAGCTATGTAATAAACAAATGTATAGGTAAATAGTTCAAGGTATAAAATAAAAATTAAAAAAAAAAACACCGGGTTATTGTAGAAAATTTTTGTATTGACTCAGCCTAGTATGTGTTGCAAAGTTATCCCTGGCACGATAGTAGACATGATAGATGAAAAAAATAACAGTTACTGTTCTTTCTCTTACAACTCGTAAAGGAAGGCACAAATTACAGGAAGTGTAAACTTGAAATGCACAAAGCTGTGAAAGCATGGATTCTCATCTGCAAGCCGCACACGTCTTATAGACAGACAAATGCAAAATATAGAATGTTCGGCAGTCTATTGGTCTCATATGCAGCCGTTTTTAAGGTCGTCATTCAATGCTATTAGCGGGGAAGAGTGTCGCGTGACAACCCATAAAATAACTGCATAGGAACTAGCAGTCTGTTGGCATTGTTGTCAGTGTGTTCATAGAAAATGTGCAGGAGCGCATTCTTATAAGTGGTATGATCTAATTGCAGGATTAAAGGAACACTGCCCAAATAATGAAACTGTGTTTGCTTAATTTCCATGTTATATCGCCAGATACCACCAAACATAAAACTAAATCAGATAAATGATTCTACAGAGCAAAACAGAAGCAGTTGTTTGGGTAAAAAGTGCAGGATTACAAGGATGAAAGTGGATTATCGGCCGGCTACTTTGCTTCAATGGCAGTTCTTTAGAGGAAACTCAAGCATGTTAATGCATGGTTCGTCCCTTGGTGTAGACCCCCGCGAAATAAATTCATTTTCCCTTTGTAAGTAATGTTTTTTTAGCCCTAGCAATCACAAAAAGTATACATCAAACTGGATTTAGCGTCCTTAAATTCCTTAAGGTTTAATTATTGTGGTCACGTGTCTGATGACGTCATAATTTGGACAAAAAGGAAACTTCAAATGGGGTGAGGATGGTTAACTTTGGCTAAGAGAAAATCATACGCAATTTTTTGCCTTTATGCATAAGGACGATCCCTGACCGGAATGGACAATTTTTATATTTTATTAACAAGATATTAAGAGACAAAATATGTCACGTGACCTCTTTTACGAAATAACCCTTAACTGTAAATCATAGTCAACCATTCCGGCCAGATTCATATAAGGGAGAACCATACAAATACATTAACGGTTTAATTTATATCCATCATATGCCATCTCGGCACCCCATTTTCAATTTTCTTTTTGTGTAATAAAACAATGATAACAGGTCACGTGATGCAAATATTCGACATTTAAAGTAACCAGTGGTTTAAGATTATCAAGTTTTATGCTGCTGCTAAGTTTGAGCCTGATTAGTTAAATCACCTCAAAGTTACGATCGTTTTCAGATTTTATGCAAATTAGGCTCTGAACCATACCTTAACATGCTTGAGGATAGCATTAAAAAAATAATAATCTGGTTAAATGTAAATTATGTTCATCATGTCACAAGCTTATTAAAAAAAAATCAATGTAGGAAGTTTAATTTTTTCCCATTTTTCTACCCGCGCTACATCGAATCCTGCTAATTTGCGGCTGTCAGAGTTTGCAAATGTTGTTGTTTAAAGATTAAATTTACTTAAAAAAACGTCACCAGTTGAATGAATTTGCTGAACAGACCTACTCGCATAAAATGTGGGAAAGAAAGTTGCATTTAAGAGATTTATTGAAATATTTTTAGACTAACAGACATTGGGGTCTCATCCCGTAAGAAAGACCAATTTTTCAAAATTTGGGTCGCCTTTCAGCTATCTTATCTCGGAAACGAAGTCGGTGACCCCCTCATTTTTTTGCATTTCTGACACGAACAACTCATAACCTAGCTGTAGCAAACGGTTTATAAAAAAATCAATGTTAGAAGATTTTCTCGCGAACGTCCTTAAGGGCCCATTAGGAAGCTTAAGCAACCACGACGGTGACGGCAGCGAGAACGGCACAAAACAATAGGCTTAATGAGCGAAAACAATGCCTCTGCACGTGCGTTTTACATTTTGGTACATTTCTTTGCCGTTCCCTGCAAAACAACAACGTCAAATGATCAAATTATAGGTTTTGTGGAGAACGTGAACCCACGACGATTAATTTTCCTTTCTCCGTTTGAATGGGAAAGCCATCCCTTCAAATTCAGCTCCTGGACAGTCCAGTCACATTAGACAAACTGAACAAATTGTAACAACTGCAAAGTAGTTTAAAATAGCGTGAATCCTTTTTTCAAGTGACGTTTTCCTTGGCGTTGCCGTCGTCGTTGCTCAAGTCCCTATTAACCGATTTTTCCGCGCGTTGCTAAGGAAGTGAAATTTCACTTCCGGTAAATGGCGTCAGTCTCCGCGAAAAAGCCATTTTTATCGCGCGAGCCCGGGAAATTTAAACAATTAAATGACTCGGAAATTGTTTACATTTTAGATGTTGTTTTGTTTCGTTTCACAACATTCAAGTGATGGAGAACGTGAACACACGACGGTCAATTTTCCTTTTTTTTTTGAACTGGAAAGCCATCCCTTCAAATTCAGCTGCTGGACAATCAAGTCACATTAAACAAACTAAACAAATTGGAGCAACTGCAAAGTAGTTTAAAAAAGCGCGAATCCTTTTTTCAAGTGACGTTTTCCATGGCGTTGTCTCGTCGTTGCTCAAGCTTCGGAATGGCAGTCAGGAGACAGTCAGGAGATCGTTTCCGTCTGGTCGAGTGAGCTGCGCATGCGTTGAAAGAGTAACTTCCGGTTGACTTGTGGGAAACTTCCGGTTTTCTTTAAACTCTAAAGGAAATGTGATTTTTCATAAAATACACTTTTTTTCATCGAGCTACCATTTAAACCACGGTTGGAAACAAAGCTATGAATTCCTTTTGAGGAATCACGTCTTTTCCAGAAAATTACGAATTCTCCAAAATTTTGCACTTCTGTCAAAATTTTACCTTTTGGAAATTAAACACAATCTATGCATAACGAAAAGGGAATATAAATTAAAAAATTAAATTACTGAACAAAATTCCGATAAAGTAATAAGCTGACAAGCCTTTAGATTTTTTCGAAATAAGTCACGTGACCATGGGCATGGCCTGATGACGTCATCATTGGTATTGTCAATGAGGAACAAGTTAAAACCCATGAAATAACTCTGGTATGACTAAATGTGACAAAGTTATTTTACAATAAATTTTCCTTAGCAACGGGTCAAAAAGATCAGTTAATGGGCCCTTAAGTATTATAAAAAGCGCCTTTCAAAATATAACAAACAGACACACATAAACTGATAAAGGCTATATAAAGGGGGTACCATTTTCAGTGAAAAGTATATGGTACCATTGTCAATGAAAGGTTATATGAAAGGGGTACCTTTTCTGTCAAAACAGTATATAAAAGGGTAAGGGTTTTGACATCGGGGCGGAGCATCCCTGTACAAAAATTTGTTGAGTCCCCCCCCCGCCCCCCGGGTCTATGACCTTTCACTCACCGGTTGGATGCTCTAACCACTGAGCTGTGAAAGACTCATGCCAAGCTAGGCCATATACTAGGTTCATGTATGAGCATTACATCTTTCTCATTTTATTACCAAGCTTAACATTTTCCATCTTTCTTTATTTAGCAAAATCCGGTTACTTTTCCAAGTCAGACATCTACTTTAATCTTTTCTGACAACCCAGAGTGTTGTCTAGCTACTTCAATGATCTAACTGTTCCAGTTGATTTGGTTATCCTGCCTTCATACTCTGGGTTCTATAAAGAACCTAAACAGGTTCACCATCTTCACTTTGTGTTGGCTGGTCAGATAAGAAGTTTTGGAACAACCCATGTCTGTTGTACTCACAGATTTACTAACTCTACTTAACAGGGGCGAATTTATGGGAGGGGTCAAGAGGGCTGCAGCCCCACCCTTTTATCTGGGATTTTTTGTAAACAATATCTATTGGATGGTATTTTGAGATGGATGACTCTAGTTTAATTAGCACCCATGCCACTTCATTAAAAGTTCAAGTTGATTCAAGCCATGTCTGACCACAACCACATTTCATTTTAATAAACATTTTAACATTTCTTGTTCAATATAAATATGGGATCCTGCATTTCCCAAATTTGAGCACCCAGAACGGACCAGAATGCATCTCATAGTAAGACAAGTCCAGGGGCATATCTCGGACTCATCGAGAAAGGTGTGCACAAGCGCGCCTTTTGGGTGCCAATGCACCCATTGTCTCTTATACCAATTTTTACGGCCTCTCTTTCTAAAATTCCTGGATCCACCCCTGTATATATATAATTTATATACACTGATTTTCAAAAACATAGCTATTTGAGAAATTTATATCTTATATATATATATATATACCTTTTGTAATCCCATCAAAAGAGTGATGCATGATGTATGTATACAAAACCGGAGGGGGGATACTCCCGACAATTTAGGATAGGTGAGTGCCGCCAAGATTCTCAAACCCTGACCCTATTTAAGGGTAAAAAATCGAGATTTGATACCCTTTTTAAGGCCCAAAACCAAGGCGTGTAGTACAGTTTTAACAGACCATATCTTTTTCGTTTTACGCATTGGGGTGGATAATGCAATTTAGTGACCCTATCTAAGGAATATCTAAGGATCGCAATACCAAAAATACCAAAAAGGATACCCTATTTAAGGACTGAGCACTTCAAAAACCCTACCCCATTGGGCGGCACATACCTATATAACGTATATAAGGGAGTTAACCCCACCGGATACAAAAGGTATATGTATATATTAAAGATATATATTTCTTAACTTGTCTAGAATGTTGTGCGCAAGCGCAACAAATGGGTGCCAATGTGCCCATTGTCTCTCATACAAATTTTTGCGGTCCCCTCTTTCTAAAATTGATGGATCTGCCCCTGCTTAAGGGGCTGATTACATGGGGAACTTCAGCCCAGGCTGAAATTTCAGCTCACTTAGAGGGGTGCTGAGATTTCCAGTTTAAGCTAACCAAAGAAATGAAAAAAAATGTAAACAAGGTCTAATTTTCAGCCCATGTTGAAAGTGAACAATTGAGCATCTGCAGTGGTTTTGTTTTTAATGAAACAAGCTGGTTGCTGTGAAGGAGAAACGTTTTCAATGGGATAAAGATCAGGTTGAAATTCATCATGTAATCACGACCCCCACAAGCTTTCTAGCTTTAATACCAAATTGTGCTTAAATAAAGGTTACTTACTTATTTACTGATCACAAATAAAATAAGCCCCTAACAGTATCAAAAATAAACCGTTTACAAAATTCAAAGAACAAGAGTAAGATCAAACAATTGCAAAAAGCGTACTGCTTATGACGTCTTCACTTGCTTGTGATTCTTCATTGTTACACTACAAAATCTCAAAAGACAAGGAACAGTCTACCAAAACGTTGAATTAACTGAAAATAATGCAGTGTGCAAGAAAACATTCACACTTTGCTCCTATAACTACAAGGAATAAACCTACCTTCTGACATGAACACATCAAAATTTCTACAAAGGAAACAGGATGGAGGTGTAATCTTGGTAACTACGCTTTTATCATATGATGAAGCGGCATTGAAGATGGTTTCACGGTTTGGTGCATGTGCCAAATTAAAATGCTTTACCAGTATTCGCTTTCTTACCAATTTTATCAGTTTAAAAACCACTCACATTCACTTCAATAATCACATACAAAATAATAAGTCCAAACAAAGCGAAGGATGACCAAAATTCACAGAAAATTTCAACCGATTACACCAACAAAGTCAACACTGAATAAAACCTTTGACCTGAATGATTTAATCTACGCTCTGGTGGCTTTCATGGCACACATGGGTATGTATAATCATCTATTCAATCAGCTGACTGACCGTGACAATTTCACAGGCAAATTTCCTGCTAGAGTTATCTACATGTACTCTCTTCCGATTGGTAGATTGGTTACATTATACTGTAGCTTGCACATGTGCCGAACGGTGAAACCCTCCCTTTAAGTCACCCTTTAGTCAGGAGATCAAGAATGATACACGAACATTTGGCCAACATAAAGATTTTCAAAAGCTGATGTTTCAAGCACTGCCCTTTATCAGAGTGTTGATTCACGGATTCACTATGACCAAGGGTTGGCGTTCAAAATCAGCTTTTGGAATCTCTTTACAGCAAGGGTTTCAATAAGAATTGAAGTAGGAGGCTGGCCAAGGTATAATAGGCAGCTGTGACAGATATGGGACCATAAGTCCCCATCCCACTAGGGCGGTCTGGTAACCGGCAGTGAGAGGTGAAGTAGGCGGCGGTACACCTCCGGTAGCTGGCTTCTATTGAAACCCCTGTTACAGTAGCCAAAATTATTTACCTTATCAATTCAGTTGATAAAACCAGATTTTCGTGTTTCACTCCCCCACTGACACAGCACCACAGTTTCTTTAGACCTACCAATAATATTTATTATTAAATTGTTGTTCTAGTTGGTTCACAGTTAGACTGCTAGCAGTTCCCCTCTGGATAGTTGAGCGGACGAGCAAATTGACGATTGCGACATCGTAATCAACATCGACAATCGATGGTCCCGATCGACCAAGCAAGGAAAGCAATGTGAACCGAGGGGGCACGTCTCCCCAAGTTTCCCCTCGACTTGTTCGCTCGCTCCAGTCCCGCCGAACTTGTTTTCGTGATTAGCTTGCCTGCTCGATAAGAGTGATTTTAATGAGACTGTGAAACAGTATCTACATTATTTGTAGCAATTAATCAAAATAAGCCAAAATTAGTAAAAACTTAACAAAAGAAAACAATGGAATTAGTGTCTAATAGTGCCTACTAGCTTAGTAACTTTTACGGTTTAAAGAAAATCACTCTAATTGAGAAGGGACAGTCTTATTCACAGTGGTAGTAGAACGCATCCCTCAGCTGAAAATTGTTATGGAAACAAATACGCACAGATCTGCCGTGTTCCATTCTGCAGTGTTTACTTGGATTACAATGACTGGATCTTGTAGTAGAAAGAAACAACAGCCAAACCTCCTCCAGAGCTTCTGTTCATTTTGTATACTCTACATTCTTCATGTCGCATATTGTTGTCATTGACCAAACAAAGATTTATGTGCAAACTTCTTACTTTCAATCACCACAACACCATTTTCTTGGTAGAGTAATTCACATACCCATTCTTTTCCTGTTTTGGTGAATATGTACAAGGTACAACTGTATAATAATTTATTATCCCTTTCCGCACTCCTAGAGTCAATTATGGAGACTTGTATAATGTACATGTAGTTCTGACTTTCGGGTCTGTCTGACTTTTGAGTCTATGGTGTGACCATTCAAATGAAACCTCTTCAGTAGTACCGTTGCATGGTACCAGTTGTTTTCCAATATTTTTAAAAATGAAATTTGGGATTTTTCTTGAAATTTTCATATTTTCAGTACAAAGCCTACCGGTAAATTTTACATGTATTTCTGGACATGCATGTGTGCAATCCACGAGTAATTGTCTCATTTTTCTCCCTTTTTAACAATAAGATGTCTTCTGTACTTCATCCATGTTCTCCATCGACTCACCTCCCTGCGTGTCTTCAATGAGAAATAAACTGTCCCCGCAACAGTAAAAGCTCCAAAACAATATCCCACAACAGTCCACACGTCAACTAAATGATTTACACGATGAACATCAGGCCACACATCAACATCAGCCATGTTCTTCACTTTGCTAGCTGCTCCACCGAGAACATTCACGTAAGACCACAAAACATTACTGTTTTTCTCGCCTTCTTCTTCTATAACTCCTTGAAGAAAACTCTTGTCCTCCGGTTCGTCCGCCATGTTGGAATTTAGAGGTAACGAGGGAGACCGAGGGAGACTAGAAACGATCGTTTTCTATCAGTTCCAGTCCTTCGCAGACTAGTAAGCGACAACAAAAAAGAAGTGACCAAAGAAGTTATAATGAAAATTTTCTAAAACTTTGCAGTTATTTATTACACTAGTATATCAGAAAAATATAATAAAAAGAGGGGGTCACCATGTCCGTTTTACAAATGTCATCTTGAAAAGCCTTAAAGTTACCGAAAAAGAGAAATTAATGAAATAATAGGGCAATTT
This sequence comes from Dendrophyllia cribrosa, assembly GCA_024195265.1. NCBI lineage: Eukaryota > Metazoa > Cnidaria > Anthozoa > Scleractinia > Dendrophylliidae > Dendrophyllia > Dendrophyllia cribrosa. The sequence goes on from JAJLRJ010000004.1 coordinate 15,146,940, forward strand.
CAGCATCTGCACTTCCCAGTGAAACGCTAAAAACTAGATTGTAAAAGTGATTTCATGAGAATATTTCAAATCTACTAATGAAAAGTTCTTCAAATATGGATATATATAATATATATATATAATGGAGAGAAGTATTTTCTTCAAATACATGGAATAAACAAAGATAGGTCACCATGCTCGTTTAGGAGAAAACGACCACTTTAGACTACGAGCAGTCTCTCTTTTCCAGCTTAGTCCGTCGAGCGAGAAACGAAAAAACATTAGCGAACGGATAATGGCCGCGCGAAAGTGGGGGCGAGGCACGCGCCTGCCTCGCCCCCAGTTTCGCGCGGCCATTATGCGTTTGCTAATGTTTTTTCGTTTCTCGTTCGATGGACTAAGCTGGGAAAGAGAGACTGCTCGTAGTCTACGACCAATTATTTGTTAAGGTATTAACTGACCTCTCATTGCTTCGGAATGATCGCGCGCTCGTGCACGTGCAAATGAAGCAATATATTATGCGCAGTAGTGATGCGCAATGCAATACTACGGAATCACCTCAATGTACAAAAAATAGCTATTAAAAATATGAAAAATTTTCAGACGATTTTAAAAATGTGATAGAGTTTCAGATAATTTGGTAAAGTACCATAAATCATTCCAGATTTTAGGAGCATAAAAAGAGAATGAAGGTTGACCATAAATGGCTGTAGAGACTGTCAGAAGAGTCCGGCGATAGAATTGGTTTGTAGTTATCATGAAGACAAGATAAGTAGCTTGCAGAGGGTCCATTAGGAATTTTATGAGTTTAGATCAATGCGTGATTTAACTGGGAGCCACTAAGTGAGGCACATCTAGGGTTAACTGCCTATAACTCCCACGAGTGCCAAAGATCAAAAATCAGTCCCAAATTTCATTGGTGAAATATTGGAAAACAAATGGTACCATGCAACATTAGTATAAATCTACTAGCGTTCTATCACGAATGCTGTTCTCCTATTTGGCTACGCTACTCACTATCTATTCTGTTGTAGGAAGTCGGTAGAGTGAGTAGCCTAATGGCGGCCGCTTCTTCGCGGTTTCGAGCATAGGTCTGTGAAGAGTATTTGTTGTTAAGTTTTGAACGTCTAGTAGATTTATACTAAAACAATTAGATTATTCGCTCTTGATTTCCATCGCGTGATAGTTGATTCGGGAAACTATCACGCGATAGAAATCTCAAGCTCAGAATCTAAGTGGGGAAAAGTACTGCTGAAGAAGTTTCATATGAATGGTCACACCATAGGATTTCGTCGACTGACTCAAAAGTTAGAACTACAAAGTGTCTTCATAATTGACTTTGGGATTTAAAGCGTTGCCACCGCTGTGATGTGATTGGTGAATCAAATGAGAACATGCAGTTTCAGTCAATAGGAGACCCTAATCCGACACTGGGGCGGTCAGCAGTAGACCTGCTTATTTTAGTTGTTTACACACAATTTGAAATTAATTTAAAAAAGTGTTCAGGTGTTGGTGCCTGTATCACAGAACCAGGCAAGGAATTCCACACTGGGATGGTTCTTACAAAAAAAGAGTTCTTATAGGCATCAATTGATCTGAAGCCGGTTAGTATGTGTCTGTAATTAAGGTGGTGCTGCGTTCTACTTGATCTAAAGTAGGGTTGGACCTCCGCTAATACGAACATTGTTGTTTACAATCTTGTAAAACAGACAAAGGTCTGTTAAACTCCCTGATCAAACAAAGGGGTCCACCCATGTTTACCTAACATTTCTGCGACGCTACTTGTGCGTTGGTAGTCTCCAACCACAAAACGGGCTGCACGACGATGAACCGATTCGATCATTATCTTGTCCTTGGCTAGGTATGGAGACCAAACTGGCGAGCTGTAGTTGACTATTGAAATACAGAAGAGATTTAATGATTAAAGAGGGAGAAAATTGAGACAATTAGTCGTGGACTACACACATGTCCAGAAATGCAAATTTATACTGAAGTAATAAACAAAATAAGAAAGGCTGACTGTAAAGTTGGGAAAAAAAATTGTATATTTCCTTACAGTTGGGAAAAAAATTGTATATTTCCAATATTTCGTCAGGCACGGCCTGACTTCTTCAGGGTACTGATTATAGGCAACATCGTTACAATTCAAATAACCAAGAAACAATGGAATATAAGGTTACAAGCAAAAACGTTACAAAATTCAAATAATACAAGATAAGTAAAAAAAGATGACATGTGCTATAAATATAAAATAGGGTGGTTTACAATTCCTCGCGCTTATTGATACCGTTGGGTTCAAGTGTTTGACCCCGTTCTATTAATAATCCCTCCCTTGCTTTGCGTGTAGCGTGTATGAGTTGAGTGTATGAGTTCTAATGGGATGAGTTCCGTGTCAGTGGGTGAATGGTTGTCGGAAAGAAAATGGTCTGAAACTGTAGTAGGTCTCGAAGTAGGGCTGGGTCTGTCAACTGGTCTTCGGTGTTCGTTAAATCTGTCTTTAAGTCGCCGTTTCGTTTCACCAATGTACTGTTTGTTACAACGTCGGCAGTGTACCATATAGATGAGATTTTTTGAGTTACAGTCAATGTCTCATGTGTGATAGTTCTGGTTTCCCCAGTGACAGAAAATGAGTAGTTAGTACGTCCGTCAGTAATGTAGCTACAAGTGAGGCAGTTGCTTCCGCATTTAAAGGATCTCCTGGGCAGGTTGGTTTGTGTGTCGCTATTAGTACGTAGTTTGGATCTAACTAGTATCAGGTCACTAAGATTGTTAGTGCGACGGTAGACGACAATGGGTGTGAATGTAAATATACTAGCGCAACGTTGGGAAGAGGAGAGAATACTGAAATGTTTACGAATGACGGATGAAATAGAGCGAAGGGCAGGGTTGTATGTGATAACAAAAGGAACACGACTGGGTGAGTCTGATGTGGTAATACTGGCTTTTAGTGCCTCAGGACGTGTGATGGCGTGAATACGTTGTACCTCGCGTTTGAGGAAACAGAGGTTGTAACAACGAACGTTAAGGTATTGTATAAGTTCGTTGGTGCGTTGTATGAAGGTGTCGTCGGAAGAGCATATACGTCGTAGTCTGAGGCCGAGGCTAAATGGAATGGTTCGTTTGGTATGAAATGGGTGACATGAAGAATGTAAGAGGTACTGATGTTTGTCCGTAGGCTTGGTGTATAGATCTGTGACGATGACACCATTGTCTAGAGAGACATTGACATCAAGAAATGGTATGCACTGTGATGAATGGGAGGAAGTGAATTTGATGGTGGGGTGACGGTTGTTAAGGTAAGAAATGAATGAAAGTAGGTCGTTCTCCGTATGAGTCCATATCATGAATATATCGTCGATGAAGCGCCACCAGGTATGTGGTTGAAATGGTGCTTGTTTGAGTGCATCGGTCTCGAACTTGGCGAGGAACAGGTTAGCGTATGATGGTGCCATGCGTGTACCCATAGCTGTGCCGTGTGTTTGAAGGTAGTGGCTTTGACCAGTTGACAGACCCACCCCTACTTCGAGACCTACTACAGTTTCAGACCATTTTCTTTCCGACAACCATGCATTCACCCACTGACATGGAACTCATCCCATTAGAACTCATGCATTCATCTCGTGACGCTACACGCAAAGCAAGGGAGGGATTTTTTATAGAACGGGGTCAAACACTTGAACCCAAGGGTATCAATAAGCGGGAGGAATTGTAAACCACCCTATTTTATATTTATAGCACATGTCATCTTTTATTACTTATCTTGTATTATTTGAATTTTGTAACGTTTTTGCTTGTAACCTTATATTCCATTGTTTCTTGGTTATTTGAATTGTAACGATGTTGCCTATAATCAGTACCCTGAAGAAGTCAGGCCGTGCCTGACGAAATATTGGAAATATACAATTTTTTTCCCAACTGTAAGGAAATATACAATTTTTTTTCCCAACTGTACAGTCAGCCTTTCTTATTTTGTTTGTTACTTCAGGCGTAAATTTGCTGACTAGATCCTCCAGGATCCGGTACCTTTGCAGTTGTCCGTTGGCTCTTTCCATTCAGTGTTTAAATTTATACTGCAAGCATGATATAAAACCCTTAATAATATACATGAAAAAATTACTCGATTCTGATTGGCTAAGAGCAGTGCAGTTCAAGTGTAACACCAGTGCAAAAAGTGTAACACCGGTGCAAAAAGTGTAACCAGTGCAAATTACAAATCGAAAAAACATTGATGCAAAAATGTTTTGCAAAAATTTTGGCAAAAAAAAAAATTCCAAAAAAATGGATGCAAATTTTTCATGTACAATTATTAGTAAGTGATCATACGGTTTTCTCGTTCAATTTGGGATTAATTTGCACTTGAGAGTTGTTTTCGTGCAAATTAATCCCAAACTGAACGAGAAAACCGTATGATTACCTATACTAACAGTGCGACTATACTCGAACCGGGCCACCTAGAAGGAAATTGACCAATCACAACTTGACGTAAATCGAGGACAAAGGATGGCGAACTTTTTCGTAAACAGACCAATAACGTTGAAGCATCCAGACAAAAGATCTTCAACTAAATTTGAAACCATCCTAGTTTGCTGAACTTTCAGAAAATAGTTCAATTTTTTTTATTAGGTTTTGATCTGAAATCAAAAGTGTTTTTGGTAAGATGTCACGCAAGCAAATTTTTCTGGTAGCGATTCGAGCAGTTGCACTGTAACTTCCATTAGCGCCAAACATCAAAATTCACTTAAAAATCCCAAATTTTAATTTGTAAAGTGTTGAAAAAACAAATGGTATCGTGTAAACTAAGTATTGCTGAAGGGGTTTCATTTGAATGGTCACACCACAGGATTTCGTCGACAGACCAGTCAAACGTTAGAACTACACTACATGTCTCCATAATAGCCCAATTTCGATATATTAAAATTCAACTTGAAACAAAAGACATCACTACGAGGCTTAGGGGAATAAACCATACAAATCCCTGCTATCAAAAAGGGTTAAGCACCGATGTGGCGCGATTGGTTCGTTTGGTGCCAGTGATAAGCCGCGCAGCAATGGAGATCATAGGATTCGTATTGCATTTTATTAGGAATTTATTTACAGCTGTTATACTTTAACATACTTCACGTGCTTTTTGAAATACCCCATAATAAGGTTTCATACAGTACTGCCTTTCCCCCTGGATGACCGTCGCAGTACTCATAAAGAAACAACGCTACGACAGGGTGGCTATTAAGTATTGTTCCACATAAGAACGATAGCAAACTTCATTGTTCTGCGGCATTAGCTCTTTCCCACATAGAATATCTTTGATTTCAAGAATAGAGGAGGAGCTGATGGTTAATAATTATATTTCATTTTAAAAATAAAGAAAATCGCGTCAAATAAATTTTAGGAAATGTTCGTGCTTAACCAATCAGAATAGCAGAAGACAATAGCTAATAATTTTGCTTCTTTGATGAAGTTCCCCAAATACAATTTCTTTTAAAAATTGTATGTTGTGCGATTGGGTCTCAAATTACTTGAAACCTTAAAAAAAAATTAGACGAAATGCACCTTGAACCTTAACTTTTTAGCGGTTTTTGAGTCTAGGCCAATTCGATCACTAGTTGTAACAATGAAAAATCTTGACATTCCATCGTGTTTGACATTCCATTGCCGTTCAGCGCTATCCTTCTTATGCGGATCATTACTTAAATGCTTAAAATTTAAAAATAATAATAAAGAAAAAAAAAAAATAATAATAATAATAGTCGGGGCATTGGGCTCTGTCCCAGTGAAACTAAAGAGCTACCTAAACCAACTGGACATTGACCACAACATCAATGTTCTCCAGAAATCTGCATTGTTGGTAACAGCGCACATCCTGAGCAAAGTACTTTCTGTCTGAGGGCCTTGTTGTCACTTGACAGTTGGAACATTTACAAGAACTCCAGAATTACTATGCGAACTCTAGATCGATAATAATAATAATAATAATAATAATAATAATAATAATAATAATAAAAATGGCTGTGCACATGATATGCAAGAGACGCCAACTCAAAAAAAAAAGATACGCTCCTTATAGTGTCTCATTTTAGACGGATTCTCTTTATCTAGAAATAGTCCTACCGGTTTATTGACTATCCGGCGAGAAAGGGAAGGTGGGCGGGGTAAATCTTTAAGAAGAATATTTTGAGAGGAAGCTTATAACCATTTTGCGGGGGTAAAGTTCCAGGAGATTACTTAGGTATTTACACATTCGTAAGATATTCGATAGAATTATATATTTTTGCATTATAATAGCATGTTCATTTCAACAAGACATTTCATTACCATTGTTCTCGTCAAAACATTAAACTTATATGTTCCCTGATTTTCAGTTATTTTATCCACGTAGACATCCTTTAGGCTCTCAGTGTTCATTTGTAAATGCTGTAGCGGGTGCTGAAATATTGTATGCAGTCAACTTCCTCTGAAGCAGATGTCCGCTATGTATGGAAAAGTGTTCTTCTTAGACAGCTTATACACGGATATTTCATTTGTACGGAAACGCATCTCTTTCGATGTGGCTACGACCGTTTGCACGGCGCCGTTTTCTGTCAAAACAAGTGACTTCATCTCGTGTAAACACAACAACCGCGCCTTCTGATGCTGCTTTCGTGTAAACGCTGTGTAAACGCTCCCGTGTAAACGGAAGTAACAACAGAAACCAAACCAAAGAGAGTGAACTGTATAGCCCAGTAATGACTATCTACTGTCGTGATCCTTTCAAGTTTATTTACCAGGGAGATATTTTATCTAATGCAGCACGACTTGCGAGGAGACCCAGATCTCTTCAGATGAACTCGTTTCTTCCCTTTTTTCCCCTTTCCATTTTTGACGCTTTCTTCTTGGACTGGCGGGCAAACTCTGTTCAAAATTTGCTGCGTTAAAAGAATGAAAGCTTGGTCGACATTGTCGCTTGAAAGTGCGCTTGTTTCTACATGTCTAATGCCGTGGTTCTGGGCCAGCACCTCCCCTCTTTCTTTTGTGACTTTTCTCTGGCTCCCTAAGTCGCATTTGTTTGCAACCAAGATTGTGTCCACGTCCTCGTTCGCATGCTCTTCGATTTTTCTCATCCACTTTGAAATATTGTGGAACGTTTTCTCATTGGTGACGTCATACACTAGCATGATACCCAGGGCCCCACGGTAGTACGCTGTCGTGATGGTGTGGAATCTAAAGACCAGAAAAAAAATGAGATAACTGGTACTGTCCAGGAAGGTCGAGTAACAACTGTTTTAGCAGCTTCCCTCTCGGTGAGGGTGGATGAGGGGGACTTTCATATATGAGCTATAGTCAACTCTCTCTAAGACGGACACCGTCGGGACCGGCCCCAACTGTCCGTCTTAGAGAGGCTTATAGAGAATCGAGGTAACGTGACACCAGTAATTCTGAGACAATAAAGCTGAACCTATGCACAATGAATACGCGTCTGTTTTAAGTCTGTTTAAAGTTGTAAGCAAAACCTACAAACTGGAACAAAAATAACATTAGAAAAGTGGACTCGTTTGTTCATATTCAGCACTTACATTTCTGTTTTGAAGTATTTTTCACTAAAAAAAGCACTTCTCAAGTGTCCGTTGACGGTTTCAAAGTGTCCGTTGTCTGTCTAAGAGAGGTGTCCGTCTTATAGAGAGTTTAGTTACAGTATAAAAATGACTGAAAAAACGGCAGGGACCAACACCAGGTGTCCGTTTTATAGAGGTGTCCGTTAAGAGAGCGTAGTCCGCGTTCACCAAAGCGTCATGAGGGATTTTGTGGTCATTTTTAACTCATGCTGGGGCGCTTTTAAAATGGTGGTGCTGGCATAGAAACTTCTGGACAAAGCTGCCAAAATATTTCCAAAACCCTGGAGTATTTCGTTTCAACAACGGTTTCAAATTGTCAGAAAGAAAACACGGCTACCAATCACTTAAAAGAAAACCTCCGAAAACTCCGTGACACTGTTTGTCACGCAACAAAATACTTCACGCTTCTAAGGAGAATTTTGGCAGCCTCGTTTAGAGGTTAATTTCTACGCCCGCTCCGCCGATATGAAAGCGAAGAAAGCTCTCGAGGTTCGTCATTCTTAGTGTCTGAGATAAATACACAAGTAAATAAAGAAATAAATAAATAGGAATTTCAGTGGAATCCACGAGGTGGCTCTTACTTTCACTGTTTCCGAATCGAATTGGAATTTGGAAATGTTGGTTTTTGGGAATCTTGGTTTTTGGGAATCTTGGTTTTTGGGAAACCGGAGTGCCAGTAGAAAAACCTTCACCTTCACCTTCACTCTCACCCTCACCGCGCAGGGGAGGGGAGGGTGGTGTAGTGGTGAGAGCACTCGCCTCCCAACAATGTGGCCCGGGTTGGATCCTCGGACCCGGCGTCATATGTGGGTTGAGTTTGTTGTTGGTTCTCTCCTTGCTCCGAGAGGTTTTTCTCCGGGTACTCCGGTTTTCCCCTCTCCTCAAAAACCAACATTCTAAATTCCAATTCGATCCGGAACGCACGTACACGTTGTAACGAGCTCCTGAGCTCTTAGGTGTTACGTGGGTAAATAAATTTCGTTTCGTTTTTACTGCGCCATCCCTGCTTCGCAAAGAGGAACACTTTGGAAATATCTGCAAGGACCAAAGGACAATGCAAAAACGTCGGATCCTGGTGGATCTAGTCAGCAAATTTTATCGATAAATACGAAGTAACTAATAAAGCAAGGCTGACTGTACAACTGGGCTTATAAGTATATTCTATCCAATATTTCGTCAGGCACGGCCTGACTTCTTCAGGGAATAAAAGAGGCTCGCAAAGAGGCTGGGACAGGCTTGTCCAAGAAAAATTGTTTCGTTGCAGTTCAGAAGTTACCTCTCTTGTCCGGCGGTGTCCCAAATCTGTAACTTGATTTTCTTTCCCCCTGAAACAATATTCAGAACAAAGCACAATTAAGAGACGGTCAAATCGAATGCGTTAAACAATGGAAAAACGAAGCGGCGACTGAAATGCGAGAAACCATTGTACACAAAGAAAAAAGCTTCAGCTGCGCGCAGCTACACTGGACATTTTGCGTAAAAAAAATACATGCAGTCTTCCTTTAGAATTATCAGTTCACGTCATCTCTTCTGATGAATGAGCTGCTAGTGGACGTCTTTTTCCAGCGAATAAGAGTTGTTTTCTTTGAACAAACTCTTGAGGAACTTTACCGAGGGGACTTTGAGGAGAATAGAACGCGTCCTATACCGTAAAATCCAGTCTTAATAGACCTGTGTAGCCCATCCTCTCCCGCGGGAAAAATATTCCGTTTATAACCCACCCAGTACAGTGCGGAACAAGAAGTTTAACCTAATTTTACGGAGTTCTTTGCTCTCTCTCGTGTTCAAAGGCTCCGCATCAAGCGCACGCGCAAACGAACAGTTTCGCGCCAGCAGAGCAGTTTTTGTAACCTTGGGTACCAGAGGTTCTCTGGCGGTACGCTTTCTTTTTGAGTCGGGACCCACCAAAGGCCGGCAACGAGCGGCGAAAATATAAAAGATGTGGGAAGTGTGAAATATGAGAGAGGTGAGAGCGCGCGAGAAAAGTTCCGATTTTTCCTCAAGGGGAGGAGGAGGCTGAACACAGGGTATATTTTTTGAAGCGGCCTTTGGCAAACCCCAATCACTTGACAGATCATGTCATATATTAAAAAAAGAAAAAGGCGCTTTTCGCGTGGAAAACACAAGTTTTAGTATTTTAAACTTTGCTACAGTGCAGACTGAGGGGTTCAAGGTGTCCCAAACATTTTGTCCGGGGTTGCAGCTGTAAAAAAATGCAAAACTGAAAAGCTATACAATCAAAACCTTCTTTTTGTTATAAAATGTTCGAAGGAAATTGATTAAGTTAAATTAAAGTAAGTGAAATGTGAATCAATCTGGGTTATGTCCGCGGGCATTAATTATTTTCATGTAACGTCAGTTGGGGCTTTTTTGTGGGAGGAGGTATATTATTTTCAAGCGGCTTTTTTAAACGTTCTCAATATCTGAGTTGAAGTCAATATTAAATTTTGCCTATTATAATATTAGAATTCGTGACATAAACATTTCAAGGTCAAATATAAAAAAAATGCATCAAGGCGTATATATGTTTAGATAATTCTCTGACAACCGAGCACTTAATTATGCAATCACTCTAGGAGCCCTTTACGTCATTTCAATTTCACTGCGGAACAATTTATATTTCGCCAAAACAGTTCCGCTTGATTTGACAGACGATGAATTATAAGCTAAATTTTTAGTCACCGAAAGAGCTAGAAATGTTAAATATACATTAGTGAAGTTCGCCATTTCTCTGGCATCGAGTGATGTCAGTTTCAACTCCTTTCGCACTTGGTAACAGTACGTTTTCAATTTTTTCGTCAACCAGTGTCATTATTATTAATAACGAGGGTCCTTTAGCTTTTAACATAAAAACGTTTGTTGTATAAACAGAATTTTTTTTTCGAAGTCTTCACATTAAAAGACGAAGCCTTCAGGCGAAATCTTGTTATATGCTAAATACAGACAATGCTGATGGCAGGCAGTTGCGTTCGATTATATTCACAGGAAGTGATAATAAACGTGCGATGTTTCGTCCACGGAAATTATACCGAATGAAACGATAAATAAAATGAATAGATTTTCAGCTTTGTCGAAATACAAAAACGCCATCATAAAAATCTTAGATATATTTCTAAAATCAACACGACGAAGACCAAAGTAGTAAGTGAAAATTTTGTCGGTGAAGATCAAAATACACCCCAGTATGAACGCATCAACCATGACGGTATTCCGTTTTTGCATATAAAATACTATCACATCTGATGAACAAAAACTTGCGGTTTTTCCCGGCAAAAATACTATACAAACCGTGTTGTGTATTAAATAGAAATTACCGGTACCAGCTAAGATTTCTGCTGTTAAATAGATCCAAACAATATCTTCATTTGAGAGTCAAATTAATTTGAGGCAACGATCGTCGACGTCCTGCTAATTCTTGCCTTGTTACAATTATACTTACCGAGTTCTAAAGTCCTGATCTTGAAATCTATTCCAATGGTTGAAATAAATGTGGGATTGAATGTATTATCAGCAAATCGAAATATTATACAGGTCTTGCCAACTCCGCTGTCACCAATGAGAAGGAGCTTGAAAAACAAGTCAAAGTTCTTCGCGGCCATGTCGAGTTTGTTTCCCTGTAGCGTTGTGTTACGCTACCGCTTCGAGAATAGCATTCTGAGGAGTGGTTACCAGACTTCCGTGACGCGTGAACCGGAACCGGAAGTTATTCATTAAATTAAACACAGAAAGCGCACGAACGTTTCACGATAGTTAGCGATAATTTGGAATCGATTCAAAAACGTGCCATGCGCATAATTTTTCCCTTAAGTCGATACAAGGAAGCTTTAACTTTTATATTAGTCTCTGTTCTCTCGTCGCCAGGAGATGGGCTCCTGCCAGGAGTTATAGCACCGTATAGTTATCCGAAAATCTCTCTATTATGACATTGAGAGCAATTGTTATCACAAGCTGCACAGTCTGTTACCAATTTAACAATTTTGTTTCACTTGGTAAACTATTCCCCGCGAGAGACGCGAAACGAGCGACGACATAAGTGGACACAAGAGCGCTGATAAAATCGGGCCTAATCAGGACACACTATGGGCTCCTGGCCTGATCGCAAGTTATTACCACTTGTGAACTCATGCAAGTTCAACTTAAGGGATAAACGGAAGTTTAATCAACATTTATAAAGACCAACAGATTTAAGATGCCTTGTTTTTGTTGTTTAAAACGATAGATTTAAAAACAGCTTTATAATTTGTAACTCAAAGGTGTAGGCCTAGTTATTTTCTAGCTTTTACACCGTTTAACTATCCCTGTAAAAAAGCGAAGTTCATCCTAATCATTCGCTGCAATGCTTTAGCGAAATAAAACAGCTATTTGTATACCTGCCAACTTTCCCTAAGTCAAATGCGTGTGATTTTCATATCCATATTACCCGAATTTTCGAAAAATTTCCGACGTTTTCCCGAAAATTTGCGAAGATGTTCCGACCTCTTCCGAATAGTTCCGAAGATGTTCCGATGATTTACGAAGGTTGCCGAATGTTGCAGTGCTCAAAAGCTCCGCGCGATCTTGCCGAGATAGCGCTTATCTCGACGAGGTCACGCATATCTTGGCGAGATTACCGAGATCTCGGTGACATCTCAGCAAAATCTCCAACTACAGTTCCTGAATGCCAGTTAACTTATTTGCTCGTCATAAACAAGTAGTCTGGAATTAGTTAAGGTAAAAACGGCAAACTGATCCTTACGGCAAGAACAAAAGATAGAGACAGAAGTGAAATAAAAAAATAATAAACAGTAGAATATATTTGCCCGATATTTCGGTTTGCAAAACAAACCTTCTATGCATTTACCTTAACTATTTCAAGATTTTTACTGATCCAGTTCTACGATGGATAGATTCGGTACTCTTCATTGGTTTGTCGTTGTGGTTTTACCGTTATTATAGTCTGGAATTGTGAGTCAGACGTGTGAAATTGTCTTGTATGCGTGTGATCGATGTTTTCGATCCGCAAGCGTGGTACACACGCATAATGCGTGTGAGTTGGTAGGTATACATTTGTGACCTCAATTATCTTTCTGTGTTTCGCTTAATTCTCCTCGTCCCCAGGGTCTTCTTCGCTTTTTCAAATAGCGTTCCGCCCAGGTGACGTCATATTTGGTAGCATTGCATTGTGGGATCGAAATGCGGACAAATATTTCAAAATGGCTGCCTCGGAAACACCAGTTTTTGCGATTCCTGTACATGTTGAGGATAATTGTCGAGTTGTACCCAAGAACAGTGCTTCGTAGCACCTGCTTTTTTCGTAGCTTCCTGCATAGTTCTTGAATGTTTGTACGCATTTCAATCCCATATTGCTGCGCGAGTTTTCTATTTTTAGAATCTGGGCGGAACGCTATTCAAAATCCCGTCGACCCGCCATTTTGAATTTGAAAACGCGGAGAAGACCCTGGGGACGAGGTTGCGGCACGTGATACAAGTCCGGGTGTAACACAATCGCCTGTCACATATGGAACAATATGTCGAAGAATTATGACTACTTGTTTAGGATCCTTTTAGTCGGAGAAAGCGGAGTTGGGAAGACTTGTATCTTGATCCGATTTGTGGAAAACACCTTCAATCCTTCATTCATCCCCACTATTGGAATAGATTTCAAAATTAGAACTGTTGAAATTGGTAAGTACAGTTGAATGGTATTCGAGCTGTTGTAGCTACGGTGTGCAGACCGATCCAGCGCCTTTTATTCTACGAGACAGACATTTCTGCATGCTTAATAGAATAATTTGGGATAATTCAGTGTTCCAGTTTCATGGAAATTTGCTTCAAGAGCAAAATGCACGTTAACAGTGAAGCAAAATTGAAATGATTTTATAAATATTAATACAGTCAGTCACTATGAAAAAGAAACTTCGCTGTCCGGCTGCAATATATGTTATGTTTCATATGTTCGCGTTAAATATACCGTGTTAGATTCTGAATTATTAAATCTTTGTCATTTTGCAAATACATTTTATGCTAGTTTGCACCGGGAAAGGGAATTAAAATATCCACTGCCGTTCGTGTATGACGTATTCTTTGAAAAGGTGAAAGAGAAACTTACACTTGCACATTGTTACTAGTATCAAGCCTTCTTCCGTGATTCTATATTTTTTCAGATTTCTTGGGACCCATTTCTTGTTCAAATACCTCTTTTTTTTATTCCTTGAAGAAAACACCGACGTATTAGTTTACAAATAAATGAAACAAGAGTTGGGCATGAGACTTTTTATTTTAAAAAGACAGTTCGGTTTGACTTTGACCAGGAATATTGCGCGCGAATATAATTATAATACTTGATTGTCACGGACCGGTCACGAGATGTGTTCAAGAACAAGGACCGGAAGTGCATGTCACCGCTGGGCCAAGTCATGTTCCTATTGTCTAACGCCTGTTTTCCTTTTTTTGTAGATGGCAAGAAGGTCAAGCTACAAATCTGGGATACTGCTGGGCAGGAAAGGTATGAGCTATTTTGCGATATGTCTACACGAAAATAGCAAGCGCGCAGATGTCCCGACCTCGAGCTCGCGCGATGCGCGCGAGATTTCATAGATTGAATTCGAAGGACTAGACCTGTTACCTATAAAAAAGTACCATCGCTAAACAAATTCTTCCGAGGATAGATCTGGAAAAAAGGTTCTGTTTGTTAGATATTCAGATAGAGTGATTTTTGTATGACCTTGACATTATGCGTAAACACTACCAAAACCACAAATGAACTGGAAGGAAGCAATAGTCGATCGAGTGTTTGCACATGACGTCAAAAAAGTTCAAAAATCTAAAGTATACATCCTACAAAGCTTTTTTTAACATGGTATGTGGATACCAGTATTATAATCGTTCACACAAAAATTCAGGTTTTCACGATGTTTTGCTTTCGATTGATAAAAGTTTTAAATGTGTCACGCAATTCGTCACGCTATTTCAGATAAGTCGTGAAAGTTAGCAAAATTGAACCAGTTGAAAGTTATTTTTGAATTATAGATGCTTATAAACCGATTTAATGGCACTTATTGTGAATTCAATATTTTGTGATTTGATTTTTGGTGTTATTAAGACTGAATTTTTGGCCGCCAATGTTGGTGTCCCAGAGTGGGGCACCAAGATGGCCGCTCCATACATTTTTTCAGTACTAAAAATACCTAACTCAGTCAGTCCTTTGTTATATGTTTTTGTTCTCCATTTCTTTTGTTCGTTTGCCTTGACCCTGCACAAAACACAAAAGGTATTGAAATGCATATGAGCAACTGACCAGTAGAAACATTTGGGCTCACACGTTAAACAAAACAATGTGCAGGGTCACGGTTCGTTCAACATAAAACAAAGCAGCTTTGTGCACTCTTTTTGAAATTTGTTGAGCTTCATAACCAGTTTGTTCTATTAACTATGCTAATACTCATTCGCTTATAACTCTTGAACGAAATGCTCTTTCACTTCAAAATTTGGCCCAGATATGTAGTTTCAAACTCTCTACAATTCCATAAGCATTTTGGAATCAAAAACTGTTGTTTAATGCTTCTGAATTTTGATATGACGTAAGTGAAAACACTCCATTCCATTGGTTCAGTGAACGGAGGCAAACCCGCGCGGCTTTTGGTTGGTTTAGCGAGCACGCAAAGTGCGACCTAAAATGTAGCTATTCTCTTTGACGTCACTCGCTTTTCAGTATTCTGGTAGGTCATTAGGGTTTTCCGATTTAGCGGAATTTCGCGGAATTTCGCGGAATTTCGCACCTATTTTCCGCGCTAATTGAATCTCTGTGGATTGGACTCAATTATGATAACTTTGTTTTTAACTCAGTCACTCACGCTTTTGTTCTGTATCGAGACGTAGCTGTAATTAGTTGGTCAGACTGCATTCTCAAATCATTTATACATGCGACTATTAGCCATTGGGGAAAACGTGTTTGGTCACTACGTGAACTTTGCTTTTTTGATACACAATGAAAACCCAGAGGAAGATCGCTAGTGATGTGGATCGGATACCTAAAACACTGGTCGTGACTAGTAGTTTTTCTATGTGCTCGAGTTGGGCACACAAATTATGCAACTTAATCATTCACTTTCCGACACTAAAATCATTAAATTACATAAAATTGTTTGATATAACGGCCTTTCACGTCGAATGTCCTTCATTCGGAACAAACTAGTATCGACATTGTAAGCAAAGACTGTCCGGGTCCTCAGCTGGATTTTCTCTGACGGTGAATTGTTTGAACCGCGCACGCATCCCGATTCGAGTACATCAATAGACCAAAAATTCATACTTGGCTCCGAGGCTTAGGGGAATAAAACAAAAGAAATCACATCGAGGTTCAGGTATGAATAATTTATTTCTTTTGTTTTATTCCCCTAAGCCTCGTTGCCAAGTATGAATTTTAATATATCGGAATTGGTCTATTTTGTTTCGCACGCTGCTGGCGGATGATTAACAATATCAGTGGCCAACGAATCCTTCGTTGCGCCGAAACTTTAATATTTTCCAGAATAAAAAACAAAAATTGAGCGCTGCAGATGCGTTCGTTAAGTGCTTTGCTAGTCCTAAAGAAAGCGCCCTAAAAAGGGCATAAACAACTAATTTACTCATAACTAGTAGGTTAAATGATTTTCAAGTCCAGAAATTAATTTCAGTTGAAATCGGCATATTCCACTTCCGCGGATCTTCCGCTAAATCGGAAAACCCTATTCGAAGAAGCCTCTTTCCATATCAAGGATATGTTTAGCGGGAAAACGAGCAAAGCTTGTTTTGATCATTTCAACTTCTGGCTGATGAAACAAACCGCGCACACTCAAGAACCGTTTTTCAATTTTATACAAAAATCGTTCAAAATATATATTCGATATATTGGAGACTACAGTAACATAACATAACATCAACTTTATTTATACTCGAAATTACAGTGTCTACAGTGGACGGTTAAAAAAATTGAACGATGTTTTTTTTTTTTAAACGGACTTGTAATCAAGCGGATTCATAATAACAAATAAAACGTTACTCTGGTTAAAAACTTGTGCACGAAAATATAAAATTTATTAAAAAAAATCCCAATGTTTCGGCTAAAACTTCAGCCTTCATCAGGGGAAAGTGATAAGAAATTTACAAACAGCGCGTATATATTTAAGAAAAACGCAAATTTGAGCTAATTAAGTCTTAATTCAAATACTCATGCGGCAAATGAATGCCGTCGTCCCGATTGAGCGGATTCTTGCAAACATTGATCTCCCATGCCTCCAAAAGGCGTGCGTCTGTTACGCCAATTTGCACTCGTGCGTGAGATCTTAGATGGCTCCCAGGAGATGGGGATATACTTCATGGTGGGTTTTAATTTATGCACATCAAAGAATCCAGCACTTATTTAGGGCTAAAAACTCATTTTAAAATGGTTAGCTTTTATTTACTGTTATGGATATCACTACCCATAACAGTAAATAAAAGCTAACCATTTTAAAATGAGCTTTTAGGATCCCTATATGATAGGATCCGTATATGGTGTGTTACCATGAAGTATATACCAGGAGATGGAGTGACCAAATCGTACTAAGGTTTTCCGATTTAGCGGAAATTTGGCGGAATTGGAAGACATTTTTCCGCCCGTTGAAAATGTAATTGAACGCACTTAATTTGTCCATTAAATGTTTAGGGAATAACTGGGAATACGCGAAATGTTCGTACCATATCGAAGGAATGCATCAGTAACTAGTGAATATTTCTTGCTAGTGTTTGCGTTCGCTGTGCTTGCTCTTATGCGAGCTTATGCTTGCACTACTTGTGCTTATTTCGTAAACATTTTGATTTTGAATGATAGTAAAACGAACAATGTTCACCGCAGCAATGTTTTCACCCGGGGGGGGGGGGGGGGGGGGGGGGAAGGGTACTTCCTTATATACGCTATATAGGTATGTGCCGCCCTATAGGGTAGGGTTTTTGACGTGCTCAGTCCTTAAAAAGGGTATTCTTTTTGGTATTGTGATCCTTAGATATTCCTTAGATAGGGTCACTGAATTTCCCGGTCACTGAATTGGGCCTTAAAAAGAGTATCAAATCTCGATTTTCTACCCTTGAATAGGGTCAGGGTTTGAGAACCTTGGCGGCACACACCTATCCTAAATTGTCGGGAGTAACCCCCCCCCCCCCCCCGGGCGTTTTGAAAAACTCGAAGGCAAGCAAAATAATGATTCACAAATTACTTACGGATCATGATTTCTGAACTAACCTAATATTCTTTCCAATATTTCGTCAGGCACGGCCTGACTTCTTCAGGGAATAAAATGACTACAAGGAAAACGTTACAATATAAATCGCCAAGAAACAAAAGGATATAAGATTACAATGGAAAGATGTTAGATTTCAAAAATATAAGATGAAACGTTACAATTCAAATTTAAGAGAAACAAAATAATATAAGATAAGGTAAAACTAATAAAAGACGATATGTAAAATATATAAATGCGAAGTTTACATTTCTTCACGCTTGTGTTATGTTCCATTTTCTCGTGCGGTGCAAGCACAAACGCAAGCACAAGGATCAAAATATTTTGATCGTTGTTTTTGTACTTGCGCTTATTAATTTCAAGCTCGACTTCACGGCGAAATATAAAGGTTTCTTGTGCATGCGCCTATAGGCTTGCGTTTGTGCTTGCATCGCCAGTGAACACTAGGGCTAACCAACGCTTAGCACTTTAAATTTCTTTACACAAAAACGATTTCAACAATGCAAAAGGAAGTTTCACTAATAAAGTAAAGCTTGTGGGAATGTAATCTATTCAATACGGACGTAGCATCTCTCGTGAGATTGTAACAATACATTCTGTTTATGTTCGATTAACGACACGGAAAAAGTTGCTCCGTTTCCGCAAAATCGGAAAACCCTACTACAATGTTCGGCTAACGCTGACTTTTGCTGTTGTTTTTGTTCTACCGCTTTCTGGTGTTCTTTCAGTCGAGAAGCAAATTTGCGTTTCGTTTCACAAAGCTCTTGTCACAATCTTGGCAGGTAATTGAATAAATAGCGCCACGAGTCTGATCTGTCGGGACAGAGTCTTTCGGTTTAGGAAATAAACTGCTGGTAGTCTGGTGCGGTTTTAAGGCAACTTTAATGCCATATTAAATTGCTTAAAATTCGCTTGATCGGCTCTGTTGTACCCGTGGCAATATGCACATATGTGACCGGTGCAGTTGCTGACGATTGTTGAATGAGTACAAAACACATTCGACATTTGATGGTAAACGATTGGCTGGCGTCGTTCAACTTGTTGAACGGAATAGAGCCTGTCTATATTTTTTTCCAACTTCAACTTTCAACGGGTCAGATCCAACAGCGTACAGCATGTTGGGTGGCCTGTGTATCATAGGCTTTAGGTCACGTTTTCTGCTATTTACTAGGGCCTAGTTCTCTTGCCGCTACTGTAAAATGGCGGTGATAATCCCCCTCCCCCATCTCCGCCACCCCCCCCCCCCCCGGTTATATTATAGACCCATCAGTTTGGTAACCAAATATCATTTCGGTTGTACCCCTTCCTGTATATAAGCACACCAAAACGTGCCCCAAATTAACTAAAACAACGCTTATTTATCACAATAATTTTTGCTTCCCAGCCAGAAAATCCCTTACGAAGTTGCTATGACAAGGTTAACTGCGAGCAAGTATAGCCGGGAATGATAGTTTTAATCAACTCAATTTGATATTTGTTTTCCTAGATTTTACACAATCACGGCTACATGCTACCGCAGAGCTATGGGAATAATGATAGTCTATGACGTCACAGACGAGAACTCTTACACCAGCGTCGCAAAATGGATGAGTAAAATATCAGAGAATGCGAACAAAAACGTCGAAAAAATGCTGGTTGCAAACAAGTGTGACCTTCAGGAAAAACGCAAAATAACACGAGCTAGGGGCGAGTCATTGGCCGACAACCTTGGGATTTCGTACGTGGAAATGAGTGCTCTGTCAAGCTCAAATATTGACGAGGCATTCGTTACTTTAGCGAAAGACATTTTGAACAGAGTGTTGCGGGATGGAGTAGATGAATGTGTCGACCTTTCAAAAAAACGATTGGAAGCGGCAGGTTCTGGTTCTTTTTGTCAGTCATGTTAAACCAGTCTTCGATGATTGCCTGTTAGCCTGTGTAGCAGTCGATTAGTAATGTACCATATTCTAGCTCACTTTTCCAAGAAAATCCACAAAAATACCTTGCCATTTACCTGCCCCAGTCAGTAGTCATCTAAACCCGAAAATAACAAAAACATCAGGCCACTTACCCACCCTTTACGCCCTCTTTAAATTTATTACTATTTCTTGTTTAGATTTTAATCAAGGCTTTTACCCAAACTAATAACTTCCTATTAAATAATCAGTCAATTAACCCAAATCCTATTAAACTAGTAGTAATCAGGGATTACCTGATAAGTGCGTTCTTCCCTCTTCCCCCTTCCCCCTTCCCCCTTCCCCCTTATCAAGTGAGTGGTTGTATTCTTTAGACCACAAGTTATCCCTGTTTTGGCCTGGAAAGGAGACATGGTTGGAGAGGGGGTACAAGGGCATGTTGCACGACTTTTTGCGTGACTAATTTTGTCTAGGAGCTATGGGAATAGAGCGGGTAATTGCCTGGTGGTTGCGCCCCGAGGTCCGAACCGTTACCCTTTAATATAATATTTTTGGGAGAAAAGGTACTCCTTTGATATATATTCTATACCAAATGGCACACAATTCACAGCAGAAACACTGTAATCCTGCAGTGTACTTTTGGAATGAACCTCATCAACCCTGTTGTGTACTGGCGTTAGAATGTGTAAATCAAGGCAAAGTTTGGTGTGCTTCTTCAAGAAACCTTGAAAAGGTCATTTTTGATAGTTCCAGACTACCGTTTTGTATATGTTGTAGTTAATTTTTTATTTCAGGTAATTTTTGTTTTTCCTTTGTTTGACATTCATTAGCATATATTACCATACCCAAAAACAATGGAAAAATAAAAATTACCTGAGATAAAAAATTAACTACAACATATACTTCACTTCAACAAGGGTTTTCAACTACGTTGTTGTCAAGTCAAGTCCAATTAATTGTGTTACGTTTCCAATTAACTTTTTACGTTTCCAATTAATTAATTAATTTGACTGTCCTGGACGTCATCAGTTATTTCGCTCATTTTGTTACTGTTAACGTCAAGGACACAACTGTCCGTGATAAAACAGGAGTAAGAAATACTACGGAAAGACGAGCAGAGCGAGCGATTTTCAAATACCAAACTCTCCAAGCACACGGCATGAACATTGACTTCAGTTTTTTTTAGACTTTTCCGCGCGCACTGCAATGTTGCGATATTGCGACATTTGGAACTATTTAAATATTTAAATAGCCGACGCGCGTTTTCTATTAACGGCTATTCACTGATGAAGGGACAAAAGTCCCGAAACGTCTGTATTTTCAGTTTCAAAAGCGCCTAAATAACATTTTTCACTGAAAACGTCCAGAACAGACAAGTAAATGTTGGAAATGTAGCAAGTTACCCTTGACAGCAACATAGTTTTTGACGGCAAAACTTTGTCACCCACCAAACTTCGCTCGTGCATTGCTCAACTGATAATTGCAGTATGTTTAATAAAATATTGATTGATTGATTGACAGCTGTGTCAATACAGATCGATACTTCGATCCGCGAGTCACCGCATTATCTTACATGAAAACGAGGCCTCCAAATTTGAAAGCGAGGTAATTGGATAACGGATAATTGGATAATTGATTTTGAGATTTCAAACTTGAAAGCGAGGTAATTGGATAAACAGAGAAAAATCTCAATTTTTTTCGCTATACACAAAATTAGGCTCGCGGTCTCCTCTAATTAACCCAAATACTAACTTTCCTATTAAATAATCAGTCAATTAACCCAAATACTCAGTCGTTTCCATTCCGACAGCGTGGGAGGCGCGTGACGGCATGGGACGCGAAAAGGAGTAGTTGTTTTGCTCTTTTCGCGCCCCATGCCTTCATGTGCCTCCTGTGCTCTCGGAATGGAAACGGCTTCAACGCAGGCTAATTGTCTGTCAAATGTAATTGACTGTGCAGTGTTGGCTTTCATACCGTTTTTTATTAGACTTTCAAACGGGTTATTGCTTTCACTTCGAGTTTGTATGTTTGCAGGCAAAGGTTTTTCGGTTTGCTGTAATCGGCCCCATGTAATATTATGGTTTAAGGACAGTAATTGAAGACTGCGCCCTAATTTATTGTAGTTTCATGGCTAGTAAAGTGACTGTTTAGTTTTTCTTAAATCCTGTCAAGATATAGGGCCAGTTTAGACGGTAAAACTTGTCGCATGCGACATAATTACGACAAACCAACAAAACATCAAACGTACAACTTGCTTACGACTACAACTGCCGCATACGACTTGGAAAATGTCGTAGGATTTTGAAAAAGGGTGTAAACCTTACGACACATTGAAGCCATGAGTTATGTAAAACTCGATCGAGCGAAGAGTTGTAAATGGTTTTGGTTGTCGCATGCGATTGTCGTAGGCTTAGTCGTATCGTTTACATTGGCGTTAAGACCGGAAGATTTATTAAGAAATTATTTTATGACAACAGAGAAAAGTGAGATATAATCAGAATTGGGCATTAGACCAGTCCTGAACGCTCTACCCAGATCTGCCCGAGAGGTTATTGTTCAGTCGCACACATTTTGAAGTTTAACTTTGGAGGTTTGGACCTCTTGCGTTAGAGCACCCACAGACTTACTACCCTACCGAACTGAGTGCTCAACAGCATAAACAAAGGATGGTAAGCCTGTGTTGATATATTCAACTCGCTCTTTGTAGACAGCCGTAAGTATGTGATAGAGCTGACTTGAATAAAAAAAGTTCCGGCGGAATTGTTGCCGGCATCTTGCCCCGGTATTCCGCCGGAATTTTAGACTACTCCAGAATCCGGCGGATTTTTTTAGGAGAAAGAGCTGAGTTGACACGTAAAATAAAAATTAAACTTAAAGTTGCTAAACGAAATTCTGTATCCCGTGAAAATTTTAATATAAAAACACAAGCTATAGACTGGATATGCACACCCACATAACTGTTTAAACATCATGGTTTACAGCCCCGCGAGTAACTGGAAAAGAAGCAATATTGTGGCGATAACATTCAGAGATACGAGAGAGGGTCAAGGCCATTTCTCGATGAGTTTCATTATTTCCTCCATTTGAGTAAAAAATATTTTTATAGTAAAGCCGCAGGCGGCCCATACTGCGGAAGCTCCTGGATGGGAAGCAAGTCCATCAAGGGGTAACCCCTAGCATTATGTTCTGCGATATTCTGACTCGTCCCCCACTCACCTGTTTTTTAAATCGCACGATACAGGGGTTGTTTATCTCTTGTCACCCGAATTTCCTTAAAGAGAGAAGACTGGGGACGACTCATCGCCGATTCCCATCTTTACAATGATACAATGTGGAGCCAAGATCCTTGTGTAAGGAAACAACCCGATAGAGACCAAGCCTCGAACCACCGACCTTAAGATCGAAAGTTTACGCTCTAACCACTACAAAAGTTTGCCTCCGTGATTCCCCCACGATTAAAATTGTTTCCCTAGGTTTTTAGTCCGTATTACAACCGTCTTAAAGCATGGATGAAATCTCTAAGTGTGACCATTCAAATGAAAGCTACTGAGCGGTACTTTCCTGTGGTACTGTTTATTATGCTGTACAAGGTAGTTCTAACTTTTGAGTCTGTGGATGAAATCTCTAAGTGTGACCATTCAAATGAAAGCTACTGAGCAGTACTTTCCTGTGGTGCTGTTTATTATGCTGTACAAGGTGGTTATAACTTTTAAGTCTGTGGATGAAATCTCTAAGTGTGACCCACTTTTCTGTGCACGTGGATAAACTCCTGTAGCACTGTTTATAGTGACGTACAAGGTGGTTCTAACTTTTGAGTCTGTGCACGTGGATGAACTCCTGTAGCACTGTCTATGGTGACGTACAAGGTGGTTCTAACTTTTGAGTCTGCATGAATGAAATCCCAAAGTGTGAGCAGTACTTTCCTGTGGTACTGTTTATTATGTTGTACAAGGTGGTTCTGACTTGAGTCTGCGGATGAAAATTCCAAATGCGACCATTCAAATGAAAGCTATTGAGCAGAACCTTAATGTGGTAC
This sequence comes from Dendrophyllia cribrosa, assembly GCA_024195265.1. NCBI lineage: Eukaryota > Metazoa > Cnidaria > Anthozoa > Scleractinia > Dendrophylliidae > Dendrophyllia > Dendrophyllia cribrosa. The sequence goes on from JAJLRJ010000004.1 coordinate 15,170,674, forward strand.
TGTTAATTATGCTCTACAGGGTGGTTCTAACTTTTAAGTCCTAGCGTGTGACCATTCAAATGAATGTTTCTGAACTATAATACTGTCCTGCTATGATACTGTTTATTATGTTGTAAAAGGTTGTTCTTTTTTATTTATTTTTTAATCTGTGGATGAAATCCTTCATTGTGACAAAGCTCTTCGGCGGCGCTTTCTGCTAGTTTTTCAATATCTTTCAAAACGAGACTTTACCCATTTTTTTTTCAATTAGGAGTCAAAGACTTACACTGAGTGAAACGAAAAATACTTTATTTTTCATGTGTCGTACTGCTTTGTTTATTTTTTAAAAAAAGATCCTTGCTGAGTTCCAATTCTGGCATAGTAATCTTAAATATAATAAAACGTAACTAAATGTTTCCACCGTTTTGGAAATGTTGATTTTTCTGACTTGATCGGTTTTGGGAAACAGCAGAAATTCAGCCCAGTCCTCCGCTGAATCCCTACACGGCAGCGGCAGCCTCGCTTCTGAAATAATATCCAGGCCCTGCTACGTGCAGCATGTAGACTTACAAGGCTGGTCTCCCTTTGCAATTGAGTCTTCTAATGTCCAGCGTTCAGCCCAGCTCTTCGTGGACCAAACCGCTTGCTTAAACACATTCCGTAATATCATCCCGAAGGCATCTTCCACATTGAAATTTGACAAGGCGCTTACTTCTTTATAAGGAAGCTCAAGATTTCTCGCCAGAGACTCGCCTCTCTCTTTAGTGACCAGCCTTTTCTTTTCAAGGTCGCATTTGTTTGCCACTAGCATTTTTTCGACGTCTGGGCTGGCGAGTTCTTCAGTTTTTCTTATCCACTTTGGAATGTTTCTGAATGACTTTTCATCGGTGACGTCATACACCAGCATAATGCCATTGGCCCCACGGTAACATGTGGATGTGATGGTCTCGAACCTGCGATGATATTTTGCAACTGGTTCAGTATTTATTTACTTTTATTGTGGGATTTTTCTTTCAGGTGTTTTCATTTTTTAACCGTTAAATGTCATGAGACTAAAGCAATCGCATTTGACAAACGCAAATAATGTAGTGCCTCCTCTCATCACTGTCGCCACTAAAGGAACGCCCCTAGTGACCGAGAGAGATGTGAGGCGACGTTGTACTCGCAGGCTGCATGCAGTGAATCGAACAAGATAACGTACTAAGGTTATACTCTCAGTCCTCTCACTTTTCCGGTATAAAACTTGTACAGTGGAACCTCAATTTAACGAGCCTCTATATAACGAAGTCCTCGGTATAACGAACGATATTCTTCAGCCCGGCAAAATTACAAGTGAAATATATGGAACAGAACCTCGAAATAACGAACCTCGATATAACGAAATCCTCGTTATAACGAACACAATCCGACAACCCAAACGTAAATTTTACCCCGATATAAGTCCGATATAACGAATAAATGTCAATGCGCGACAAAAGATGACTGCGGAACAGACCAACAGTGTGTGCTATAGGGCAAAGGTATAACCTGTACAGTTTTCCAGTTCCGTAGTTATATGTACAGTGTACTGTAGCTTCATACAGGCATAAAAGAGCAAATGCTATTTGTTCAGATCCGGAAATACGTAACGCCGTTACAAAACAATTATTAACTATACCTCGATATAACGAACATTTTAGTTGTTTTTCCGCAAATTCGTTATAGCGAGGTTTTCGATGTAACGAACCCTCGAGAAAAACGAACCAATTTCCCAATCCCCTTTGCACTTCGCAAAATGGAGGTTCCACTGTACGGATGCAAACTATCTCGCACGATGCATAGAGGTTTTCTAAACTTTCTACCAGTAAAGCTTGGATAGTTACGTAAAAAAATTTACACGAATAAAGTGGATTTTGAGTGCTTGCACCCTTACCGGTACGGATTTGATCCCGGTCGGCACGGATCCAAAATTGGATCTGCTTCTGACTTGTCCAGATACAGTAGCAGATACAGGGAAATTAAAGTTTATCATACGAATACAAAATGGAAATGGTACAGTATGAACATAGTCTAAATTTAAATTGATTGTGGTCAGTTTAATTCTGATTGATTGAGAAAAAAAGATAGATCAATATACATGAAGGGAGTGGTCCCACAGGGAGCAGAGGAGCCAACCTAATACGCGTTCGATGTTTGAGCTTTTATACGCGCGCTGTGTCTTGCGTTATTCGATCTGTTGTTTTCGAGTTTTTCCTCCAGCGGGACCCCAAGCGTAATCGGCGCTTTCCGGAAAGCGTAAGCTTTCCGAGCGAGGCACGAAGTGCCGAGAAGAAAAAGAGACAAGAGAAGAAACATAGTACCACGTGATTCGTTGGATGTGGACCGCAACATACTGGTGACGGAAGTAAAAACTCCGAAAGTGACATGCCGTCAATAAAACGGAAGTTACGCTAATCGTTCAAAATTCAAAACAATACGGCAGCTGATCGGAGCGGAGGGAGATTTAAAACGAAACGCGTTGCGAATGAGGAAAATCTTATAATGTCGTCTAGTGAAGCTCATTGCATGCGAAGAAACTCAGAACGTATACAGTGTAAGTCACAGATAATATTTTTATTAAGTGTCAACGCAAAGAAGTGGCCCTGAATTCATCTATAGCTTAGCCTAAACAATCATATGGGTTTTAATAGAAGTTTCAATCAGCTTGACATTAAAGCTTAGACGGACCACAAGAGCATGGACCACAAAAGGCGTGAAAACTTCTCACCTGGAGACTTGTACTGATGCGAGCAGGGGCAAGTTACCCTTCAACGCTGATGTCATAAGGGTTCGTCACGCAAGCCCCCGCGTGGGGAGGAATGGATTTCGTGACGAGCCTCATAGACGTCTGCGTCACTGGAGGCTAGGCTAGGGATAAGTCGTTGTAACGTTTCAGACTATTTTTTGCGGACAACACCTTTCAATTGAGCGGACCATATGAGGTGACTTGTTCCAGGGAAAGTTCAATTTGGTCTTTAATCGATTTATTTGGTTATTTGGTCCCATAAATTTAATCCGGCGTCAAAATTCTCCCGGTTAATATTTTGATACCTTTCTTGTCCTGCGGTGTCCCAGATTTGCAGCTTGATTTTCTTTCCATCTGTGAGGAAAACAAAACAACACTATGCAAGATAGATTTTTGATGTCCTGGAACTCGCCCATTTATTTTTATATTCTTTATAGGGTGTAATGATTATATTGGCATTTAAGCCGTGTTCCCTTCTTGTTTATCTCCCTGAAAACAGTTTGTTTGTTTGTTTGTTTGTTTGTTAGCTTAATCTCGTTATTTTAATTTTGATTAAAATTATACTAACGTTCAATCAATTTAAGGCTAATTAGATCTGGAAAGTGTCCCCAATTAGTACTCTGTGAAATACCTTTGACAACTGATAAAAGTGATTTATTTATTTTGATTTAAGGTCGCCGTTGATTGAAACGCTTTTTCAAGTTAGTTGCCATTGAATTTTAAAATAGCCGGATTCTTCTGCGACATATCCTGATGGAAAGACACCACGGCCACGAATGTTGGCAACTGAATAAGACGTCAACATCATAACATGAAATTTGCTGTGATATTATCTTCTGTGGCACTTGAAAGTTAAGGCACCAGCCGGCCTGTTTTGAAAATTGTGTGAAACTTATTCCCACTTCCTGGCTGACCTGTTTTAGGAAATACCCCACCCTTGGGAAGGAAAAGTTTAAAATGCCCGAGAAATGCCTGGGAGTGTGTGTGTGTGTTTCAAGTTCCCTCTCAGTTGGTGTAAGCATTGGCACCGTTTTCTGAAAAGACCCTACATGAGAATGAGAAAAAGAAAAATGCCGGGGAACTCGTGTTACATTTTATGTGTTTATCAGCAGTTCACTAAGCAATATTTTATAAAATTAAAGACAAGCAATATGCAATATGCTATAAAATATGGTATAAAATATGCAATAATTGTCGATGAAATCTCAGTTACACAAACGAGCAAAAACAAATTAAAAGAGGGTGTCTAGGACTGTCTAAGCAATATTGTAAGCCATTATTTATAAACCTCCAAAGTCTTAGGTAACACACTCCCCAAGACTGACAACATGATTGACCACTACCCAACTTGTCTATACATATATCCACACTGTCCTTTCCCATCCTCTTTCTTACTCTTTCCTCCGTGGACTGCACAATGACCGAGTAATTGATCATACCAAATCTATCTGGGACATAATAATTTGCGCTAGCTATCATGATCGATGCTTGCGGTGAGCGAGAGTATATGATTGTTTTCAAAGGCTTGACCTCGTGACGTCAAGCGCGTCAGTTTGTCCCTTATAATAGCAAAACAGTTCTTACCAATTTCCACGGTCCTGATTTTGAAATCAATACCGATGGTCGTGATGAACGAAGAATCAAACTTATTCTCCGCAAATCGGAATATAATACAAGTTTTACCAACACCGCTATCGCCGATAAGAACCAGTTTGAATAAGAAGTCGAAGTGTCCTGCCATGTTGACTCAAGCCAGCTAATCTTGGAATGATATGGTACAGGTTCTCGAACGTTTGATCAAATTCTAGTCGCGTGACAAGGAGAGTAGCAGTTGTCACCAGGTTGTCATTCGTGGTATGATTGTCACGTTGTATTTACCTCAAATATGAGAATTAAACAAAATTCATCTTATTACGAATCATCGTTTTACCGGCTGAAACTGAAAGAACACAGCCATCACGAAACTGAAGGAAAAATCGCCGCTGAAGAGTGCACATGTTTTAATTTGTATGGCCGGACGTGCGAACTTCAAAATGCTGTTTACTGCCAATTGACAAAATGACAGAATTGGAACTGCCAAATTAGCGTGCCTTAACTAGTAGTTGAATCGCTCGAGGAGCGAGCGCATAGACCCCAGTCAAACTTGATCCGATCATAAAAAATCAGCGGAGACAAATGAAGTGACATTCGCTCAAGCTTGGGATACCGTGTCTTTTACAGAATATCAAGAAAATTAAGAAAAAATACATGGGTACCTTATTTCCTCAAATAATAGCCGGGGGCGATTTTTTTTTTTCCATTCCAAAAGGGGACGATTATTTGAGGGAGACGATATCGAGCGGGGAGGGTGGGGGAGAGGAGGATTATTTCAAATCAAGTTGCTCACTGGAAGCGCTGATGTGCTATACTAATTAGAGATCGAGTTCCAAAAATATATGAAAGAGTCAAATACGTTACTATGGGAAAACTATATGAAACCTGCGCTTTTGTAACTTTTCTGTAAATATAACGATTAAATCAATGCTTGTTTCCTATACAACAATTAAGTTTTTAAAAACTAGAAGTAATCACAGATTAAAGTGCGTCTCCTTATTAGGTACCTCGTTGTGACATGGCATTCCCCTTTTTAGGTATGTTTCTGGTTCTTTCTCAATTTAGGGCCGGCTTGTTCAAAGGGCGATGAAGAAAACCTAGGGTTAGTGCTAATTTTCATTCTAGTAAAATAATTTATTGAGGGAGATTTCTTTTAAAGGGTAGTTTTCTTTTGGTTTCAACTTTGGTTTATGTAGCTTGACGACGCGCTAAGCATGCTGGATACTATTGTGACGTTTCAAGATGGCGCAGATTTGGTACCGACACTTTTCTCGATTCGTTCCGCCTAGCCGACAAGATTAGGAATCGTCTCCTTCGTCGACGCAATAAAAGTAAAATCTGCAAAGGACCGCAAACGATAATTAACGGTACACAGTCGAACCTCCCGTAAGCGGACACCCTCGGGACCAAGGGTAAGTGTCTACTTACGGGAGGTGTCCGATTACGGGAGGTTGAAAAAAAAAATAGTGCACCAGAAGGCGTATAATGCACCAGTACATGTCTTTTAAAGCTTTAAAGACCACTTGTAATTGTATTATCCATCACAGGGTTGTTGGATGTTGCTTTTTATATCACAATAAATTTAAAAAATTTTGGTTCAAGATTGAAAGACTTGCCGCTAAATAAATGCACATATCTATGAAGGACATGAAGCTCTCGCACTGCTGTCACACGAACTGATCGATGGAAGCCATTTTTACATTAAAAAAAAAAACGGTAACAAACTCAATCCGCCATGCCTTCGGAGGTGAACAGAACATGAGAAGAAGTACATATTTTATGAACATTGCATGTAGTTATTTTCTAAAACGTAAAGTGTCCTTAGGTACGTAAAAAGAAACTATCGATGAGTGTCTGCTTTCGCGGATCCCTGATCTTAAGGTCTCTTAAGATATCCGACACCTTGGAATCGAAATGACTCACCTAAATGTTCTGTTCAGACTCGCATTTTGCTTTTGTATAGGCCAAGCACAATTAAAACCGAACCTATTTTGTCAGAAATTTTCTTCATATCGTTTACTGTCCGCTTACGGGAGGTTATTTTAGACTCTGTGGACCCCAAATAGGTGTCCGTGTCCGCTTACGGGAGGTCAGTCCGCTTAGCGGAGGTTAAAAATGTAGTGTTGGAGAACATAAATCGCCGGGATCGCGGTTTGGTGTCCGATTACGGGAGGTGTCCGTTAGTGGAGGTTCGACTGTCCGTAGGATCTGCAAGAGACCTAATCAGCCAAAAAATGAACAAACACACAATAAACTGCAAGGCTGATCTGACTACGTAAAAATGTTGAAAATTGAAAGTTGAAAGTTCCAATAAGAACGAAACAGCCAGAACAGCTGTCCACGGTTGCCACCCTACTTTATCGGTTCCTGTCGTATTGGTGTCTCGCAAAGTCAACTTTTTTACGTAGTCAGATCAGCCCTTGCAGTTTATTGGATATTAATTTTTAAGTCGTGAATTCGACTTATCGCGGTTACTGGAGAAAAATCACTCGCTCATCGTAAACTTTATATTAAATTTATATTAAATTGTTGATATGTTACACTTCGGTATAGCATACATGGATTAAATGAGACTAAACCAAGTCCGGCATTACGGTTCTTGTGTTTACGAATGTTCGATGAGATGAAACGTCGGTTTGGGAAAACGTTGGGGTTCTTTTACTTGTTATTATTGTTTGGCAAGGATATCTGACATTAATAATGAAGGAAAAGGTAAGTTTTCCCCGTAATTTTCATTTTCGCTAGTAAGCATTCCTTCGTGTGAGGCCCGGGGTGTGAGGCTGACAAACATTGGGCCATTCCATTTTATATCCGCACCCCTCCTATTGAGGTATTCACTCAACATCCCCCCGCTAAGGCAACATCCTCCCCCCCTAAGGAAAAAAAAAAGATCTAAGTGCCGACAGAACACTCCCCTTAGAAATAGCAGATTTTTCTGTTACCCCCTTGGGAAATTTTTAAAGATCAAAGGATGCCGACGCAAGTAAACCCCCCCTTCCTCCCCCCAAGATTTCCTTATACCTAAATGAGGGGGGGGGGGGGGGGGGTGCGGATATTAAATGGAATGGCCCATTGCTGAGCTGAGATTGCACAGTACGGACTGTAATTCATCCTTAAAGCATTGTTGATAAAAATCAAGGTGGATTTTACCTGCCACGTGTTTGCTATACGCTCTGGAGAATAACCCAGGACTCCCTCAGCTACACATTAAGGTTTTAGAGGTCCTTCTTTGGTAAAAGATATAAGTACGTGGATGGATCTGCAACATAAGGGAAGTAGTCATAACATGTACAATCTAAGAGGACCCACCTTGTGTAGGGTAGGAAAAGGTCCGATGGTTGTTTCATATTCACGACCTTTGATTTAACTTGACTTGGAGCACAGGACTAAATAACGACTTTAAGTGCAAGTAAAGATTCATTAAAGAAAACTTAAAGAACAATTTCGACTATCTTTAAGTGCACCGTAAATTACTTAAACAAGCCTTTACTTGACAACACTTAAAGCTAGTAATGAACAATTTAAGTTGTTGAAAAGTTGAATTAAAGATAACCGTAAAGGTTCTTAAACACATATTAAAGATACTTACTTACTTTAATACATTTAAGAGTATTTACGTCTTAAAGATTTACGTCTTAAAGATTTTCGATACCTTTAAGTAAAATTTAATTTTCTCTTAAAGATTAGTAAATTCATTATTTCGTCCTGTGGAGCAGGTAAAAAAAGGAGGGGGGATTGGAGGGGGAATAGGGGGGGGGGGGGGGATAGGGGGGATAGGGAGCGATTAATCGAAGGAGGCGATTATTTCAAATATTTCCATCAAAGGGGAGCGATTATTGGAGGGACCGGATCAATTGAGAGACGGATATCATTCGAGGAAATACGGTATTTCAGCCTCAGAGTTTGCTTTTCTGCCTTGTTGAATTGGCTACCACGACTAATTTCTAGACACTTGTAACTTAAGGACATCAGGAACCGCAATAGCCAACCTAGTAGTTTCTCTAAATTTGTAATTTCGGCTCAGAAACCACCGACCCTGCCAAAAAGAATACTTTAAAATGTGAGTGTTATATGGCTTATATCTTTCTTAAAAGGGGAGATGAAGGTCATAATTGTAAAAAAGCAGGTTTTTTACATAAAAAGCAGCTTTTCAAAACAAAAGATTTTTTGTGAAAAAGCTGCTTTTTTACAATTAAATAATGGTAAAAAAGCAGGTTTTTACACGGACCGTTTTTGCATAACATATATCTAGCTGGATTTTTGTCCCTCTGAGTAAGCGTCTGGGAGTGTATTTCTTGTCCTTGCTTTTTTTGTGGTTCAAAAACTGTCTAAAGTTTAAAACTTTATAAAAACCAAAGACTGCTGCTTGTTTTTTTTTTCTCGCTCTCGCTTCCTTTCCATTTTCTCTCTGTTGTCTGTGATTTTCAGGCTATTCGGAGTCATAGAAAGCCTTGTTCGAGTTTGTTGTAATAAAATTGCTGTAATTTTCATTAGCCATGTTTTATATATATATATATACAAAAGCAGGATAAATGTGGTTGACCAAACGAATGACTCCCAGTAGAAGGCTCCACGTAGGATACGGTGCTTCTATGTAAATTAGTAGATAAGTGTACGAAGATGTGACATAGAAACAAACTTCTAACTGTTCCGGCTGTTTAATTCAGTCGACGTTTCGGCCTTCGGCCTTCGGCCTTCTTCAGGTAAAACTATTTACAGATAAAAATTTAAAAAGCTACTTACAGAGTCACAAATATTTATACTGAAACTGGAAAATGTAAATAAGGTTATGTAATATGATAAAAGTACAAAATAAAAGGTTATGTAACAAATAAATGGCAAAAGACTGGAAGGCGCAAACAGCGAAAATACATCAATTTGTAAAAAAAAACATCTAAATTACAAAGTGTACTATAATTAGCTAATTAGGTGTTATAGCAGATGCGATTCTTAGGGGGTGTTTACATGACACCGGGGCGACTTTCGCGCCGGGGCGAGTTCACTCCGGTTTCCTCTTATGGCTCTACATTTGTTTACATGATACCACCACATTTTGTGGTGGTATCATGTAAACAAATGTAGAGCCATAAGAGGGAACCGGAGTGAATTTGCCCCGTCGCGAAAGTCGCCCCGGTGTCATGTAAACACCCCCTTAGATCTGAATTCACGTCTTTTGTTTAGGCCATGAGGGTTGAGTGTGAACAATTGTGCGGTCCAATAAGCTTCCCTCGTTAATAACGCTAGTACTCGGGAATATAACCAAGAGTAGTGGGTAGAGAGGGAGTCAAATACGGTTTTTTCAAACCTCTAAATAAACGGTCCTCACGCGTTCGGCCCGCTTATTTAGGTGTTTGAAAAAACCGTATTTGACGTCCCTCTCTACTAACTACTCGGGATACCCGTCCTCAAACCCCGTAAAAGGGGGGGTCAAATGCGTTTTTTCCCGAGCCCGCCCGCAACGGCAAGCGAGACATAACCAATTGAAGAAATCCCTACCCTTGGTATATACGCAATGGCACAACCCCGGCAACGAAGACGGCGTGATGCCAATCAACGCGAGCTGATTGCCTGGCTGGACGAACAGGCACGAAATGTCGAGCGGATCGAGCCTGCCGACGACAATAATGCTGAGGTCGAGCCTCAAAACAATCCGCAGGAGCTAGATTTTGAACAACTTGTTCAAATCTATGATCGGGTTGACCAATGGGTTGAACGCGGCAGACGAATAATCCGGTTCCGCTTTGTAAACAATCTCGAAAACTCTCTTGTCGGCAGAATTTTGAACAAAATCAAGCAAAATGTTCACACACGACACGCAATCAATTTACGCATCACATTCGAGTTACGAAACACTGAAACCGAGGAGTTGAGAATGTTTTATCAAAACAACCACAACAGTCGTTGGCTATCCACTATTTCCGAGACAAGACAGTGGCTGCAAGCTCATGAAGAGCTTCGTCTTCAAAACGCAAGACTCAACAGGCCTGACACCAAATGGGTTTACGAACGCACTGCCCTGCTTGATGTCAAAGTCATGCTGGATCGACAAGCCTTGCAAATAGGCCTCGGGCGTCTTCCTGATTGGATTCGCAACAAAAGAGAAGTCATTGCCCTTGACACTTTCAACGACAATCTTTGTCTCTTTCGTTGCTTGGCTGTCCATCGAGGAGCTCGTAGAGATTACAACACTCGCAGAACCAGGGAGCTCGCAGAAAGCTTCTTCGCAGTTTATCCGGGGCTTCGAGACCAGCTAACTTTGCGGCACTTCTCTAAAATCGAAATGCATTTCAAGCAAGGAATTGCCGCATATCTTGTTCTCCCCAATGGTGACTTCATTTTATATCACACTCCTGCGAATTACGACAAGGTGGGCGCTCCAACCATGACTATCGGCATCTATGACGGCCACGCCTTCTTGATCACCGATATCAATAAAGTCACAAACAATTACACTTGTGGCGAGTGTGGTGGGAGGTTCACACGGGCTGATAACTTGAAGCGCCACTCCAAGACGTGTACTCGAGGCCAAACCAAAATCGACTGCCCCGGGAAACGTGTCCTCCCTCCGGAGTCAGCTTTTGAGAAAGCCTTTTCCCCAGAAGGCGGTTTCGGTGTCAAGGCAGTGTGCTGGCTGGAGTGGGAGGCGAAGCAGCGTGACATTCACATCCACCATCACAGATGCGGCCATGGCGGTGAGAGCTATATTTGTGGGGCTCCAGTCGACGGCTATCACCCAGAAAGCAAGACAGTTTTCCAGTTCCACGGTTGTTTCTGGCACGGTTGCGAGGAATGTTACCCCGAGGGAACGAGGGACGAAGGTGTCTATACTGACCGAAGGGGCAATACAATCACAAGGATGGCTGCTTACCAAAAGACTCTGCAACGAACTCAGTTGTTTCGAGACGCTGGGTACAACGTGGTGGAAAGGTGGCAACACGAACAGCCTTCCCCCTGGTGGAATGATCGTTGCCCACAGAAAAGAAACAAAACATATCCCCACGCGATCGTCTACGACTTCGAAGCGTACCAGGACAAGACCAAGGCAGCTCGTCCGACACGCGATCTCTCTTATGAAAGCGAGCATGTGCCCATCTCAGTCTCCATTGCCGACACGTTGAACCCTGAGCCTGAGTACATTTGCTCCAAAGATCCTGACGAGCTTATCGGGCTGTTTTATGCCTCCCTGGAGCGGCGAAGCGCAGCCATCCGAGAGGATGTGGCTGGCCAATATATGCCCCCAGACCTTGAGAATCTTCCTGAGAAGCAACTCAAGCTCATCGATAAATGGTGCAACCAAGTGCCTGTGGTCGGCTTCAACTCAGGCCATTACGATCTCAAGCTTATCCGCAAGTACTTTGTTTCTCATTTCGCTCAAGAGAATGGGGTCTTCGCCGCGGAGAAAGAGGGTCGCATCATGTTCATCAACACTCCCAGCTACAAGTTCTTGGACATCAGGAATTATTTGGCCCCAGGCATCACGTACGACAAGTGGGTCAAAACGTATGGAGCGACACAGACCAAGTCCTGGCTCCCATACGAGTGGTTTGACAGCGCTGACAAGCTGGATTACCTTGGTCTCCCCCCATACGAGTGCTGGTACTCACAACTCAAAAACGCCTTCGTTCTTTCTCCAAAGGAGCACGAAGAATGCAATCGCCTCTTCTACGAGGAAGGCATGAAGACATTCGGAGACTGGCTGGAGTATTACAACAATCTAGACGTGTCTCCCTTCCTCGAAGCTCTCCAAACGATGAAGGGCTTTTACACGGGCCTCGGGGTTGACATCTTCAAAGACGCGGTCTCCTTGCCAGGAGTATCAATGCAATACGTCTTGCGAGGGTCATTGAGAGGACGCAATGCTCCAGTCTTATACGCCCCCGGCCCAGAAGCTTGCGCCATGCTGAAGGGGGCTGTGGTTGGCGGGCCAAGCCTGGTCTTCACCCGCAAACACGTGCGCGGCGAAACCCGCATCCGTTCTCACAAAGACGACTTAGCCCGCATCACGAAACGGATTGTGGGGTTCGATGCTAACTCCCTTTACCCAAGCACGATGCTGCAGGAGATGCCCTGTGGTAAAGAGAAGGTTGTGCATTACAACGCCCCGGAGCAGGCGGCGAGAGTTCTTGAAATGAATCTGAATACAGGCAGGTGGTTCGGGTTTGCGGAAGTGGACATCGAAGTCCCTCGAGAGTTGTGGGAGAAGTTCGAAGAGTTTCCACCGCTCTTCATCAACCAAGCAGTGCCTAACGAATGCGTTCCACAGCATATGCACGATTACCTCCAAGAAAGTGGCCGAACCCGCTTTCCCGACCAGAAAAAGCTTCTGGGTGTACTGTCAGCGAAAAAGATGTTGATCTACGCACCCCTCTTGAAATGGTATCTCAACAGCGGGCTCAAGATCACGGCAGTCTACCGCACGATCGATTACAACCCTAAAAAGCTCTTCGACTGGTTCGTTCGCGAGGTCGCCGACAACCGAAGGAAAGGCGACGCTGACAAGGATAAGGCACTGCTTGCTGAAGTGTTCAAGCTCCTTGGCAACAGTGCTTACGGCAAGTTCATCGAAGCCGTGGAGCGCAAGACAAGAACGTTGTACACAACTGACGAGGACGAGGTCGACAAGAATCTCCGCTCACCCTTGTTCGATGATCTCGAAGAGATCGGAGATGCTTACAAGATCGAGCTGCGCAAGCCAAAGGTCACAATCGACCGCCCTTTTCAAGTAAGCATTGTTGTGTACCAACTTGCCAAGCTCCGCATGCTGGAGTTCTATTACGACTTCCTAGATTACTTCATCGACAGGCGCGACTTCGAGCTCATCCAGATGGACACGGACAGCATGTACTTCGCTCTTGCGCACGACACTCTGGAGGAGGCCGTTCGGCCGGAACTTCGCGACCAGTTCGAGGCGGAGAAGAAGAATTGGTTGGCGTGGGACAAGTGGAGCGGCAGAGAGCCGGGCTTGTTCAAGCTTGAGAAGGAAGGCACACGGGCCATCGCCCTGTGCAGCAAGTGCTATTACGTAGAAAACGAGGCTAGCGGAGAGGCCAAGATGTCCTCCAAGGGCGTCAACAAGAAGCAGAACGAGCTTCGCTGGGAAAGGTACGAAAGTGCCCTGCAGGGGGGCAGGGACATGGCCATCAACAGGGGCTTTCGAATGCACAACGGGGCCATGTTCACATACGAGCAGCACAAGCTGGGCCTTTCCGCTTATTACGACAAGCGTTGGGTGCTGCCAGATGGAATCCATACAGAACCAATCGAGTTTCACAACCCAGCTGGGGGCAACTGAGTGCCCGGGGGCACAACCATCAACTCCTCACGAACAAACCCTCTCTTGGGCCCATCGTAGAGATAATACACGACAGGCGCATCTGGCTTGGTGACAACCTTCTCAATGTTGTGGACCTTCAAAGACCAGATCGGATCGGTCGCACGCCTCCCACCCCCTTCTAGCTCGCCAGGCTGGTACAGATATCTCACACTCACCCGGGGTGGGAGCTTCTTCTCATTCACCCCCACAGGCCTAGCATATGGAGTCGCGGGCTTGGCTGAAACGGCTTTCTCTTTGATCGCTTTCGCAGGCTTCTTGCCAGTGAGTCTTGTTACTTCATTGTTCAAGGCCGAGACAACATCTGGCAGCCTTTTGACCCAAGCAGTCGAACGGTCAGAGGGCATATTCATTTCCACAGCGTATTGGTAGCCAAATAACCTTTCAGCCAGGGTGCGATTGAATCTCTCCACAATTGCTTGATCTCTGTGGATATCAACCCGCCCGCGACGAATGGTCGTTTTGTTATCCTCCATGACCTTAGTCACAGCCCCCATAAACTCTTTCCCAGGGTCAACTTGCAAGAGTTGAGGCCATTTCAAAGGCCCGCGTCTGTAAATCTTCTGAAATGCCCTTGAGACTTCTTCAGACTCTTTCGAAGTCAGGGGCTCTGCTGCTTTGAAACGGCTAGCCACATCAACAAGGGTTAATGCGTATTTGTAAACCTTTCTCCCATGAGGAAGTTTGTCGTGGGGCAGGAAGAGAAGATCTGCTTGATGCACTGCATTGGGTGATGAGACATCAAACTTGGGCCGGGGGATATGGCGTGGCGCTGGGAGGTAAACTTGCCAAAGGGCTTGTTTGACCAGCCATTTCTTTGCGACATCATCAGAGACCTTGGCCGCTGCAGCTAGCTTTTTTACAGCGGCAAGACCTTTCCAATACCCTTTCGGACTGTAATAGATCTTTGAGAGTTTCGCCTCCATAGAGGGTATATATGTTTGTTTACAGAAAGCGATAAGCCGCATACCCACCCGCAAGCAGGGTGCCTCCAATGAACACAAGTTCACCATTCTGTTGTTGTGGGCTGGGCTTGTAGAAGTCCGAGAACTGAGGCTCTTTGTAGTCTTTGATTTGTTTATCTGGTTGTGTTTGGTGCATCTGATTATACAAGACCAGGGCTTGGTCGGTGGTTTGGAAGTTTTTGCTAGCTTGGTGTTTAATCCGATCGTTGGCTGCAATCCAGTCGAGGAGCTTGGTGCGGCCCTTCTGGTATTTGGCGTAAGCCGCTTGGTATTGTTCAAGGGCTTTGTCGTGACGGATTTTCTCATCCATTGCTGCCTTTCCGTTATCACCAGACAGATATTTCGCGAGATAATTGCCGCCTGTGAAAGCAGCCGCATTGAGAACAGCACCAAGGGCCATTATTGCAATCGAAGCCATTGTGGCCGTGTGTATACATATGGTTTTTACATGTTGTCTGGGAGGATTTTCTGGTCCTCGAGATATTTCTTCAGCGCGATGCTGCCAGCCATGACGGCTGTGAACTTGATTAAGTTCATAAAGCTTGCACTGGGGTCGGCAGTTAAGTTTTCTTTGATGGTCTTTTTCCCAATCCAACCAATACCAGCGACAAGGCCAGTGATTGTTCCGGCTTCGAGGATAGACTTCACAAGCTTGTTGTCAGACATGGTTTGTGTCCAGTATACATATGATTTTTTATTTTTCTGACTCAGACTCGGACTCGGTCTCGGACTCGGCCCTCCTCGACCTCGACCTCCTCCACCTCTCGACCTCTGACTCGGTCTCGGACTCGTACTCATACTCGGGCTCGTTGTGCCTGTTCATTGCCAATCTGTAAACTGTTTTAAAGGCAGTCACGTTAAATCCAACCCAAAAAAGAAGCACACCTCCGATTGCAGCAGTATTCAACATAGCCTGGAAAGGATCCATGGTCAGTATATATATGTTTTTTTATTCCATTTTTTTTAATTCCTTGTCTTACCGGAATTCGAGATGCGGGTGTTGCTGGTGGTGTGTTTGCTGGTGTGTTTGCTGGTGTGTTTGCTGGTGTGTTTGCTGGTGTTGCTGGTGTGTTAGATTTACGTCCAAGCCTTTGCATTATGGCTTCGCGTTGGTAATACACACCCGCAACAGAGACAGCCAACCCTCCAACCCCCAGAATATAAAAGATTGAGTTGTTGTTGCTGTCACTTGTTGTGTCACTTGTTGCACCACTTGTTGCAGAATTGTTTTCACTTGTTGATGGTGCAGGCTTTTGTGCTTCGGCCTTTTTCTTTGCTTCACGGGCCAGGCGGTTGCGTTCTGCTAGCCTTTTACCAGAAGCAACACGGCCGGGGTTCTTTTTTATTGCAGGCTTTGTTTTCGGGGCCTCAGAGGTAACACGGGCAGGTGTTGGAGTTGGAGTTGGAGTTTGAGTTTCTTCAGGGATCGTCTCGAGTGGTGTGGCCATAGTGGGTATATATATGATTTTTATTTTTACAAGATGTGATAAGTGTGCTGACAAGTGTGCTTACAGGTTGCTGTCAGGTTCCAGCCAGGTTCCTTCAAGGTTCCTGCGAGGTTACCCCAGGTCCCAGCCCAACTTCATCAAAGCCCTCAAGTGGATAGCCTTCACTGTCTCTGGTTGGATGTGTGGGTTGGGGCTCAAATTCTATCAAGTCAGGCTCACGTTCAAACTTGATGTGTTTTGTTGTGATGAGAGCAGCATTGGCAAGCGCCAGCAATCGTCCGCATCGCATGGCAATAGCCCCAGCAAGATTTGACAGCTCCTGGTTGATGATGTAGTCGTTCTTGAGTTCTTGCTGCAACTCCTTGAGATCATCAACCGGGATCACCAGGCCAACGCCTTTGGACGCGAGCATGATGGCGGAATCAACAAGGGATTCGGTTGTCTTGTTGCCTATGTAGGCCTCGTACCTTTTGCAGTACTTCTCAACGTCCTTGTCTGACAACCGCTTGACATGATCGTGTGTGAGCTGCACGCCGATAGCTTCTTTGGCCTTGCCAGTTGAAACAAGGATTGCCAGCTTCTCACGTTTGGCAGGAATGCCATTGTCACCAACTATCCCTGTGGGAGGTGTGGTTTCGGGGGTGGCCTCCAGCATCTGCATTACTTCGTCAAAAACGGCCTTGTCTTCATCTGCCATCATCAGGGGTATATATATGTGTTTTTTATTTTTCAATAATTCTCTTGATGTCGGGCAAAAGAGTTTCAAGCTCACGTATAAGCCCCGCCATGGTGTCTGGCATAGAATTCAACCGCAAGGGATATCTGTTGAGAAGCATGAGGCGCAGATCTTCCTCACCAGCGGCTTTGATAATTTTGTTTTGCGCATCAAGTGTGTGTTTGTGCAATTCATCCAAAAGCTGTGAAAGCACAGTAAGCTTGTGTAGACTGGTTGGCGCATTCATGGCATGTATATATATGTATTTTACATCTTGTACTCAATTCCATACGGGTGCCTCAGAGAGAAAACCAGGTGGGAGAACTTGCGGGACTTGAGCCTTGCGATAAGCTCTTTGTACTCCTCAAGGGAGAGCTCGCCGGCATAGTCTTCGAAGATGGCCTTAGTTGTCTTGCTGGAGGGCGTGTAAAAGAGCACGATCGCTGCAATGTTATCACGATATGGCTTGGCAATGCTGGTGATCTGCTGGGTCAAGACCCACACGGATATGCCGTCATGTCTTGCACTGAACCCCAGATTGACCAGCTGACCCGTGCGGCCTTTGACATCTTTGGAGGCGGCGCAGTCATCGAGAATGAATAAAGTGTTGGTGGATGTGAAAAAGAAGCTCGCCAACTTCAACCAGTCTTCGATCTCATGCTGTTGGCAGACAATCACGAAGATGTGCGGATCGCGGTCCACGAAGCCATCGTATGTCTTGTTCTTGACAAATGTGGGGCAGAATAAAACGATGTAATCAAAAGAACCCCTAAAGGAGCCTCGCAGTTGGTTTAGAAGATACTGTGTCTTGCCAGAGTTAGTGGGGCCCACGATTAGTGCGTTGAATGGCAGCTTTCTTGGGTCCATAACCAACACCTATATTAGTTGGTTTGCAAACAATTGGTTCATGTGTTGGTGGGGAGGGTGCCATTGCCAGAAGTCTTTGTATTTTATTGTGTGATAATGGTCTGGTGGATGGCAGTGGAGCCGGCTTGGCATAGAAGTTGATCTTGTTTGTGGTTTGTTGTTTTGTGGTCATGGGGCTGGTGGGTATATAATATGTGCGTATGCGTGTGTTGTGCGTATGCGTGTGTTTACCTAGTACTGTACAGAATGCAGCTGTCTGCTCATGATGTTCATCTGTGAGTCTGAGACGGTGAAGATGTGGCAGTTTGCGTTTCCCGAGCCTGTGCCGTTTCGTTCGATCTCGAGTTGCACGCCATCCTGTGTGTTGACGAGCCGTTGGCCGTTGCCATGCAGGGATGTGTCAGCCATGGACCGCAGGTCAATCCAGAGACCAAACTTGTTGCCTGTGAGATATTTGGTCAAGTTCATGTTGGGCCTGCCGCTCGTGTGTGGCTTGAAGTATCGGTATATTTCATTCCACATGTCTGTACCACTGATGCCGTCGTTGTAGATCCTGTTTGGAACACCGTTGACTGTGACCTTCACTTTGGTGATGTCGGGATTGAAATAGCTCTCAGAATCCCTGGCACCCGCTACATAGGGATTGTTGAACAGCAAGAGGATGCCCTTGAGAGACTTGCGCTGTGGGTTAACCCTAAGATTCAGCCGAGTGTCACCACCTTTTGAGAAGGGATGCACCCGATCTCGCATTACGAGGTCATAGGCGAACTCCTTGCCACTAGTGTAAGCGCTTGTTGCATCGTCGGCCAGCTCCTTACTTCTGATCGTCTCATACTCCAGCTGGATGTTTTCCAGCTTGTACACGAGCTTGCTTGTGTCTGAGCCACGGACAACTTGGGATGCGGGGGCAAGGGTTAGTTCGAAGACCAGATCGTTATATAACGCTTGAGGATATATGATTCCGTGATCAGTTAAGATTTGGTGATCCAGTTTGATGCGATACTTATTCTTGTATATTGTCTCAAGCTTGGTTTCCGCATCCACGCCTGAGGTCTTCTTATCACCAGAACCAGAGCGGATCTTACACAAATCCACACTCTGGATGCCCTCCATAAGCATATTTTCCCGCTCATCGGTTGATTTGAATAGGTCTTCGAAGATCTTGTAGATGTCGTACCCAACCGTGTCCTGGACAGTGGTGGCGGCAAACTTTACAACGAACCTGTCCACCAGGGCCCGAGAAACATTTTGCACGAGATAGTTGTTTGCATGGCCGCCGGCTAGGTTGATGTTAAACACCAGTGCAAGTGAGCCGGACACAATGACATCGTGTTCGCCCAGCTTGGGCACCGAGACGTACAGTGTCTCACCGGGATTGGCCTCAGAAGGGTTGAATGTGATGCGCTTAACGGTTCGCTCTGCCTTCATGGCGCCCAGTGTCTTTTTACTGTGAGATGGAAGTAGATTCGGTTGCACAGCCATGGTATATATTTGTGTTTTTAAAATTCATATTTATATATCATCATGGCAACAGGCGGAGTCGAAGTCGATCCAACTAAGACAACTGAGGAAACCAGTCGCACCCCAGACACAGGGGATGACGATGATGATGACGATGAGAGCCTTGAAGTCAGGTGGAATGAAATGTCAGAAGAACAAAAACAACAAGCCCAACAATGGGCCCAGGACCAAGACACCGCCCCCAACACCACGCAACCCTTTGTACCAGGCGGTACATCCACCCCTCGTCCTGTTGGCGAGCATATTGAAATGCATACAATGCCTCACGAACAAAGTGGGCTAGATGAAACTAGACCTCTTCTTGCACAGACTCAAAGAGAAAGGGCATGGAATACACTCAATAGGTTATATCCAGATGCTAGTTCAATAGAGCTTGATGCATATTATGACCCCAAATCTAAAAGATTAATGGTTAAAATGGCAGGCACTGGCAAAAAAGCATACCCTCTCTACACAAGAGAAATGCTTACTGGACGTGAAAGAGTAAACCCAGGTCTTTCACAAGAAATCAGCTTTGCTCTTGGTAAGCCTGCAAAAGAAAAATTAGTTCAAGACAATATAGTCATAAGGGAAGAACAGCAAAGATTGAAGGAGGCAGAGAAACAAGAGAAGGAAATGGAAAGGGTTGCTTTAGAACTACAAAAAGCAGCAAATGAGGTGCAAAACCTCAGAAACAGAAAAGAACAAACTCAAGCGAGGATTGACGCTCTGGAGCAGGAACACGGTTCAAGCGTTGAAAATCAAGCCGAGATAGACCGCCTAAAACAGCTGAAAAAGAATCTTCAACGAGATCTTGAAAACCAGAAAAAAGAATCAGGTGACCTTCAAAAAATACAAAAACAACGAGCCCAAGAACAGGCAAAGGCGGACAAAATCAGAACACGCCTTTCTGCTATGGTGAAGGAAAGAAACGAAATAGAAGCAGGGCTAAACTCAACTAAACCTCTTGATGAGTTAAACGAAAGAGAAGTCGAGCTTGAACGGCAGAACGCTGAAGACAGACTCGTCATAGAGGCTGAGGACACTTCCTCCTCTGACAGAGCAGCCGCGGAAGCCCGGGTTGCTGAACGTGAAGAAGAGCTGGCAAGGCTCAGACCACAGGTTGAGGTGCGGGAACAAGCCCTGTCTTTGAGAGAGAGGGTTAGAGAAATCTTCAAGAAATACGGATGGACCTTGCAAGCGATTGTTCTGGCAGCTGGCATCACCATCAGCGCTGTGGTACTCGCCACCTTGAATGGCCTGGCAAAGGCCACCAAGGCTATTGGAAAGGGGCTTAAAGAGCTTGGTAAAAAGGCAGCCAACGCCCTGCCTGGCCTCATTGGCTCAATTGTGAGCTTCATCTTCAAAGCAGCTGGGTCGGTCATCTCCTTTCTTGGTGAGCACGCCTGGCTGCTCATCCTTGCCGTTGTGGCCTTCCTTGTTGAAAGGATCACCAAGCGTGCGAAGTCTTGAACTTACTTATCTCGACCAAACGAAAAGGCCTGCCAAAGCAAGCGCACCCACAGCAATGAGTGCCTTGTTTACGTGATGTGAGTCGGGCTGTGGTGCGGGGGTTGGTGTGGGGGTTGGTTGTGGTGTGGGCTGTGGTGTTGGTGTGGGTGTTGGGGCTGGTTGTGGTGTGGGTGTGGTCATTGGTTTGGGCGCGATGCCCTGTGCCTGTGTGGCCTGTTTATGTATCGGGTTTGATGGGTGACTGTTTGGTGGATTAATCTTTGTCGGTCCACCGTCCATGAGGCGAAGTGAGGCTTTTTTTGTGCCCAGATTAACATCATTGTTCACACCCAGCTTCATCCCTTGCGTTGCCTCCTGTAGATTGTTGTTATACCCGATCACGCTCTCTGTGTTGATAATCATGCGTGATGGCATGAGCCAGCTTCCGGGTGCTGTCGCAAAGTCTAAGCGCACTTTCGTTGCTTGAATGGCAAGCTGGTAACGCTGTACGCTTGTTGCGATGTCGTTCAGTATTATGGCCTCCTCTAGATGGGTGAGGAATACTCTCTGCGTTTCGAACGCCCGGCCTCCTCTTCCAATGATGCTGCTGCGGGTTTTGGCTTGTGAACCAAGAATGCAGTACACAAAAGCCTCGATTGATTGGTTCATACGCGCGAGCCCTGGCTGTGTTAGCCCTGTGCGTAATTTGGCACAAAGTGCTCGAACTGGGTGTCCGCACCTTGATCGTTGCAGACGAAAGATATTCCATTGGCGCGATAATTGGGGTCATTTCTGTCAGTCACGCGCTCATCATTGAACAGAGCTAGATCGGGATCGGGATAATCGTAATCGGTAGAAATGTTGCCCTCTCCATAAGCGCCAATGTAGACATTCCCAAGACCGTGGTTCTTGCCGTATGTGAAACGGAAGTCAGAACTGGGGTCGATGCCGAACTCTATGCAAATCTTCTTGTACGCATCGATGTTGTACTTGTTGTCTTTCTGGTTGAATGGAGGGTCGTCTGGCAAAGCACTCACGCTTTGTTCCCCACCCATCTTGTAAAGTATTCGCCTTGTTGTGAAATAAACGTGAAACCGGTAAAATGACCGGAGCTGGGAGGTTAGGGATAGACTGGAGTTCTTATCGAAGAGAATGTCACGCGAGATTCCACAGCCGGTTGTTGCACACGACAGTGCGAATGAGAGTTGTTGTGGCCAAAAACTCATATGCGGCCCGCCTAGCCACTTTCTACCGTATTTCGCGGTTGTGAATGAAATCTGTGTGTCCCTGAAGATATTTCTGTATTTCGTTGTGAAATAATCAGTTGGTGTGACGTAAATCTTTTGCGCTTCGTCGTTCAAGATTGCGCCAATCATCATGTCTTTGTCTATTGTGGTGGAGAAATCAACAGCTGGGATTGACTTTTCTGGTTGCCCCAACGATAACTGATAAGGGAAACCACCGTCTTGATGGAGACCAAGAGCGTCTCTCATGGCTTGAGTCCAATCTTTGTGGGGCATTCTTGTAACGAGTGCCAATGAGCCTTGGCCCTCTTTGTAAAGCACTTCCCCTGTGGCGGTTTTGCGGTCGTCGCCAAACTCTACTTGCACTTCAAAGTGGGACATATCAGCGTTAGGGAAACGCTTTTTGAAGTCTGATATCGCCTTGGCCTTGGCCGAGGCAGATAGCTTTGCTGCCTCCGGTGTTCCCATCCAGGCTAGTGGATCTGGGGGTGGCTTTACATGGCTATATGCGTTTGGGGTTGAATAAAAAGGGGGTGGGGGTCCGTAATTGTGACCACCGATGTTTATACCAAGTGAATTAGGATTAAATCCAGCTGACCGTCTGCCAAACATGATTGTATATATTTATATTTTTTAAAGTAATTATATATACAATCATGGTTGTGTCAACAATCGTCACACCTTCGAACCCTCACACGATCTACTTCGATCACCCACTTCCGAAACCGAGATACATCCGGCTTGTCTCTTGCTCAATTTTCAACTCGTGGCATAATTTGAAAGAAGAAGCAGTTATTTCACCAGCAAACACTACCTCTGATGATTCTTCATCACGTGGCGCAACCTTACTTCAAGGCCATTACACTATTGATAGCTTAGCGAAAACCTTTGAAGGCCTAAAAGACCATAACAGCCGTTTAAATCTAACAATTGAAACAAACGGGCCATACGGATCCATGATCATTCATAATAACAGCAGCAGTGTGACGTTTAGTAACAATCTGGCAGAATTGCTTGGCATAAGACCTGTATTGATGTTAATAACCTTCGTCAAGCGTTTAAGGGCACCAAGCACTTACTTCATCCACTGTGATCTGGTTGATAAAGAACAAAACCTCCTCAATGGTAAGCCTTCGACAGTTTTGGCTCGGTTTGATGTACGTGGAAAAGCTTTTGAGAAAATTCTTTACGAGACAACACAACAGAATGTCTTGCGTGACGTCTCGTCTGGTGATTATGTAAACAGCATAACACTGTCAGTGAGGGATGAGAACAATGGCCTCTTCAACTTCAATGACATGCCCTTAGAATTTGAAGTTGAGATAAATTAAAAAATCATATATATACCCACGCGATGAGTTCTGCCAATGTGCTTCCATCGGCTCCGGAATACAGCCATACACAACCGCTCTACCCAGTGTTGCCAAATGGTGATGACTTCCGTCTAAAAAAAATCTCAGACCTGCAGAAAGAGCTTGAGTCAGAAGCCAGCCATTATAGGCAGGTCGCTAAGAAGTACAAACGAACCCGCTCTGTTGTTCACGGTTCAGCTGTTGGCCTTGGTTTCATTTCTGCGGGTTTGTCTTCTGCAACCTTGGCAACAGCTTTGTCAGGAATTGGAGTTATCGCCAGCCCTCCTCTTGCAGGCATTGCCGCCGTTTCAGGCTTTTCAGCAGCTGGCCTTACTGCGTTCGGTAAAAGGCTCGAAAAAAAAATCACCAAACATGAAAAAATCTACACACTCGCCCTTGCTAAACGAAACTCTGTCAATGACTTGGTTTCAAAAGCTCTGACGGACAAGCGAATCAGTGATTCAGAATTTTCAATCATTCTTCGCGAGGTTGAAAAATATCACGAACTGAAAGCCTTGATTCGCTCTGGTGAAAAAAAGGCTACACAAGGAGGCAGACAAACTCCAGAGCCAGATATAGACAAGATCAAAACCGAACTTCGCAAAGAAGTCAAGGAAGAGTTTCAAAAAAAGTTCAATCGTCTCACAGCTGTGTCCAAATCAGATTTGAAAGATTAAATTCAGGTTTTAATCTACAAATCTTGAGGGAAAAATCATAGACAACGCGAACTTCAGAACGAACGTCTTTTAGCCGCGGGTATTGATATGACGTAATCACACAAATGACGTATGAAATTCTTGAGTGACCCCGCGTTCCAGAGTGACCCCGTTTTCAGGTTTTTCAAAAAGCAAAAAAGATAATTTTTTTTTTTAAATTTTTTTTACTTCTTGAAAAAGCTGAAAACGGGGCGCTCTGGAACGCGGGGTCACTCAAGAATTTCATACGTCATTTGTTTTTCACGTGTAAATCTATTGTTATCCAATTGAACATTTGTCATTTTTGCGTCGACGAAGGAGACGCTTCCTAATCTTGTCGGCTAAGCGAAACGAATCGAGAAATGTGTCGGTACCAAATCTGCGCCATTTTGAAACGTCACAATAGTATCCAGCATTCTTAGCGCGTCGTCTAGGCTAAGCGGAACGAATCGAGAAAAGTGTCGGTACCAAATCTGCGCCATTTTGAAACGTCACAATGGTATCCAGCATCGCGTGGAAATCAGGCATCATCCTGGGGAGCTGGGGTTTCGAAATGTCACATGTGAATAATCTATTTGTCTTGATTTAGTTTCGGATATTTTCCCGATTTTGGAATCGTACGGCTCAATATTTCAATGCCTAGTAAAAGTACGCAGTGGAAAAATTGGACGAAGGTTCTTCTCCGGACCAAGTAAGTTGTTGGGTCTCTTTGGAATCAAGCAAGAAGTTACAGATTTTCCTCGCTGCCGTTCTGGTATGTTTTGAATGTTCTATCTTGATTTTGCTGTGGTTCTCTGCCTGATTTGCGAAGCTTTCACCCAAATACCGACGTCGTTCTTCACGATGTTCTACGGTACGGTGCAATTCGCTTATGTCTTGTAGCAATAATTCACTGACCGGCCGCGCCAGGCGAACGCAGATAATTTAACTTTACAGTGCTCGAAATTGCGCCTGTATCGGGCGCATTTGCGACTAAAGATTTCGCAGTTTTGTGACTAAAATTTGTCTAGCTAATAAAGGAATTATATTCAACAGTCTTGTGTCTTACTTGCAATTGGTAGTTGTAATTTTATCCGAAAAATCTTGCGAAATTTCACGTTGAATGTTGCGTGACTTAAACGTCGAAATTTCTCATTTCCGGTTCCGGTATTGGTACATGTACTGAGGAGTATGATTTCAGAATCGGAGAAATAACCGAAATGAAATCAAGACAAATATACTATTTATATGTCGGAAAAATCTGAGACCTTTCGGAGTACACAGCACGGCAGGATTTTGCCCGATTCCACGGCGATAGCGTGAATTTGTTTGATGACGGCCCGACGTTTTTGCCTGCGTGACATATCTCGCGACATAGCCCTTTTCAACAGTGGCTGAATTAATTCATGAAACTGAGGTACTAGGCTAAGACGAGGTGCCACGGGATAAGGAGACGCACTATAATCTATGATTACTACTAGTCTAAAAATAAACATGACGGAGTCGCAACATATTGAGCGCTTTATCACGCAACTGTCTATTGTTAGACGTATGGATGAAAAGAGAGAATACAAGACTCAACTAGATGTCTTGGATATAAAACACCAGCAAGTCAGGCTGCGTGGCTTCTATGACAGCAGTTATCTAAAAGAGCTTCACCGATCACAACTAACAGAAAAACTTCAAATCATTTTCGAAGATCTTAGTTTGTCAGCGAGACAAGAATTAATCCAACAATATCGCGAAAACAAGTTTGTTATCATTCTAGGCAGCACAGATAAAAGCATTGAATCGTGTCAAAGCTGTGGTGGCTCGTTTACACGCATTCGTGATTCAACAGAACTTGTCTGCAGAGAATGCAACCGCATTGAAACAATATACGGAGCTGTCTTTTCTCATAAAGACCTCTACGATAAAGAAAAAAATATGAAAGTTAAAACACCATGCAGAATAAATTATAATTTTAAATATCGCCTTGATCAGTTACTCGGAAATTACTCTTTAGAAAGCATAAGCGGCAGTGAGAAGGTTTTATTAGAAATACGTAAAGAAATGGCAAAACGAAATATTCATCCATCATTTTTAACAATTGACGCTCTACGAAACATTCTTAAAAAAATAAAACGCAGTGATTTCAATAAACACACAACTCTATTGTTGAGTTGTATCCTAGGGGAACCCCCTCAGAGATTAACCGATGACGAAATTAGGCGAATTAACTATGTTTACTCAAGCATAAGAGATCATCTTCCAAGCGTGATATCTTATGAGTTCATAATTCATAAGCTCTTAAAACTAATTTTAGCAGAAGGGCCAAGAAAACACAAAATCTTATCATACATAATACATCAGAATCCCGCTACACGTCTAAGAAATGAATGGTATTGGACAGCAGTTATTCATGCCTCGGGCATTAATAACCTTGAGCAAGTTTATCCATGAGAAATGCTAACATTTGCTCTTCGTCTCCAGCCCTTACGGCGGCAGCATTTTTCTTAGGGCTGTGATAGCTTTCAACTGCCTCTTCAGAGTGTTCGGTTATTTTTTTTCGAAGGCTTGCCAAGCTGTTATGAAAACGCTCGACCGACGTTTGAATATTATTCAAAAAGTTTGGTTGCTTTGGCTCCCCAATCTCAGTTATATCCAGAAGCTTCCATGCGAACATAGCTACTGGTTTAGGGCTTTCGGAACCCTCTGAAAACACTTTTTGCATATGGTTATAACGCAAAAACTCCTCGTCTTCGTCCTTTTTTCTATACGACATTCTTACAGCACCGTAACAACACCATATATTTTTCTCAGCAATGGAAGTCATAATTCTCTCAAATAATTGTTTCGATGTGAGTGAGCCGACATCGATGATTGCCCTTTGGTTTCTTGTTATCGTGCGTTTGCTAAATAAATAACAAACTCCCCACGCAAGTGTTGTGTTACACTTCGTTTTATATTATTTTCCTCCGTTGAGAAAATGATTGTGTTCCAAACTTGGATCAAGCTGGTTTAAAGAGCACATTCTAAAATAGCCGTCAACAAACAAACCTTTGTTTATCATGTCACCACTCAAAGCAAGACCTGTTTGTATCTGATCGCTATAATATCTCGGAATTCTGTTCATAGCTATTTTTCGCTTGAACGGACATTTAAACTCTAACAATTTTAAGGTGTTATCTTTGTCTAGAAAATAGCCGTCTGGACTACAAGTGACCTTTCGATAAAGCGGATGCTCTCTTGTTAGATTAAGAGAGATGCTGTGACCAAAAACGGAAACAGAATGTTTTTGCTCAAAATACTTGCGAATAAGCGGTTCGAACAGATTGCCCCAGGTACAAGCCGCATTGTTGAGCATATGTGTTGGCTGTATTTTCTTTAAGAGCAAGCTTTGCCGTGATTCAAACGGCGACGATCCTGTCAAGGCAGAGATCTCTGATGCACCAATGGAGTTTTGTCTGGCTCTCACCCAGTCGGCGCTCTTTTGTTTCAGACCAGTGTTTCTCGATTTGAGAAAGTTCATGAACACTTGTGTTGTCGCCATCATTGATATACAAAGTTCAGGCGTTTTTTCAATTGGTAATAACCACTCAACTCCGTTTCAAACGTTGCGAGTGATTTCTTACCTGCGATGTAATCCGAAACAAAGCTTAAGTCACGGATGCCGTTTAAAGGATCAAGAGCCTCTAAACTTTTGTTTTTAAATGGTTCTTGTTCTTGTTCTTGCTCGTCAAGCCATGCATTCAGCTCATGCCAGCTGACATTTGACTTGGCAAAAACATCTCGAACAGCTCTCGGGGGTGCCGCCAAATCCGCCTCATGTCTGAGAAGAGCACGAGGCTTTAGTTTAAAAGACGGACAGCCATTATTTATATGATTATAAATCGTTGACAAACACCTTCTTCGTCCGCAACCAAGACAAGTGATCTTTAGTCGATGTGCCTTGATGTACGTAGTTGAGTGTTGCATTTCCGCATTTACAATGGCGAGCAAAAGGCTTCGTTCATTCGCCATCGCGATATATACAAGAGGTATGCATTACTTCAATTGGTAATCAGCACGAAGACGGGCAACCATTTCTTAAGTGTCTGGAAACCGTTTGTCTACACAATCTTCGATTGCAGCCGAGACAAATCTCTTTCGACCGTGGTTCTGTTCGCAGATTCTTACAAGCGTATTTTTGATGCTCAACAAGAGAATGCCCTTGTGTGAAGTTTAAACCGCAATGTCTGCAAGGGTTGTATTCGAACGTCCCTTTGTTCTTTGCATATAAGTCATCGCCTTCTTTCAACTCAATTCCCCTCATTTTCAAAAACGCAACGGCAGTCATTGGTTCGTTGACGAAGGGCATTGTCACCTTTATATGAGGTGTAGGGGTTTCTCCAATTGGTTATGTCTCGCTTGCCGTTGCGGGCGGGCTCGGGAAAAAACGCATTTGACCCCCCTCTTACGGGGTTTGAGGACGGGTATCCCGAGTAGTTAATAGAGAGGGACGTCAAATACGGTTTTTTCAAACCCCTAAATAAGCGAGCCGAACGCGTGAGGACCGCTTATTTAGGGGTTTGAAAAAACCGTATTTGACTCCCTCTCTACCCACTACTCCAAGTCCTCCCAGATATTCAAAGGGTTATCCAAAAGCATGTTCACTTACTAAGTTCATCGTCTGAGGTCATGGACATTTTTCCATCCAAATCAATTTTTCCTGCATATCGTAGAACGAAAAATCTCAAAGATATTTTAGCACCTTCTAAATTTCGCGGTGACAGTGAGGTTAGATCAGGCACAGAAAAAAATGGGAGGTTGTTTTAAATGTCCTGCAAGATGTGATTTATGCAAAAAAAAATTAATCCAAGACTCCAAATTTAAGAGCTTTGCCACAGGCCGTATTTACAAGATCAATCAAAGATTAACATGTACATCCAAAAACGTTATGTACTTGGCCCCACAAGTGTAAATTGCAATACGTAGGGTCTACGTCAACAGAATTTAAAGTACGTTTTCGTAACGACAAATCATCTATGCTCAATAACAAAAAAACATGTGAGTTGGCAATCCATTTTAATTGTATTGAACATCAGATTTCGCAAATTAGTTTCATTGTTATTGAAAAAATCATCAGCCAGGGAGACGCTGCCTATCTTGATCAATTGTTATTAACGAGGGAAGCTTATTGGACCGCACAATTGTTCACACTCAACCCTCATGGCCTAAACAAAAGACGTGAATTTAGATCTAAGAATCGCATCTGCTATAACACTTTATTAGCTAATTATAGTACACTTTGTAATTTAGATGGTTTTTTTACAAATTGATGTATTTTCGCTGTTTGCGCCTTCTTGTTTGTTGCCATTTACTTGTTACATAACCTTTTATTTTGTATTTTATCATATTACATAACCTTATTTACATTTTCCAGTTTTAGTATAAATATTTGTGACTGCAAGCTTGTTTAGGATTTTTTTAGCTTTTTAAATTTTTATCTGTAAATAGTTCCACCTGAAGAAGGCCGAAGGCCGAAACGTCGACTGAATTAAACAGCCGGAACAGTTAGAAGTTTGTTTCTATGTCACATCTTCGTACACTAGTTAAAATAACTCCTCAAAAACTATATATGTTAACACAATAAAGAAAAAACTAGTTTGATTTTAATCAAACTAGTTTTTAAAAAAATTTAAAAATTGCACCTAGTTTCAACCACTTTCAGTGGTCTTCATCAGGGTGACTGAAGTAAACCGTTATGCATGGTTCAATTCCTACAGTTACCATCCCCCCCCCCGGGCACACCCCCGGGGATTTGCCATTTTTTCTTCACTTGGCGTCCTATTCCCCACCCCCGGGCACAAAGAAAGAGGTAATTTCCCACCCCCGGGACACTCAAAAGCAAGCTGCACCGTTTCTTAAGAAGACAGAAATATTTATTATATAAATCCACCGAACAGTTTACAAAATAGACATGGACTGGACTAGACTCGTATGGCTACAAAGATCAGGAAGTATCTCTCCCATTGTTTTTCTCCCTTACTCCCGTTTCTTTGGCTTTCATCGCTTCAAATGCAGGCTTTAATTCTGCCAAATTGTTTTCTTCCAGCCAATAACTAACAAATTGTAAGGATTTCCCAGCAAAGAAGTCCGCTTTTTGAGTCATGTCGTCCGCCATGTGCTTCGACGAAATTTTCGCCCCATAATTCCTCGCGCACCTAGGTTATCCCCACCCCTACCCCCGGGACAAGAGTACTTGCAAAATTCCCCACCCCCGGGCCACAAGGGCCGACTTTGTCCCGGGGGTTGCCCGGGAGGGGGATGGTAACTGTAGGAATTGAACCATGCATTACAAACATAGGTTTAGCCAGCCGAAATATAGTACACCTTTTAAAATTTTACCTACGTTGTGTCGGTCTTTGCTTTTATACTACTATTTTCACTTGTTAAACCGATCAGATCACTAGTTTGACCCAATGTACATCAGCAGGATTGTCGTCCACGGCTTACTTGCTTGAATTTCTCACAAACACAGGTGCGCGCATTATAAAGATGTCCGTATTATAGAGGTGTTCGTATTATAGATTGCATAAATTGTGGCATCTTCGGGACCAAGAGAACTGTCTATAATAGAGAGGTGTCCGTATTACGGAGTAGGTGTCCGGAATGTCCTTAAGGAGAGGTTCGACTGTATCTATATTTACTGTAAATAGGCCTGAAAAACCCTGGGGAAATCAGTACAATAAGGCTATTATTATTGCTTTTGAAATGGCCGTGGGCCCTATTTATTTTTCCCCTACCAGGTGCCTAAACATTAACAGGCAATAACGATTTTAATCGTGAATAAAGTAGTATCTTACGCAGCCGTTATTTGGCTAATCACGCAACGCTTGTCCCTTCGTTGCGTGACGACCTAAAAAACGGCTGCGTAGGAGACTAAGTCGGTTTCATTAAAAACTTATTTCTCTTTATTTTGGAGGCAATGACATAGATGTCTACCTTTTTGTGTACCCTACGAAAAAACTCATTTTAACCGGCCTTTATAATCCTTTCTCTCCTAGATGTCAACTATGAAGACGTCGAGGAAATCCTATGGTGTGACCATTCAAATGAAACCTCTTCATCAGTACTTCTGTATGATACCATTTGTTTTCAATATTTCACAAAATGAAATTTAGAATTTTTCTTGAACTTTGATTTTTGACACTCTATGATACTTTCTCTTTTCGTTTTTATTACTACAATGTATAATAAAATAAACCCGGCGTAGTCAATCGAACGAATCCGAACCAAAAACCAATCGAACCCAATCGTTCGATTGGAGTTCGATTGGTTCGGCAATCGAACATAATCGAACTGGAACTTTTCGGTGAGTTCGATTTTGTTCGGTGGAAAAACAAAACGGTAAAAAATTGATAAGCATTCAGTCTCAGTAGAATTGGAAGGATTTCACTCTTTAACTGATTTTTTACTAGAGGAGCAATTGTGAGAGATATTAACACATTTCAATTAACTAAAATCTTTATTGTTACGGTGATTCGAAATTGATTAATTCACAATATAACATGAACAGCTCAGTACTTTATATCGCTCGGAATAACACCGCTTGACAACAAATTTATCTCCGACACGGACGTCGAAAGAGCACTCGTGGTAGCCTTTTACCACCGCTTCCAGAATGGTAAGTTTGACCTCTTTTGCCCTGTCCGACATCTTGCCTATTGTACTCGTGTTTGAAATAGAAGCCAATAAATAACTTATTTGACCGCAACGCTTTGTTTCAGACCAGATGAAACTAGTTTATTTCCGATTGTTGAAGTGTTCGATTACGTTCGATTGATTGAGTTCGATTGTTGAATCGTTCGATTACCGAACGTTCGATTGCGTTCGATTGGCAAAATTTTTCGGTGAGTTCGATTACCGAACCCAATCGAACCCAATCGAGCGATTGGGTTCGATTGGGTTCGATTACCGAACGTTCGATTGACTATAAACAATTTGTGTACCTTATTCTTACTAATTTTCGCATGTACTTAATTTCGCGAAAATTCAGGAGCTGTATTTCGCGAGTATAAACTTTTGCCGCGATTCCAGGAAAAATGGTATTTAATTTCGCGATTTTGCTATTTCTTTAATCTCCTAAGCCCTAAAAGAATGTTCACAAAACAGACATTAGAAATATCAAGAGTTACGCGCTTTCTACTTTTACGAGGTGGCGTCGTCAATGTTTATTGGTTCCTGAGTAAATGCGCCGAGATCTCCTCAACGTTTATAATTTATGCATTGTTTTCTTATACAGTATAATGCGGTATTAAATTTCGAAATTTTAGCGGTTTTTTTTCCTAAACGCGAAAACCGCGAAATTTAGTGAGAATAAGGTGCTAATTAAACTTAAATAGACAGGCCCGTCAAGACTAGCACAAGCTACCTGCGGGCCAGTCCAACTGTAACGAGATAAAAATTAAGAAAATAAAGATTGCTGTTGTTGTTTTTGTTGTTGTTGTACAACTAGCGTCTCCATCAGTTTTTTTTATGGGAGTCGTCCCCAGTAAAGGCGAAGTCTTCACAAGCTAAACCGTGATCCACAGCAGTTGAAGGATAACCCGGTTTGGGAAGCGTGAGGCAACTTCCAGTAACACTACAAAAAAAGCACCATACACAAAACAGAAAATACATGTAATGTATTTCTAACTTTTGAGTCTGTTGACAAAATCCTATGGTGTGACCATTCAAATGAAACCTCTTCAGCAGTACTTTTGCATGGTACTATTTGTTCTAACTTTTGAGTCTGTGGACGAAATCCTATGGTGTGACCATTCAAATGAAACCTCTTCAGCAGTACTTTTGCATGGTAAAATTTGTTCTAACTTTTGAGTCTGTGGACGAAATCCTATGGTGTGACCATTCAAATGAAACCTCTTCGGCAGTTCTTTGGCATAGTACCATTTGTTTTTCAATATTTCACAAAATGAAATTTTGGGATTTTTCTTGAATTTTGATATTTAGCACTCTTGGGATAAGTTATAGGGTTTAAGCAGTTTGTATTCGAATTCGCAGTCGTAATTTTCATTTATCGAAGTCGCAAAGCAGTTCCGATCCTTCCACCAATGGCTGTTGGTGATCTTTGTATAAAATGTCTCTTGCTATAGAGTTGATAGCCTCATCAAGGTTAGCTGACTCCACAAAACGCATGCCATGTTGCCGAGCATACTCTTGTCCTCTTTTCGTTGTTACTTGCCTTGTTTCCGCGCACCAACAGTGAGATTTGCTTCCAAACAGCAGTTTTTTAAAGTCTTCTTCACTAGCGTGCTGCTCGATAATGCTCAGCCAATCACTGATGCGGTTGAAAGATGGTTCGTTGGTGACGTCATACACGAGGATAAAGCCAAGAGCATCGCGGTAGTAGCTGGTGGTTAGGGCCTGGGAACTAAAAAAAATGTAATTCACGAGTTAGATAGAGATAACAAGAGGACGGGAAGCTGGGGGTCAAGCATGGGAAGAGGGTTTTTTTTAATTTGAAAATTTTAATGAGATATAATACAATATAATACAATACAATACAATACAACCTACATACATAGATACGTTCATGAAGAAAAGAAGAAAAAAAATACATAAAATCATTACTACTTTTGAAGCATGGGAAGAGTCCAAACCCACGGGTGTACGGAGTGTGTTATGTCGACGGTTCTTCAATACACATGCACGGACAGATACGATTTGAAAATGCAGCCTTATGATCTGTACCATTGGTACAAATGGTAAAGGCAGTTGTCGATAGGTTAACCATTGGTAAACTGCATTTCATTAGGGGGACTTACAATATTTTCCCGTTGTGAGTAGCCAGCTTAGTGAAGGGTGAATTAGCTTTTAGATTGGTACCATTGGTACCATTGAAACAAATGGTAAAGACGCCCAATCGTTTGTCGATTGAAATATAACTGGGTACAGATTTTAGACATCTTGGTTTGAAGTGGTTATTGTTTGCCTTCTAGTCAGGAAAGAGATATAGATTTTTGTCACCAAGTTTTGGCTCAAAAAAAGGAGAAAATTGTCTGAGCGATTTAAGGTCGCCCTTGCTCTGTTGTTCATTAATAAATTCATAAGTTAAGTGTTATCTTTTGAAGCTTTATATCTCTGAAATTTGAACATTGATTCCGCTCATATCAGGGATATTAGGGATGATGGAATTAAATCATGAGCGTTATTTTACTGGCAGATCACACATTCAAGGTGACATTTCAAACTACTAAAGTTACAACAGCGATTTTGTGTCCAAGTTTACGGCTAGAGAAGCGTACTAAATTAAATGATTTTAGTTTTAACCTAAT
The DNA here is from genome assembly GCA_024195265.1 of Dendrophyllia cribrosa. Taxonomy (NCBI): domain Eukaryota; kingdom Metazoa; phylum Cnidaria; class Anthozoa; order Scleractinia; family Dendrophylliidae; genus Dendrophyllia; species Dendrophyllia cribrosa. The sequence continues at coordinate 15,204,856 of JAJLRJ010000004.1, forward strand.
GGGAAATCTTAACCACTTTTGTGTTACAACAAGCCGATTTCGCGAATTCAAGACTCGCTGGAAGTTACTGGCTTCTAAGAAAGTAGAAACGTGAAACTTGACTTTGAAACGTTCAATTTTCTTGTTGAAAGGCTTTTTATAAATCCCGCTTCTGTTGTAACACAAAAGAGTATACTACGTTACTTTACCTCCCTCGTCTATCAATTCCTAAAATTCTTAGCGACATATTAAACCAAAACAGTGAGTTTTTGAATTTGCACGAGTTCGCTCTAAAATTCAATCTTAATGTCCCTTTTACGACATACTATGGTCTGGTTAAAGCAATTCCAAATGAGTGGAAAGCCAATTTTAAAAGCCCAACTCCGAATTTTGAACACAATACACCAGTCAACACCCAGACAACTAGATATATTTACTCCTCTCTTTTAAAAGCTGTTTTCGTTCCTCCCACCGCTGAAACCAAAATTCTTCGCCACGGGTTCACAAAAAAGACCATCCAGAAAGTTTATCTCATGCCATTCGCCGTCACAAACGAAGTAAAAATAATCATGTTTCAACACAAAGTAATTCAAAACATACTCCCAACCCGCGTCTCACTCCATCGAGACGGCCTCCTAGAAAACCCTATATGCAACTTATGCAATGCCGAGAAACAAACTCTAGATCACCTGCTAATAAACTGCGCTCTCACAATCGATTTTTGGACCCTGTTTCAAAACTGGTGGTACCAAAAAACATGTGAAATAATAACGTTAACTACAAGCCATATACTTTACGGCTGGCATGATAGAACAAAGCATTGGCAAACACTAAACTATTGTCTATTAATTGCCAAATATTGTATCTTTTGCACAAGCCTTCGCGGAAACGTCTTAGATTTCGAATGTTTTATACTGAGTGTTCAAGAAAAACTTAAAATTCTTAAAGAAATAGCGACTACAAAAAAAGCACTTCCGAAGTATTATCGCACCTGGGCACCACTTCTCTAGTTTTTTACTTTACGTTTGTACATTTTTTTTTTTCTCGTATGTGTAAACTACGTAACTGCTACTGACACTGTAATAGTTAAATATCTTTGTAATAGCAAAATATCTGTGTATATTTCTGTTATTTTTGTTATTTGTTATTGGTTTCTTTAATAAAACTGTTAAAAAAAAAAAAAAAAAAAAAAAAAGAAACGTGAAACTTGACTTTGAAACGTTCAATTTTCTTGTTGAAAGGCTTTTTATAAATCCCGCTTCTGTTGTAACACAAAAGAGTATACTACGTTACTTTACCTCCCTCGTCTATCAATTCCTAAAATTCTATATCAGCGAGGAAAACTTGGACACAAAAATGCAGATTTTGCCGCTTCCGAAGACCATCCGAGTTGATAATGTATGACAACAACATGCGCTCGGTTCAAAGCTGTGAATTAATTATGATAATCCAGTGTTTCAGTGCACGTGCCGCAGAACTGAGAACAATGACATGGTAATTGATCGTGTACTTTTGGCGGTGTGCGAGTAAAAGGCAAGGTATAAATTAAAGTGGTAGAATTATATTTTTTGCATTTTTTTAAGCTTGCGAGATCTTAAATTGTTATTTTGCGTTAAATCCGTCCTTTTTTATTTTTCGTTTGCAGTCAACACTAATTGAAGAAACCAGAAACAGCAGGCAAAATTTTATTTTTAACAGAAATACAACAAATAACTTGAAAATTCTATTTAAAACAAATTGTTTAGTCTTGTGTAACAAAATAGCAGTTAACGCAACTGATAAAGAAGCCCTGACCTATTTTATCCATTGACAATATTTGTGAGAAACTATTTACATCAACACGCTTGTGAAATTAACGATAAAGACAAAATAGTCATGTTTAAAACAAAATGTCCCGCCGTTTCATTCAGTTTGGAAGACTTTTAAGCACTGTTTTTAAGCGTAAGCGTAATAGGTTTTAATTGTATGAAACCAGAAGCTTATCACGTATCTGTTATGAGCTTCTGATGAATATCAAAATATCTGCGGTACGTAGTTTAGCAGATATTTGCTTTCTGCACGTTCTGTATTTCGTATTCTCATTGTATTTTACAATGAAGTGTTTCAGTTACGTAATAGGTGTTAATTGCGTTTCTTATATATAAGTTGTTGTCAGTTTATGTTCTTCCTTCGGGTCTGCGACGCCACACGCTACTAAACTGTTCTTATATTTTTTATGTTGCGGACATTATTTTCATGTTGTTTTGTATGTGTTCCCCTTTTTCAGTGCGGGGATTATGGTCACTTGAGTGCTACATGCGTGAAGTCTACGCCGGATTCTTCAAAGAGCAGCTCTCGACGTGATTGACTAGATGGCGACTTGTCGAACCCTGACGAAGTTGAGTATGATTTAGTTCATTTATTGTCTGGTTGCGGTGACGAGTTTAGCGGGGAAGACGGAAACAGTGGCGTTAAGGGTCGTTTGCTATCTTCATTTAACTTTTGGGAAGAGTCTTTAGACGCGCCAGATTTTGTCCTTGATATGATTAGGCGTGGTTATAGATTGCCATTTGCCGAGTACCCCTCGCAGTGTTTTTTGAAGAATAACAGATCCTCGCTTCAGCACCCGGATTTTGTCGCCGAGGCAATTAGTGCGCTTCTAAGTAATGGTTGCATTGTAGAGCACGCAGTCCCCCCGTTCTGCGTTAATCCTTTGACAGTTGCTGAAGGGAAGAAGTTGCGTCTCGTTATTGATCTTAGGCATGTTAACAATTATTTAGTTAAGCCTAAATTCAAGTACGAGGATTTGCGCTCGCTTTCTCAAGTTCTTGACGAGGGGCACTGGTTTTTTACCTGGGACCTCAAATCCGGTTATCATCACGTTGACATTTGTCTTGAACACCAGAAATACCTCGGATTTGCCTGGCCTTTTTCCGGCGTTGTCAGATATTTTACCTTTACAGTTCTTCCTTTCGGGCTCAGCAGCGCTTGCTTTCGTTTCACCAAGTTAATGCGCCCGTTAGTTACCCGTTGGCGCTCAATGGGGCATAACAGTTTCATTTATTTAGATGACGGTTTTGGTAGTCTACCAGGCAAATGTTCTGCTGCAGCAGCTAGCTTGATTCAACGTAAAGAACTTTCTTCCTCCGGTCTTCTTTGTAATGAGGAAAAGTCTCACTGGGATCCAATGCAAATCGGTGAGTGGCTAGGCTTCGTGATTGATACCATTTCAATGTCTTTCCGGATTCCTGGTAAGAAAGTCCTCAAACTTAAAGGCTTGTTAGATTCTGCGATTCAGGACGGATTCTCTTCATTTCGCGAGCTTGCGAAAGTAGCAGGCACTATCATTTCAATCGCGTTAGCTGTTGGTCCAATTTCTCGTCTTTTGACCAGGCAAATGTACTTCGCCATTGAAACTAGATCGACATGGGATGACATTATTCATTTTCCTCCCAGTCTTCTACAGGAGCTGAAATTCTGGTATTGCAACATCGACTGCTTGAACGGCTATTCTATTAGGCCACCGTTAGCCACGCATACCGTTGTATTTTCCGACGCTAGCGACGTAGCATTCGGAGGATTTTCGGCTACTTTAGACGGTTCCGTCGTTAGCGGCGTGTGGGAGACCGAGGATATCGGCCAAAGCTCTACGTTTCGCGAACTGAAAGCCATTTTTTACGTGTTGCTTTCTTACGTAGCTCAGTTAAAGCACAAGAGAGTTAAAGTTTTCACTGATAACCAGGGCGCCGCCCGCATAGTTGCCGTCGGAAGCTCCAAATCCCACCTCCAGGCTCTTGCTATGGATATTTTCAATCTTTGTCTTGCTAACAGCATCGTTCTCGAAGCTCAATGGATTCCAAGGTCTTTAAATGAACGAGCGGATCTTCTCAGCAGATTTATTGACAAAGACGACTGGTCCATCAACCCTTCCGTTTTTCGACTTGTCGACGCTAAGTGGGGCCCTCACTCAATTGATCGTTTTTCGTCCTATTACAATGCCCAGCTTCCTAGGTTCAATTCTAAATTTGCCTCCCCAGGTTGCAGCGGCGTGGACGCCTTAGCTCAGGATTGGCGAGATGAGAACAACTGGGTTTGCCCTCCCGTGGGTGCCATTGTGCGGCACTTTGATCGTCCCACAATGGCCTTCAGCCTATTTTTGGCCTTTTTTGCGCGAGAGTTCCTCTCAGTTCAAGTCTTTTGTTACAGGCGTGTTTGGGCTTCCTTGTATTGAAGACCTATTGTTGGAGGGTCCCGGCCAGGAGCAGATTTACAAATCGCGTCCGTCGGTGTTCAGCGGTTGCCCGAAATTTAAAATGTTAGCTTTGAGGATAGATTTTAGGTGAGCTTTGCCATTTTTGTTTCCCCTGACGGCTCGTTACTGTCGGTCTCGTGCGTTAATGTTTTGTTTAGCCCCGGTTTTTTCATCGTGCTGTTATGTATTTTTGCCTGATTTGGCAGTGTTATTTTGCCTGATTTGGCTGCGTCTTTTTGCCTGATTTGGCAGCGTCTTTTTTCGCCTGATTGGGCGGTGTTATTTTAGCTGCTTTGGCAGCGTCGTTTTGCCTGTTTTTGGCAGCGCCCTTTTTTGCCTGTTTTGGCAGTGTTTCTTTGGCTGTTTTTTATTTAGTCGGTCTACATTGGGTTTATTCTGTTGTATTTTCTTTTGTTTTTCGCAGCATTACTTTGCCGATCCAGTTCGGCCTACGTTTGTTGTTTCCTATAACTTTTCGCTTTTTTGCCCTAGTATTGTTTTGAATGATCCGACATCATATTATTTCTTTTGTTTTTCACCTTTTTTCTTGTTTTCTTTTGTTTTATTTTTAGATGTTCTCCAATCCGAGATTTGGCGTGAAGCGAATTCTTTGACCGACGAATCTTTACGAAAGCTTGTTCCAGACCTTCTTCATTTACAGATCGAGTCCAAGGCCCCTTCCACAGTTCAGAAATACAAATCTGGTTGGATCAGATGGCGTAAATGGGCAGAATCAAAGATTGGAGTTCAAGTCATTCCGGCGAAGCCGTTGCACATTGCGCTTTTTATTAGTGAGCTTACTGCTATTTCTGTTTCTAATAATACTGGTATATCTCCTATTGAGTCAGTTGTTTATAGTATTAAGTGGGGTCATAGTCTGGCCGGTATGAGAATGCCCCACTAGTCACCCCCTTGTTGAGTCGTCCTTAGAGGGTGCGAGACGAAAGCTCGCTCGTCCAGTTCAGCCCAAAGAGCCTTTATCTCTTGATGTAGTTTTAAGGATCGCTGATCATTATATTTCCAGTGGTTCGCTTGCCGTTATTCGTTTTCTTTTTGTCCTCTTGGTTGGCTTTGCTGGGTTTTTTCGTATAGATGAAATTGGCACCTTGACAGTTAAGGATGTCTCTATTTGTGACGAGTACATGAAAGTTTTCATTTCGAAGCGCAAAAACGATCAGCACAGAGAAGGGCATACGTCCTTTTTAGCAAGGTCCCATAAGTCTACTTGCCCAGTTTCTATTACCGAAAAGTTACTTAAGCTTTTACCTTCTACTAGTGATTCATCTTCGCCCCTTGTTAGGCGAATCGTTAAATCTAAGTCTAAAGAGTGTTTTCATGCTTGTAAGGGAGTTTCGTACTCAACGCTCAGAGACCAGTTTAAGAAATACGTTAAGCCATTTGTAGATGACATTGCTCGTTACAGCACGCATAGTATTAAGTCTGGTGCCGCCTCAAATCCTGCATGCAGGAGTGTTTCTGCTGATCTGCTGGATATGCATGCCGGTTGGAAATGTGCCACTTCAAAGAACAGATACATTAAACATACCGTAAGCGACCGCTTAAAAGTTGCACAATCTATAGCTCTTTAGTTTTTCGTTTAGTTTGTTACAATTATTTAGTTTAATAGCAGTCTCGGCGGGGGACTTAAGTCGTGCCTGGCCCGCCCCAGATTTCCTATCCTTTTTTTCCCACGGGGTTTTTTATGGTAGGTTTTTTCTGGCCACCCTGGCACGGCTTACTCTATTTATCGTTTTTTCATTTCTATTTTTGTACTAGTTTTTTGCATTATCTTAATAAAGTGGCGTTATGGCGTACACACAGGCCATAATCCAATATTCTCAGTGATTTACTGTGTTTGTTTCATATATATACATTTGAGGTTAGTGCAGAAACTATATATACTATAGTGAAACTATAGTTTACTTGTATGAAACCAATGTATACGCTACATTCAAACAAGAAGGAAGAGGAGGTTTTAATTTGAATTACTTGTCAAAATAGACCGCTTCTGAAACAACAAGCGCTTAATCGCAATTTTTATGGTTTGTGATTATATTAGAAATGCACAAGAATATCGTGCCACAAGGTTTGAATTACATAATTTATCGAATAAATTATTAAGAATAACTTAAAAAATATATTATAAATATGAGCAAGGGTCCTGCGCGACCTTAAGGTACGTTTCAAGAAGTGGACCATACACCCTCAATAAACATTTTTAGAAGTACACTTCACCCCCACCCCTAATGACCATTACTCTGATAATAGTTAATCGATTAACTATGCTCTGATACCTAATGACTCGATTTAGCGCCCTTTTTCCAGTAAGCGCCCCAACACACACACTCCTTGAGTGTCCCCACACTCCTTGAGTGTCGTTTTGTTAATTAGCTCCCCCTTGAATGTTGTTTTTAGCGCACGTTATCCCTGCAACTGAATAGGTGCTTCATTCAACATGGCATCGAATCGCTGTCATTTAGCTCATTTTTCTTTGTTCTTTTCAGGGGAATATATCACATAACCCCGTTCATTACAGTGTCTAAAAAGCTGGGTGTGGCTTTGATTGTAACAGGGGAGAGGCGGGGCTGAAAACAATAGCTGATAACAATAGCAAAACAAAGGATTATATATTCCCCTCGTCATGTTCCCTCCAACATATTCCCCCGACATATTCCCCTCGACATATTCCCCTCGACATATTCCCCTTGCCTTAGTCTCCTCGACTTATTCCCCTCATAATAGAATAACGCAAACGGGAAGACAAAATAGGGCATAACAAGGAAAACACTCTAGCATCGGTCAATATTTTTTGGTTACATAAAAAGACAACTTCATCAATCTTTTTCCTACGTAATTAACTTACCGGTCGCGACCAAAAAGCGAAATGTTAATAACATTATTCGATGGTATCGTACCTCGATTCAGGTTTCGAGTCTTCAATAATGTATGACGCCTTGTTTTACGCTTGAACCTGAATATGTTTCCGCCGGTTCCCTTGGAAAACACACCGCAACCACTCCATTGATCTTCGAAAGATAAAAGCGGGCAGTTGGGCCATGACGAGACCACGAGTACTGTTCATACATTTTCTTCTCTCTCTCTCTCCCTCCTTCTACTCATAACGAAGCAACGTGCTCAATGCAAATTTGACAAAAGCAAAACATGTTTACCGTCTCGCTTGGTCATGTGCCGTGATCCCAATGCGGCCTTGCGGAATCATGCTTTTTGCATTTGAATTGAACGGAATGTTACTCTCCGAAAAATTAATAGTTTCTTTGCTTTAGAAAACCTCACAAGGTGAAAAATCAGCATGTTATTGACCTGTCCCTTGGGGATATGTGATATATTCCTCTCGCGGTGTTCCCTCGGGCGTACGCCACAAGGGGAATATATCAGATATCCCCTCGCCCCTGGTCAATAACCCTTACATACAGGGAAGATATCAATGACGTCACCAATTGTTATTTATGTGCCAACCAGAACCTTATTGGCTGCCGAAACAAAGGGTTCTTTTGTTCCAGTGGCTGGCACATTTGAATAACAAAAAGAATGTTTGTAAACAGATATCATCCCTACTACCGAATTGCAAACAAATCGGTGTCTCGACATTTATTTCCATGTGAGAGCACAACTCCTTCAAACGCAAGATCTCTTCTTCAAATGTTTGGATTATTGCTTGGCTGGTCGTTAAAATAATCCCGGGATAACCTTGCACGTTGTTCTGACTATGCGAATTGTACATTTTCCGTCATTGTTCATAGTTATTGAAGACAAGTGCGCCCCCCCCCCCCCCCTCCCCACCTTAATAAGCACCCTCCCTTGAGCTACCTTGGCGGTAAACACATTTAAGCGCTTTTTTAGAATTAACGTAATTTTTAGAATTTAACGCAATTTCCAGCTTTAAGAAGGGAGTGAGGGATTTTCTATCCACAAGACAGAAATGATTTATTTATTTAATTGGTTTTAATTTCCAGCTTTTCAATATTAAGTTGGATATTAAGATAAATCGTTATCTCATGCAATATTTACATTTTATATAATTACACTTTATTAATTGAGTAATTTATACCTATATTTATTGTATAAGGTGGTCTGCCTCGTATGGTGTCCATGACTCTTTTGCTGACCATCCTTATGGCCTTACTATTCATCTTTAAATTATTTATTATTATTATTATTATTTTTTATTTATTTACTTATTTATTATTTTTTTCTTCTTCTTCTCTTATTCTGTAAGTATTGCTATTAAATTGTAACAAATAAATAAATAAGTATATAAATAATAAGTATATGTGTTTGTAAGCCAGAAGATCAAACAACATCTGAAATTGCGCGAAGTTAAACCGCCGCTTGTTAACCAACAATGTGTTGTTTACAAATTTAAATGTGACCTGTGTGATTCAGGTTATGTTGGTTTCATACGACGGCATTTACATCAACGCCTGGACGAACACAGACACACGTCTTCGTTTATTGGCAAGCATTTTCGTGATAAGCATTCCTTTACACCGGATGATCTCACCAAGAATTTCACCATCCTTAAAAAATGCAAGAACAAGTTTGACTGTCTCGTCTATGAGATGTTTTTTATTCACGAACTGAGACCAAGTCTCAATGTCAAAGTGACTCAATTCGTGCGAACGTTTTTACATAGTTTTAATTATTTCTTATTGCATGCTTTTATTGTTAGTTTTTAAAACCCCGTTTTTCATATTTCACTTCTTTGTTCAACCATATATTTAGTACTTATGTAAATTCTTATCCTCATTTTTGCTTGATATAATGACCGTAGAACGGTCGAAACGTCGCGTTTTAATCCCACTAGTTTTTACTACTAAACTTTTTAAAAAACCTTTACTTATAACAAATAAGTAGCATTTGAATAGGGTGATAACTTCGCGATATCAAAAAGCATGCAGCTAATAAAGCCAAAACAATAAAATGCTCAATTAGTACAGATATTGTTTGTACTCATTACCTTATGTCGCGACAGATTTTAATAAAAAGAACCTGTTCTGTGATGCAAATTCGCTATTCTCAAAAATTAAGGGGTCTAATATTCCTTCATTAAAACATTCTTGACAGGAGTTAGGAGACTGGGGTTCGATTCTTCGCCAGTGGACCATATTTTCAAATAGTATGTTATATCGTGTCTTCATACGTTTATTTGTTTGTTTTAATTTCTTGCCTCTTCTGAGGACCCACTGGCTAGCTACGGCTGTTTGAAGCTAAGTGTGTGTTGACAATGTATGTCGCTCTTGTCTTTGCAAAGTTTATCACTGTCTTTATCAAAATATGACAAAACAATAATAATAACAAAATCGTTTCTAATATAATGTAGTCTAGGTGTTATTTGCAATCATAAATTGAAACCCAAAAGAAGTACTGCAATCTTAACCACTAACATCACAGCACTACGCGCGATTAGCCAGACCTGGCCCCCGGGGGGGGGGGGGGGGGGGGGACTCCCATATAAAAATGACGGGGGTGCTCGTCGGAAATTTTCGAAAAACACCCTAAAAGGTACCAGAATCTCGTTTGATGGGCGTGGCTCAAAATAATTTTTACCCCTAAGAGGTACCAATTCTAAAACAACACGTGTTATATTCTGTCATATTTTTTCGGCTCATACCCTAAAAGGTACCGCGATAATTCTAACCGTAGTCATCAGTTTAGATTTTAGTACCCTAAGCGGTGCCAATCTCTAAATTTTGACCCCTAAAAGGTACGACGAGCACCCCCGTCATTTTTATATAGGAGTCCCCCCCCCCCCCCCCCCCCCCCCCCCGGGGACCTGGCATGATTAGCGCTCAAGACTGGAAAGCAGCCGTGCATAGCTGTTTCGTCCATGTTTGGACTCGTCATCACGGCGTAGCAACCACACATATATCTGATATATGCTGCAAGTCGTTCTAGAAAAGAACACTGAAGAGCGACGATCGATCATGATATCGATCATAAGACCTCCAGTCTTACATTCACCCCTTTAGCATCTATTTGAGGGCCACTGCGCATGCTCCGTTTCCAGCTTTATTATGTCTCTCGCCCCAGTCGCTCGGGGGCTCAGTTGCTTCTCCCCCCAGACACTATCCCCGGATGATGTCGATGATAATTAGTGATAACAAGAAATCACAACGGTTCTTGACAATAAACATTTCTCTAAGTTTACTTACCTTTCTTGACCTGTAATGTTCCATATTTGTAATTTGATTTTCTTTCTATCTGAAGATTTAAAATCGAAGACGGGTGTGAGATGAGGTGTCCGGCATTAAATAACGAGCAATGCGCGAACTTTAGGACTGTCACTGACAGTTTGTGTTTCCTGACCGGGCGCGACCACTGAACAATATACAAATCAAGCTACAAGCACATCAGTATTATATATGTGTTTAAATTTTGAACTGTTTGCAAATCATTAATAACGGGACATCGGAAATACAATGATGTGACAACAGATGGAGCTGAATGAAGATGCACATTAATATCATCACTGTCTCTGACTTACCGATTTCAACAGTCTTTTTCAGAAATTCTGGTCCAATGGTCGACGTAGAAGATGAAGTCTCAAATGGCGGAGGCAACAAAGCAGATTTACCTACTTCCGTATCTCCAACAAGCAGGATTTTAAAGAGCAAATGATAATTCATCTCCATTCTCGTGCTGTGCCTTCGTTCCCGTTCAGTGAACCCGATAAGTTGCGATTAGTGTCAAAATAAACAGACGATCCAGTGGAGCGAATCCACGTGTTGATCTTGAGCAGCGATCGTCACGACAACTCGTCAGTTTTGGATCGTTCACTTCAACCACTAAAACCGTTCCCGAATTTTCACAGTGTTGTTAGCGAATATTGTTTTCTTGTTTTTACGCTCAAGTAGACACAAACAGTGCGAGTTATATCTTTTGTCTTGTATTACAAACATCCGCAGCAGATGTTTTGTCCTTATCGGTCCTCTATCATAATAAATGCTATTAAAGTAGAATTTTTTGCCGATCCGACTTATAGTCTATCTCTCGACATGTTTAAGGTTAATTCCTGACTCGACTAATCGCATAGGAAACGCAAATAGCTATAAGGGATTAATAAAAATAAACATGGTAATTATAAATGCAAAAAAAGGGGAGGTCATTTTGTAACGCCTGGCATGATCACGGCACCGTGTCAGGATTTTATAAGACAGCTCTTTCTTGGCCTCGACCCTGTCTCTACATCTTTAAAAACTTAACCATACTAATTAAACCCACATCTCTGTTTATTGAAAAAGTTGTTTGTTCTATTTATTATCCCGGGCATCTGGATCAGCGAGACTTGAAAAAAGAAAATGCCCGGGCCTAAAGAAATTAGAACAGTATTTTAAAATTAATTTGTAAAGAGAAGTATGACCCGGCATTGCTCGGAAACAGAAGGATAATAAAGGAACGAATCGGATATCGGCTGAAATAGATTGGACCAGTTTCATAAAAATAAAGCTGTTTACACGAAAGCTACGAATCGGCTAAAATGTTATACAGGTTCCTATCATTAATGTTCGGAAGCTTAGCTGGGTTAGGAAGTCTTTTGACACGGGTTGTTGATAAATACAATAAATATTTGACGGCCAGCCTTTGCGTTGGAGTCAAACAGAACAATGTGCGTGATCGGTAACTAACTGGAACGGCACGTATGTAAGCGTTTGCGTGATGTTCGAAGTGACAGGTGTATCAGAGTGACATATATTTGACAAAAGTAGGAAAAAGGTTTCAGGTTTTCACTTCATTCGTAAACTCAAAGACCCTTCCCAAGTAAGTGACTCAGTTAACGAAGTTTGGGTGATCTTGTCGTCACATTTTGGGCTTTTCTTTAAGTTTAATCACAAGCACTCAGCGCTAGTGTTGTTAAAACTTCCATCTGTTAAGTACAGCAAAATCCTACTCTAGATAATTTTCATCCTTTTATTCATGTAGAATTTAGGCGCCGTCACTTGATTCTAACTCGAGAAGGTCAGTTTATAATGTTCACCGATTTTAATTAGAAGCTATATTTATTCTTATACCAATGAAATGTATTTTATAATTTCAGAGCGGCTTTTACTGAGTGGTTGTCAGCTTTGTGATTGGTTAAGAAAACTCGCGCCACTTTCAGCCGGCGCGCTTGTCGACGTCTGCGTCTGTTGTCATTGGCCAGGATGATTTTGGCGGCGACTTTGGTCTTGATTGAAACCTACCGTTCAATGACTTTACTTATTCGCATGATATCGGTTAATTTACTTAGGTTCTTTTTTGTTTCAATACTGTTTAGTTATTATTTCCCGGCAATATTTAACATGCAAAGAAAACTCAACACTTGCTGAAGTATATGGGATTTAAGGTCTAGAATGGCCGTTTGTAAGGCAGAAATAAAGGAAACAGGAAACCGCGCAGCTAAAATGATGTGCTGCATGTTTACACAATAAATATTTTGCGGTGACGGGCGGCTTGGAGTCAAATACGCATGCAGAGCAAAATTCACGCTGAACGTTTGGGTTTACACGCCAGCGTGTGCCGGATTGAAAAGACAGGAACGAAACCCAGCTTTATTTGTTCCGTTCCATTCGGGGACCGTAGGCGCTTAACGCGTCCTGATCGATACACCCGGCGTATCACATCGAATGAAATCGAACAAACGTTCCATCGAACTCAATCGAACTCCGTCGAACGAAAGAGTTCGATGCAGTTTGGCCATCGAACGAAATCGAACACAAAACTTTTTTGTGAGTTCGATGCCCGAACCAAATCGAACTAAATCGAATAAAATCGAACGGTCATGGTTCGATTTTGGTCCGATTTAGTTCGGAAATCGAACTTTGAGCTAAAATACAAAATAAAGAGTCTAAGGTCGATCCGATGAACGCGTAAAACTTTAACCTATTTTCGTAGAAACGGCATATTATTATGATGTATTGTTGCACATGACAGAAAAGATGCTCGCCTTGACTTATTCTAAACGTAACTTTATGGAGTTACCGGTACTTGTGTTCTTCTCAGAGTTGCACACAACATCTTTCGAACCAGAAACAAATTCCGACTGCACCAGGGCTGGAATTAAATTTCGCACCGCGACACAAGCAGTGGCGTACAAAATGTCGATGATTAGGCGGAAAAGTAGAAATACAATCATTACAATTTTTTCGTATTGCTCGAGAGTATTTAGCAGCCTGGATCAATTTACGTACTTGTCATCAAGAGTTCGAAAATCGAACGTTCGATTTTGTTCGATTCGCGTTTTTCTTTCGTTCGATGACCGAACTCCATCGAACAAAAGAGTTCGATTGAGTTCGAAAACCGAACGTTCGATGTGATACGCCGGGCGATACAGCACAGGTAGCCTGTTCCAGGCGTTAACATTGTGACGCCGGCAGCTAAAAATTCTTGGAGAATCTATGTAAAAATGACGGAGGTTCTCGTCGTACCTTTTAGGAGTCAAAATTTGTAGATTGGTACCGCTTAGGGTGCTAAAATCTAAACTGACCACCATGAGAGTTATCGCGGTACCTTTTAAAGTATATAACAGAATATCACATGTGGTGTTTTAAAATTGGTACCTCTTAGTGGGGTAAAATTAAAAATACATTTGAGTCACGTCCATCAATCGAGATTCTGGTACCTTATAGGGTGTTTCTGTAAAATTTCCAACTGGCACGCCCGTTATTTTTGTATGTGAATCCCCTCTCCGGGCAAAAACCCGGCGCGAGAACGAGCGGGAGAAGCGAGAGGAGACTGGAGAGAGAGGACTCTCTTTTCGCTCCATTCCACCTACGTCAGCACTCGCAAAATTTTTCCTTCTTGCGCGTTGTCGCGCCGCCTTTCCTTTGCTCCCCACTATAAAAACTGCGTCAATAGATTATAATAGAGAATTTAACGTGGTTGATATTCTTAGCATGATATCGGTGTGCCCTGCAGATTTAAGGCGGGACTCAACCTAACCTTTGAGTGAAATTTTAAGAGGTTTAAAGAAGGAATAAAAGAAAGAAAAAGAGTTTTGGAACACCAACAGACTGTTGATACCCTGACTCGTCCGCAGTCGTCTCTCTTGGCAAGACGCGGGAGACGCGCACGGGGGATTGACACGGAACGAGGAACGAGAGACGCGCGACCGAGGGATGCGCGACTCCTTGCGCATCGGTAAAGCTCTAAGGCCTTTGCATAAAAACAGGGTGATTATAAGAAAAAGTTAGTAGAAAGTTACCAAGGATCAAGTGAATCAGAAGAAACCGACTGGGTATTTTTACTTATTTTCCACCTAGTTCAGTTTTCTTTGTTCTTTTCAGGAGAATATATCACATAACCCCGTTCATCGTAGTCTGAAAAGCTTGGTGCGGCTTTGATTGAAACGGGGGAGAGACGGGGCTGAAAACAATAGTTGATAAAAATAGCAAAACAAAGGATTATATATTTCCCTCGTCATATTCCCCCCGTCATATTCCCCTCGTCATATTCCCCTTGCCTTAGTCCCCTAGTAATAGAATAACACAAATGGGAAGGCAAAATAGGGCTTAACAAGGAAAACACACTAGCATCAGTCAATATTTTTTGTTTACATAAAAAGACAACTTAATCAATCTTATTCCAACATAATTAACTTGCCGGGTCACAACCAAAAAGCGAAATGTTGATAACATTATTCGATGGTATCGTACCTCGATTTAGGTTTCGGGTCTTCAATAGTGTATGACGCCTCGGTTTACGCTTGAACCTGAATATTTTTCCGCCGGTTTCCCTTGGAAAACACACCGACATCCACTCCATTGATCTTCGAAAGATGAAGGCGGGTAGTTGGGTCATGGCGAGACCACGAGTACTGTTCATACATTTTCTTCTCTCTCTCCCTCCTTCTACTCATAACGAAGCAACGCGCTCAATGCAAATTTGGCAAAAGCAAAACATGTTTACCGTCTCGCTAGTGTGCCGTGATCCCAATGCGGCCTTGCGGAATCATGTTTTTTTGCATTTGAATTGAACGGAATGTTACTCTCTGAAAAATTAATAGTTTCTTAGTTTTAGAAAACCTCACAAGGTGAAAAATAAGCATGTTATTGACCTGTCCCTCGGGGATATTCCCCTCGCGGCGTTCCCGCGGGCGCGCCCTCTGGTACGCCACGAGAGTATTATATCACATATCCCCGAGGGACAGGTCAATAACCCTTACAAGTTAAGTTTTATTGTCTCGAGCCTTTAGGCGAGAAAAAAAATACTAACAAGTAAAAATGCCCAGCCGTATTACATAATTAAAATAAATTGTTTATTATACGACAATAATCTTCCCCATAGTTAATAGAACAAACTGGTTATGAAGCTCATCAAATTTCAAAAAGAGTGTACAAAGCTGCTTTGTTTTATGTTGAACGAACCGTGACCCTGCACATCGTTTTGTTTAACGTGTGAGCCCAAATGTTTCTACTGGTCAGTTGCTCATATGCATTTCAATACCTTTTGTGTTTTGTGCAGGGTCAAGGCAAACGAACAAAAGAAATGGAGAACAAAAACATATAACAAAGGACTGACTGAGTTTCATAACCAGTTTGTTCTATTAACTATGTCTTCCCCGACCAAGTCTAAGTTTTTAATAGTGTTTATTCTAGCGCGGTCTCAGAAGGATGTAACTAAGTGTCATGTAACAATGTGTCATGTAACAATGTGTCGTATAATAATACTGAAGCTGGGATTTCAGCCATCGCAGAAAAATAAATCATATCTCGACACATGTGAAGATATCAATATTATCTTCACTGTGAAGAGGGAAGATATCGATATCTTTACGTTAGCTGCCATGTTTGCCCACGAGATTAAAGGGGTCGGTCTATAATCGAAACACCTTTGGATTTTCATCGGACATCTTCGGTAATCTTCGCGAAACGATCGGAAACGTTCGTCCAACCTTCGGAAAGTATTCGGAGAATTTTCGTAAGTATTCGGAATCTTTGAGAAATATTCGGTAAATTGTTTAAAACTTAGTGATTAGTGTCTTTTATATAATAAACAAAATAATACATGGTTGCTTCACGAGTTGAACACTCAAAGTTAAATTTCATATCTCCGCGCAGTGTATGCATTTATGTTCCCAGTCTTTGCAAAGCCGTAACATCAGGACTGAAAGATATAAAGATCTTGCAAGTTACTGGTTATACAGTCGAACTTGTATATAATGGCCTTGTAGTAAGCGGACTCCCTGCCATTTTTCATAGTCCCGAATTTTCGCCCATACAAACTTTAATTATTTGTATTTGCTACCTGCTTTAAACGGTCACCTCTATTAAGCTGTCGCGGCCAACCTTTAGCAGTTCACCATGTTTGTCTATCTTTGTTATTTTTACCAGTATAACTAAAGCGGCCACACTTGAATGGAAAGCAAAAACCACATATCATTTTACGATTTTATTTCGCTTACAAAGGATCTATCATATTCGTTCTGTCGTTCGTCCTTTCATTAGGGTGGGAATAAGGTTTAGAGGCAGTTTTGTCAGTAGCATCCGCCGCAGTTACAAGACAGAGATGGCTTGACCGTATTATTTTTAGCTTGAATAAGTAGTGTATACAGTAATCCTATACGTTAACAAAATTGACATTTAACCACGCCCACATAGTATTTTTAATGAATCTGTACTAAGCGGCCAAGCTGTATTGAGGTCCCCGGCGGGGGTGGCCGCTTAATACAGGTTCGACTGGTACGTCTGGTACCCACTTATATCTCCAGCCAGGGTGGTGTTTACACTTGGTGCCCAGCCAAAGTGCCTGGATACCGGCACAAAACTGGTTGTTGTTCAGACAAATGGTGTCTAATTTTAAGTTCTGTTCACATTTAAGTGTATTAGCAGTGTATATATCTCACTACTCACGACACAAAATAAATGACAAATAGAGACCGAACTTAGCATGCATTGTCCATCTCGTGCAATTGCAACGACATTTCGCGATTTTCTTTCATCGAATCACTAATCGGCTTCAATTCGGACATTTACTATTTTTTTTTTTATTATCTACCATTTTGAAAAGTGAAATTGGAGCATTGAATTGTAAGGAAAAAAAACAAGTAAGAGCAGGAGAGAAAAGGAATGTGGGTAAAGTGCTTGAGCATTGACAAAAATCGTGTGTAGACTGGTGGCCATGCCCGATTCAGTGCCCGCAGCAAACCTTTTTTGTCTAACGCGGAAACAACACGACCACAGAAATCAGGCTTGAACCACCGAGCCTGATTCAGAGCGCGCTGACTCAGGCACCAATCTACCGCTAAAACCGCAAAACTACTATTTAGAGTGTCCATAGTTAATAGAACAAACTGGTTATGAAGCTCATCAAATTTCAAAAAGAGTGTACAAAGCTGCTTTGTTTTATGTTGAACGAACCGTGACCCTGCACATCGTTTTGTTTAACGTGTGAGCCCAAATGTTTCTACTGGTCAGTTGCTCATATGCATTTCAATACCTTTTGTGTTTTGTGCAGGGTCAAGGCAAACGAACAAAAGAAATGGAGAACAAAAACATATAACAAAGGACTGACTGAGTTTCATAACCAGTTTGTTCTATTAACTATGGAGTGTCGTAAAACAAAAACCAAACTAATAATTCTGGCCAGTCACATCAGACGCAGACAGTTCAGTGAACCAATCAGAACTCAAAGCAAATACCATGTCGCCAACGCCAAGGGCGGGAAAACGCGTACAAGCTAGTCACGATTGGTCGTGGTTTTACTTCTGATTGGTTGAGAAAGTGGCACGAGATTTTTTAGCCAATCACAAAGCTTAGCAATGCAATCGTGAAATTACTTTCGAAACTCAATTAAAAACGCTTTATCATAATTGTACTAACGGTGTATCTCCACAACTCCTTGCCCAGTTTAGGATAATGGTCAAAACGATTCTGTTCGGACAGAATCCAACCGCTCCCCAAAATGACTGGTGCTCTCTTCGTGTATTCTCCCCCACTCCCCCCACCCTCGCCTCCACTTTGGTGGTATAGCCCCCACTCTATCAAGAGTAAAATCTGAGGATAAGATAACAACCTCCCTGTGCCGTTCTTTTGGAATGCAAGCTTCATGCACAAAAGTCTCATGTCAAATTTTCAGGTCAACATTAAAGTTTTGTCCAAGTGTTAGGCTTATCAGATAGGTGGTGTTTTGCCGATAGCCCTCTTAACCTTACAAAAGGTAGCTCCGCCTCCAGTATAGTTATTATGACCACTTTTACACTTCCTTTATTCTTCTTCTACTGCAGTGACTATATCGGCGTTTGAACAGAAAATTTCAATATTTATCCGAGCCATGCTAGACTTTTTGTTGTGCTGTTAACTTGTCTTGGCACCTTATAAAGACGCCCCTATGGTATTTATAACGCGATCTACTTTCTTCATAGGATTTAATTGTTTTATTTCGTTTAATTTTTATCGTTATAAGCAGTCGTTATATGACGGCAACTTTTCAAGTGACCCAAGGCCTGAATAGACTCCTTAAACAACCCCCAGCAGAGATTTAAGAGCACCTTGATAAAGCTAGTATCCGGCCCGCTTGTAAAGTTTGAATTTCAAAAGTAAACTTTTTGTCTTGTTTGACCAGATGACGTCACATAATGTACTTTTTCAAATGGGGTACGTTTGCACTTGAAAGAAGGACCCTTATCCATCAGTGTAATTCCGCTTTTTTAGGGTTGAATCCGTTCTATATGTTGTGAGATATCTGTTATGTCACGTGGCCTTGGATGCGATTAAAAGGTGGGATTATCAAGGCCTAATTACCAAGAATGGCCGATCCAGGCTCCATCGTAAGGAGGGGGGAAGAAGGGGGAGAGGAGAGGAGGGGGAGGGGGAGGGGGAAGGGGGGAGGGGGAAGGGGGGAGGGGGAGGAGGAAGGGGGAGGGGGAGGAGAAGGGAGGGGGAGGGGGTCGGCCCCTTTGGATCTCTCCCCTTGATCCTCCACTGAAAGGATCAAACAAGATGAATATAAACTAGAATGATTCTTCTTCAAATGAAAATATGCTTAATTAACACATTTGAGTTCGTGTTTTTTGTTAGCTGATCCAAGCTCATAGTCTTTAAACTTTGATGATTTGATTATTTGCTCTATTTCTGAAACTGGTCACAACCTTCTTATCATAATGATTTATACATCATAGTCATTGTCAAAACATTTTACGATTCCTGATCATAAAAGAAATTCATGATCGTGCACAAAGTCCCAGCTAACTCTCCCAGCAGTTGGCGAATCTCCTCAGAGAACTTTGCGTTTGGTGATCTCTCGTCAAGTCTTGATTTGAGCTTATCTAAGAGCGCAGTCACCCGCTGGAAACAAGGCACTCCTTCCTTGACCAAAATCTGTACAGTACGATCAAACTCGCTGCTCGGTATCATAGCTGTTTTGATGTTGGCACAGATTTCTTTTGTGTTCCTCATATGAGGCACGCCCTGACTGAATCTTACCACTTTCTTAAAGTCCTCGTCCCATTTCAAGACCACATCCAGGATAAAATGCAGGTCTTCAAGTTGTTGCTGCATTGTATCGTACTGTTTGTCCAGTTCTCTGATTTGTGATTTAAACAGCTTGGTGCTTTTATTAATGGAAGTTATCGATAACTTTTCGATGCGACTCGTCAGTTCTCTATTCTCGTTGTTAGCTACGGCGGCCATGTCTGTGAGAGAAGAAATAATCAGCGTTAGGTTAGATGGCGATGCATGTACAGCCCGGGCCAAGTTCTGTAATGAACACGAGAATCTTCGTCAGCTCAAAATATTTGATAGCACGCTGACAGTGCATGAAGGTGAGAAGTCAAACTGACCGGCAAGAGTGAGATGAGAGTACCCATCGACTCTAATGAAAATTTGATCGCATTCAACTCCTCGAGAGCTCAGGAAAGTCGCCGAAAGCGCGCGGGACAGTTTCCCCAACTTTCGTTCTTATTTGACTCGAGCTTAATACACTGTCTTTTTTCTGGGGTATTTTTTTTTCTGTGAAAGAAGCGGGATACTACCCGTACTTTGATTGGCTGAAAACCACTTCCATTATTTAAACCTTATTCGGACCCGTGGGGGGAGAGGGAGGGTGCAGAGTGAACTCGCTGACTTTGAACCTCAAACGTTCCCATTTCTTGCGTTAAATTGACAAGTATTGTTACCAAAATTTTGAATTCTCTGCTTAATTTAACACTTACACGGAAATTTTTAAACTTTCTTGAGACGTATAAGTAATTTCCTTTGACCCAATTTTGGCGGAAGGGGGGGTGCATAGTTACCCGGTCTGAATAGAGTTAAGAGATGGAAATTGACGAAAGGTTATGTCTTTTGATGCAAGGTTATTAAAATTCGAACGTTTATGTAAACCAAACCGCAAACGAAGCTTTAGGTAAATAATATCTAGCTCCTGGAAGTTTGGGTAAATTCAAAACAGGTGTGGAAATACGAGTCGAAGGCAAGTCAAGTTTCTTTAGCTTTTCTTGTTCTTCCAGACTTTCATTCGTGCTATCAACTTTTCTAATTCTTAGAAATCGACTATTTTAGCGTCATTGAAGGTTTACACAAAAAAATATCACTATAAAATATACCTATCATATTAATGAAATAAAATGATGTGGAAAAGAGACAAGGTGTAATGAACATGTTGTATTTCATCGGTATAAATATTTCCAGCAGTAAGTCGGCATTCAGGAATAAAAATAATTGAGATAATCGCATTTAAGATTTGCGCATGCACCGACAATATTTTTAGAGAACAGCTGACTGTAAGGGAAGATTTACGACTGCCCATGAATAAACGAAAACAAAAATAAACCCTACTTGAATTCAAACATACATAAAATGCCATTTATTTCTTCCTAAGATGCTGCATCACTGTATTAAAAATACAACCCAAAATTCATGCTTTATAGTTTGAAGTAGCGTCGAAAAATTGCTCGAAAATAAAGCTTTGAAAACGAGTTAAATAAAAAATGCAGTAATATTAAAAAAATTTCAGTGTAGTGAAGAACAAGGTGTTACTCAGGTTTCCTTACCTTAAAATTAAGACCGAAGGCTTTTCGTAATCTTTGTGATCCTTTGTGAAAGTTTAATTATGGAGCAGGCAAAGATTTGAGAAAACCGTGTAAAATATCGATATATTTCAAGACCTGAGAGCTTTGCTGGTGACCCACCCAACTTCTACCGACGATAAATGTCTCAAACTGCCACCACCCGATTGGCTAAAGGTATAAAATCGCTTTTCTGATTGGATTAGACGGGAACAGGTGCAATTTGATTCGCCTTTGCTTTACTGTATTCAAATTCTAGCCAAACACTGTTTTGACGCTAGATTCTTAATTTTTCAGACAAATGTCATTTGTCTTGCTTTTTCATACAGCTTAACTATGATAGTAAATCATACCATATATAGTTGCATATCATCAGGTTACATTTAATTGAATAAATATCTTGATGCTTTCGATAGATTTTGATCAGTAAGCTATCTTTAATTATTCATTTTTACATTTTTCATTTACAAACGCGTGCATGGTAAGTTCACAAGCTGTCAAATGGTATTAGTATTAGAAATTTAAAACAAAATTTGTTGCCGTAAAAAAAAAACAATGCAAAAAAAAATTTCGTATTAATATAATCGAAAAATATTGGAGCGATAAGAAATGCAACAATTCAGACTTCGTTTACTTTAAGAAGGGTATTAATTGGCGAGTTAAATCTCGTGTTTACATTTTTAAGTTCTGAAGCCGGGAGCGTTTTGCTTTGATCTTTTTTAGGAACTGAATTTCAAAGTATTTTTTTTTAACTTTTTTGCACAAACATTTTAAAATATTTTTTCTGCACTGTACTTTAATTAACTGACAACCTATACTGAATCACTTTAAATCGATTTTCTTTTCTTTGTCAGTTGATGAGTTTTGTTCATGTGTGTTTGCTTTATACTTCACCTCAAGTCTTTTCGGCAAAGTAAAATGGTAACCTATAATTACCGAGTTTCACAGTGTCCCAATGAAAAAGAAATATGAGTGAGTTTATTTGTGAAAATTCAACTACAAAAAACAAATTCAACAGCTAACAAAAAACAAAGACGCATGCAGGGTGTGTTTATGAATATAAAACAATAAAGTTCAACTGAAAACTCATAACACAACATCATTTATTTTTAAATTATTTCTTCTCTTATAATATACAAAACGTAACATTTGAATATTTTGAATGACAAGAACTTCACACGAAGTACTAACTAAATATTCTTAAATGGAAATACAATGAAACAAATTGTTCATAGAAACAATAGTTTAGAAAAAAAAATGACTCATAAAAATAAAGTGCTATAAAATGAAATTGTACAATTCAAATAGTTCATTCACATAATATTTTCCTCCACATTTTCAACCCTTAATTCTCTTTGCAATTTTTGGTGAATTTATTGTTCAAAATAAATCTCCATTATAGTGTCAGTAATTCCAGTCAGTCGGCCAAGAAGCTGTCGGATTTCTTCGATGAAAGATGCCTTATACGCTGCATCATCGTTAATTATTTTCGAAACTTGTTTCTTCAGCAACTCTAAAGCTTCGTAGACCTGTTGAAAGCAAGGAACATCAGCGGTGACGAGATTTTGCATTCTGAAATAGAAATCACCATGGATGTCGTTTAGATGATTTTCTATCTGAGCACAAAATTCTTTGACATTTCTCACGAAAGGAACTCCCTGGCTGTTGCGTTCAGTCTTGTCGAAGTCCTGTGCCCATTTTTTAATGTTCTCGTTTAGGAATTCCAGATCATGACGCTGTTGTAATAACGTTTTCTGAAGCTTTTCGAGATCGCCGATCTCCTTTTGTAGTTCCTGCTTGTGGGTAAGTACCCGTTTTAGCGAGACGCTTTTTCCGCTGATGGCCGAACTTGTTCCATTCACATAGATTGGGGTTTCCATTTTAACTGCAACAACAACAACAGATATTGTTATTAACGAGTAAAAAGAAAAAAAGACAAAAGTAATGAAATTAAAAAACGCATGTCGGGCATGTAAAACTGCCAACGACAGGGGAAAATGTTCCAATTCGTTCGGTTGCTATGTGGATAAAATTTACGATGAACCAGTTCTGTACATACTGTACAAGAAATCAGTTATTAAAATGTAAATAGAATAATCAATTATGTTGAAAATGATGAAAAAGAAAAAAAGGAGCGCAAACTTAAACTTATGATCAGTCTGCAAGAATATTGAATTCATCAATTGAGATTATCAACACCTTTTATCAAAAAATTAGCTAAAAAGAACTGGTACATTTCTATAATTTACCCGTGTTTTTAACGTCTTTTCATGAAGTGTTTTCATGTTTCCATAGTTAGCCATGCCATGGCCACTCACTAGCTGAGGCTAGCTTCTTGAACAAATGAAAATTAGACCGTTGCCCCGGTAAAAGAAGAAAAAATTAAAAGTGCTTTTTTAGCTATTGAAGAAATATAACTCAGGAAAAAAAGATGTAGCGTTGAAAAGGTAAAAAATAAGTATATTTATTGTAAGATTTGTCAAATCTCCCAGATGTGATCGAATCGCCATGATCTAATTTGCATATTTTGAAATTCACAAGCAGTTAATAACGTACCAGACGCAATATTCTGGCAGTCGATCGATAACGATTCGAATTTTATAGAAAAATATGTATTTTCTTATTATAGCTCCTTTTTGAAGCTGTTACTCATAAAACGTAGAATAAATAGTTCCTCTTATTAAGCTTATTTTCAAGGATTGTTTCATTTCGTTTGGATAACCACGCGAGAAGCAAAGTAATAGTGGATAAAAATGGACTTCTAACAATCCCGACTATTGAGCTCCTGGTTACTACTATCTTAAAAGATATGTAATTCATGTTAAAAACGAATCTGTCGTCGAAAACAGTCAAAGGAATTGTTTTCTAGCAGTCAATTTTGCGAAAAACTTACCGTTTTGACGAAGAACGCTTTCCTTTTCTCAACGCCCTGCAACAAAACAAAGCGATTTTGTCGTTTCTTGTTTTGTTAGGTGTATATGGGCGCTGTCAGACATCAGAAGACCGGGGGCGACAAAATGCTAAATAGTAAATGGCACAGGATCTACTGTGACTCAATATATTATCACCTCAAAGCAGGAGTAAATTTGATTGGTTAGCGCAAAGAGACAGGTGCAGGCAATAAATGTCTTATTTCACTTTTGTTGTTGCGCACTCCTGCTTTGTACAAAATAACCAAAATTGAATTCGTCTTAGGTATTGCTCGCTTTCCACTTTTTTTTTGCTTCTTGTTTTGCTTTAGAAAATTGGATTATTTTACTGTTTAAAATAACTTCCTTGGAGAGGTTATTAACATCTTTATGAAATATTTATTTCCTTTCGAGCAAAAAAGGATGAGTACACCAAAATGTTTTTTATTTATTTTTTATTTTTTTCTTATATCAACATCAAGTCGGGGCGAGTAAAGCGAAAGTCGATGAACGCCGAATTTATCTTCTTTTCTAAATACCGACATTACTTGTTCTCACTTTCAAAATCCACGTTCTGATTCAAAGAGAAAATATGGCCGTTCAATATTCTTAAACTGCGAACTCCTTTGAAAATCTTTTTAAAGTATTAGCATATTTAGTCTGTCGTTTGAATGGCTTTTTATTTCAGCTGCACACGGCTTGCCCTAAATTTTCTCGATTTTAATTGGTTGCTTTGGAGGAAGCCAAATCTAAATAACTCTGGGAGTGGAATACTCGCGATTGAAGAGTCTGAAGTCTATGTCTACAATTTATTGCCGAAATCGCTCTCTCTCTCTCTTGGATCCCAGAATTTCTACAAACTTTACCAGGCGTTGAATTCTAGAAGCAGAAAGAGCAAAGACAAGATAGAAACTCACATACTAAATAAAGGTATTTGTTTTCATTCAATTTTCTTCTAAACGCTAAAGCTTTATGAGATAATATTAATATGCGTATTTTTAAATACAGAAACCCAATACTAGTTTTTATTTTCGCTTTGAGTACAGAAGAATCGACTTTTGACGACCCCTTAACGCAAGAATTTTTTTCATGCTCATTTTTTAACACAAAAGCCTATATGGTACCGTGTATTGAAATCAGTATATTCAGCCCCATTCGACTTTATGGAAAGCCACCTCAATATCTCGCTAAACGATACACAATATTGTTTCCTTTTCATTTTCATCGGTACAGTGATAAAGTTCTACGTTTTCGGGTTAGTCTGTGGATGAAATCCTAGTTTAACCATTCAAATGAAAGCTACTGAGAAGTACGTTTCTTTGGTACTCACTATGCTGTACAAGGTGGTTTGAGTCTGTGGATCAAATCCTGGTATAAACATTTAAATGAAAGCTACTGAGATGGGAAGTACCTATCTTTGGTACTCAGTTCATTATGCTGTACAAGGTGGTTCGAGCCTGTGGATGAAATCCTAAAATGTGACCATTCAAATGAAAGCTACTCAGCGTGTACTTTCCTGTGGTACTGTTTATTATGCCGTGTAGTACAAGGTTTTTTTTAACTTTTGAATCTGTGGATAAAATCCTAGTGTAACCATTCAAATGAAAGCTGTTGAACAGTATCTTTTGTCTAACCATTCAAATTCATGAATGCTACTGAAAAGTATTTTCCTCTGATACCGTTTATTGCGCTGTACAAGGTGGTTCACTCTATAACTTTTGAGTCTGTGGGTGAAATCCTAAAGTAGTGTGACCATTCAAATGAAAGCTTTTGACTGAGCAGTACTTTACTGCGGTACTGTTTAATTTGCTTTACAAGGTGGTTCTACCTTTTGAGTCTGTGGATCAGTAAAATCCTAAAGTGTGACCATTCAAATGAAATCTACTGAGCAGTACTTTCCTGTGGTGCTGTTTATTATGCTGTACATGGTGGTTCTAACTTTTGAGTCTGTGGATGAAATCCTAAAGTGTGACCATTCAAATGAAAGCTACTGAACAGTACTTTCATGTGGTGCTGTTTATTATGCTGTACAAGGTGGTTCTGACATTTGTTGAGTCTGTGGATGAAATCCTAATGTGTGACCATTCAAATGAAAGCTATTGAGCAGTACTTTCATGTGGTGCTGTTTATTATGCTGTACAAGGCGGTTCTAACTTTTGAGTCTGTGGATGAAATCCTAAAGTGCGACCATTTAAATGAAAGCTACATAGCAGTACTTTCCTGTGGTGCTGTTTCTCTCTCAATATTTAACTAAAATGAAATTTGGTATTTTTTTTCTTGTTTCCACCTTCAGATCACTTGTATTATTGGTTTATAGTTTATACTAGAAACCTTTGACTGTTGACAAATTGCCATAGCAATATTTTGAGGCAATCATTTGAAAATTGTTCATTGTATCTTGAAACTGAAGCCGGGTGACATGTCTTATTTTCATGTGTTGTTTTGAAATGACTGTCAGTAAATATTATACAAAATAGAATTTGGAGCTTTTTTTCAAGTTTGAAATTGTTTCTTTCTTTTTCGTAAGATGAGCGGACCTGTAGCTGTAGAATTGTCAAGTAGCTCTCTTCACCTAAGACAGCTCGGCACCACTGGAAACGGACTGGAAACGAGCCATGCGCTGTCAATGAAAATGATTGCCACCAACAAGCAACATCTACAGAAGGCCGCGGGGAGACTGGAGAAGATGCAGAGTCCCATGAAAAAACAGCGTGATGACCTTCTGTTCCTTGTGGCGACCATGGAAGACTGGGTCCAAATCTTGCACGAGTCTGAGCGAGGCCACAGTGGAGTACCTGTGTTAAGATCAGTCAAAGAAGGTTGTAACGAAATCACACCTAGTTTGAATAGCAACAACAGCGACGTTAATCAAGCTGTACAGCGGCTCAGCAAGGCAAGCGTGCCTCGCATTGCGCACGTACAAAAATGTCTGAAAGATTTAAGGAAGGAGATCCGCGCAGTTTTCGACAATGAAAACACTTACAATGGAAAGTTTGTTGAAGATGTGCGAGAAACGATGGGTGATATTATTGGTACAGCGAATGCTTTGCTTGCATTGTACTATCAGTAACTACATATGTATAGTTCATGGACAGCTGTGTGATAATAAATTTAAGTAACAGTAAAAATGTCTGAAGTATGCCTTTATATTTGGTTCCCAAACTTCTCCGGCGAGTTGTCAAAATTGTAGCTTACATGGATTGACTTGTCCACAAGAAATTCAAAGCGACACTTCGGCTTCAGATGATCGGCTAGACAATACAACCAAGAACCGCCTTTAGATTCCTCTCTTTAGATTCCACGTTTTATTTTCGCGCCGCTTGTTTCGAAGTCTTTTGCCCGCGCTTGCGCCGCTTAGTCAAAACCAGGCCTTACAAACCCAAAGAAAAGTTGTAGTCATTGAATCTCATTTCGTTTCATTCGGAGCAGATTTGTCGTGCCAGCCCTATCATAAGGCAAATTCCAACCAACTTTTGCACGACGAGCCTCGTCAACATTTGGATCCAAATCTTGTACTCGAATAATCTGCATAGCAAGCGTAAACGTGAAGAGAATGGAAAGAGAGGTTAAAAGGGGACTACTGCGTTTTTCAACTGGCTCACAGGCTCACAGGCTCACAGGCTCAATCGGACGAGGAATCTTCTTACAATTAAGTAATGATCCGCATAAGAAGGATAGCGCTGAATGGCAATGCACGATGGAATGTAAACTTTTTTCATTGTTACAACTAGAGATCTCATTGGCCTAGACTCAAAAACCGCTAAAAAGTTAAGGTTCAAGGTGCATTTTGTCTAATTTCTTTCAGGTTTCAAGTAATTTGAGACCCAATCGCACAACATGCAATTTTTAAAAGACTGTATTTGGGGAACTTCATCAAAGAAGCAAAATTATTAGCTATTGTCTTCTGCTATTCTGATTGGTTAAGCACGAACATTTCCTAAAATTTATTTGACGCAAATGGATTTTCTTTATTTTTATAATGAAATATGATTATTAACCATCAGCTCCTCCTCTATTCTTAAAATCAAAGATATTCTATGTGAGAGAGCCAATGCCGCAGAACAATTAAGTTTGCTATCGTTCTTATGTGGAGCATTACTCACTGACAACAGTACCACGATTTCAAATGGTCAACGGAATTGCTAAGGTAAAAGTAAAACCGGCAAAACCAAGTTCGTTAACTGAAACACCTCAACTCCGATTGCAAATCTACCGTAAATCGTCTATTAAGCTTATACATTTCAAGTGCGTGTGGAGAGAGAGAGGGGGGGGGGGGGGGGGGGGGGGGGGGGGGGGGGGGGGCTTATTATAATTAAGCGAAACACCAACAGTTCACTACTATTTTTTTTGTAATTCATAAATTTTAATACACACAGGTTCCCACAAGTGAATGAAATGGATAAACGACCATAAAGCATACTTCGATTGATCAATGAAGTGTTTCACATTAATGATCGTAATTACGATGATTTTTTTTCGAACGAATACCAGTAATATTTCCCCTAAAGCTCACGAGCACTGCATGTGAATTTATGCGCGGATTGATTGGTACGGTAAAAATGTACTGGTAATAAATAGTCTGTCGTTTATTGTTTGGTTGTGAATAAAAAGGATGGATGGAGGGGCGTCTTAAAAGAGAAGATTGGGCTTAACACATTTCTTGCTCAAAAAGGGGTGGGGAGAGGGCTTAACAAATTTCTTGCTCAAAAAAGGGTGGGGGAGAGGGCTTAACAAATTTCTTGCTCAAAAAGGGGTGGAGGAGAGGGCTTAACAAATTTCTTGCTAAAAAAAGGGTGGGGGAGAGAGCTTAAGAAATTTCTTGCCCAAAAAAGGGTGGGGGAGAGGGCTTAACAAATTTCTTGCTAAAAAAGGGTGGGGAGAGGAGGATTAACAAATTTCTTACTCAAAAAAGGGTGGGGGGAGAGGACTTAACAAATTTCTTGCTAAAAAAGGGTGGGGAGGGGATTAACAAATTTCTTGCTCAAAAAAGGGTGGGGGAAAGGACTTAACAAATATCTTGCTAAAAAAGGGTGGGGAGAGGGATTAACAAATTTCTTGCTCAGAAAAGGGTGGGGGAGGGAACTTTACAGATGATGTATGCGCTCTAATCTTGAGAGCTGATGCGCGAGTTTGACTCGGTCACACGTGAGCGCAACCTCGATCCCAGGGTCTCTTTTTTCCCCGTCTCTTTCTCTCGCTCCAGGGGACGGGAAGAAGAGAGACCTTGGCAGCGAGGTTGACTTGAGCGTACCTTTCCTCTCGTGGTTTCTGTCGTCCAATAAAGAGCGATACACGTGCAGATACATGTACATACGATACTTAACGTACTCTACAGGGAAATCAAAAACGTGTTCTGAATGTGTTTTTAGTTTTAGTGACGGATTCTTTTCCATACCTCCTGAGAAGCTGTGAGCTTAGAAGATTATTCAGATAAAAATCATTTTTCTTACAAGCTAAATCAAGTCAACTTTGCTTCAAACCACAACTTTATTTGGTTACACAAGAAAGCTAAGTTCCATGTACAAAATCTCCAGAAACAAGCCACATTCAATGTGAAGAAAATTAACGCAGTTCAGCCATTTACAAAAACATATCAAGAGCAAGACACAAAAATTAGCTGCGCATAGATTACAAGATTTACTTCCTTGCGATTAAAAAAGTTGTTATTAGCAAAACGGCAGTCACAAACACATAGATAAAGGTGAACCATCCGGCATTAAACTCAGCTTATAAATTAAATTATAAAACTCTGTTTTAACTCAATTTTGCTGAAATGTACTGAAGAGCAAATCAAAATTGTTTTACTTCCAAGCACACTACAAAGGTTCCAGCAGTTATTATACTACAACAATAGAGCATCTTTCGAATCAATTGCTGTTTCTGTCTACAGCCTGCCAGCACGCGGTTCGTGTCGGTTCACGGGACGGCTGTTCACTCGCACGTGTTTATTTCTGTGGCTCCTTCCAGCGTCATCATTGTCCCCTGACCCCCAGTCCCTATCTCGTGCACCCCCGTGGTCCCGGTGCCTGCTGTCTACCTCTGCGTATGTCCCTGGGCCGTCATGAGTGCCTCTCAATCGGTCCCTATGATGGCCGGCACCGTTGTCTCTCCTTGCGGGGACTGCAGCTCCTACATGGCGGCTCTGATGGGTCGGTCTGTCTCTGTGATCTGTAGTAGTGATATACATCAATTGTTAAAGAGCAAATTCTCCACACTGCTCTATTTGCATATAAAAAGCAGCTGTAGTCTTTTACGCTGGGAGAATTTGATCACACATAATGATAATGCATAAATTGGGCCGCGTTACGCGACAAGGGCCCGGACGACATATTTTCTCGATTTTGAGTTTTCAGCTTTTTAAGCACTTCAATCCCTAAATAATGTGATGGAAGCGAAAAAGTCCAGGGAATAAAAATTAAAACCGTAAAAATCGCGCCTTGAATGCACATGCCGCAAGGCTTCCGCCATTTTGAGCAGCTGATTTCAAATGCAAAAAAATTACTCGAAATCACGTGTCATGTCGTCCGAGCCCTTTTCGCGTGACGCGGCCCCATTTATATAAAATAATGGAATTTCCATATGTGTATATTCGTAAATGGCCCTTTCGTAGATGAGTACACCACGCCAACAAATTAGCGGTTTCTCGCTTTCTTGACCCTATAGTCTCGTTTTGATGTTTACGAGAACCTCTGACGACGATGAGCGTAAACATCAAAACGAGACTATAGGGTCAAGAAAGCGAGAAACCGCTGATATGTTGGCGTGGCGTACTCATCTACGATAAGGGCTATTGCGCTTTACATTTTTGTCTACTGCGCTTGTGCAAGTAAACATTTACGCAAAAACCGAAAGCTGTAACAATAAAAATTGTACCGTAACAGTGGAAATTGTAACAATGAAAACAGAAAGAGATAAAATAAGATAAGGTCAATGGCTCCTTTCCACACTTTCTACAGACTAAATTCTACAAAAGCCAACACTTCCAACATTAAAACCTTTGGATCTTTAAATATTTTGCTCTTTTAAGACATTATATTGATGAAATATTGGCTGAAGAAGATCAGACAAGACGATAATAAAGGCCGCTCGTGACAGGCACGTGGGTTAAGAGTATCAGACAAGACGATAATAAAGGCCGCGCGTGACAGGCACGTGGGTTAAGAGTATCAGACAAGACGATAATAAAGGCCGCGCGTGACAGGCACGTGGGTTAAGAGTATCAACCAAGTGCGGTTGGCGTTGCCATGGTAACACCATTGGGCTTTTAAGTGGGGCCTCAAAACAGGCATATTCTGTTTAAATTTTGCATACGGCCTTTGACCCCTGTGTTCTACCCGAGTACCAAGTTAAAAAAAAAAATCTGTCAGAAATTTTAAAATTCGTCGGTGATTTTTTTTTCTGTTGACAGAATTTTTTCAAAATTGCGTAAAACGGACTTTGGAGAGAGCAAAGTCAACGTGCAAAAAATGAAAAAAAAAAATACCGAGCGGAGGCGGAAGTGTGGATGTCGAAAGCGTAAAACCTCTTAACATTTTGATACGACAAGATCGGCAATTACGCATGTGCGGCAGTTGTCACGTGGATAAATTCCAACCCAGTCTGCACGCGCCAAAAAAACTATTTCGAGCCACCTTAACTATACATCCAAAAATTTAGTGGCATGCAGTAGACACACGTTCCCCAAAGGGAGTCAATTTTTAACTAACTGACGTGAGATGGGATGTCAGAATGTAAACGTGATGCCCTTATGATCACCCCAAATGTACCCAATGTACCTGTATCACCCAGAGCTCTGAGTGTACTGCGTTGCTTGTCTCTTAAGGTTTTTGAAGGATGTCTTGTTCGTTGTTTCCATTCCTGGTCAAAAGAGCCTGCATCACCTGTACCACAAATACACAAATGCAATATTACAAAAAAAAAAACTCTTAAACAGGCAGCCTGCATGTAACTTTATTAAATATTTTTAAAAAAACGTGGTAACATGCAAAAGTACTGCCGAAGAGGTTTCATTTGAATGGCAACACCATAGGATTTTGTTGACAGACTCAAAAGTGAGAACTACACTACATGTCTCCATAAAGAACTCTGGGAGTGAAAGGATTAAGTAGAGACTATGCTTTCCGAAAATGCCCTATTAAGCCCCCTGGGGGCTTATTTAAAACTCTCTTTCTCTCTCAACTAGTAGTATTGAAACTGTCCCATTATAAAATTGGTAGCTTAATCCTATTCGGCCTGGGCATTTTTTTGAGTTCCTGAGCCTGGGGGGGGGGGGGGGGGGGCACATTGTGCCCCCCCCCCCCTTCCAGGCCGAATAGGGTTAAAGGTCGGCACACACGAGACGACTAGTCGCGCCGACCAGTCGCTCCGATCGGTCGCCGCGGCTGATTTCCCTTTCGTAAACGGTCGATTCCATTATTAGCAAACGGTCGATGCCATTATTAGCAAACGGTCGATGCCATCATTAGCATTCATTAGTAACCAAGCCTTTTTGTAATGGTCGATGCTATTCTCTCTAGTTTATGCCTGGATTGGGACAAAAATAGGCTATCATTATTAGATCAAATTGGGCCTAGGTAAAGCGATTATTAGATCTAAGCTAGATTCACGGTTAGGTAAGATTTAGGGTTAGGGTGACCCGTTATTGATATATATTAAGAAAAGCACCTTTTATAATTAAATTTTTCTTGGGTTTGCCGGATCAACCCAGTGGTCTAGTGGTAAGAGAGAGATGTTAGCATGCAGAGGTTCCGGGTTCGATTCCAGGTAATTATATTCCATTTTTCTTTTTCTGATAGAAAAAATAATTCTAAAATTGGTGAAAATTTTTCTAAGTGTCACTAAAATGGCAACGACCGTTTACGAAAGGGAAATGCGCGTCGCCGCGACTAGTCGTCTTGTGTGTGCCGACCTTAATAGAGTGTTTTCACTGACGGAATACCAAAATTCAAAAGCAGTTTTCGATTCTAAAGTGTTTATGGAATTGCAGAGAGTTTAAAACTACACATCTGGGCCAAATTTTGAAACGCAAGAGCATTTCATTCAAGAGTTATAGGCGAATGAGTATAGACATTTTTAGTAAGAAATGTATGGAGCGGCCATCTTGGTGTCCCACTTAGGGACACCAACATGGCGGCCAAAAATTTAAAACCCAAAAATCTCATCACAAAATATTGTATTCACTATAAGAGGCATGAAATCGCCTTATAAGCATCTATAATTCATTAATAGCTTTCAACTAGTTAAATTTTGTTTATTTTCACGGCTTATCTGTCTAATAGAGCATTTATGGTATGCATACTATATATACATTGTAAATACAAAGTGTTGAAAAGTTAACATTTTCAGTTGCCTACTAGCATTCCTTAACTTCCATAACCTAAATTTTTTTTATTTTCGTATCTAAATCTACACGTCACGTAATGAACATCTGCGAAAAAATTTTTTGATTTCAGCAAAACGTGAATTTTTTATGAATATTTCAAATCTTTAAAATCCTATTTTTTTTGTGGTATACCCGTCCCGCTGTTAAGAAAGCCAACGGGCTCACATGTTCCTTAATGTACGTCACAGTTCCTTTGTTTGAAGTCACAGGTTCCTTTGTTTGAAGTTATGTGTTCCTTAATCTACGTCACGGATCCTTTGTTAACCGAGAGGGACCGAAAGGAGACTAATGCGAATGGTGGACCAAAATGGCGGCAAATTTCGAAGACTTTAAAAAATCATAAAAAATTCACGTTGTGCTGAAATCAAAAAATTTTTTCGCAGATGTTCATTACGTGACGTGTAGATTTAGATACCAAAATAAAAAATTTTAGGTTATGGGCACTTTAAAGTGCAACAAACTCCAATTTTGTTCTTTCGCTAAATAAAATCTCCTGTTTGCCCTGATTACTTGTGCGGAAAAATTATCGTAATTGATAAAATCCCCGCGTTTCTACAGCTGTTTGAAGTTAGGTGCTTCTGCCCCATTACCGAGCATTTGTGGGAGCTGGATACGAACATTGCTGTGACGTCATCCAAGGAGACCATTTGCCGCGTTCTCATAAGCATATCTCCAAGAAGCGACAAAGGAGAAGGCATTTTGGTACTCAAAAGCCAACTAGGGGATTTTGTGCACTCCGATACCTTTTTTGTGTTTGCCCACAGTTCCTTCTATGATGTCACAAGACGCCCAAGCAAAACTCAGTCCCATTCTTCACATTGCTCAGTACTGGCTGAAAGAACCGCCAAAATTTGAAACTTTAAAAAACTTTATAAAATTCATTAATAATTCATAACAGTTATGACTGATCAATAGGTGGTATTTGAGTCACATGTACACCTCTGTTAACCCCAATACAAATAAACTGAGTTGATGAATTATTAAACAGTAGAATTAACTTTTCATACAGATCTCTATTCATTGTTTCATTTCTTAAGTACAATAAAATATTTGTGTCCGATCATTATGGGCGTTTACAATGGCTCGCCTTCGGCCTGCACGCCCATACAGATCTCCCGCACATATTTTATCTACCACAAAAAAAAATCAAGGAAAAATGCTACGGTAAAAAAATTTTCGCATAGGTAATCAGGACAATTAGGAGATTTCGTTTGGCGAAAAACATTATTGGGGGTTAGTTGCACTTTAACCTTTTTAATGATAAAAACAATAATAAATTATTATAAAATTCTTGTAAAATTTGTAAGGAAAATACAAAAGAAATGAAAATTTAATGTACTTATTTATACTGGACACTAATAAGCTTTCTTACATGTAGTATTCTGAAACACAAGTTAGGAATATTAATAAGCTTCATCGCTACTGTTCCTTTGTACATGTAGGTTAAGATAAAATATTCATGTGAGATGTGCATCCATGGTTATTTACAATGAATTGCCTGTGGCTTGCCATTGTGAATACCAATACAGATCTCCCACCCATACACTATCACTTATTATAAACAATACCTACTTTCATCGATGTTGATAAAATCCTGTTTTCTCTCTTCCTCGCCAGTTCTCCTGTTCATTGATCTTTCGATCACATGAGACCGTTCATCTGTAGTGGTGGGATAAAAAAACATGTCATTAATACTGTAAGATTTTTATCCCCTCACTGCTCGGGCTTTTCAGCAAAAAACTGAAATAAACACAACATCAAAAATGAATATTGCAAATAGAAAATTACAACTTAAGAATTCAAAATGGCAGGACTGGAGGTGGATCATCTTGCATATTATGTTAAGCCAAACTCGGGTACGATCAGTTCTGTTAAGTTAGCTGCCTACATTATTATTTCTGTTATCTTTATTGATATATAATACAGACATCCACCCCCTGATTCAATGCTGACCCCGTATTGCCAGAATGCTACAATGTACGTTTGACGTTGTGAGGATTTGAAAATCATACCGACAACTTAGGTTAACCTAAGCTGTATCCCTTACCCTCATAATGAGGATTGAGTTTCACCAATCACAGCTGACCATCGTGATACTATTATAATACCAGTAAATGGTGACACAATCAGTTGACATCATTGCTCGATGAAGACTAGCAGAAAGCAGTCGAAACGTCACGATCTACATCTAAAGTGCCTACATCGTGGGACAAATGACAATTATTATTAACACTTTCTTATTGTGCCTTACCACGATGAACAATAACTAACTTTTTTACGACACATGTACAATGTATGTTGTTATCTGTATGATTTTCAAATCCCCATAACTTAAAATGAAGCATTCTGGCTACACTGGAAACATTGTAGCGAGGAGGGGAGTGGAATGCGAGTCATTCTGTATGGTGCCACTAAAGATATTTGGAAATGATAAAAAAATTTTATAGATTAATAAATACATCTACAGAAGAAAAATGATTAAAGCCTTCAGTTACCTAGGTGATGGCCAATTGCCATACGATGTAACCCTGATTCTGAATCTCGCACAGAATGCTGCGTTTCCCTGACCTAAAAGAAAAGCAAACAGAATAAATATTATACAATGTGATATTGTAAAATTCATGAGATGACAGCCCAGCCAAAGCATGTTGGTGTTTGTTTTGGCTTTAACACTCATGTTAGACACTGACTGTGCCATATATCATTATACAATATACTGAACTCTACATGCATTTTCAATGGTCATTACCTACACTGTATGATCTATTACAGTACAGACCCACGCTGACGTCATGGAGAATTTGTTTTCTCTGTTTCATCCAACATGGTGGATAGTTTTTGAAAATTAATGTGGATGAGATTATTCCGGGAAGGGAAATTGAAGGCATCGAAAAAAAATGTTTTAATTAGTTCCAGAAGCTATTGACAGTTAAGAATCAGAGGGCTCTTAAACAGCCATCTCGTAAATACAAAACAACGTAACGTTAAGTCCACAGATCGGTTTTAATTTTCCATACTGAGTTCGAAGTCAAAGAATTGAAGAGTAAAACAGATTTAAAACGACCAAAAAATCTAAGCGTGACATAATATGCATTGCATGAAACAAGGCTGTCTAGACAACTGGATGATGTAATTACACTGGGGAATTAAAAAATGTTTACTACAGCAATCATCTTTTAACATGCAATACACTGGGGAATTATGATGATGGAGCGAGTGAAAATTTTCATATCTGTCCCCATAATCAGTATTAATACTACATCTCACTCAACATTTTGCATACACATGTATTTACGAGATTAAAAGATGAAACCAAAGCGAAAAGTAGTTTTGTTGATGTGGAAAATGCCGAAATAAGAAAAAAATCCTTGAACAGTCAAGTGCTACATGTACAAGGCCAATTTTATTTCCCTGTTATTGTCACTGAGTATAAAACAAATAGATTCCATTTTGCCAGCTGTTCAGTTTTATACAATACACTGAATCCTACACGCATTTTGATTGGTGATTACCTATGATCTATTAGAGTACAGACGGACAGTTGATGTCATGGAGAATGTTTTTTTTGTTTCACCCAACATGGCGGATAGTTTTGAAAATGGGAACGAGATTATTCCGGAAAGGGCAAGTGAAGGTATCAAAAAAATGTTTAGCAGAAGCTTAGACAATTAAAAACACAAAACAGAAGTTTTGTTGAACACTCATGACCACAGTCAAGTGCTGAGGCTAATTTTTCTTTCTTGTCATTGTATAAAACAAATAGATTCCATTTTGCCGTGCGTCTGTTCAGTTATATAGACAGAAGAGTCGTCAAAATGTGGTAAGAACATCAGTGACCAAGTCGCCTGCACCACTTCTTTGTTCTTACCACATTTTGACATCATCTGTGATCTATAACTGAACAGACACATGGTAAAATGGAATCTATTTGTTAAATAGATCATAGAAGACTTCAAAATGTGGTAAGAACATCAGTGACCAACGAGTTGCCATGTTTTTGTTCTTGTCGCATTTTGACGTCATCTGTGATCTATAACTGTACAGACACACACCAAAATGAAATCTATTAGTTAAATATGGGTTACATGTACAATGCAAAGACCCTTTAGACTGGTTCACATATGCAATGGATATTTAAGCAAATGTAAGTGAAAAATATTTGTACAGTGGAACCTCTACTTTGACAAACTGTCAGAGTGAACTAAAATGAAAAGAAATAAAGAAACTTACTCCTCCAGGAGCTCTCTTGGTTGATTTTGATGCTTGGAAGTATTTTGGTTCTCCTCGGCCATCATTAGAGTAACTCATTACACTTGAAGATGAGTAGCTGTACGTATTGGGATCATTTGCCATTCGCTCCTGATGAACAAGAAATCAAAATGAACAATTCCTACCTCCAGGGTTGGAAATTAAATTTTCTGACAACCATCCAAATATAAATAAAAGTTTTAACAAGGTTTTATGATTAAACAACAAACAATAACCACAGACACAAGTTTGTAGCATTAATTTTATATAAAAAGGGCAACCTTTTGTTGCAAATTATTTAAATGTGTGTGTGTTTTGAGTAAACTTATAAGCAAAAACAATGATGACAATATTTCAACTTGATGGCAATGTAAGTGCGCAAGTGTAATGTGCAATGCGATGGCAGTACAATCTGAGTGTGATGGATTCACTGCAACACCTAATCATTATAGGTAAAGTCACTAGCAAGAATACATACAATCATGTGAATCAATCCAGCTTTCTCAGACTGTTGTCTACTCTTTCAGTGAAAAATTCCTCGAAAAGGACCACTACCCCAAAAGAATAATCAAAGGCTCCTATGAGCCAATTCGTGTATACAACACATTTAGACGGTCCCCTCTTGGCTTAGAGAAGATTAATTTATATAGTTTTTTACATAGTTTCATATCAAGTTGTAGTTTTATATTAAATTGTTAATGCCTGATGTATTTACCATGTTTTTAAATAAAGATGATGACGATGATGATGATGATGACTGACCCCCCCCCCCCCCCCCCCCCCCCTACATTCAAATTCCCACCCTCCCCTCCCTCCAATGCCATCCCCGTGGGTAAGACAGGTGACCATTACATATCGCAGACTCAATGTTAACAGCCAATCAACCGTCAAGCAAAATTTAATTCTCCCACTGCAAACTCATTCAACCCTTCAATAGGCGAGTGGTAGGGTCAGCTGGATTTTGCCGGCATAATTTTGGGCACAATGCTATATCAAGAGTATCGTGCATTGAATGCTGGCATAATGCGGGTTAAAAATTTAACTCCACTGCTTGGTGGCCTGTCGGGCCAGTTTGCTTGAATTATTGGTGGCCCATAGCCCCCGATTTCCTCTAGTTTAAAACGAAAAACTGAAAGTCTGTTCTCAATGTGAGAACTGTGCAACAGGAAACCATCCCACACTGAACTCTGGGTAAGTCTAGAGTCATGTGGCAATCATAAAATCAAAATGGCAGCTAAATGTTGTGAATAAGGATTGCTCATGAAACCACCATTAAAACGGCTAGGAATTTTTCACCTCAGAACTAAAAATGTACTAAAATTGATAAACTAGGGAAAAGAAAAGAAGAGAAAGGTAGTCCAATTTTCTGGCATAATGATATTTTGCAGCAAGTGTTATGTTCTAGTTTAGAAAGCCTTTGGATTACAATAGAAACTCTATTTACAGTCTACATGTAGACTTGTTCCCAGTGCAGCATTACATAGTTGTAGGCCTGGTTACCTCATTGGAGGTCTGGCTACCTCATTATGCCAGGCTCCCAAGCCCCGCCAGTCCAGGCCAAGTTATAATTGTAAGTTGCAAAAAAAATAAAAGGGGTATCTTCTAGCTACATTGTAAAGGTGTTTATTCCATGGGGTGCAGGGGAAAATGTTTTAATTTTACCGGGTGGGGCATAATTTTGAGCTAAATGCTCAGTTTCAAGGGTGATGCCCAAAAGCATAATTCTCAATTTTATGAGTATAATCCGGCTAACCTAGCAAGCAGTTAGTGAGGTTCACTCGTCCGACAGTTTTTACTCATGCGCGAAGCGGCATGAGGTAAGGTTTCAGTTCCGAAATTATTTTTATTTTTTGTGTCACGATTTTGCATGCAAATTTATGCACACATTATTATTTTAAATTGTACACTTCTGGATCATAGCTTTGCCATTTACACTTCCTGTTTAGTGACTTCCGGCTACTCTCACTTCCGGTAAAACAGCGTTACTTAAGTGTCACGACAGCGTCTCCAGCATCTCCTGTTTGTACTATAGTCTAATTTACCCTTACTTAATATATTGTGTTTCAGTGTGGGGATCGACATATCAGAGTAACTTAAATCGCGTTATTATTCTGCAAAAGAAGATAATAAGAATAATATCTAAAGTTTCTTTCGATTCTCACACTGATATTCTTTTCAAAGAACAGGAAATTTTGAAATTCTCTAACATTTATTTATATCAGATAGGTAAATTTATGTATCTATTTAAAAGAGGTTTACTTCCTAATTATTTTCGTGATATGTTTACTCTTGCAAGCCAGTTACATTCTCATTATACTAGAAATTGCAACCTTTTTTACATACCTCCCTGTCGAACTAATATTCGAAACTTCTCAATTCGGTTTCAAGGACCTAAGTTTTTCAACTCGTTAAGTCATGAAATTCAAAACAGTGAAAGCATCCATTTGTTTGGCAAAAGACTTAAAAAATTCCTTCTTTCTTAGTCAAAAATACTCTTTGTTGAGCTACATACTTCTTCTTTCCTTTTCTTTTCTTTTTAAAATAATACATTTTATATTTCATGCTGTCCTCATAATTCGTATGATGTATTCTATATTGTCAGGAAGCCTAGTATAGTTCATAAGCCCCCGGCTTCTATATAGGCTTCCTTGTCACTACCACCTTAAACATTTTGTAGTCTATCATCTTTTAAGTTATTATAAATTCCCAGTGTATTGTATTATTATTATTATTATATATATTTTTAATGTGGTTAGTGACAAAATAAATGAATGAATGAATGAATGAATGAATGAATGAATGTAAACATTTGGTATATATAAGACTTAGAAGAATCAGTGGCTTCATTGTGGTACAGCCTTCATTTCCAAAACATTCAATAGTAAACAACGTGGTTTGCAGGAACGATGACTGAATGAAAGGAGTAACTCTTATCCATGTTGGACATCTTCTTATCATGTTTAATATATATCATAAAACTCTTTTACGCATGTGCATGAGTATAGGCTGCTTGCAGCCTCTTGTTTGACTTTAAAAATGGGTAATCATTGCCACCCTCGCAGTCTGTTGCCAAAGACACTTATTCACAGTCTCACTGCACTAGTAGAGTAACAAGTAGCCTGTTGGGCTTCGTAACTGGATCGTTTGGTCCAAGTTCCCACCCGGCTGCTCCTTGCTTTATTATTCTTTACTGGGACTTAAGTAGATATTTAGTCCACTGTCCCCTGTTCACACTCTACACTCGGCCAACAGTCTGTAGCCACAGTCCTTGGTCAAAATTCACCCCAACTTTCAACTGTCCAAAGTTCACAGTTCTCATTTTAGAGTATTGGCATTCCACAATACACAATCTAGAATCTATTATCCACAGTCCAGTCCATACTCATATTATTTTACATTCCACAGTCCGCTTCAAGCACTACATAGTAGGCAACATTTCGGGTCTATATTTTCTCGGATTGGCTCAGTACAGTAAGAAAAAAAATTAGACAGTTTACAACTTTGAATTTTTTTGCTTTAAAATCCTTGAAACCACCTACTACAAGGAGTCACGATAGCTTAAATACAAGCATTTTAGAGAATCGATGATAGAATTTAGAATAAATTTACATAGCAACATGATCAATCAAATAATTGAAGACATCGGAGCATGTCCAACCTATGTCGAATTCGAGACCTTTTTTTTTCGCACTCATTTTGCCTCATTTTTGGCATGTAATCTACAAATTAATTGCAAAACATTGTTCAGAATTTTTTTATGCTGTAGTTTCCGTCGTTTTAGAGAAATAACGTATGCAAAAAACAAAAATGAACTAAACTCCGTCTTTCCGTTGAATCCCGCTCGAGAAAATGAATCCCAAAGTTTACCCGAATTTCACGATTTTATGCCGAGGTTTTTTCACGTCAGATGGCCAAGTTTGGGCCCGTGCCGCTAAATCCCGCTCAAGAAAAATTTATCCCAAAGTTCATTCCCTCAAAATCGCTTCATTTTTATCGCCGATGGTCAGCAAAGGTGTCGCAAAGCATGTCGGGATATCAATGGCGACATCGAGCACGGAATGCCCACCGAAACAAAATACGGAAAATATTATAAGTCTCGAAGCACTTCGGATATCGGGCATTTCGACTACGGCACGGGATGGCAAATGGGCCACAACTCACAACACTGCCCCTTTTCTGATCCGAAGTGATTCCAGACTTTCCCGCCGGCTCCGTCTTGCCAACCAACGTCTATTTATTTTCACCTCGAGCTTGAAATGGCGATTTAGACACAAGGTGGGACAAGAAACACGACTCGTTTCTTTGAGAGGTGCTAGAGACTTACGGATTTCAGGACTTAATGTCCTTCCATCACCGGACGGGCCTCAAACATACACACGCTACGGACGATGTTTTAACCGCAGCGAACTCGCGATCGATAAGCAAGCCAGGCGCGCGTAAATAGCGGTATTTTTGTTCAGGTTGTTGGCACTGGTCAAGAGCATTGCGGTCGCATAGTCTCACGGCCAATCTGCTTTTAATGGCGCCGTTTTGGAGCACATTTAGTACAGTTTTGGAAGGAACTACATGTACGCTCGGATGTACGGTCAAATCACTAGAGGGCCAGAACTCATCTTTCTTCAGGTAGTTTAGTTTAGTTAATTTCACTTTTTATATACGTTTTTTTTTCTCTAAAATGACAGGAAAACCAGCATACAAATTTCTGAACGATGTTTTGAAGTTTGTAGGTCACATGCCAAAAATGAGGCAAAATAAGCGAGAAAAGACAAAAAAAGGTCTGAAATTCGACATAGGTTGGTAATGCTCCGGACGCTTCAATTAACAGCCAGCCATAGCGTGACATACATGTAAATATGAGATGTGTGAAATTTGACCATGACTCCATGACATAATGCTTGAGAATTGTTTACTCGGCAGTTCTTTGACTTGCTGGGAGCAGATTTGTTTAACGATTTATTCCTACTCATTAAACTCTTTACCAGAAATAGAACACATCCGAAAATCACAGGGATTTAATTTTTAACAATTCCGCCAAAATTAGAACGGTTAATAGTTGAATTGTAGTATAGTTGCGTATTATTGGTCACAGTTTGCTATACTATTTCTTAAAACACAGCAAAATAACACATGGTAGCGATATACAAAGGATGTAAATCGCAAAGCAAAGCCATTTCCCTTAAATGATCATGACTTCCCAAATTCGGCCTCGAGTCGCATGCTGTGTAAAAAACAATGTTCACCTCGATGGGAGAAATTATACAGGATTGACTTTTTCACCAATAAGACCAAATCACGGAAAAGGTATGTCATGCACATGCGTGAGAAACATTTTTCATATATTTTAACAATTACCAACACAAAAGCAACTACAATTTTTCTAAAGCAAACGATAAGAACCCACAGTCATGTTCTCAAGAATAATCCCTTGGACGTAATACACATCTGTGTACAGCATGTTTCTATTTTAAATTGTATTAATAAAGAAGGCTACCACAAGGGAACCAGCGATTAGTTGGTGCTTTTTATATACTAGACTAGAAGTTGCTAATAGCAAGTCAAGTGCTGCGAGTTCAGTCATGAAATAAAAATAATAATAATCATATTAATAATAATAATCATATTACAGGGTTCTCACTAAGTTTTAGAGTAGACGGTTGAGATATAATAGTAGGCGGCTTGGCAATTGAGTGCCAAAGGCACAAATTTCTAGGGTGGTCTGGGGGCATGCCCCCCAGAAAAATTTGAAAATCTAGAGGCTCAGAATTGCCATTTTATGCATTTTTGGCAAGGCATTTTTCATAAAACCCTCAACTGAGGGATTCCCTTAATGTGAAAACAAATTTACGAGAAACCCGTCTGTTCATTATAGTTTTTTCTTGTAAGTAAGCTTACATTTTTATTTATTTACATTGCTTTGCACAACTTTCACTGTGCATTTACATGTAGGTTTGTTTAACACATATTAAGCCTTTTCACTGAAAAGTAGGCGGCTCAAAATTCGAAGATGCCGGTTTTTTTAGCCGGTTGCCGGCACTTAATGAGAACCCTGTATTAATAAAAAATTTAAAAAGAGGGAAAATATCTTTATTAAAAATAGCAATAATAATAATTTACAATAACTATAAATAATTGATACTTGAAAATAAATGAAAGTTAAAAAGAATTCCATTTCTATATAAACATTTTTTCGATAAAAAAATTATTTAAAGAATAGCTGAAAATTTTGGAGTTAAACGGAGATATATATTTAAAAGAGATTGATAGAATAGATTGATAAATCTGAATTCAAATTGAAGTAGAAAATTGAAGTATCAAAACTGACTCGGTGAATACTAATCTTGTTTCTGAATTACTGATATTTGGTTATAACTTGTGGTTGGAGATTTGTGTCTGACAAATCAAGTTTATTCGTGGGTCGCGTGTGCTAAAAGCTGCAAATTTATGTAACTGATAAAAATAATGCAAATTTATTCACCTTTCACGGCCGCGCTAACATCAACTGCAAAACTGCTCGATCGACGTAACAAACGATAATGCAATAATTTACCCAATTAGGTGTGTCACGTTTGATTAACGAAAAACAACTGTCTTGGCGCGCGCTAAAATGAGAATTTAATGTTGTCAAATTGCGTCTGCAAATTACAAACTAAAGTTTAAAAATGTAAAAATTCA
The DNA here is from genome assembly GCA_024195265.1 of Dendrophyllia cribrosa. Lineage (NCBI taxonomy): Eukaryota > Metazoa > Cnidaria > Anthozoa > Scleractinia > Dendrophylliidae > Dendrophyllia > Dendrophyllia cribrosa. The sequence goes on from JAJLRJ010000004.1 coordinate 15,249,276, forward strand.
CATTTTACAAGTTATAAAGGAATGAAATGGCACTCAAAATTGCTCAAACACATCTTAGTAACGAGCGCGATACACGATTTCATCTAAATGAAGTCGACACATTTACAGGTTTCAACAGCCGCGCACAGAAACTTGAAAATAGTCATCGTTCTCTCTCAAAATGACAATTTTATTCGCCATTGTGATCGCAACATTAATTTGCTATTTCAGTGCACGCTAATACGGTTGTTTTTCGCTGATCGAGCGCGAACAGGGCAGAAGGAGCTGGCAGAGGGACCATGTGGACTGCGCACGCACAATTCGACAACTACTGCCGCTGATCCTATATACTGCTGCTACTCAAAATCATTGCCACCGAAAAAAATCGTCAAGTGTTGGGTCCATATATATAGCGCCCAGACCCCACACGGTCAGTCACAAATAGTGTTGTTCCTCGCTAAGGCTCGCAGCAATAACCAGAAGGTTAATATAAGAGTAGTGTGGGTTGGGGCGTGACGGTGCTGTAACGTTGTTTTGGTTACACCACTGTTTACATCACTCCTGAAAACTGGAAGTCAACTACGTAGTCCCTTGTTGACCGAGGGAAAAGCGATTCCCAGGGCAGGTGACCAGACAGAGAAAAAAAAAAGGTATTTTAAGAACTGGTTCGATGCTGAGCGACAAGCCACTTGATAAATAATTAAAAACAAAAACTGTACATTCTTGGGTTCATTGAACATTGTAAATGTCTTTAGGCTTTTAAAGTACATGTAATACTAAAAATGGTGACATTAAACTTCACACTTCTCACTGACAGGTATTTTGAAAAATAAGCAATACAATTCAGAATAAATGAACCCATTGACACCTGAAACACTCCAAACTGCCGGTGAGGGGACCAGTCTGTCCTTCTACCATTTATGACCTTATCCCTTTTTATGACAAAAGATGTCTTTCATAACTAACTCACGCAGAAGGAAGAATTCTTTCAAAAAGTGTCCAAATGAGAGAGATCTCGTGAATTGGGCCAGATTTACATGCAAATGAAAATTATCAGATTTGAAAGGCAAAATTAAAGGGAAATTTGGTCTTCCTGCCACTTGCCACTTCTTGTTAAAAAATTTAACCTCCTTCGGCATTTTCTGGAAACTTACTACATAAATATATAAAGTCTAGTGAAAGGCCAACAAGGTGAGAGAAAAAAAAAAGGAAACAGAAAGAAAAAGAACAGGGAAAAAAAGAAGAAAAAGTCATGCCTGTAATAAGCATGCCCAAAACCAAAAATCGATAAACTTGCCCTAGAAAGGAAAGGAAGTTAAAGTTTTCATATTGCAAGCATTGTTTTGCTTGCAATTTGCTTCCGTGACAATCAGAAAGCAGTATTGGTGTCTTGAAAATGCCTTTCTTTTTTGCTGAAACTGGGAGTCAATAGGTTAACAGTATTTAAGTGTATCCAATGCTGTATTGGCCATTAAAAAAAATATATAAAAAACTCTGCATTTTCAGTGTTATTGTTACATGTAGTAGCTGGCAACTGAGGTGAAGATAACCGATAACTCAACGTTTGAGAACAACTACTGACAGGAGTTTATGACCACATACAAGTGTAAGTACTCTCCTTGTTTATCAGAACAACGAATGACTAATTGTCACACAAGATTTCAACAGATTTTACCAACACTGTTCACTTCAAATTTAGTATTGACCTGAAGGATTTATTCTGAAAGCTGTCACGGCGCGCATGCACATTGCTGTGAAACCCTTCCTTAATTGACAGCCCTGATTTTTATGAAGAGGGTGCATTGCCACATTGGTGATGGCAGGCTTACTAAATAGATACATCAGGGCTTGAAATTGCGCCTGTAGCGGGCGCATTTGCGACTAAAGAATTCGCTTTTGCGACTTAAATGTTTCTATTAGTCGCAATTTTGCGACTGTTTTACGGCCTAGCTAATAAAGGAATTATATTCAACAGTCTTGTGTCTTACAGTTGGTAGTCGTACTTTTATCCAAAAAATCCTGCAAAATTCATGTTGAACGTTGCGTGACTTAATCATTGATTTCATGCTCCATGCGGTTTCCAAGAAGTGTATCATGGGGGCACTTTTTCAGACTTTCTCAGAAATTTCTCGTTTCTCATTTCCGGTTCCGGTAGAAGTAGTTTTTTTGCGACTAAAATGTTCAAACTTGCGACTAAATTTTAGGAATTACTCGCAAATTGCTATTGAGAATTTTTTTTAATTTCGAGCCCTGAACATGTAAATACATAGAAAAAAGAGAAATCCCTATACAATGTAGTTGATACAAATATTAGCTACACTTACAAAGTTTTGGTGCATATTGGCCATCATGGAATTCATGCTTGTAAACATGTTGCCAAACATGTTGCCAAACATATCATTATGGGCTACTTGTCGACTGTTATGACGAATTGCAGGGTGTGTTGAAGGGAATCCAAAGCTTGAATAAGGGTCTCCAAATCCATTGACAAGCGACAACATCCTCTGCTGATGATCCCTGAAAAACAGTTACATGTACATGTAATATACATGTACAGTTTAGTGTATATTATTAGTTCTGGATTTCAAGGCAAGTTTTTTCCCCATTAGTCAGAAATAAAGTGACTATATAGGGCAGCTGGTTACCCACTGGTTTTTCTTTGGTTTGAACATTTTGAAACCAGTTTAGTTTTTATTTTCCTTTGTCTCAGATTCATTATCATATTTGAGACAAATTAAAACACATACATACACACAAACCAAGAAAATTTTGAACCACAAATATACCAATTGCATACTAGTCCTTGCCGCTTTGCGGCTCTTCAAATCTTTTCCACTATTCATTTTCAGTCTTGTTCACTCATTTTACATGTAGAAGCTGTTTCTTTACCCTAGGGGCAATCTCTTCTCATTCAATAAAGATATCAAACAGATTCACTGGCCTGAGGTATGCATGGGGGGTACATGTACATGTACCATAAAATGCGCTCATTAGCCCTGGGCTTATGCAACTTCATAAAGCTTTATGGGCTGACAAGCAAACAATATTGATAGTGAATCGGTGTTTTAGACAGTAGACAATATTTTTATTCTCGGTATCAGTTCAATACTGGGAATACAAATATTGTCTATAAGTGTAACATTTTTTGAACAGAATTGCTGTTGAGCAGCTGTGATATGCATATATACAGGAAGAAGTATATCCGGATTAACGTTTGGTTATCAAATAGCCTGTGAGCAAGCTCTCTGGCTTAGTGGTAGGGGGAAGGGGGAAGGAGCGAGAGCTTGCAACCATGTCTCATGAATTTAAATGCCGCCCCCAATACTCCCTGCTGGCCAAGCTGTCAGAATTTAGCCAATCTGCACAAAACCGGAAATGAGTTTCAATGTAAACAAACAGGCACATTGTAGTAACAAGCGCTTCAAAAGATGGGAAAGCTTGCTGAGAAAAACTTCATGCTTTTTGATCGAATTTGCTCACCGTGTGCCACAAAAATAAATAAATAAACAGCGACGGATTTAACTTTATTGTAAGCTCATTAAATGTGGTAAATCCCAAGTTTTGTTCAGCCGATTGACTCACAAACAACCTGCTTTCACTAGACTGGTAAACTAATTACCAATGGAGGTAATATTAATATCTACCCTGCACTCCAGACACAACTCAAACAACTTGCAGATATTTAGCGGAGCGAATCAACGTTAAAATACAACGTTGACTGAGACAAGTTTCATGAGTAGAACCTAAATTCAAGTTAAATCAGTTTAAATAAGGTTGTTGTATTGTCTTGTCTTGATCACGGAGTGTGTGAAGAATGATAAAGTCATCATCAAATTAAATCTCCACCAATCAGCTTTTTCCACAGACTTTTTCAACGGAGACATTCAAATTTCTGAGACATCGTTGCAAGCTCTCGCTCCTTTCCCATCCCCACCCCCTCCCCCTCCCCCAAATCCCGAGCGTAGGCCCAGGGCTGCAAATAACGGCCGGGCAGGCGCCGGTCATGTTGTCCAGCCAAACATGTTTTTGCTCGGACACGACCCGTTTTTGGCCGGTCAAATTGGAACAGTCGTAACTCTTGCAACAGTGAACCCAGATTGCACAGTAAACCTTTTTTAACTAAAAACCAACTGAATCCAAGTCGGTTTGGCAATAAAAATTACAAGTTAATAGTTTTACTACTCTTTATTGCAGAAGCAGCTTCGCATACGCGGTACGGTTACGCAAGATACAACCGCAACCGTTCGTTTACATCTGGGAAAATCACTTCTAATCGTTAAAATATTACATTTTGGCAATCGCCACATCGTTTCTACAACTGAATTTAAAGTAAAACGTGCAAAATATATGAAATCCGAAGGGTTCAATCAATCTCTTAATTAACTTAGGCCCCGTCCACACGTATACGTTTATGTTCGTAAACGCAAACTTTTTTATCTAAAACGCTCCCGTCCACACGAAGCCAGCCATCGTTTACGATTCGTTTTTACCTGTCCACACGTAAACGCTAAAACGATACGTAAACGCTTCAAATCTGCATTGAGCATGCATAGATATAAGTACTTGAGCCTGCCAACGCATCTGTCAGACCGTCCGCCATATTGGATATCTGCTCTATTTTCTTTATTTGTGGACTGGGTCCGAATCTGTGACATCAGCGTTTATGAAAATATCCGTTTACACTGTCCACAATATCCACTTTGGAGAGCGTTTTCACGTTTTCGAAAATAACCGTTTAGGGTGACCGTTTTCATCGTTTAAAAAAATATGCATTTAAACGTATACGGCCTTAATCGTGGAAATTTGCGACTACTGGGAATTTCTCAACCACTACTTTGTCTAGCTTTATATTCGTTTTCTTTTTTCGGAAACATGAATGTAGTCCCTCGCGATTATCAAAAAGTTAAAAATTAAATTTCTTTGAATGACTAAATGACGGACAACATGTCTGGCAATCCAAAGATTTGTCCGGTCAATACCCAATTCTGACCGGACATTGTCCGTTGACCGGCCGCTATTTGCAGCCCTGAGGACCGACCCGGAGAGCTTGCTCGCAGGCTAGTTATCAAACTGATGGGCTTATGTATTTAAAGTTTAAACACTGCTTAATTAAAAGGACGTGGTTGTCTAATAATGAGTGCAAATTTTCTAGCTATTCATTTAATATGCCGGCAGTGAGCTCTACAGTGTTAGCAAATTAACCCTTAAGTCTACTAAAACGATGACATAATATTTCTTCAGCTAATAGCTAGCGCTGCATGTTTAGCGCAACATTGCGCTAAAAGAGCCAGCAGCACTCATCTGCATATCACACTTGGTTCTTTCACTGTATTGCTATCACTGAACGATAACTTTTGCCACAGAAACAATTTTTTTACGGATTTCACAGGAAGAAGTAAGTTTATATATGTTTTGTTTAAAAGTTATCATGTTTACACCTGAAAAGTAAACATAAGCTGACGTCGACTTTTATTTTATAGTCGTCTTTCCATGACACTGCAAGATATTTTTGTACTCTTAAGCTTACCTGAAGAACGGGTCTTCCTCAAAATCGCGTAAACTGCTTCGAAACATTATTTTGAAATTGAAACTGTCGCTTATCCTACAAGGATAAAAATGTTTTTCCCGTAAAAGCAACGTAATAAACCCTTTTGCAACGGGTCAACATCGATTATTCGTTCGAACATGCGCATTTCCACGCAGGCAGTCAGTGTCGATTGTTCCCAGGCCCTTCACATGCCACTTGTAACTGCCTCGTTTTAGTGCGGCTTACACGAAGTGCTCGGTGAAGCCATCGTAAATTTTCGCGGGGAAAGTTGTGCAAATGATAGGACCGAACCTCTAAAATAATAATTTAGCCGCTTAATTCGGACACCCGTTAATGCGAACAACGGACAGTTTTTCCCGTCCCGATTTAAACAATCTCATGGAAAGTTAGGGAAGGTACGTTTTTTCTTGGGGAGGGGGGGGGGGGGGGGGGGGGGGGGGGGGAGGAGGGAGGAGGGCTGGGGCCTCAGAGGGGAGGGTCATCAGTGAAAGTGAGCACCAAAAGGGGAGGGCCATACCTCATGTGAGCTATTCAAGGGAGGGTCACACATCTTTTCCAGAATTTTTTAATGAGAATTTTTGTGATGTTGCTTCCATTTTTCTTACATATTAAGTTTTTCTGTTTTATTATAGGTACTAGGTTACATTTCTACATGTATATTATGCCATGGCACATAGTTTTCTCGGAGGACTCGTATCCTTTTCCGTCCGTAAAAGGTCTGTCTACCTTTAACAGAATTCGGAAATGTAGGAAATATTTGTTTTTGAGAGGCAGATTTCGCATGCTAAACAAATAAACCTAGACCTGCCAAGTCTCACGCCTTAGGCGTGAGTCTCACGCCTGCGAGTCCAAAACTCCGATCTCACGCCTACTCACGCCTGTGGAGCAATTTCTCCATCTAACTTACAGATTTGAGCTATCAGCCTTAACTGATCGCATGATCCAATTAAAAATATAGTTACGTTCATGAAAATATGGCACTTTTTTGTAGGTTTGTATCGTTCCGAACATTACAATTACAGAGGTCTATATCCCACACATTTCTACATGTATATTATGCCATGGCACATAGTTTTCTCGGAGGACTCGTATCCTTTTCCGTCCGTAAAAGTCCAACCCAACCTAGTCCAACCCCCTACCCCCTATTTCCACCAATAGCGTAGCTCCACCGCTTACTATATAAAACCACACACTACCCACAATTCCTTGATTCGCTCCGACGAAGCGCTAGCGCTCGAAACGTCAGCTATTTGAATCTTTTTACGGTGGTTAATTTACCTTATCGACTCAGTCGATAAAACTAAATTCTCGTATATCCCACACTGATTGTTTGCATTTTCCTTGTTTCAGCGCGCACACATTCAATATCGAGATTTATTTGTATTCAAACACTTTGCGTTCACAAGCGAAACGTTCTGAGGTTTCTACAGCATGGAACATACCATGTAGTAGTGAGGGGAGGGTCGCACTTTTGTCAGTCACCTAAAGGTGGGGGGTCAGGAGTTTTTTGTTAAAACGCAAGGGAGGGCCAACACTTTTTTGGAAAAAAAATACCAAAATTCCCCAGCCCTCTACCCCCCAAGAAAAAACGTACCTTCCCTTAACACGCAAGAATTTGGCTAATCGTAAGCATAAAAATGTTCTCAAATGCGCCAAATCAGTCAGGTACACTCAGTTTTGTTGAAAGAACCTACATTTTTATGCTTACGATTAGCCAAAAAAAGGAGGCTAAGAGCAACTCGGAAATGGGCTATTCATTTCGTTTTTCCTCTCTTATTTAAATTTTTTAATCCCAGTGGAGCTTGAATAACCAACGCCCTAAAAAGACTAAAAGTGAATAAGTGGCAAAGACGTGACCGCGAACGAAAACGCCGCTGGTGTACGTAGGATCCAGAGAAGATCAGCCAAAAATGTGAACACAAATAAAGAAAGCAAGACTGATACCACGTAGAAAACTAAACGCGACAAGGACATGATAGAGCGCAAACTGAAAGCCAAAATGCAACCGTGGAAGGCATGGATTGAGATGGCGGTCATGTATTAAACAAGTGGAAATTGTTTCAGCGCGAGTGTCGCTTAGTGTTGTTTCAATTGAATATGCATTACTTTAGACTGCGAGCCGTCTCTTACTTCCTTTTAGTTAGTCGAGCGAGCACGCGCACGCGAGCGTGGATCGCGTGCTCGAAAAATAAGAGGCAGCTCGCAGGCTAGCATTACTTGCGACTTTCTCATTTCTTAGTCTGCCCTCGTTTTCCCAGCTCGTTTGCGCGCCGGTTTTGAGCTGGCCCTACAATCTTACGCGCCTGCAACAGGCCATCACTACTAACTCCGAAGTTGAGGAACTTTATTTAAAACATGTTCATCATAATAGACCCTATTCACAAATGGCGGTCGATTTATTATTCTTTTATATTCATTCTAATCAGCCCAACTAGCCTCATTTTAGAGCAAAAATTCTTTTGAATTTTGCACATGCTAACGAGGCTAGTTGGGATGATTAGCATGAATATAAAAGAATAATAAATCGGCCGGAATTTGTGAATAGGGTCTATACGCAAACTCAAATAGGCCATTTCCGAGTTGCCTTTAGCCTCTCTATCAAAGCGAGGCTAGGTGCGTAACCTTTCATATGAAAATGAGTTTTTATTCACATGCAAATAAGTTTTATTTGCATGTGAATGAAAACTCATTTTCATATGAAAGGTTTTACACCTAGCCTCGCTTTGATAGAGAGGCTAAAGGCAACTCGGAAATGGCCTATTACACTACCGTTGCTGAATTGTCTTCTGGGACACAAAATGGCGAGTTTGTGTTCTATAGCGTTATTGAGACTTATATAACGGAGTAACTGGTTAGCTTTCAGTTGAGGTTGGGGTTAGCAGTTTATATAGTTAAATTTAGGCCTAAACAACCCGAGAAGCTAGGTGGTACAGTGGTACGGTAGGCTACGTAAGTCTAAAGCCTAGCTGAGGTCACAGGTTCAATCCTGAGTGGGGATTTTAGATTTTCTTTTTTACACTTAAAAATTTATTGAAAATAAAATTCTAAGTGTCGACATTACGTTATATAATTCTCAATAAGTGTCCGAGGTGGTCCAGACCGTTGTTATCTAAGGTCTTCCAGTCAAGTCATCCACTCTAAACTTCAAGGAGACAAAACCCAAAAAACCGTTAGCGACCTGACATATCACACGTTAGCGAACTGGCATATTACACTGTTTACAAGGAGCCAGGTGGTATGTTTGACGAATGCACCATGGATGTATCACAGAAGTGCAGCAAGAAGAAGACAGTAATTTTGAGGAAGAGGACAAAGGACAAATCATAATCATGTAAACAATCGTTAAGTTAATAAAAGGGGTTTGCATATAATAGGCTATTAAATTTCGCGTCGTTAGAAATTTTCGCGATTACCGTAGTTTTTTTCGCGGGACTTTAATTTCGCGATTTTTTTGAAATCGCGATAAGGTACGTCACCTTCTCAGTAAATCACACACAAAAATCCTGCCGACACTGATTTACAGGAAGCGGCGCGAAAAACTTTTATATGAATTCAGCCCTATCACTTACTGAGATCATAGGAACGTATGGTACGTATTCTTGTGATTATATGAAACTGGCTGTGAGCAAATTTCAAGGCCTAGGCCTGGAGAATAGGCTTATGGTAACTTTGCGAAACGAAACGAAATATTACTTTGCGAAATGGAAAATCGAAACGGATATGGTAAGTCATGATCTCTTGTCTTTCGTTAACTCAACTGAAACTCAAAACGCTTAAATTATCAAATTGAGTTCATACAACGCGGCAACCAACAACTACGTACTGAAAAGCGTTATGCGATAGTTAAATTTCGCGATTTCGTAACGATGTTTCACTTCACTTCACTTCACTTTGATATATTCGATCACTGACTCGTGGAAACAAACAAAACCAGAGAACGGGTTAAATTTGTTGTTCTGAGTACGCATGATTATATTTTACTTCACTACTACTCGATTCATTCACTCGATCTAGTAGATTTTGTCAGGGTTTGTCACGAAAACTAAGACCCAACACCCCAAGAAAAAAAGTTACGTAATAATAATCAACATAACTGAAACAAATATAAAATTGACGGGGGTGATCACTATTTGAGGGATTATTCTGATACCTTTCAGGTATTAAGTCAAAATAATACGCTGCTGACAGGAACAACTTTACAGAAACAATAGTGTTTTCACTGACGTCATATCAAACTTCAGAAGCAGTTTTCGATTCTAAAATGTTTATGGAATTGTAGAGAGTTTAAAACTACACATCTGGGCCAAATTTGGAAGCGCAAGAGCATTTCATTCAAGAGTTATAGGCGAATAAGTGTAGACATTTTTAGTAAGAAATCTTGGTGTCCCACTTAGGGACACCAACATGGCGGCCAAAGATTTAAAGACTTTAAAGCGCCCCTGTGATCAAATTTTTGATTTTAATTTTTTTACATTTTCGTATACAATTAGACTTTCTTACTCATCTTGCCAAATTTCAATTCATTACGAACATCAGAAGTCATTTTATTTTAACATTTATTTCCGAGAAATTACGGCCGCCATTAATCAACCTTGTTCCAAGGCTTGGTTGCGAATGGGAGAAAGTGACGTCAAAGACTCAAACATACCTCACGGGTTGAAATTATAATAACAATAAGTATTGAAAATCACGCGAAAAGCAACAAAAACTTTGGACTTGTTCTTCGTGCAATTTTCTATGCTGATTGTTATTATAATTTCAACCCGTGAGGTATGTTTGAACCTTGGAACAAGGATTAATGGCGGCCGTAGATTCTCGGAAATAAATGTTCAAATAAAATGACTTCTGATGTTCGCAATGAATTGAAATTTGGCAAGATGAGTAAGAAAGTCTAATAGTACACGAAAATGTAAAAAAATGAAAATCAAAAATTTGATCACAGGGGCACTTTAAAGTCTTAATAACACCAAAAATCTCATCACAAAATATTGTATTCACTATAAGAGGCATGAAATCGGCTTATAAGCATCTGTAATTCATTAATAACTTTCAACTAGTTCAATTTTGTTTATTTTCTCGGCTTATCTGAAATAGCGTGACGAATTGCGTGACACATTTACAACCTTTATAAATCGAAATCGAAACATCGTTAAAACCTGAAACTTTTTGTGAAAGATTATACCACTGGTATCCACATACCATGCTAGAAACAGCTTTGTAGGATGTATACTTTAGATTTTTTAAATTTTATGACGTCATGTGAAAACACTCTATTAGTTGCCTCTTACGGGTAAAAATTAAGGGTGCGTTCCTTTCGGAGAATCTAAAGACGGATTTTTGATCAGAAATTTGCCAGATTTCGCTGCCGAAAGGAACGCGAAATCCGGTTTTGGATCTGTAACCTTGGTAACCTTTCGCAGATGCGAAAAGCACGTTTATTTGCGCAAGGTGAATGGCTGAAAAGTTACAGATTATTATGGCAAACAAACCGCAATTTTCATATAAGCCTAATTCTTTGACACATACTAAGCCGTACAAATCTGCTCGAAATGCGAACTTGAATTGAACAAGCTGCTAAATGTCAGGTCTTTTCTACAAAGCAAATAATAATAATAATAATAATAATAATAGTAATAATAATAATTTAATAACTTATATAGCGCCACTTACATATTCTGATCAAAAGCGCTTTACAGAAAGAATAAAATAAAAAATGCTATATTACATATATACAATCAATGAAAAATAAAAAATAAAAATAAACCAAAAATTATCATAGAAAAGGATATTAATTAAAAGTAAAATGCTGACCTAAATACAAACGCCTTAAGTTTTCTTTTAAAAACACCAAGGGCCTGTTTACATGGAGGGAGGGCGACCCGGGTACCAGGGTCACCCTCCCAGCCGGGCTAAAACATAGCCCGCCTTTACATGGGCGGGTTATTAGGGCGGGCAATCACATAGGCGAGCTATCTATTTGTCGGGCTCTTGTTTTAGAGGACTTTAGTTATTGCAACGGTACGCTCTATTAAGCACTACATAACAAACATGTTTTTATCGCTTGTTCCGCTTGCTCTTGCATTTTCCTTGGTTTAATGGCTTGCTTGTTGTTAATGCAACGAAATATCAGACGATTTACTATGATCTCCGACAGCCGGAGGTTTTTGACAAATAAACACGATGAAAATATTCGCCACACTTGAATGGCGCCACCATCATGTTCGCGGGTTTTCAAGTCAACAGAAATAAAAGTGAAAACTGCAAAGGATCGCAAACGATAATGCTACTAACAACATACATAGGATCTACAAGAGACCTAATCAGCCCAAAAAAAAAATTGAATAAACACACGATAAACTGCACGGCTGATATAGCCCGCCTAGGAGGGTAACCCTGGGTGACCGTTTACATGTGGAAAAGATAGCCCGCCCAGGGGGGTGACCCTGGCAAGCAGACAGGGTGACCCGGGTAGGCGGGTGACCCTATCTATCATGTAAACACTTCACTGTGCTTTGTAAAGAAATGTATGAAAAGTTGGCCCTCCCTGGGTAACCCGGCGAGGAGGGCGACCCTGGTGGAAGACCTTAGGGCCTGTTTACATGGAGGGAGGGTGACCCGGGTACCAGGGTCACCCTCCCAGCCGGGCTAACACATAGCCCGCCTTTACATGGGCGGGCTATCATATAGGTGAGCTATCTTTTTTTTGGCGGGCTCTTAAATTGTTTTCGCGGGCTCATGTTTTGGCGGACTTTTTTTTATTGCAACGGCACGCTTCATTAAGCACGACATATTAAGAAACATGGCAGCAAGAAGAAAGGCTATAGCGGCGAGTTTGCTGTTTTTATTGTTTGTTTTCAAAGGTAATTTCAAGTCAAAAGAAATAGCCCGCCTAGGAGGGTGACCCTGGGGTGACCGTTTACATGCAGAAAAGATAGCCCGCCTAGGAGGGTTAGGCGGGTGACCCTGTCTATCATGTTAATACTTCAGTGTGCTTTGTAAAGAAATGTATGAAAAGTTGGCCCTCCCAGGGTAGCCCGGCTAGGAGGGTGACCCTGCTACCCGGGTCACCCTCCCTCCATGTAAACAGGCCCTTAGATAACAACGGTCTGGACCACCTCGGACACCTTACTGAAAATTATATAACGTAATGTCGACACTTAGAATTTTATTTTCATTAAAAAAGAAAATCTAAAATCCCCACTCAGGATTGAACCTGTGACCTCAGCTAGGCTTGGGGCTTACATAGCCTACCGTACCACTGTACCACCTAGCTTCTCGGGTTGTTTAGGTCTAAATTTAACTATATAAACTGCTAACCCCAACCTCAACTGAAAGCTGACCAGTTACTCCGTTATATAAGTCTCAATAAGGCGTCCGAGGTGGTCCAGGCCGTTGTTATCCAAGGTCTTCCGACTCTGGTACCCGGGTCACCCTCCCTTCACGTAAACAGGCCCTAAGTGTCGCAACAACACGCAGGTCAGCCGGCAGGCTGTTCCAAAGAGCCGGTGCGGCAAAAGTAAAAGACCTGCCACCAAGTGTTGGGCACATTATTTTCTGTGGAACTTTTAATAGAAGGCTATTATTCGAAAGTAATGAGTATGAGCCTTTTTTGCTTAACTTTTATCAAGTCACTAAGATAAGATGGCGCCAGTCCGTAAATTGATTTAAAAGTATGAATTAGAATCTTAAACTTAATTCGATAAGCAAAAGGAAGCCAATGAAGTTCGTAGAGAGCTGATCTTAAGTGTGAGAACTTGGGTATGTCCATAATGAGTCTAGCAGCGGCACTTGTACGTTACACTTATACGTTGTTATTTGAGTTTCTAAGCAATTTCTAACGGCATATGGTCAGTATATGAATGTTTTACTGTACCTGGAACGTTTGCCCACATGTTTGACGGCTCGACCTGACTGTGCTTTGTCTGGAAATACCGCTGGTTCATCAGATTAATTTCAGATCCGTTGTGAAAGGAACAGCATAGATCACTAATCCGTAAATCTGGTTTTGGATTCTTTGGATTTCAAATCCAGTGAATCCTTTATCAAAAGGGATTCGCCAGATCAAAAATCCGGATTTGAATTTGCCGAAAGGAACGCGAAATCCGTTTTAGGATCGAAAATCCGTTTTTGGATTCACGGAAAGGAACACAACCTAAATTAATGTGATCCACATCCAAACAACAGGTTTCTGGTACTTTTTATGGCTTCCTTTCAAAATTTCCAACATCACCCTCAACAATTTTTTATTTGATGGAGTCCTCGCATGGGTTGGTAATCTAGATGAGTATTTTAAAGAACCAAAGGAGCTTGCCACTAAGTGGTGGGGAGGGGGAGGAACCAAGGGATGGAAGCATGACACAGCACACAGCACCATTCAATTGCCTGAAAACACTATCATTAAATTTTTAGGTCACTGAATCATGATTTAAAGCTGTTTGTCCAAAAAGGGAAAAATAGGTTTTCTTTACAGATCGGAAAAATAGTAAGAAAGAGGAACCAATCGGAACTTCACAGCCTGAAATGGTTTTCAGCCAATCTGAGAGGCTTTAACAAAGATATTAGTATTGTTAAGGTCATTGTTGTTGTCTCCTATTTTTGGTATTGATCTTTTAATTGTTATTGATATAAATATTATTGATATAGCCAGAGATCAATATTGTTACATGTATATATTGATGTTGTTACTGACATTATTTTGTTGTTGTTATTGATGAATACTGTATTGTTAATATTGTTGTTGTTGTTTTTGTTGATATTGAACTTCTTATTGTTATTGATATAAACTGTTATTTGTTGTTATTGACATTGATATTATTAGTAAAACATTTACAAGGCTTAAAAAAAACCGAAGGCTTAAATCAACGTAATTTTTTAAAATGTTAACCATATATTATGGACGATAATGTTATGATTTGTTGATATTGATATCGTCATCGATATATTGTAGATATTGTTTTGTTGTTGTTATTGTTACTGTTGTTGTACTTGATATTGGTAAATATTGTTAATGTTGATATTGATAGTAGTTGGTACAAGTCACAAATCATTGATCACCCCTGCATTTCTTGTAAAACGTGGATCAAAATTTCACAGATGCTTAAGATACATGTATTTCCAGGCTGCGCACAAATTAACAGCTCCTCTGTGCAGAGTGTACCTTTGTTGTTGTTGCTACTGATAAATTTTGATATTGATAGTAGTTGGTACCAGACACAAATCGTTGATCACTCCTGCATTTCTTGTATAATGTGGCTCAAAATTTCACAGAACTGATACTAAATATTGTTTTAGGCTGCTCGCATTTTAACAGCTCCTCCGTGAAGGGTGTGCCTTTGTTGTTGTTGTTATTGTTGATATTGGTACAGCAGATGGAACAAGTCACAAATCATTGATCACTCCTGTATTTCCTGTTTAACATGGCTCAAAAGTTCACAGATACTAAAGATGTTTCCAGGCTGCTCACATTTTAACAGTTCCTCTGTACAGGGCATACTTTTATGCTTTTTAAGAAATTCAGCCTGACTAAAACTCTTGCCACAGTGTTCGCATGTAAACGGGATCTGCCTTGTATGCATTTCTTCATGTCTGTAAAGATGCCCTGCCTGCTTGAAGCCCTTACCACACTGTTTGCATGAAAAAGGCCTCTCCCCTGTATGAGTTCTCTTGTGCCTTTGGAGATCCCCCGCCCCACCAAACCTCTTGTCACACTGGTCGCATATAAAAGGTTTCTCTCCTGTATGGGTTCGTTTATGCTTTTTGAGATGTCCTGCCTGGGCAAAACCCTTGCCGCACTGGTTACAAATAAAGGGTTTCTCTCCTGAATGGGTTCTTTTGTGTGACTTGAGATAGTTGAGATGAGCAAAGCTTCTCCCACACTGGTTACAGGTGTAAGGTTTCTCTCCTGTATGTATCCTTTTATGTCTTTGAAGATCCCTTGCCCCACTAAACTTCTTGTCACACTTGTCACATGAAAAAGGTTTCTCTTTTGAATGTGTTTTTTGATGCATGTAAAGATTTCCTTTCTGAGTAAAGCACTTCCTACAATGGTCACATTGAAAGGGTTTTTCTCCTGTGTGGGTTCTTTCATGCATAACAAGATGCCTTTGGTGACTAAAGCTCTTACTGCACTGGTGGCATGTAAAAGGTCTCTTCTCTTTGCATCCTTTCATTTTGTCTTTGAAGATCCCCCACTGTACTGAACCTTTTTCCAAGCTGGTTACAGGTTGCTTGTGGAGACGACTTGCTTGGCCACAAGCATAAAACTTGTCTTTGTTGTATGTGCTGTTTTATGCACCCGACGATTTCTTGCAAAATTAAACACTTTGGTATGGGTGATCACTCTGTTGCTGTTGATGAAAATAGTCTCCTTGCACCTGTGCACAAAATAAGAAAAAGGAACCACTTAACTAAAGTACATGCAACAACAAGAAACATGTAATGTTTATTGTGTCACAAGCATGGGACAAAGAAAAAATCTGAGTTTCCAACGGGAATAAAACCCAGGGCTTGACACTAACTTTTTGGCGTACTGGACATACAGTACATGTATGCAAATAATTCTCAATTAATCTAAAATGTGAAGTCAGATTTTAAAGAGTTTCTTCAGGCCAAAATGACCTGTATTCCCAAACTTTTACAGGTAAAAGTGCGATTTTCACTGGCCAGTGTCCAGTTGACCACTGTTAGTGTCGAGCCCTGAAACCTGTGACTTTTCATGCATCAAACAGATGTATGTATGATTATATCCACCGGTTATTACAGGCACTGCTAACAGTATTGACAGTCTCTAAAAGGGTAAAATACAATTTTTCAATTTTCAAAATGATGAACAATATTGTTACATCAGATTAAATAATTTTTTGTGATAAGAGACCAAAATAATAAAAAAAAACTGTCTCAGGGAGGCTTGGTATGGGCACCATGGTCCCCAGTCAGTGAATGACAGTAAACGAGGTATCACTGCGGTCCCATAGCGGTTGTCTTCTAAGAGAATAATATGTAAGTCTGCAGTCACGACGGTCCACAGTCCACTAGCTGGCTGTTGGGTATGTACTTGGTGTATCCCTTATTATTTTGTATTTAAACACTTAGTTTTTATTTCAGTAGAAATAAAGATAAAAAAAACAGTAGAATAGGGAATCAAACCCAGGCCGTATGATCTGCTGCATGCTCACTACCTACTACACTAGCGAGGACTAGCTGCCGGGAACTGTAATTTATAAGGGATACAAGATAATATGCTGCTAGACCAGACCATATATAAGAACTAACCCTTTCGATATACTGGAAATACTGGAATCAGTGCTTAACCCTAAATACTAAAATCAGGGCACTTTAACCCTAGATACTGTAATCCGACCCTAAATTACACTGCAATATATCTTAATACATTACAATAAGGGGTACATGAAGTACTATACATTATGATCAGGGATACACCAAGTACCAAGGGGCTGTTGTGGGTAGTTCATGATGAATAATGATCTCATACACGTAATCCAAAGAGTAAATGGGTTTCATCCACGAGGAATAAGCCAAAATGACATGAATAAAATATGAATACAGTAAAAACCCACGTATAAGAACCTAAAATTTAAGAACCTGTTAGGCTAAAATTTTCATTTCAAACCCCCTTTTATAAGAATCTATTACGCCTAAAATTTTTAATAGGTTCTTATTTCACAAAAATGAAGGCACAAATGAAAATACAGAAAGAATTTAAGTCTAGGTTTAAGTCAGTAAGATTCAAAGAATGAACTAAAATGAAAACCATATCATGTCTGCACCAATACTGGATTACACAATGCAATTGTATTAAGAATACAGTTCCATGTGTCTCTCTCATTTTCGAAGTCACAGTTTTTGAAGCACATTGAAACTTCTTTGCATCAACGTCATGCATCAATGGCTTTCCATATCACATATGCCCTGAAGTTGTTTTCTGTGCTGATCGCTAGTGCCCCTATTAAATTAAGAACCTATTTAAGAACCTAAGTAGCCTAAAATCCCATTTCTATAAGAACCCATTTAGGCTAAGTTGGAAAAATCTAGGTTCTTACATGTATATGTGGGTGTTTACTGTATTCCTTGTTCTGTACAAGAAAGAAAACATACTGCAATAAGGATGAAAACAATATTATTGCGGTGGTTTTTACATCATAGCCATGAATGTAGACAGGTCAAGGGTTTGCCTTGATGATGGTGGGGTTAGGGTTCTGTCAGTGTTAAGTTAGGGTTAGTTTTAGGGCTAGGTTAGGGTTAGAACTAGGTTAGAGTTAAATGTAGCCAGTTTGGGTATGTAGGTTTAGGGTTAGGCATTAGGGTTAATTTGAAGGTGGATGCTGTAGCCTGTGAACAGGCTTCTTTTTGGGGAATTGGGTTAGGTTAAAATCGGCGAGCGAAGCGAGGACTGGGAAAGAGGGAATGGGCGGCGAAGCCTGTGGACTCGCCTTTGATGCCGCCGTTCCGCCCCCTAGTAATTATCCTGTTATTATATTGGCAACAATTTAATTAAAATGTCAACAAGTTGTCATGTTTTTATTCTGTTGAATGCATCGGTAGCAGTATAAAAATGGACAGGCTAAACACGACTCCCACTCTTCGCAAAAAAGTATTTAAAAAACCTAAAGTATAAAGCTTTTCCAGTAAGACTTCAGAGAGAATTGCCCGTTTAGACCACAGTTATAAATTGTTTTCTTCGATGATATTGAACTTTTGATCTCGGCGAATTATAGTGTTTCCGGCCATGTCTCAAAAAGCCGTTGTCTATAATACCACTGCATTGAAATCATGAATTATTGCAATAATTTTTAGCTCCTTAGTATTCCTAGTTCTGTAGTTGAGTAGTGTGTCCCAGTGGAGCTAGGATAAACCCCCGTTGTTTTGTAATAGCGTTTGATTTGGCATCCAACAGATAATCTGTAGCATGGTTGCTGTTTTGTAAATCCAGTCGGCAAAATTCCAAAAACATCTTGCTTTTTTGCCACAGACTTTAGACACAGCTTTTGCTCTTCTTTAAGCCTCGGTATAAGCGAAAAATTTCGCAACGAATCGCTCAAAGCTTTCTCAAAATCGAGATCTGAAAATTGCATGCGACGAGTCGTCATGTTTGTTTATCATTTGAGCCAGCGAATGGAATATTTATGCAAATTTAAGGCGCAAGGTATTTGAGATGTCAACATGTGTCGTCTGTCACCGCATACTTGTCAACACCAAGTGATCTGACAAATCAGCTCATGATATCAGACTCTGGTATCATGGAACGGCGGCATCAAAGGCGAGTCCACAGGCTTCGCCGCCCCTTCCCTCTTCCCCAGTCCGCGCTCGGCTCGCTTCACTCGCCGATTCCCCAAATAAGAAGCCTGTTCACAGGCTATGGATGCTGTAGATCTCTTGGCTCTTAGGGACAGTCAAGAAAGTGAAACAGGTCTGCAAGCAAAACATTCTCCATTGCAAGGTTGTGTCCATTCCAGTTTCTGTACAAGATATTTTTTTATTGTACTTCTAAACCATTTGCATTGTAATGACTATTTCTTTCTTTTTCTCTCTCTCTTTGAAAACACTTACACTTTGGACATTATTTGGAAAGTGTTGACACAGTATTTGTCACCAAAGTTGCTTTGCAACATATGTATCCGAGTTGTGAAATCTTTTATGACTGGTGAGCATATTTACTTTATATTTCAATTCACTGACTTCTGTTTAATAACTGTCCTCTCTCAGGTATAATTATACATTGCACTTTATTTTAAACATTAGACAATTTCTTATTCACCCACTAGGGGCTGTGGATAGGGGTAGGCACAGGGACCATGTTAACACAGAATCATGCACTTTTACGCATGCCAAAAAGATCCAAAAATGCCTGGCAAATTGAAGGGCCAAGAGCATAACCAACTTATGTTGAATTTTAGGCCTTTTTTGTTTTTTCTCGCTCAGATTTGTCCATTTTTGGCATGTGAACTACAAATTAGTTACAAAACATTGTTCAGAAGTTTTTCTGTTGTTTTTTCCCCCGTCATTTTCGAAAAATACCATATACAAAAAAAAATCAGACTCCTGTTGTAATGCAATATTGCGGTAAGCTTGTTTTCACACTGACACAGTTCGATATTTTTTTAAAATTAAACATAAGGATTTTTGATGAATGCAAAAAAAAAAGTAAATCACTTTCATAATGTCCAGTTTGAAAAAAAAAAGGATGCTGAGTGTGAATTGAACCCAGAGCCATCCGAGTGCAAATCTCGGACCCAACCCACTAGACCATTGAGGAACACATGCTCAGTTCAGAGTCACTAAGTTTTATTATTTAAAGGTACAGTTGTGTAGATACACATCAAAACGTGTATCTCGATTTGATAATCCTTTTACATTGTAGATCAATTTTAATGTTGCATTAAAGACTCCAAATGTGAAACATCTTTCGGCTGGCCAGCAAGAACTCACTTCAAGCTGCCCAAAGCTGTATCTCAAGTGTCCGACCACGCACAGCAGACCCATCTGCCACTGTCACAAAGCGTGTCGGGAAATCCTACGGCAAAACCGAAAGGGAACTTCTCATCCGAAAATTGGAACAAAATAGTATAAGTCTGACAAGCACTTCGATTATCGGGCATTTCAACCATGGCATGGGATGAGAAATGGCCCACAACTCACAACGCTGGCAGCCCCTTTTCTGATCCAAAGTGATTTCAGACTTTCCCACCAGCTCGTCTTGTCCATCAAGGTCCATTTTTCACCTTGAGCGCTTCAAATGGCACTTCAGACACAAGGTATGACAAGAAACATGACTCGTTTCTTTGAGAGGTGCTAGAGACTTAAGGATTTCCGGACTTAATGATGTCTTTCAATCACTGGACAGGCCTTAAACATGTTGGCTTATACACACACTGCAGATGATGTGTTACCATAGTGAGCTCACGATAGATAAGCTAGCCAGGTGTGCATAAATAATGGTATTTTCGTTCAGGTTGTTGGCACTGGTCAGGAGTATTGCAGTCGTGTATTCTCACGGCCAATCTGCTTTGAAATGGCATCAAAATTGTGCTCTGAATGTACAGTCAAAGCACTGGAGGACCAGAACTCTGCTTTTTTCAGGTGAAATTAGTCAAATTCCTTAGGGTTAGTGCAAATTTGACAAGGGTTTGTGATATTATTCATTGTGAGATAAAATGAGGCAAATCTGAGCGAGAAAAAATAAAAAAAGGTTTAAAATTCGACATACAGTAGGTTGGTTATGTTCTCGGCCCTTCATTTTATTGTAGCAGTTTATTTCAACTCTCACCTATAAATTTCACTATCAGCGACCATAAGGACTGCAGCCCACAGTTAGGACTGTCCAAATTATGCCAGCATAATTTTGAGCACAATAGTAAGGCAAAACAATCCAGCATAATATGCCAGTGTAATAGTGACAGGCACAGTGGTAACTATAGCAATGTCAGCTTATTGCCTGTTGTTGAAAACAATGTGGTTTTTCTCAAAATCTAGTCAGACACTTCACAATGAAACTTCCATATTTTGTACATGCAGTACTCACATATCACTAGCTGCAGACACAGTTTCAAGAAAAATTATAAGTATTCAGACAGTTTTTGAGTAAATCGAAAATAAATTTTAGGACGTGATACAGTACCGCTCGTGTAACGCAGCATTACACGCGTGTAAAATGCGTGTATTTCACAAGCTTTACACGCAAAATACGCGCGCGAAACACGCAAATGCGTGTAACAAAAATACACACAGTGTATGCCGAACAATAAAAGCGAAAGTCGCATGTTGCTTCTGAGTCGAAAAGATACACGCACTTGCGTGTAAATGAATAACAAAAGGTCTTTCCAAATGTAATCTAAATACACGCATATATTTTGCGTGTAATTGGGCTTTTCTAAGTACACGCGTGTAAAATTTACACGCGCGAATTTTGCGTGTAAAATGCGTGTATTTCACACGAATTACATGCAGTTTACGTGCGTGTAGGTGCTGCATTACACGTGAGCGGTACTGTAGGCGTTTTTAGCAGGATATCTGGGTGTCTTGAGGACAGGCAGATTTTTTTTTATTTCATGGAGTTTTCAGTAAGTGAATTTGCGAATTCCGTGATATCCTGTTCGTTACGGATCTTATCTATGGCATCATATCCCCGCCAAAATTCAAGCTCGTGTTTGCAACATTGTTGCTTTGAATTAATGCTCGTTTTTACAATCCAATATCCAACGACTATAATTCAACATTGCTCATTCACGAATCAACATCCATATTTCATGCGACATTCGTCTGTGTGTGTTGCTGGGTATAGTGCGATACGCTTGCATCGCAGTCCAACATTCTTGTTCTCTGCATTCACACACCAACATCCATATTTGAAATTCACCTTCCAGTCGTTTAAGTGCGACATTCATGGCTTTCATTGCTATGTTGATGCCCGGTGTGTGTGTTGTGGTGCAGAGTGCGATATGCTTTCAGCACAATGCAACATTCTTGTTGGAAATCGAAATTCACGCTTGAGTGAACTGACCTTCAGATGGTAAGCCGCTGTACAAAACATGTGGGCTCAAGGGTGATCGGGGTTTGCGTGTTAAGATGGTGGCGTTCAGAAGAGCGTACGACATCATCCAGCAGACGATTGAATATCGCTAAGGTTAGACTATCTTACTCATACACTAGTAAACCTTGATAGTAACTGTGCACCAACAAGGACGGCGGATCGTATTTTCAATTGGGGGGGGGGGGGGGGGGGGGGCTTGAAAGAGAGCACCAGAGACGCGATATTTTTTTATTTCTTTTCAATTTATATCTTTATGCTTGAAATTGGGGGGGCTAAAGCCCCCCTAGCCCCCTGGCTCCGCCGTCCCTGACCAACAGATGAAATTGTTCGACTTTTGGGGGAGACCAGCAGTTATCTGCATGTTATGGATGTACAGTCGACTGCTTGTGACATTCAGTTTGCCCAAAAATATTTTCTGGAGTTCGTGGACGTCCATCGTTCGAAATCAAAGAGGAACAGTTGTCTTTTCTCATCGACCAGGGCTTCCGGTTCCCCGTTATTGCCAAGTTGTTTAGGGTATCGCCACGAACGATTGAAAGAAGAATGGCAAATTACGGCCTGTTGATTTCAGATAGACTATTTTAACTTTATACTTTAGTTTATATGTGCATGAATGCTCATTAAATATCAGTTATTAATAAGATTACATGACATGGTTCAAATTTCAAATGTTCAAGGAAATGCGCATGCTAGGATTGGTTAAACCGAGTTCATTATAACTCGATAAAGCACGCGCTTGACGTAAGGTTTATTATAACCGTTTTTATTTTATAAAAGAAATAAAAAAAATTGTTCCTTGTGCATTGTTGAGTTATATATATTAAGCACTTGGGAATTTTTAAGAACACTCAAGAAGTGCACTTCTCTCGTGCTCTTAAAAATTCCCGCGTGCTTATATAACTCATTATAAAATGCTCAAGGAAATGCGTGCACTATGATTGGTTAAAGTGTACCTAAACCTTAATTTTTTTCTTTTAATCAACTCAATGTACGTTGAAAAGTCGAATAGTGAAATATTTCTTGTTTTTAACGTCGCGTTAGTGAGTTATAGAGATTTGAATTTACAAAATGCTAATTAGATGACGTCAAATGCAGACTTTACCATTATTTCTACTTCAATTTACAATACGCAGTTCACAGCTTAAGGATAATCAATTTAAGAAATACTAATAAAAACTGTTTATAGTCAATTAATTTGCAAATAAAATATTACTTGGAGGTGGAAACAAGTAGTTGTATAATAAACGAGTCTGCATTTGACATCATCTAATTAGCATTTAGTAAATTCAAATCTCTATAACTCACTAACACGACGTTAAAAACAAGAAATATTTCAGTATTCGACTTTTCGACGTACATTGAGTTGATTAAAAGAAAAAAAAATTGGGGTTTAGGTGCACTTTAAACCGAGTTCATTATAACTCGATAAAGCCAAGCGTGACGTCAGGTTCATTTTAACCATTTTTATTGCTGCGGAACGAGCGCAGCGAGTGAGCAACATAATCAGGATGTAAGAGAAATATATGAGAAAAAAATAAAAGCTACGAAAAATCTCGAATTGATCGCTTTTTACCAGAATTCACTGCGCCACAAACACATTTTGGGCCAGAATGCACTGCGCCACGAACAAAGCCTCGCTTGCTCCTTCAAGCTGTTGGCTGCGAGATTTGTAATATTTTGGTCCAACATGTCTCAGTCGAAATCGGAACTCAAGTGTCGAAGACTACCGTGAGTTGAGCGAGGACTGTGAGGCATGGCGATAGGACCGTTGGATAGCAAAGATTTTCGAAGATTGTACGGAATAAAAGACAAATTTATTTTGAAATCACTCTGACAGCAGTCGATGAGACTGAACTGAGCTGAGCGCGTGGGGACGCGAAACCTGAGCTGAGTACGTGGAGACGCGATACGGCTAGCTGGTAATGCAACATACTCACTATCAATAATTAACCTAAATTTTCACACCTTCCTCGTGGTGAACGCGTCCTTTGCTCAACAATATTCTACAGACATTGCAAGAACTTGATGCGTGGATTACAAAACAAAATTAGTCTTAATATCGGCTGGAGTTTTCGACGATTCATCCCGTTTACATTTGCCTTGCTTCCCCTCAAAAAACGAAAGACAAAATTCTGTAATACCAGCGAGATGATAAAACAGCATTATTACAACAAATTTACCGCAGCAATTACTATCTTTTGGATACACTAGTTTTATAAAAGAAATAAAAATACTTGTTCCTCATACATTATTGAGTTATATAAGCACTTGGGAATTTTTAAGAACACTCGAGAAGTGCAAGAAGCACTCGCCTTTGGCTCATGCTTCTCTGCACTTCTCTCGTGTTCTTAAAAATTCCCGCGTGCTTATATAACTCAATAATGCACTCGGCATGTTTTTTATTTATTTAATAATGCACTCAACGCATTTTTTATTTCTTTAATAACATGCAGATAACTGCTGGTCTCCCTTAAAAGTCGAACAATTTCATCTGTTGGTGCACAGTTACTATCAAGGTTCACTAGTGTACGAGTTAGATAGTCTAGCCTTAGCGATATTCCATCAATTTCGAACGAGGTAATAAATGGATTGTCTAGACTTTCAATCGTCTGCTGGATGATGTCGTACGCTCTTCTGAACGCCGCCATCTTGACACACAAATCCCGACCACCCTTGAGCCCACATGTTTTGTACAGCGGCTTACCATCTGAAGGTCAGTTCACTCAAGCGTGAAGTTCAATTTCCAACAAGAATGTTGCATTGTGCTGAAAGAATATCGCACTCTGCACCACAACACACACACATCGGGCATCAACATAACAATGAAAGCCATAATGTCGCACTTAAACGAATGGAAGGTGAATTTAAAATATGGATGTTGGCGTGTGAATACGGAAAACAAGAATGTTGTATTGTGATGCAAGCATATCGCACTATACCCCGCAACACACACAGACAAATGTTGCATGTAAACGAAGCACACTGAATTTGAAATATGGATGTTGATTCGTGAATGAGCAATGTTGAATAATAGACGTTGAATATTGGATTGTAAAAATGAGCATTAATTCAAAGCAACAATGTTGCAAACACAAGCTTGAATTTTGGCGGGGATATAACGCCATACTTATCACTCTGATCAATGTTGGCCCAGTCAAATGTTATTAAATGCAAATTAGCTTGGTAGTTCCAAGGAATATTCTTTTTACCAACATTTCTTCTATAATGAAAAATAGGAGCGATTGCAGAATACGTACCCCGCATCTCTAGCTACACCGTGCAGCAGGCTACGCGTCTACGCCGTCATGATTTATTCATAGTTGTGAAAGTTCAGTGCAAAAGTGGCTACGCGTCTACGCTGTTATAATTAATTTAAAGTTGTGAGTTCAGTGGAAAAGTGGCTACGCGTCTACGCCGTCCCAATTTATTAATAGTTGTGGAAGTTCTGTAGAAAAGTGGCTACGCATCTACGCCGTCATAATTTATTCATAGTTGTGGAAATTCTGTGGAAAAGTGGCTACGCGTCTACGCCGTCGTAATTTATTCATAGTTGTGGAAGTTCTGTGGAAAAGTGGCTACGCGTCTACGCCGTCAAAATTTATTCATAGTTGTGGAAGTTCTGTGGAAAAGTGGCTACGCGTCTTCGCGTCTACGCCCTCATAATTTATTCATAGTTGTTAAAGTTCTGTTGACTTTTCATCCTTGGTAGCCAAACATAAAACTGCCAATGATACGACTGGGCCTGGAAAGGTCAGCAATGCGTTTAGGATTTCATGGACCTGTGATTGAGTTTGCTCCTCGTCGACTGAATCGGAAGTCAAATTTGAAATAACCTATGGAAAGAGATTAACATGTTCATAACGATTTTTGGGAATGATTGTAGAAGAAGAATTTAAGAATTTAAATGTGTCCCAATGCTTTGTAGAACTCGGCATAACACAAATAAGCACTTTAGTTATTCAACAAAATGAAAATAAGTTGCGGACTATTTTTCATTTTAGTCTCTCTTTGATGACACTTGCTTATCAGCATTCTGGTACATCATTCGAAAAGCTTATTCCTATATAGGCGATATTTTTAGCGGGAAAACGGGAAAAGTTTGTTATATTTTCAACTACTGGCAGATGAAACAAATCTTTAACGATCTGGAAAACTGTTCTTGAAGGTTAAACGAAAATCGTTCTTCCCTAATGGTTTTAGTGTGTTACTATAGACTTACCGCACTAACCCTAACCCCTAACCTTAGACCTAGCAATAACCCTAACCCTAACTCTAGACCTAACCCTTGTCCTAACCATAAGCTTAACCTTAGACCTAACCGTAACCCTAGATCAAACACAAAGATATTAATTTGAGAACTACGAAATTGATTTACCTCTGCGACGATCTGCTTTTGACTTTCTGCATACTCGATGAAAGTAATGGCCGCTTCAACTGTATTCTTAGCAACTTCGCGCGAAAGTTGGGGAAGAGCGCGGAAAAAACGAGCGCCTGATCGCAGGTTGGTTGATGCCTTGTGCTTGGGTTTTATAGCCTTTTATACAGGAAGAAATCTTTTCGAACGACGCATAAACATAATGTATTTTTTGTTTCTCTTAATTTTTCATTCTGTACACAGCAGAATGTTGCTGTACACAGCAGCATGTTGTTGTTGTTGTTGTTGTTGCAGTCATGTATAGAACGAGCATTAATCTATGCTCCATATATTGCTGAAAAAAATAAATAACGCGTAGACGCGTAGCCACGAGAAAATCATTTGTCTCCAGTCCTTCAAATGTGTAGCATATGTATGCTCCATATATTGCTGAGAGAACAACAACGGGTAGACGCGTAGACACGAGAAATCATTCGACTCCAGTCCTTGTGTAACCTGTAGGCTACTTTCATTTCCAGTGCCTGCTCTGACGGCGTAGCCACGCGGAACAGCTTCAGTTGCGGGGTATTCTGCAATTTAGCCGAAAAATATATTCCTCATGGCCTTAGCTGCTTCAAAAATTAATAACGTCTGTTGAGTATTTTGCGGGGACTGACCGCAAAGTGAAACGGCAAAATTCAAGGCGCATTGAAATGCAAATTTGCAAGTACAGTAACATAATTGACATAATTCAACTCCCTCGATAAGAACTTGGATCTTTCCGCGTAAATTACACCACCAGATTAGCCAGAAAGTATCGTTCGGATTTTATCTATAACTTGCGAAGAGAAACCGACAAGAAAACAAATTGCCCGAGGCGTCCAGGACTTGAGCTTACACAATTTGTGTTGTGTTGCCAATTGGAGAGCAAACAAGCAGAGAAGCAACTAGGTTAATTCTAGTATAAGGATTTTAAACAAGTCCTTAGAAAGTTTGTTCTACCTTTTCCTGAAGTAACCAACACAGAGTCACGATATGGATTCCATTCTTGCTTCGGCGGCAAAGAGTTATTCTCGCTTCTCTTCTATTCTCTGCTGAACCACCGAACTGACCCGGCCACGAGCGACGCCAAAGTGCATTCAGGTATAGAAACGTGGAAGCGTGGGGCGAGTGGTATGGCCCCCTCGGGGGTGGGTGGGGGGGGGGGGGGGGGGGGGGGGGGGGGACTCCCATATAAAAATGACGAGGTGCTCGTCGTACCTTTTAATTTAGGGGTCAAAATTTGCAGATTGGTACCGCTTAATTAGGGTACTTAAATGTAAAATGACCACAGTTGGAACTTTCGCGGTACCTTTTAGGGTATAAACCCGAAAAAATCTGCCAGAATATGACATGTGCTGTTTAAGAATTGGTTCCTCTTTTTTCGTGTTTTACCTCTTAGGGGCAAAAATTCATTTAAGCCACACCAATCAAACAAGATTTTGGTACCTAGCTTTTATATAATTAGGGTGTTTTTCGAAAATTTTCGACGAGCACCCCCGTCATTTTTATGTTGGAGTCCCCCCCCGGGATCGTACCCAGGCAGTTCTTTACTCCTGTTCACTTTGACTTTCCAATACTAATTTTTGATAAGTTTTCCTCGCGCAAATTTATCGCTTATATCAGTAAACTCGACTATAAAAGCGGAGGTCGACTTGTGGCAAGTCTATTGTTCACTGTCCAAGAATCCCGGAAAACCGAATGAACAACAGGATAAACAAAAAGACGCGTTCGAGCGAACCGGGAATATAAAGTCAATACGAGTCAGCGCTGGGGAGGAAGGCAGTGACATCATTTTCCCTAAAAATTTTCATCATTTGAAAGCTCCCCGGCATCAAAAAGTCCAAAAGGGCCATCCGGTGAACTCACAGCCAGAGATACGGCATGAATAAACGCCAGTCTCAAAAATTGGAATCAACTAATGCATTTGCTCTGAGAACTCTTCTTAACTTTTCGATCTCAACTCCTTGTGATGATTTGCTTACAGTAGCGCGGCAAAGTTTGGAACATCGGCGAATCGTACAATCACTCATACTGGTCTTTAAAAGCATTTACGGCCATGTGCCGTATTCACGAAAGCATCCTAGGTCCAAATAGCCTCCTAAGATATAACTTTAGGAGATAACTGGTATTCACGGAGACCTCCTATTTTAAGACGTCTTATTTTTTTTCTCTCCTAAACTTAGACCTCCTAAATTTTTAAAACATGTCTTAACTGGTATTCACGAAGACCTCCTAACTTAAGATATGTCTTAATTTTTCTCTTAAACTTAGGAGGTCAAAATTGCAGAGATTCCAACCCCGTGTGATGGAAAATAGGGAGTAATCATTAGCGCCAGAGGCGCTATCCTGAGCGTCGAAGGCGCGAGCTTCTAGTGGGGTCCGGGGGCATGCCCCCCCGGACATTTTGCAAATTTAGGTTCTCTCAAGTGCCATTTCCTGTATTTTGACATCATTCCGTCTTGATTATCCGAGAAGAAAGTGTAATATGTGTGTTTCACAGTGACAGATCGCAAAAAAATCCTAAAGATTAGCTGTTTTCCCCTAGTTTTCAGAATTTTATAATAAATCAGGAGAATTTGGTAGAAATCGGGAGAGCGGGAGGCAAGACATCAAATCGGGAGGGTTGGAATCTCTGAAATTGACCTCCTAACTTTTTAAAACATGTCTTGACTGGAGCCAGAGCTAAAATTCGATTGGCGTCGGCGTTGAATTGAAAACTACATCCGGCACATACCGGCAAACTCCAAGTGGCGTGTCGTTTGTGAGAAGATCTATTTGCATTTGTCGACCGATTCGAGTTTTATTTTGGTCACATCAAAATATAAGATGAAATGAAGCCGACTGATTAGTGCTCATACCATAGAAAAGTCAGAAAATAGCGAGAAAAGCGAAGATCGATTTTGAACTTGAAATAATATAACCGTATTAAAAAACAAACACAGCGGGACAGTCGCGTGCTGAGTAGTTGAGCTGAGTAGCTGTTGTCTTATATTTTTTTAATAGCGGGAATTTTGATTTCACCGGTTCTGTTAACCGGTGTTGGATTCAATAAGTCAAAGCAAGCAAATATACGGACATTTCTTCTAATTTAAGTCGGCATTGTTTTGAAATGGCGAGGTTAATCACAGGTAGCCCAAGCTATATGTGTCACAGTATAAACCGTTACGAGCGCCGGAAATTATAAGGATTTGTATGAGAAATCAAAGGGCTCTTAAAGCCATCTCGTTAATGCGTGAGAACGTAAGGTTAATAAAAAACAACAACAAGAAGAATTGGAAAAGTTGGGTGCCCTTGATAGGTAAATATAGTAAAGACGTGATAGGTAATATGTGTAAAGCCGCTGAATGGTCTATTGGAGTTGATGTTTTTTGGCGGGAAAAGTAGCATCACTTGAGAAAGGGTTTGACCTGTATGGCTTCTCGTGTGTTTTGTTTCTGACAGTTGCGTCATATATATAATTTAACTTGTTTACAAATTGTCTGTTTCATATTTATATGAGGTATAGCACACAGATGGAGTATACAATGGCTTTGTGGCTACATGGGGTGGGATAATGCGAGGCGAATTGCTGCCTGTGTTTATTCAGTATACTACGACAAAATGCGAGTCGCACCAGTCAACTGGATATGGGTCTTGGCAGGGTAGAGAACATTGAGAGAAAGATTGAAAATACCTGTAGGTCTAATCGTGGAGACATTGCAGTCATAGAGGACTTAGGAGCCACCAAATCAATAAAAGTCATGAGCAATGACTTGTATGGCATTACAATGGCAATTTTCTTATCAATCGAAATTTGGGAAAGATGTACGGAGATTAAAAATAATTACTATCTTTATTTATTGATATTTAAGGTGTCTATGACTTGAAATGAAAAATGTTTTTATTTTGAAGAAAAACTAATGAAAATTAGAAATTATTAATACAAACGTGAACAAATTGAAAATTTCCTTCCAAAAAACGCGCTTTCTTCCACCCTATTTCGATCAAAATTGTGGGACATAATATGGAGAGACCGGGACGAGTCGTGACGTAATAACCATTGCAGATGAATTTAAAAGACCCGCCATTTGAAGCATTTGGGGTCATTTGCCGCCTTCGTTTTGGAAAAACAACATGGGCAGTGATGAGAATTCTGAGTCAGAAGTCTCTGAAGTTAATAGTCTTGACGACAATAAAGAAGAAATGGATTTCTTCTCATCCAATGTATCAGTTCCTTATCAAAATGAGCCCCTTGCGAACGCCACGGAAGATGGCGAAGAAGAAGTTGTAGATGGGGATGAAGACGGACTAACTCCAGCATTGTTAGCGGCAAGATATGAGGGGGGCATTCCTGTCACGGAATGGTTAGTATCACGGATTTATTATTGTTATTGTTATGTAGTTGAAATGTGAGACAGCGACTTAGTTTTCAGTCGTAAAATTGGTGCAAATTCGGTAAATGTAGAAGAGAAACTCTTGTTGGTGCGAAATAATTTCGTTTGTTGTAAGGAGGTCACTCCAGTGCTAGGAAAACTTCTGTTCGACGGAAGCATCGAACACGTAAATTGCATTACGGAACACAAAGATAACGGTCGGCCCAATGACACATAGGAGTGTCCTTCTTCAGGTCTGTCCACTTCTGAAGGATTATAGTGGAAGGAGTTACAAACGTCCTCCGAGAGGTCATCCAACAAATAAGCGAGTAAAAATATTAGCGAGATAAAATGTAATTGCATGACCCTTTACCACAAACATATTTTTGAACATTATGTTATGTTTTACAATTTGTCGCTACTGTAGATATTATTGGGGTAAATCACAATATTTTCTTCAGTAATATTTTTCATGTTAGACTGTTCATTTATTTTTAAAATACGTGAAATTTATTGTGCAATCAGTCTTTTTCTCCGGAAGCGCCTTATCGAATAAAATCTCATGTTGTGTTTACGCACGGAATTTTACGTGCCATCTTCTTCCATAGACATACAATAAACAGAGAATCCCGTGTTTTGATTGTGAAAGAAAAGCATTTTACACTGACAAGTCTTGCACTTTTTCGATGAGGTTCTACAGTAGCTAGCGAAATCTGAACGTCGGCATATAAACCGGCGTGACATTGTTGTAAATATGAGTTGTCTAAAAAGCAGGCACGCGTGCCGAATTAGCCTTCAGTAGTATAAAATAGAAAGACAAATTGTTGATCTGCCTAATTAGCAAGCCAAAAATAATCGGCCAAGATAAAAGTACAAATAAAACTGAACAAAGTTAGAATGAAAGTACAGTGGGCGTTCACATCCTATTGATTTAAAGCTTATCTATAAAGGAACATAAAATTGTTAATATTAAAACACTTAGCTCGCACGCTTTTGGCGAGGAGTGTTTTTGTTGCTGGTCTTAATTTTTGTCGCTGTCTCTTCCTGTAGGCTTCGCTGGGATGGAAGGAACCGCGTCTGTTTTAAGGTACCTGTTAAACCGCTTGAAAGGTACTTTTTCTCCGAGAGAAATGGAAAAGTTATGATTGTAGCACGTGGGCTCAAAGTGTAGTGAACACAACACTGAACTCTCCGATGGCACAAAGTTGGGCCGATAAACTCGAGCAAATCGAATCCACTGTCGCCGGAACGCTTCATTGCTCGGGCATTTATATACTGATACACCTTTGGTGTAAAATGTATTCATGCAACTAACTTGTCCCGATCCTCCAGCAACGCAATATTGACTGCCCCCCGTCTTCTCGTTTCTACCGCCATGTTTTCGTGACCTTGCAATGGTTATTACGTCACAAACTAATTTGCATATGGTTTGACCGCGCGACGATTGACACACAAAAACATCCCAAATGGACCCAAAACGGGTTATGTTTTTATTTTAAACACCGCCAAATGTAAGTTCCACGGAAAAAACATGTTTTTAAAGCAAATTAAGGAAAGATCCATTTCAAGTCATAGACTCTTTAAACAGAACTAAAATATATTGCAACGATGGAGTTCGAGAAACTGTAGGTGTAAATTGCGGATCATCGCGATACAGAATTAATTCTGATCAGAACTGTCAAAACTGTCAAGCAGAACCGGTTAAAAAACAAGCTAGGATCATAGGATCCGATCCAATTTTCATCTTTGATGTGTGCCACAACGCATCGGAAAACTGTTTACGTTTATCCGCGTTTGTATATAAGACATATAAACATCTTAATGAATGCGTGACAAATGGATGATTAGTGATAATTAGTGATAAATAGTGATAAATAAGTGTGAAATGTGTCAAGTACCAGATGTTTGGATTTAGCCCGTTTGCATGCAATCCTGTAAGTGAGAACAAGATGTGTCAAAGACCGGATGCTTAATTTTAGCCCGTCTGCATGTAATCTTTGGTAAAAAATGAAAACGGTCAGTGCTTATTTTGAGTCGATACGTTGTTGAGCCATTGTAAAAGTGAGTTGATAGTGAGTTGAAATCTGTGATCAACGCCTCGAGATTGTACCGAGAAGCCTGTAACGCCAATAAACCAAGAGGACCTGTGAGTATCTTATTTGTTTTGATTTCATTCCTTTTTGTCGATTGCGTGGGAATAACCGCTTTGGAGGTAAAAATTTTTCCACAATACTATCAGATCGCTATGTTCACGACACTTGAACATTTCTGCACAGACTGCCGGGCACGGTCTTAAATAGACTAAATGCCCGGCAGTGAGAAATTTTCATAGTATTTTCACTGAAAGGCTCTTTCAAACCTTTTGAGAGTATTGATATTCGTTTAGAAATGTCAAGCGATTAGACTTGATTTTATCGTAAACCGGCCTTAAAACTTCTCTGACATCAGCAATTTAAACTGCCGGGTATTTAGTCTATTTGAGGCCGTGCCCGGCAGTCTGAACAGAAATTTTCTAAGTGTCGTGAATATGACGATTTTTATGGTATACCCAAGTTTGGATATTCGTCAACTGGAAAATCAAAATAATTTTGGGAAACGCTTGACAACAAACTTTGAATGAGACGTTCAAATTTACCACGTGATTTCTCGGGAGATTTCAAACCAGTTGTTTATTATACTGATATCTTTTCGGAGCTTATACATTTTTACAGTGTTACAGTAGTTGATATATATATATATATATATAGAAAAATGTTAAGAAAATATTTGGGATATTTAGAATTTTTTCAAGATATATTTAGGAACAAAAAGTGAGATATTTAGGAAAAATATCGAGAATTTCCGGATATTTTCTTCGTATTGGCACTCAAATAATATCTACTCAATTAAGTCCGTAATAGTTCCAATGTCTGTCTTGAATTGAAACGCTCAGATCGCTTATAAAATGGTTGTTAAAATGCTTGCTTTGTCATTCAATTCAGAACAACAAAATTTTACTTGTATACGAATAGAACTGTAGAGAGAATTGCAGCAAACAAAAAATAGTTTGACTAAATCTGCAAAATCACGAGGTTCCTTGCATACTATTGCATAATCAAAGCGCAACTTTTATTACCGTCAGTATATTCTACCATGTACCTAAATCTATTAATGGCAATGATTCACTATTCCAAAATAAACAAAAGGCAAAGTCCATATACTGCCTTTTCGTTCGCGTGATCGGTAATTTAAGATCAAAAGTTCATCAAATGATAACATACATGTACCATGAGAACTCAAAGCCATTTATTTCATAAATTGAACATACTAATTACTGCTTTCCTCATAACATGCCATGAGAACTCATTTCATAAACTGAACTTACTAATTACTGCTTCCCTAAAGAATCGCGACAAAATTATCAACAAAAACAAAGAAACTTTAGATAACTTAGACGGACACATATTTTGAAAGATTATTGATACCATAGGTAACGTGAGATATCGAAACTAAATAAGAACTTTAATACCTTTGTGGTGACGTAGCGTGAGATAGTTATGACAAGTTCATGACATCCTAATACCCTAGGGAAATTAACAATAGATCCGGGGGTGCTCCCAAAAAATTTTAGTGGCGGTATGTGACGACCTTCTTGAAATCCTAGCCGGTTTAACCAACCATATCCTCAATGCCCTTATATAGCTTCTAAAAAGAAGAAACAACTACCCCCCCCCCCCCCCCCCCGGGACAAAAGTTAACAAGTTAAAAAAGTTAACAATGAACCTTTGTTAATCCCTTTTTTGTACTGATTCCTAAATCTCGTTTATGCGCATGCGCATTAACGAGATAAAAACGGTCCATTCTAGGAGCTAAAATATACGAACAAGATTTCAATAAAAATTGCCTAGCTTACTTCGCTTGTGTGTTTCCGTGTCTCCTGTGTGGTTTTTGGAGCGATTTAGAGCGTTTCCAGTTTCCAGTGAGTTTTAGTTCCACTGCTTTCTCTCTATTCTTTCCCAACTGGGAAAGGATATATAGAGAGAAAGCAATGGAACTAAAACTCACAGGAAACGTTCTAAATCGCTCCAAAAACCACACAGGAGACAAGGAAACACACAGGCGAAGTAAGGTAGGCAATTTTTATTGAAATCTTGTTCGTATTTTTTAGCTCCTAGAATGGACCGTTTTTTCTCATACAATAAATCCTTATAATTTTGCTCGTAACGGTTACTGTGACACATATAGCTTGGGCTACCTGTGGAATCAGTGAAGAGATTTCAACCGTTTACCAAATTCTACATCCGGTAATCTGTAATTGGCTAATTTGTTGACAAGCTGTCAATCGGCGAATGAAATCAACCGTGACAAATCGGTGGGCGTTTTTCAAAATCGTGGGGTTTGCAGGCAAGCGTTCCCTCACCTCCCCACTCCCACCCCCATCCTCCGATTTTTTGCTCTCGCCTCAATTTTCGCGCGGCCAGAATGCGGAAAAATTCTTTCGTACGGGAACGCTTGCTACGCAGGCTATGGGTGCCCCTGTTATTTCTTATGTATATTCTTAGTTATTTTAAATTCACATTTGAATTTATACGAGCCTCGGCTCATTTGCGATATGTGGTTAAATAAACACGACAATTTAGTTTCATCGACTGAGTCGATAAGGTAAATTGACCACCGTAAAAAGATTCAAATAGCTGACGGAATCAACCCCACGGAATCAACGAACGCTTTTCATTCAACTAATTTACATTTGTTTTTCACGACACCAAATTTCCACCAATAGCGTAGCTCCACCGCTTACTATATAAAACCACACACTACCCACAATTCCTTGATTCGCTCCGACGAAGGGCTAGCGCTCGTAACGTCAGCTATTTGAATCTTTTTACGGTGGTCAATTTACCTTATCGACTCAGTCGATAAAACTAAATTCTCGTGTTTCATTCCCCCACCGACGCAGCACCACAGTTTCTCTAGAAACTAACCCCATTCATTTGTGGTTAAATAAAGTTTACCTACCTACCTACCTACGGTTAAGCCTGCCTTACAAAACGAAACTACACAAACAATGGCAAAACGAAGATACTCAAAACCCCCCTCAAAACGAAGGCTACCATGACGCAAACGACTAGATATATACGTCCAGGCTGTGGTTGAATATTGGCGGGATTAATATTGGACCAGATTCATTATTCCTCGTATTTTTTCTCAAATTTTTGATCGTCATTTACTTTTCCATCCTTTCACCTCAGACTTCGCTGGGAAACGCCAGCATCAAAAATCACCCTTCTAATCGTTTATCAGTCAGTTTGACAAAAAAACTATGTTACTCATCAACAGATAGTCCAACATAGATTTAGCGGGATGCATGACTGAGTGAGGTGGCAAGACTGAGATACTCGCTTATCGTTTCATTATGTATAAAAGCAATCAAGGGCGTACCTAGACAATTTTTAGCACTGAGAACGCACAAAGTCAGTGAGAGAATAAATTTCCCGCCTTAGACCTGATACTAAAACAAAAATAACAAAATTTCGCTCATCAAATCAGTGCCACCAAATATACAACTTAATTGGATAAAAAGATTCTATAGAGTAGAAACAAAAGCAGTATTTTGGAGAAAAAGTGCAGGATTACAAGGATGGAAGTGCAGATTATATTTCATCAAATTTTATTTCGTAACAGGCGGTCAAAAAAATCAAAATTGCCTTTCGCGTAGAATTTTGACTTGTTAATAAGCAGTTATTTTGTCTTTCTTTACGTTGGTCACTTTTGGCGATTTCTTCTCCCTATTTCAAGATAATAAACCAAGCCCCAGGCCATAATCATGAAAATACGCTACAGGGATGATATCTGTTTACAAACATTCTTTTTGTTATTCAAATGTGCCAGCCACTGGAACAAAAGAACCCTTTGTTTCGGCAACCAATAAGGCTCTGGTTGGCACATTAATAACAATTGGTGACGTCATTGATATCTTCCGTATACCGCCAGCCGAGACAGTGTCCCTTAACGCTGGGATGAGGGAAGAACGCATTATTGCTGGAAGCGGGACCGCTCATTGGCCGTTTTTATGCTAGAGACTTTCAAGTCGTCTAGACGTATTTAACGTCTCAGACGTTACTGAAATGCGTCTGGAATAAAAACGGCCGCCATTAATCAACCTTGTTCCAAGGCTTGGTTGCGAATGGGAGAAAGTGACGTCAAAGACTCAAACATACCTCACGGGTTGAAATTATAATAACAATCAGCATAGAAAATTGCACGGAGAACAAGTCCAAAGTTTTTGTTGCTTTTCGCGTGATTTTCAATACTTATTGTTATTATAATTTCAACCCGTGAGGTATGTTTGAGTCTTTGACGTCACTTTCTCCCATTCGCAACCAAGCCTTGGAACAAGGTTGATTGATGGCGGCCGTAAATTCTCGGAAATAAATGTTAAAATAAAATGACTTCTGATGTTCGTAATGAATTGAAATTTGGCAAGATGAGTAAGAAAGTCTAATTGTACACGAAAATGTAAAAAAAAAACAAAATCAAAAATTTGATCACAGGGGCACTTTAAAGTCGATATTAACGTCTCTAGCATAAAAACGGCCATTGATATCGGTTGGTAGGATGCACTGGGCCTACTAGCCGAGCCAGATAAAAAATAAACAGCAACTTGAACCACACCAAAGGACTCAATTGACTGACGTGTAATGGCGAGCGAGTGATTCGGAGAAAGTGAACAAGCTGAACGAGTGAATCAAAGAAGGAAATGATTATCTATGTTATGTTATGTTTATGTCAGTCTTTTGTAATGACGGAAATCGATTTCCTTTGTTGTAAATGAAACGTAAAATCTCTAAACCTCCAAACGTTTTCCGTTCTTTCTTAGTGGGTCTTCTCTTTCAATACTTTAATTTATATTTTAAAGGATCGAAGTCTTAACCAATACATTATGAGCTCAGTATTAATTAAATAGATCAACTACCCTCGAGAGATAAAGTAATGTCGCGTAGTTGTCTATGAGACATTTAAGGTGGCTCCTAATAGTTTAATCATTCCCATCATGATACATCTATGATACTCAATCATAGCTTCACCAGTAAAGTTAAGAGAAAACGTTTAATACAGGTTTGTAAACGCTTAACCAAACAAATTTAGGTGGCTACGACATCAAAATTTGTTACCATGGCAACGTTAAAACAGGCCAAAAAGACCCCATTTTCAACCTTTTGAAGCTAATAACTTCGAAACTGCTTGGTGAAATTTTTTGATTTTTATATATTTTCGTCTTATAAACATAATAAACATTTGTGCCAATTTTGAAAAAAAATCTGTACATAGGATTCAGAGATATGTCATTTTTACATAAATTTAAGGTAACTCTGAACTCTATGTACAGAATTTTTTAATTAAATATCGAAAACAAAAACTTTCACCGTGTATAAGTTATTAGCCTCAATTGGTCCAAAATAGCATGTTTTTTTCATTCCGAAATGAGTTTCGTTCCAAAGTGAAGTATGTGTTCACATGACAAAATCGACCGGCTCAGCCTATTCTTGAAGGCGTTCTCGCTTGCGCGGTTTTCGCGCCAGGGGCCGTTTCTCGAAAGATCCGGTAACTTATCGGGCCCGAAGCCAAATATTGAAATCAAAATCTAAAGAATAAAAGCGCGGGTCCGAGCGAACAAACCAGTCCATTTTGTTTTGCTAACTGATAGTTTTATCGTATTATCTGCAAAACTTTTGAAACCTCGATCTTCAATGAAAATAAAACAGCTTTCCGGGCCCGGTAATTACCGGGTCTTTCGAGAAACGGCCAGAAAACAAAGGTGGCGCAAGTTTCGCGCAACGCAGCATGCGCCACTCGCCCCAGACTACACGGTTTGCGGTTTTCATCTTGGAACGAAGTTCCTTTTCAGTTTACATGATACCAGAATGAAATGTCATACCTGAACGAGAATTTCATTCGGATTGAAAACTAGATCCGCCGCTGGCAGACTTGTTTATAACGCTGCCCGATAGGAAGTCATGTAAAGCCACTTCAATTTTTCAATTTTGTTTTCATTCAACAATAGATTTTTTTCAAACACCATAAAACAGGAAAATTACAGATAACAGTACTTAGAAAAATACTTGACATTAAGCCTGGAAGCTAAATGGATTGCAACTTGAAAAAAATGGCTAAAAAATTCAGTATGATTTGATTTCCCTTTAGGAAATCACTTGATATTTTTCTCTCTGTGCTGTAAGAGCATTTTTTGTAAAGCAAACTTACATAGCCAAATAATCAGTACAGCTTTGACCATAAAACAGAAAAATCCTAGTGACCAATGCCCCTTTCAACGTTTATGCGGTTAGGACCGAGTCAACATTGCAGAAGAAAGGGCATTTGCTGTGGCTACGCCTGAGCTATGGAAATCTCTTCCCCAAAGAGATTGCGTGACCTTGACTCAACTGATACTTTTAAGGGGGGAGAATCTTAACTACAAGGCTGTTGCTAGGGCTGTTCTGATCATGTGACACACCAAATAAGGAAGAGAATTGAACAGTTTAAAGGGAAACCCAGTGGAACAAACTTTACAAATTCTAATGCCAGTTAAAGTCATGAAACCAATATAAAGTTGAATTGAAGTTTTCCTTAGCAACAGCCGTGTAGTTAAGATTCTTTCCACTTAAAAGGCATCTTAAAACTTTACACCTTTTGCTGTTCATTTACAGAAAAGATCTATTCATTTGTGTCCAAATTTGTTTCATTTTGGTCAATATACTCTCATTAACACCAATATGACCCTTATTTGCACGTTAGGAACGTTCAAGAATAACATTTGCATATGTATTAACATTCAAAATCATCAAAAGATAAACAATACCTTCCTTTGACATTCATTGGCTGTAAATGTATTTTCATTTTTGTCGATATCAAATTCGTTGACACGAAACGACAATCATTTACACTTATGGACAATCGTTTTTCAACAAAATACTTTCAATAACACAATTTGCATGAGAACTCACAATCAATTGCATTATTATACTATCATATCCATGAAGGTAACAATCTTTAGTACGGTGAGACAAACATTACCGTGTTTTCACCTAACGTTAAGAGGAAACAATAGCTCATTAGCGTAATTCTTTTGAACAGAGATATCTCGCCGAAAATTTGATATAGAACAAGGGTACTTTTTTTAAATCGTATTTTCACAATTCTCCCCTTGCAGATATTTAATTCGGCCTCTTAAAAACCTTAAGCGTACCTCTGAGCGCGCGCCAGTATACATGTGACATTGTGACAGTTAGATTTTCCCAGAAATGCCACGAAGAAATAGAATCCCGTTTGAACACCGCGAAAGGATAGTCAGGGCCTTTGAAGATGTCAACGAAGACTTTTTAACAGTTGCAGGTACACTTGGAATCAACAGATCCACAGCCAGAAGTATTGTGTCGAGATATGTTAGGGAAGGCAGAAAGACCACGTGGAGGCCCAAACCATGTTAGGGTAGATAATGAGATGAGAGACTACCTCAATGAAATTTTAAACGAAAATTGCTTACTGACGCTAACACAGCTTAATCAAGAATTGAGACAACGCCTTTCTCGAAAACCTAGAATCTGCGACCGCACTGTGGCAAGGACTCTGGAAGGAATGTTGTTTCGTGTAAAACTGGCCAGGCCTGTCCTTGTGGATAGAAACCGACCTGATGTCATTCAGAAACGACTGGACCATGCC
Source organism: Dendrophyllia cribrosa (assembly GCA_024195265.1). Classification (NCBI taxonomy): domain Eukaryota; kingdom Metazoa; phylum Cnidaria; class Anthozoa; order Scleractinia; family Dendrophylliidae; genus Dendrophyllia; species Dendrophyllia cribrosa. The sequence continues at coordinate 15,289,796 of JAJLRJ010000004.1, forward strand.
AACTGGTTCAAGGAACATGCTGTGGTGAACCACAGTGTTTTTATAGACGAATGTGGTTACAATATTTGGACTTCCAGAAGTCACGGAAGAGCAAGAAGAGGGGAACGGGCCTACAGACAGGTCTGTGGTCAGCGAAGAAGAAATGTTACTGTCACAATGGCCATTTCACCCACCAATGGTCTTGTTTTCTACTCTGCAGTTATTGGTGGGATGAATGCGCAAAGATTTGATGACTTCTTGGCACAAACAAGACTAAACCTCCGCGATCCTGACGAACATGTTATCTTCATTTATGACGGAGCGCCAGCCCACAATAACCATACTATTCCCCGGTCCCAACACAGAACTAAAAAAGTTACCACCCTACAGTCCATTCTTGAACATTGTAGAACAAGCAATAAGTACCTTGAAAGCGGCCAACAAAGCAGACATCAGCACTGATGAATAACAGAGAAGAAGCAAGACGCCAGGATATTGCTCTGGGAAATTATCGCACTCAGCTGTTGCAGCAAGGCAGCCCTACAACGAAATATTGGCACCATTACGGCAGCTAAATGTGGACAATGGTTTCGTTTCATGCAAACATATTTGCCACGATGCCTCAATAGTGAGGCAATCGAGGGATAAATCGTTCAGCGAATTTGATATTCTATCTTCCAAAAATAAATGTTATTATGGCTGTAATGTTTGTCTCACCGCACTAAAGATTGTTACCTTCATGGATATGATAGTATAATAATGCAATTGATTGTGAGTTCTCATGCAAATTGTTATTAAAAGTATTTTGTTGAAAAACGATTGTCCAAAAGTGTAAATGATTGTCGTTTGGTGTATTTTTACAACTAGCCTATTGTAAATGTTATCCTCTTATATTGTAGTCTTGTATCTTTTATTCATTGTTCTTTAAATTAGATTAATTTTTTATAGATGTATTTGATTTATAGATTTTAAGGTAATCGATATTTAATAAATTTGCTGTGATTTGGTTGTAGAATATACCATTTAGCTTTAATATTAATTTTTGTTATGTGTATTTGATCATTTTAGTTCATGAAAAATGCGCTATATAATTTTATAAATTATACGTTTTATAAGTGATAGTTATATATAGAAACGTGATGTCATTTTGCTCGGAGGAGGGTGCACCGCGAGTCGAAATTCTCGATTTGCGTATGAGGTAGCCTCTTCCAGGCGTTCAGTTAGTGGGGCGCGAAAGAAAAATCGGGCGCAGGAGAAAAAAACCGAGGCGAGGCTGGGGAGAGGGGGCGAAAGAACGCCTGTGAAATTATTTTTAAAAAGCTCATGTCGGTATACCAGAGTCTGGTATACCCTCTGATTGGCCAAATTTGACACATGTTGTCAACACTGCAGCGTTGTTGACGCAGACACGAAATGCGATATGGCGTGCGAAGGTCATCCTCCATCGAGTCACGCACGGTTTGAATCTGTGTTACAGCAAGCGCTTAAAGATTTCCCGCATGTAGATAGTTTATGTACATTTAAAGAGCAAAAAGATTGTCTTCAAAACGTGTTTCTGGGAAAAGATGTCTTCGCCATCCTTCCAACAGGATTTGGAAAGAGCTTGATCTTTCAACTTTTTCCAAGGTTAATCACCCGGCGTAGCCAACCGATAAAAATCGGTACCGATTTATCAATCGATAAATCGATAAAAATCGGTAAATTTGATTTGATTGGTATCGATTGTATCGATCAATCGGTAAAATTCGATGACACACTCATTTGTTTTATCGATTTTTCTTGATTTTCACCGATTGTTATCGATTTTTAACGAGTGAATTTTTGGCCTTTAAAATCGATTATAATCGCCTTATTTTATAAAATCAAGAGACAACAAGTGAATAGAATTGCCTTTTCAAGCACTACTAGAACTGTTTTCAGCTATTTGTTTCCAACTTGACTGTGTTCGTCTCGAAGATACAAGGCAATTCGCTTCAGCTGAGCGCGTATCCATCTTAAGCTAATCTAAACAGTGAATTATTAGTTTTATCATTGTTGCTATATTATAGTTATTGTTCTTATTAATCTATTCGGTGCCAAATTGTAGCCGTCATGGTGGTAGATCTATGTTACCAAGGCCAAGGAAAATAAAAGTAGCTGACCGAATATTACCACAATTTCGGCATTAAGTACAAGTAATTTTTATATTCATATATACCTTGTATTAGGAGACCTAGAAAAATATTTCCCTTGATATTAACCTGTGAATAATAGTAGTTGCTGTTTTGTTTTAATTTGTAGCACGTGGGCTCAAAGTGTAGTGAACACAACACTGAACTCTCCGATGGCACAAAGTTGGGCCGATAAACTCGAGCAAATCGAATCCACTGTCGCCGGAACGCTTCATTGCTCGGGCATTTATATACTGATACACCTTTGGTGTAAAATGTATTCATGCAACTAACTTGTCCCGATCCTCCAGCAACGCAATATTGACTGCCCCCCGTCTTCTCGTTTCTACCGCCATGTTTTCGTGACCTTGCAATGGTTATTACGTCACAAACTAATTTGCATATGGTTTGACCGCGCGACGATTGACACACAAAAACATCCCAAATGGACCCAAAACGGGTTATGTTTTTATTTTAAACACCGCCAAATGTAAGTTCCACGGAAAAAACATGTTTTTAAAGCAAATTAAGGAAAGATCCATTTCAAGTCATAGACTCTTTAAACAGAACTAAAATATATTGCAACGATGGAGTTCGAGAAACTGTAGGTGTAAATTGCGGATCATCGCGATACAGAATTAATTCTGATCAGAACTGTCAAAACTGTCAAGCAGAACCGGTTAAAAAACAAGCTAGGATCATAGGATCCGATCCAATTTTCATCTTTGATGTGTGCCACAACGCATCGGAAAACTGTTTACGTTTATCCGCGTTTGTATATAAGACATATAAACATCTTAATGAATGCGTGACAAATGGATGATTAGTGATAATTAGTGATAAATAGTGATAAATAAGTGTGAAATGTGTCAAGTACCAGATGTTTGGATTTAGCCCGTTTGCATGCAATCCTGTAAGTGAGAACAAGATGTGTCAAAGACCGGATGCTTAATTTTAGCCCGTCTGCATGTAATCTTTGGTAAAAAATGAAAACGGTCAGTGCTTATTTTGAGTCGATACGTTGTTGAGCCATTGTAAAAGTGAGTTGATAGTGAGTTGAAATCTGTGATCAACGCCTCGAGATTGGTATACCGCCAGCCGAGACAGTGTCCCTTAACGCTGGGATGAGGGAAGAACGCATTATTGCTGGAAGCGGGACCGCTCATTGGCCGTTTTTATGCTAGAGACTTTCAAGTCGTCTAGACGTATTTAACGTCTCAGACGTTACTGAAATGCGTCTGGAATAAAAACGGCCGCCATTAATCAACCTTGTTCCAAGGCTTGGTTGCGAATGGGAGAAAGTGACGTCAAAGACTCAAACATACCTCACGGGTTGAAATTATAATAACAATCAGCATAGAAAATTGCACGGAGAACAAGTCCAAAGTTTTTGTTGCTTTTCGCGTGATTTTCAATACTTATTGTTATTATAATTTCAACCCGTGAGGTATGTTTGAGTCTTTGACGTCACTTTCTCCCATTCGCAACCAAGCCTTGGAACAAGGTTGATTGATGGCGGCCGTAAATTCTCGGAAATAAATGTTAAAATAAAATGACTTCTGATGTTCGTAATGAATTGAAATTTGGCAAGATGAGTAAGAAAGTCTAATTGTACACGAAAATGTAAAAAAAAAACAAAATCAAAAATTTGATCACAGGGGCACTTTAAAGTCGATATTAACGTCTCTAGCATAAAAACGGCCATTGATATCGGTTGGTAGGATGCACTGGGCCTACTAGCCGAGCCAGATAAAAAATAAACAGCAACTTGAACCACACCAAAGGACTCAATTGACTGACGTGTAATGGCGAGCGAGTGATTCGGAGAAAGTGAACAAGCTGAACGAGTGAATCAAAGAAGGAAATGATTATCTATGTTATGTTATGTTTATGTCAGTCTTTTGTAATGACGGAAATCGATTTCCTTTGTTGTAAATGAAACGTAAAATCTCTAAACCTCCAAACGTTTTCCGTTCTTTCTTAGTGGGTCTTCTCTTTCAATACTTTAATTTATATTTTAAAGGATCGAAGTCTTAACCAATACATTATGAGCTCAGTATTAATTAAATAGATCAACTACCCTCGAGAGATAAAGTAATGTCGCGTAGTTGTCTATGAGACATTTAAGGTGGCTCCTAATAGTTTAATCATTCCCATCATGATACATCTATGATACTCAATCATAGCTTCACCAGTAAAGTTAAGAGAAAACGTTTAATACAGGTTTGTAAACGCTTAACCAAACAAATTTAGGTGGCTACGACATCAAAATTTGTTACCATGGCAACGTTAAAACAGGCCAAAAAGACCCCATTTTCAACCTTTTGAAGCTAATAACTTCGAAACTGCTTGGTGAAATTTTTTGATTTTTATATATTTTCGTCTTATAAACATAATAAACATTTGTGCCAATTTTGAAAAAAAATCTGTACATAGGATTCAGAGATATGTCATTTTTACATAAATTTAAGGTAACTCTGAACTCTATGTACAGAATTTTTTAATTAAATATCGAAAACAAAAACTTTCACCGTGTATAAGTTATTAGCCTCAATTGGTCCAAAATAGCATGTTTTTTTCATTCCGAAATGAGTTTCGTTCCAAAGTGAAGTATGTGTTCACATGACAAAATCGACCGGCTCAGCCTATTCTTGAAGGCGTTCTCGCTTGCGCGGTTTTCGCGCCAGGGGCCGTTTCTCGAAAGATCCGGTAACTTATCGGGCCCGAAGCCAAATATTGAAATCAAAATCTAAAGAATAAAAGCGCGGGTCCGAGCGAACAAACCAGTCCATTTTGTTTTGCTAACTGATAGTTTTATCGTATTATCTGCAAAACTTTTGAAACCTCGATCTTCAATGAAAATAAAACAGCTTTCCGGGCCCGGTAATTACCGGGTCTTTCGAGAAACGGCCAGAAAACAAAGGTGGCGCAAGTTTCGCGCAACGCAGCATGCGCCACTCGCCCCAGACTACACGGTTTGCGGTTTTCATCTTGGAACGAAGTTCCTTTTCAGTTTACATGATACCAGAATGAAATGTCATACCTGAACGAGAATTTCATTCGGATTGAAAACTAGATCCGCCGCTGGCAGACTTGTTTATAACGCTGCCCGATAGGAAGTCATGTAAAGCCACTTCAATTTTTCAATTTTGTTTTCATTCAACAATAGATTTTTTTCAAACACCATAAAACAGGAAAATTACAGATAACAGTACTTAGAAAAATACTTGACATTAAGCCTGGAAGCTAAATGGATTGCAACTTGAAAAAAATGGCTAAAAAATTCAGTATGATTTGATTTCCCTTTAGGAAATCACTTGATATTTTTCTCTCTGTGCTGTAAGAGCATTTTTTGTAAAGCAAACTTACATAGCCAAATAATCAGTACAGCTTTGACCATAAAACAGAAAAATCCTAGTGACCAATGCCCCTTTCAACGTTTATGCGGTTAGGACCGAGTCAACATTGCAGAAGAAAGGGCATTTGCTGTGGCTACGCCTGAGCTATGGAAATCTCTTCCCCAAAGAGATTGCGTGACCTTGACTCAACTGATACTTTTAAGGGGGGAGAATCTTAACTACAAGGCTGTTGCTAGGGCTGTTCTGATCATGTGACACACCAAATAAGGAAGAGAATTGAACAGTTTAAAGGGAAACCCAGTGGAACAAACTTTACAAATTCTAATGCCAGTTAAAGTCATGAAACCAATATAAAGTTGAATTGAAGTTTTCCTTAGCAACAGCCGTGTAGTTAAGATTCTTTCCACTTAAAAGGCATCTTAAAACTTTACACCTTTTGCTGTTCATTTACAGAAAAGATCTATTCATTTGTGTCCAAATTTGTTTCATTTTGGTCAATATACTCTCATTAACACCAATATGACCCTTATTTGCACGTTAGGAACGTTCAAGAATAACATTTGCATATGTATTAACATTCAAAATCATCAAAAGATAAACAATACCTTCCTTTGACATTCATTGGCTGTAAATGTATTTTCATTTTTGTCGATATCAAATTCGTTGACACGAAACGACAATCATTTACACTTATGGACAATCGTTTTTCAACAAAATACTTTCAATAACACAATTTGCATGAGAACTCACAATCAATTGCATTATTATACTATCATATCCATGAAGGTAACAATCTTTAGTACGGTGAGACAAACATTACCGTGTTTTCACCTAACGTTAAGAGGAAACAATAGCTCATTAGCGTAATTCTTTTGAACAGAGATATCTCGCCGAAAATTTGATATAGAACAAGGGTACTTTTTTTAAATCGTATTTTCACAATTCTCCCCTTGCAGATATTTAATTCGGCCTCTTAAAAACCTTAAGCGTACCTCTGAGCGCGCGCCAGTATACATGTGACATTGTGACAGTTAGATTTTCCCAGAAATGCCACGAAGAAATAGAATCCCGTTTGAACACCGCGAAAGGATAGTCAGGGCCTTTGAAGATGTCAACGAAGACTTTTTAACAGTTGCAGGTACACTTGGAATCAACAGATCCACAGCCAGAAGTATTGTGTCGAGATATGTTAGGGAAGGCAGAAAGACCACGTGGAGGCCCAAACCATGTTAGGGTAGATAATGAGATGAGAGACTACCTCAATGAAATTTTAAACGAAAATTGCTTACTGACGCTAACACAGCTTAATCAAGAATTGAGACAACGCCTTTCTCGAAAACCTAGAATCTGCGACCGCACTGTGGCAAGGACTCTGGAAGGAATGTTGTTTCGTGTAAAACTGGCCAGGCCTGTCCTTGTGGATAGAAACCGACCTGATGTCATTCAGAAACGACTGGACCATGCCAACTGGTTCAAGGAACATGCTGTGGTGAACCACAGTGTTTTTATAGACGAATGTGGTTACAATATTTGGACTTCCAGAAGTCACGGAAGAGCAAGAAGAGGGGAACGGGCCTACAGACAGGTCTGTGGTCAGCGAAGAAGAAATGTTACTGTCACAATGGCCATTTCACCCACCAATGGTCTTGTTTTCTACTCTGCAGTTATTGGTGGGATGAATGCGCAAAGATTTGATGACTTCTTGGCACAAACAAGACTAAACCTCCGCGATCCTGACGAACATGTTATCTTCATTTATGACGGAGCGCCAGCCCACAATAACCATACTATTCCCCGGTCCCAACACAGAACTAAAAAAGTTACCACCCTACAGTCCATTCTTGAACATTGTAGAACAAGCAATAAGTACCTTGAAAGCGGCCAACAAAGCAGACATCAGCACTGATGAATAACAGAGAAGAAGCAAGACGCCAGGATATTGCTCTGGGAAATTATCGCACTCAGCTGTTGCAGCAAGGCAGCCCTACAACGAAATATTGGCACCATTACGGCAGCTAAATGTGGACAATGGTTTCGTTTCATGCAAACATATTTGCCACGATGCCTCAATAGTGAGGCAATCGAGGGATAAATCGTTCAGCGAATTTGATATTCTATCTTCCAAAAATAAATGTTATTATGGCTGTAATGTTTGTCTCACCGCACTAAAGATTGTTACCTTCATGGATATGATAGTATAATAATGCAATTGATTGTGAGTTCTCATGCAAATTGTTATTAAAAGTATTTTGTTGAAAAACGATTGTCCAAAAGTGTAAATGATTGTCGTTTGGTGTATTTTTACAACTAGCCTATTGTAAATGTTATCCTCTTATATTGTAGTCTTGTATCTTTTATTCATTGTTCTTTAAATTAGATTAATTTTTTATAGATGTATTTGATTTATAGATTTTAAGGTAATCGATATTTAATAAATTTGCTGTGATTTGGTTGTAGAATATACCATTTAGCTTTAATATTAATTTTTGTTATGTGTATTTGATCATTTTAGTTCATGAAAAATGCGCTATATAATTTTATAAATTATACGTTTTATAAGTGATAGTTATATATAGAAACGTGATGTCATTTTGCTCGGAGGAGGGTGCACCGCGAGTCGAAATTCTCGATTTGCGTATGAGGTAGCCTCTTCCAGGCGTTCAGTTAGTGGGGCGCGAAAGAAAAATCGGGCGCAGGAGAAAAAAACCGAGGCGAGGCTGGGGAGAGGGGGCGAAAGAACGCCTGTGAAATTATTTTTAAAAAGCTCATGTCGGTATACCAGAGTCTGGTATACCCTCTGATTGGCCAAATTTGACACATGTTGTCAACACTGCAGCGTTGTTGACGCAGACACGAAATGCGATATGGCGTGCGAAGGTCATCCTCCATCGAGTCACGCACGGTTTGAATCTGTGTTACAGCAAGCGCTTAAAGATTTCCCGCATGTAGATAGTTTATGTACATTTAAAGAGCAAAAAGATTGTCTTCAAAACGTGTTTCTGGGAAAAGATGTCTTCGCCATCCTTCCAACAGGATTTGGAAAGAGCTTGATCTTTCAACTTTTTCCAAGGTTAATCACCCGGCGTAGCCAACCGATAAAAATCGGTACCGATTTATCAATCGATAAATCGATAAAAATCGGTAAATTTGATTTGATTGGTATCGATTGTATCGATCAATCGGTAAAATTCGATGACACACTCATTTGTTTTATCGATTTTTCTTGATTTTCACCGATTGTTATCGATTTTTAACGAGTGAATTTTTGGCCTTTAAAATCGATTATAATCGCCTTATTTTATAAAATCAAGAGACAACAAGTGAATAGAATTGCCTTTTCAAGCACTACTAGAACTGTTTTCAGCTATTTGTTTCCAACTTGACTGTGTTCGTCTCGAAGATACAAGGCAATTCGCTTCAGCTGAGCGCGTATCCATCTTAAGCTAATCTAAACAGTGAATTATTAGTTTTATCATTGTTGCTATATTATAGTTATTGTTCTTATTAATCTATTCGGTGCCAAATTGTAGCCGTCATGGTGGTAGATCTATGTTACCAAGGCCAAGGAAAATAAAAGTAGCTGACCGAATATTACCACAATTTCGGCATTAAGTACAAGTAATTTTTATATTCATATATACCTTGTATTAGGAGACCTAGAAAAATATTTCCCTTGATATTAACCTGTGAATAATAGTAGTTGCTGTTTTGTTTTAATTTCTATGTTGCTGACAATGTAAAATTTTTTCTGCATTTCGTATTTCTTGTGAACGTGAAAATCAACTCCTTCACGTTACAAATGGTGAAGTAAATATGTTTAATTGAATAAGTACATTTTGTTCATTGTGTACCAGCAATTTTTAAACCACAAACAAACAAAGAACGTTTTGCGTTAGAAATCGATAAAATCAAACAAAATCGATAATATCGATTTGACACACCGAATTGTTTTATCGATTTCTACCGATTTACGTTACCAATCGATAAAAATCATTTGATTTCTATCGATTTTTACCGGTACCGATTTTTATCGATTGGCTACGCCGGATAATCAACGCATCGCAACGAAACGCTGTTTCTACGATAATTGTGGTTACTCCGCTCGTCGCGATCATGAAAGACCAAGTAGAACAGCTTCGAAGCATTGGAATTAGAGCGGTGGCTGTCGGAGTCGACGAAGAAGAAGGCGAAGAAGAAGCAGCGAAAAATGGAGCGTGTGAGATTGTTTATGGAAGCCCTGAAAGTCTGCTGTCGAAGGAATGGGTGCCATGGGATCATATTTCCCGGGAAATCTACAACGATTTTGATTGACAGCAGAAAACCACAACTAGCAAAAAATGGGTTCATGTTCCTTTGCCGCTGTCGGCGGTCAAAAGTGGGCGGCATGAGCTTTTTAAAAATAATTTCACAGGCGTTCTTTCACCCCCTCTCCCCAGCCTCGCCTCAGTTTTTTTCTTCTGCGCCCGATTTTTCTTTCGCGCCCCACAAACTGAACGCCTGGAAGAGGCTACGTATGAGGCTTTTCGCCATTCCACTTCGTCTTCTTTGCAACCAAAAACGTTGGTAAAAGGTCCTTTCGATGGTTCGTGTAGTGTTTACCGTCCGCCATCTTTGTTTACCATGCTCCTATATAGGCTTACATGAAGTAGTACCACATTGTTGCCAGGCAACTGCAGGACACCATCAAGTATACATATATATAAATATATTTTTCGCTCGAATTCGCGCGGCTTAGCTACCGAGGCACGACAAATTTATTAACCTCGCTTCGCAAGGAATTAAGGAGGCTCGTACCCATTTCTCAAGTCCACACCCTTTCAATTTTAATGGGCCACATCTTTTGTTGTAGCACATAAAAAGACAAGCTACTTTGCATGCAAACACACAATACACTGAACCTTATGGGAGTATAGGATTTGTTAACATCGGTGCTTCCATGGCAACGAAATGGTGACCCTCCGAAATTCACAAGTTGCGGAGTTTCTCTAGATCGAGAAAAATTTTTGTAAAACCCGCTAGTGGACTAATTGATTTGACCATGGGCTTCAACTGGACAAAGTTTAAAAGAAATGTATGATAGCGTTTTTGAAAGTTTTGGGGATGAAGTTTTGGGGATTATAAATACAGTGAAAAACATACTTTCGACATAATTGGCTAATATCTAAAGAAAACGATGCGCGATGGGAATGCAGTTTCATGTCATAGTACTTTGATTCCATTTGAAATGGTGTGTGATAAAGTGAGGGGGTTGCTTTGGCCGATTGTGAGAAATAAGGATTTGATTAGCGTGCGTTCAGCTGCTCTTGTTGCTGTTTTTGTATGTAATTTGGTCTACGCCTACAAATGTGATGATAATTTGGAAACTGCGAGATAATTTATTTTTTTAAATTTAATTATCAATTTATATGGCCTGCAAGTTTCAAGGGCATTGAAGACATGCAAGGCAATAAAATAGGGCCCCCAATGTACCAATTTATTCCGCAGATTTTGTGTTTACAAGTGAGCGTCCTCATTATTCACGAGTATTGTTTTCAAGTTTCATATGCACGTGCAAAACTTTAGCAAAAAATTTATTTGCATCGAACAGAACGCTCGATTGCTTTCCGAAGAATTTTCCGAAACATGCCAATAACTGGCTTGCGTTACGGATAGCAATGACAACAGTACTGATGAAGACAACGTCAGAAAGCACTGTTTCTGCATTTCGTTTAAAAATTTCCAAATTGGGATATGTTCTTGTCCTGAAATTTTAAAGAGACCTTTGGTATGGCTGCATTACAGCGTAATAGCGCGACATCGAGTGCGTAATGTTATAACAATTCTCAAGCCAGTTATCAGCAAGTTACGGAAAATTCTTCGGAAAGCAATCGAGCGTTCTGTTCGATGCAAATAAATTTTTGCTAAAGTTTTGCACGTGCATATGAAACTTGAAAACAATACTCGTGAATAATGAGGACGCTCACTTGTAAACACAAAATGGCACATTGGAGGCCCTATTTTGCAGGTCATATAAATTGATGATTTATCTCGAGATTGTCAAATTTAAAAAAAAATTATCTCGTGGTTTCCAAATTATCATCACGCATGCTAATCAAATCCTTATTTCTCGCAATCGGCCAAAGCAACCCCCTCACTTTTTCACACACCATTTCAAATGGAATCAAACTACTATGAGATGAAACTGCATTTCCATCGCGCATCGTTTTCTTTAGATATTAGCCAATTATGTTGATAGTATAATCCCCAAAACTTCATCCCCCAAAATTTAAAAACGTTCTCATACATGTCTAATCAATTAGTCCACTAGCGGGTTTACAAAAAATTCTCTTATCTAGAGAAACGCCGCAACTTATTAATTTCGGAGGATCACCATTCCGTTGCCATGGAAGCACCGATGTAAACAAATCCTAAAGTTCAATGTATTGTATTTTTGCATGCAAAAGTGGCTCGGCTTTTTATGCACTACAACAAAAGATATAGTCCATTAAAATTGAAAGGGTGTGGACTTGAGAAATGGGTACGAGCCTCCTTAAATATAAAGATTCCATAGAGCAAAACAAAAGCAATAATTTGGTGATAAAAGTACTGGAATACAAGGATGGAAGTGGATTTCAGTCATTAATTTTGATTTCATGACAGGCAGTCAAGAAATCAAAATCCATTCTGGTGGAATTTTGAGCTTTTTAGTCGTTGCATTCATCACTTTTCTTCTTCCTATTTTAAGACAATAAGGCAAGCTTGAAGCAAAGCTCCTGGTCATAATCACAAAAAACACCACAGTTCAGTCGGGACACTGCCCCTTTAACAACAACGCCTATGTACCTGGGGCACTTAGCATTTGTCAGAACTGGCCGACCAGACTGGTAAATTTGTAAATGTCATGCCATTATTTGTCAGTACTTCGTGGCTTGTAAACAGTATGCATCATTTTGATGGACTTATGCATGGGAACAGGCGTGTGCTGCCAATCTGTACAATTCCTCAAAACTCCCAAAGACATTTCGGGCCCCAAAACTGTTTTTTTTAAATTTATTTTCTAATGAATAATGGCATTGATGTTTTTAGCTTGCAAACCAGCTCAACTTGTGTTGTAAATGTAGAATTTTATTGCTTCGCTATCAACAAAAACCAAATCTTTATTGGTAAACATTCTACACATAACACAGCTTTTTGGGACTTTCGAGAAACGATGCCCATGCAGGTCTCCAAAAAGGCTCATTCCATAATTTTTTTGAACGACAGGTATAGCCCGCAAGTGCTTGACAAATGGTAACCGCCCTTGGTTAGGTATTTTTTAGCTATTTAAAAAGATTTTTCCTGCTTAATAAGTAACAAGATTCACCAACTCACTGTCTCATAGTTTGGCCAGTTCTGGAAAATAGTAACGGCTTAAGGTTAGGTATTTTTAATCTCTATAGATTAAAAATAGGTGACAAGATTCACCAGTTCACTCCTGCATCTTTTCCTTCACGTAACTCACAAGTTCTGAGATGCTGAAGATAGTTTGAGGTTGCTCAGGCATAAATAGCTCCTCACTGCAAGAATTTTGAAGATTGCTTGTCCCAGTAGAATTCTTTCTACCCTGGTTACGCACACACAGCTTTTCACCTGTATGTCTTCCTTCATGCTTCTGGAGATTCTTCTGATAACTGAAACTCTTTCCACACTTATTGCAAGTAAAAGGTTTCTTTCTGGCATGTGCTTTTGTATGTTTGTTAAGAGCCTCTGAGTGACTAAAACACTTTCCACATTCATTGCATGTAAAAGGTTTCTCAGCGTGTATTCGTTTATGCCTGAGAAGACCATCTGAGCGACAGAAACACTTGCCACATTCATCGCATGTAAAAGGTTTCTCCCCTGTATGTCTTCTCATATGCTTTTGAAGAACTCCTGACTGACCAAATTTCCTGCCACACTGCTTGCATTTAAATGGTCTTTCTCCTGTATGTGTTCTAAGATGCCTTTGAAGATGCCCTGCCTGGTAAAAACTCTTGTCACACTCGTTGCACGCAAAAGGCCTCTCTCCTGTGTGAGTTTGCTTATGTCTGTAAAGATTCCATTTGTCATCAAAGCGCTTGTCACATTCATTACACATAAAAAGCTTTTGCCCTTTATGTGCAGTTTTTCTATGTTTAACAAGCCGTCTTAGCCGATTAAAGCTCATGTCACAATGCGGACAGTCATACGTCTTATTTGTGGTTGATTTGCTCTTCTCGGACATCACAATACAGAAAACAACCTATGTTGTTGGATCTGTAAAATGAGGTAAGAAAGTACATGTACCATAATGAGTGTTAAAATTGAGTGGCTGGATGCATAAAGGGCCTATGTCGAATTTGACAATTTTCACTCACAAATTGTTTCTTTCTTTTTAGCTGAAAAAGGTTTGTTTTGCTAAAACAATGATCAAGTAAAAGAGGTTACACCAAAACATCCCACATCTTTGGGAAGAAATGTTTTGACTTGAAGATTCATTTTGATGCTTAGTAACCAAAAATATTAATGTATGTTTTTGTACTATTTTGTTTTGTATTTTGGCCTTATCAATGGCTTATTAAATTTTGCAAAAAATGACCATTTTTAGACTATCAAGCCACCTTAACTTACATGAACCTTTACTGCTCCAAAAACACTGTCAATAATTATTTTCGACATATGCCCTTTACGCACCCAGCCTTTTGACTATAATATAATTTTCAACAATTTACTTTAAACTTTTAGTGAATGTGATTGTATGACAGTGTACATTCAGGAGGCCCTGTTAGGGGTAAATTCCAACAAGCGACACGGCATTGAAATGGTGCACAAGAGCCACGAACAAGCGAGGAATGACAGACCGCTCTCACTGATGAATTACCGAGACCAACCTCTATGGGAAAATAAATCGACAGCGAATTTCGTAAATGCTTAGATCTCAAAAGCATTTGTATAGCATACACATGATAAAATTAAGTCATTTTCTGAAATACACAATAGTCATAAGGCGAGTTCTAGGTTAATGCCGTTAATTATTACCTTTGATTCACTTGCGTAACTGACTTTGTGTATCATGTTCGCGTCCCCGAAATTCTGACCGGCGACACAAGAATGTCCAGAAATTCTGACAAAGCTGATTATGAAATTCAAAACGGTGGACATTGGTACCCCCCCCCCCCCCCCCCTACATGTGCAAGTTCACTTGTACATGTAGCACAAGAAAAGAAAATCACCCAAAGTTGGAGTTTGTTTTACTATCAGTTCTAGGCAATTATGCATGCACTGAACGCGTCTTACAGTTTGCACAAGGACAAGTTCTATCATGGAACATTACAAGAGATACATGTACCCTAAGAAATGGCTAAAATTATTGAATCAAAGGCAAAATAATTTGCAAATTTAGAACTATTTCTTTTCTGCAAAAACAAGCGCTTTCAGCAAACATATATATTCACTATCATCGGGTATACTACGAACATGCAATTGACCTTCTATCCATGTGGCTTGATAGCTCAGTGGATAGAGCATTGCATCGGTATTGCAAGGTCATGGGTTCGAATCCCGTTCAAGCCTGAATTTTTTTCAGGTTGCTTTTTCAACAGCTTAAGTTGCGCACACTGCAAGGATCACAAATTTCACTCATATTTGTGAAATGTTCTTAACACTTTGTTCATCACAGCAAAGAGAAAAAATTCAATGGAAAAATAAATTTCAAATGACCAGTGCATAGTACAGCTATCAAACTGTATTTATAAGTTTATTGGCTACTGAGTCCATCAACGCAATTTAGAAGGTACTGGGTGACAGGAATGGACTGCTGGGGCCAAAATAGATTGAGGCCCGGAACAAGCTTGTGCGAATGATGATGATGATTTACAGTGTAACACGCCTTACCATTTTACATAACCAGCTAATTCTTTAAGCGCACTGACCACGTTAAATAAAGGATTGATTGATTGATTGATTGTGTGAAACAATAAAGTGAATAAATTTTTGTATTTAGTAACTAACTTGACACTCCTGTGATAAACATGGAACAACATTACTTTTGTTGTTGTTAAACTTTGCAGGGAGGCATTCCTGTCAATTGAATGCACGCTCTCTCATTAGCATACTTTAAAAAGAAAACGTTTGTTGGGTGCTCACAGTATTAACACGCGTCAGCACTCAATGTACAAAAAACTTTTCCTGACTATTTCTTGTGGGAAAACTTGGTTTCAACCAAATTAAGTAATAAATAAAATATGAAGGACAGAATTACAATGGAGCGCTGTAAACAAGCCATTGTAAATATCCATACAGTTTGGCTGCAAGATATTTTAACTTACTTAAAAACAATAGCGATGAAGCTTAATGTTTTTATTAGTATACTGTATCAATGATACTGTACAGCTGTTCTGTATCAGGATTTTCAAACATACATTTCTTTTGTATTTTCTTTATGAACACACAACAAAAGTACTTCTAATTTTTATTGAGGACACGGTTTTTATGTCCCCTAATGAAGACAATTGAACCACAGCATACTGCACACATGTAGGGTACATCCTAGCATGCATAACAGCGACTTGACTGCAGGCATCAAATGAATTAACTACAGTAATAGCCCACGTATAAGAACCTGGGTTTTAAGAACCTGTTGGGCTAAAATTTTCATTTTAAGCCCCCTCCACATAAGAACCTATTAAGGCTAAAATTTAGGTTAGGTTCTTATCAGTGGGGTTGCTGTAAAAGTGTATAGGTAGTATCAACATGAGTTTGTTTGTTATGTTTTGTTAAGGACATACTGTATGCTGTACCTGCACTTAACTGCCTATAGGCATTGCTGTATGGTACAAATAAATGATTTATATTGTATTATGAGATGATACTATAATATATATTTAAATGCAATTCATATGAAAATAAAAGAACCTATTTTAAGAACCTTGTTAGCCTAAATTTGCTTTAAGTACCATTTATACATGTATAAGAACCTATTTAGGCTAAATTGAAAAATTCAGGTTCTTATACGGGCTATTACTGTATTGATCTGGGAGTTAAAGGATTAAGTAGTGGAAGAAGAAAGCACCTCTTCTTTGGAGACTGGCACTGTATCTTTGCATTTGATCCCTAAAATTTATATGTAGAATCCAACTGTTGGCATTTTTTTGTGTCTACATGCAGATGCTTTTCATGTTCTATTGAGTGGATAAACATGCACTGTGCCAAGGTCGAAGCTGAAAAGAAGTCTTTAGCACAGATCACCTCTTGTCTGTCTTTTGATGCATCCAATTGTGCTCTCAGAAAAAAAACAATGTAATAAGCAAAGTGGCTACAGTATGTTACATTAAACTACGTATCGAACATTCAAAAAGGGGATTTTTCATACATCAAAAGGGTACCTGATGTGCAAATGATTCAGGGTGAAAATTAGTTCTGCTTTCCGTAGTTGCTGATCATGATCATGACCCAGCTGTTGTTAAATCTTCAACAGGAAACTGCATGATAAGTTACAAGCAACCAAAACAAGTGGGTTCTTAAATATTATTATTATGGATACATTAAGCAGATTTACACGGTACAACTTTGTCGCATGCGACATGCTCAAACCATGCTTACGACATACTTACAATATGCTTACAACACGAATTGCTCAGTGTAAATCAATTCAAGTCATATTGTACATGTAAGCATGGCGTAAGCATGTCGTATGCAATAAAGTTGTACCGTCTAAATCGGCCTTTACACTCCCTACAGTCAAAGTTCTTCTTGCGACCACTCTTTATATCTTTCATTGATATAATACTTATTGTCACTAGTAGTAACTAATCTAGCAATGGGAGAGATCAGAATCTACTAGTGAGATAAAGCCTGCACTGTGTAGGTGGTTTTGTTTTGGTAGTGCCGAGTGACTTGAATTTAGTGTTTGGTCGTCAGTTTGGTTTTGCAAAGTGTCAGACCATCCAGCCTGACTCCCACACCCTTGTGGTTTGACTCGCCTCAGTCCGCAGTTTAACTTAGCACTCATTCGCCCCACAAATACACCTGCTTTACAGACGAAGTTAGATGCATACATGAATTACATAATTATGCACATGCCATCAGCTAAGGAAAGAATATTTTTAAGGCCACTAGGGAGGAGACAAATCAAATTATAGGAACGGAAGCTGCATGATGCTATTTGCCAAGAAGTTTAATTCACATTCCTTTTATTTAACTTTGGAAAAAGCAAGTCAATAAATTATTTAAAACTCAGCCTGATAATGCCATTTGTATGAAAATGAGCCCTTCATATATATGCCTCGTAAAAGGAATGTTGTTTTTGTTTTGATGAATACTCTTATTGGAATTGAACAAAATGCACTCAACAACAAAGATACTGGCACTGTTCATGTTATGCTCTGATTGCTCCACACAAACCCTTCTAATTTTGCCTGGGCTCATTACATAATGAACCAAGGCAAAATTGGAAGGGTTTGTATGGAGTCATCAGAGCATAACGGTGCCAATTTCTGACCCCCAAATTTTACTAGGATGCTGATTTTTGGCAAACGGGTGTTTTTCGTTTTTCGTTTTCCAAATATCTAATCAAATCCCATAATTTCTCAAATTTAGTTTTTGTGATGTCATCACTTTTTAGTACTCTATTCTTCTACTGTTCTATCTTCTACAAGACAGATTTTTTTCAAACTTATGCTACGGTCTGATAATTAACGAGTTACTCAGATGTCAGAAATGCAAAAAAAAATTGGGGGTAACCAAATTGATTTAAGAGATATAGTGTGTAGAAATATACCCTGTTTTTGAAAAGTTAGTCCTTGTAACATGACATGGTGTCCATGGCTTTTAGTTAAAAAATATCAAAGATGAATCGCTGGGGAGAAACTATTATATTCAAATGTTATCTAAGTGGGCCTGATTCGTAAATAATTCGAACTGTTTTTCAACCTTTAAATGAGTTAACCCTTTAAAGAGGGCATTCGGAAACAACATACAGCTGAGATATGAGTGCAATTCGACGTCGCGTGGAAAAAAAAAAGAAAAAAAACATAAAACTTCTACAAGACAGATTTTTTTCCTTTTTTCACAAACTGTAGATAATCGGTGAAGAAAGTGATATATGAAGAAAAAAAGGGGTCACCGAGCATCCAAGCGAGTAAAATCTAAGTGAAGTTAATGCAACGGGTACCAGCCCTTTATCTGTTTGGATTTCTTGCTTTGCGCGCACGCTCGTGCATGACGTAGCATGGTGTTGCAATACGAATTGCGTGCACAGTAAAGATGCGCATAAACAATTAGCGCGAACGTTTTTAAGCGGTCACTTAACAAATCCCCGGAATTAAATCGCTTCCCATATTTTCTGTAAACTTGACCTCTTTTAAGACCTCTATTAAGCAGTCAGTGGGCTTTTCCTTGAGGGTGACCGTTTTATAGAGGTTTCAGTGACTGTACTTAGTTTTAATTTGGGGCAGTTTTGACCCCAAAACCTCAAAATCACCAAAATGACATACATGTTTAGTCAATTATAAAGGATCTAATGGTTATTTATATATACATGTATGTGTATCTAAGTTAGTCAGCTTTTGGAGATATTAGCATTCTATGCTACTCTGTAAATCCGAGCTTAATAAAGTTTATGTATGTATGTAGCTTCTTTAAATGACAGTGCTATTTTTGTGTTGTAAAAGAAAACAAAATGCTAAAACGTGCATGTTTTACATGCGTGACAAACATTTTAACAATAGTAAACATGAATAACAGCGTCAGTATTTCTATATAGTATTGGTCAATCCCTGTATGTAATAATTCTTGTGGTTGCCATCCATGATCATGCATTTTTGCAATTCCTCCACCCATATCTATGTCTAGCATGTTCCGCTCCCCAGGGCCAAACAATGTAGTCAGTCAAACCCCCTGTATTCCCCAATATATATCCCCTGGCTGTCACGGGGATTAAGTTATGTATGCATAAATAGGTATTTATTTAAACTACCGCAAAACAGTAACTCAACCAACTCCCCTCAGGAAACCCCGTTTACTGGAATTTTCAGTAAAACTCTGTAATTGAAAGTTCTCGTAAGCGAGCAGCTCAAGTTTAATACGACCGCGTTTTTCAAATCCCCAGGGTTGCCGCTTGGGAGAGCTTTCGACTGAATGATTTTTGTTTGCTTCTGTTTTCCTTCGATGGAGAAAAGGAAGAATGAACCTGAGCAGTAAAGTGTCTCCACTATCCTTAAAAATAAAGCTGTTCTTACCTTAACTGAAGCAAAACAGTGAATAAAGTGAGCAGCAAAGACTTGGAACCGACGATCTTGCATGCACGAGTTGATCAGAGCTCGATCAGAGCTGGACACCCTAGTGCCCAGTCTATTTTAAACGAGCATTATTCTGTCACGCAACTCATAAATCTTTTTCTGTTTTGCTTCACTTTAGGTAAGAAAAAGCATTTGGAACGATCTCCGTATAACCCGTAATGGATCGTCCTTTATGAACCGATCAAATAATTGCAAATTGAACCTTCAAGAGGATGGTAAAGGTTTTTTTCGTGATCCGTGAAGCCTTATTTTTTTCCCCTTGTGAAATGGCTATTTCTGCTATTTTTTTTCGTGAGCGTGATTTGGTTATATAAGCGTGACTCGTGAATTACTGTCAATTGTGAAATGAACGTTTTTTTTGTTTCTCTTGGAATGTGATTGTGGCCCATGATTTTTTCTAAAAATTCTCCAGTAAATGAGAATCAGTGAACGACTGGTAAATTGCGTGACCAGTGAATGGTCACGGGGTGGTGACGGGGGGATCACAAAGATTAACTTGGAAACACTACTACATTTATTTCTTCTCCCGAACGGCATAGCCCCTCTCGAGAAAAGGAAGAGACCGTCTTCGTCCAGGGGGTGGGGTCTCCGACATTAAAATAACGGGGGTGCTCGTCGTACCATTTAGGATTCAAAATTTGTAGGTTGGTGCCGCTTGGGGTACTATTTATTGAAATAAAAAACCCCGAGATTTGACTAGTCAATGAAAATCAAAATTAATCAATGATTATCAATATCAATCAATCGTAATCGATGATAATCAACGAAAATCGAAACTCACTCAAATTTGGGGCTTTGATTTTTATTGATTTCCAATATCAATCAATTGATTATTATTGATTATTATTGATTGTATTGATTATATTGATTATTGATTTTCATTGATTGATACCGCCGGGTCTGTTAGGCTCATATGAGAGGGGCGTCTTTGAGATTCTGTTATCTACATAGAAATCAAACGTGCCCTGTCCACAGAAGATGGTACTTGATGAGTAAGGAAGTCAAGAATCTATGCTGAACGGATAAGTCACACTTGTTTATGGAATTAATGGCTTCCGAAGGGACTCTACATTACTTTGCTTCCTACTTAGCAAGGTCAGTCCGTCACAGTACAATATTGTATCTTGCTGCTGTGCGTAATCTCCACTCCTTTAGGCACAGCGACCACTGCTTCTGAAGAAAGTCCTACGGGGTATTCTCCGTTACCAGGGGCAGGGTCCGGTCCTCCGTCAACCGGTTACCCCAGAGGTTTTACTTGCTATCCGCCCCTTCCGTGACGCCGCTCGTCACGCCGGGATCCCCTATCGCAGCCTTAAAGGACACAGCTTTCGCATCGGCGCGGCCTCTACAGCGGCTGCTGCAGGCTTGCCAGACTGGTTAATTAAAGTATTGGGTAGATGGTCTTCAGATTGTTACCAAATTATATAAAAGTACTCCACAACAGGTTCTAATGTCCGCAACTCCTAGGATGGCTAGTGTTTCTAATCACGCAAAGTTACCTGTTTAAGGTTTCTTGTTGTGTTTTTTGCTTAGGGGATACCCGCTTCGCGCGGCGCAGCTTCCCTAAGCGTAGTGCACTAGTCTTTTAATCGTTTTCGCATTATGGACCTGCCAATATTCCGGTCCGATCCAGCACCCCTGGGGAGATAGGTGAGGCTCGATAAGTCATTAAGTTACTAAAGTTGGCGCGTTGCTGGCCTTAGGTTTCAGCTCTTAGTGCTGTAGCTGTAGCGCTGTTTCTGGGTTGCAGCTCGTAGCGCCCTAGTTTTTCTAGAGCTGCCAATACTCTTCTCGGCTTGGTGCGTTGCTGGCATTAGGTTTCAGCTCGTAGTGCCAGGAGAGGTGAGGCTTTAAAATGGTCTTCATGCAATGGAAGTCGTCTGTCGCACCAATCGCTAAGCGCTGTCCCCCTATTACGCCATATGTGTCTTGTGGTCCTTATTTTAATTTAAGGCTTCGATTAAATGATTGGGTTTATCAATTTATCGGAACAGTAACATTGGCCGTATTTATACTAGAGACGACCTTAGCGAGTAGACGACCTTAGCGACCATCTGAAATTAAGGGCGTCTGATCGATGACCTTAACGCGTAAGGACGTCGTAAGGTCGTCCCGAATTTACACTAGGCGACCTTATAACTAAAAGTGTTAAGGTCGTCTGGACGACTTAGCCGTCTTCTAGTATAAATACGGCCATTAACTCGCTCTCTCCGTCGCCGGTAACGAGAAGTGGCAGCTCCAGGTCAAGTTGTTGCTGTGTTGCTATACAGTAATTTTCAGTTTTTCCATTTAATTTTGCCAATCGGTACAGCTTGAGCTCAAATGAGCGAGGCCTAATTTGTTTGCCAAATCTTTTATACCGAGGAAATCGATTGTTTAAAACTACCAATGCTTTTTGGGTCCTCACCAATGGAAATTCACGTCTTATATCTCTCGATTGGTTTCTCTTCTGCTTTACGATAAAAACTTACCACGGCTTTCAGGACCCTCGACTTGATCAGGAATGGCGCGGCTTGGCGTGGTCAGAAACAAGTTATCAATGCAGTTAATCATTAATATTTTGAAACCGGAAGTATTTGACGGTAAAAGTTACCCTTTTTTGACGGTTGACGGTTTTAAAATTTTAGGCCGTTTGACGGCTGACGGTTAACCCCATTGAGACCCTCTGACAAGTGTGTTTTAGACAACTAAAACGACAAAGTTCACGGCTATCCGCTTTTTCGCTCTTCCCCCTGTTACTAGGACTCACACTGATGAAGAACTACTTGTAGGTCCTCCAGTGAAGAAAAACAATAGTTTCCTTTATTGTCTTCTGCACTAAAAACCAGAGTTGTCCGCGTTGCGTGACACAAAACACGTGTTTAGTGGCCAGTCTGGATCGGTTTTGTTCATCGATGCGGTTTGTCACGCGACCGCGCTGGTAAAGGTGTGTTCATGCAATGGCTGTGTTTATCGATCGTCCGTCGTACGATCATGTTTTGAAGTCTTTGTGGCTATATTTATCGACTGTTCTGGCTCTGCAGAGGTATGAAAAACTTTGTAAAGAAGTGGTCCACCTTGTCTTAGGTCGAAACATTAACAAAACGTGGCAAAACAACATTAATAACGCAAATCGTTTGAACCCACTTTGAGTATCCTGAGTATCCAGTAGGGAAGTAGATGGAGAAGGCTAGTTCTGAGACATCCATTTTAAGGCTCCCCAGGCCCCTATGGAGCCTTAATTTAATGATTGACACCCCACTGTCCCAGACCCTCCTGCCAGTCGGCCCTGGGACAGGAGTGTCAATCATTAAATTAAGGCTCCATAGGGGTCTGTGGAGCCTTAAAATGGGTGTCTCAGAAACTAGCCTTCTCCATCTACTTAGGCTTCGTCCTTCTTCACACAGAGCGCAAAACTAATAAGGGCAAGCCCTATGGTGCACGTTAGGTCTGTCCGTGTATTACCAATTGAAGAAATGTATACCCCTTGTATATACCACGATGGCGAATCTTGCATTCGAACTTCAGAACCGCGGGTTTCGTAACTGGCTTCACAGTTATAAAATGCATGTTCCAGAAGATTTTCATGTGAGAGATCTTCTAGCTTATCTTTCATAACATGATCGAACCTGAAATTCTCAGAGTGATCAGATCAGAGTCAAACCAACTCGGCCCTTTTAAGTTTAATTACGGCATCATTATAAAACTTATAAAAGAAGGGAACAGAGGTGTTGAGCGTGCGACGTTTTATCTAAGACAGAAGGTGCCGGCAATCATCAACATCTTTGACGAGGACGATGTTAAGAGAAGACTCGACATTGATATAAATAGAAAAAGAGAAGAAGTCACTGAAATCGTTGTAAATGGGTCGGGTTGGACAGTTGCAGGGATGGACAAAGTATTCCTTGACTTTGCCCGATATGAGCCAATAAGAGGCGGATCTTATTTCCCTCTTCCTCAGGCTCTAAAGGTAAAACACGCCTTAATAAATATCAAAAACAGAGATCATGCTTGTCTTAGGTGGGTAATGAGGGCTGCGCTCTACCCAGTCGCTGTGCACCCTGAAAGGACAAGTAAATACCCAATAGAAGATGGACTTGACTTTACAGGCATTTCCTTCCCAACACCACCGCATGAAATACCGAAGGTTGAGAAGCTCAATAACATTGCAATCAATGTTTTAGGCTGGCAGAACAACAAAGTTGTTACATATCACGTCAGTGAGATGGAAGGCGAGGAGATTCCACGAATCAATGTCATACTCATTACAAAGATAGACCCTCACACCTTTGAAACCATCAGCCATTACTGCCTTGTAAAGAGTCTAAGCAGACTTCTTCACGAACAACACACTAGAAACCATCATGTACACTTCTGCGTGAGATGTTTGCAAGGCTTCTCATCAGAAAGAATTCTCGAAGACCATCAAGTCTATTGCAAAGGAGCCTCAAACCGCCCAACAAGAGTCGAGATGCCTAAGAAAGGTGAAAACATCCTTCGCTTTAAGAATTATCAAAAACAGATGAAGGTTCCGTATGTGATATATGCTGACTGCGAGAGCCTCATCGAAAAGCTAGACGCGCGAATCCCACCCAAGGAACAAAGCAGCACCACAAAGACTGAGGTCCACAAGCCCTGCGGGTTTTCCTTCATTACTGTTAGATCAGATGGCGCGGTTGGCCATCCCTACATTTACCGAGGAGAGAACCCTGTTCGTGAGTTTCTTGCATCTCTTCAGAGGGCTGAAGTAGAGATACGTGAGGCTCTCGAGCACAATGAACCATTACAAATGACAGGCGTTGATTGGGATGACTTCAACAAAGCCACGGATTGCCATATCTGCGGTAAGACTCTGATTGCGCGCAATGCAAGGGACGAGCATGAGTTCTTCCACCCAGAAACAGGAGAGTACTGCGGCAAGGTACACAGGCACACGAGGGCTCCTGGCAGTAAGAGTAGTTGTTACGGAGAGTATTTAAAACTCACAACACGAGATGACCATGGAAGATATAAAATCGGTAAGTGGGCAAAGAGGCAGAAAAAGCCAGAGATAGAGTTCCCAGAGGACGACTGTAGATATTGTGCCAGGCCTCTTCTGCAAGAATGTTACAGAGATGCAGTAATAGACCACTGCCACATCACTGGCAGGTATCGCGGGGCGGCCCACAACACATGCAACAGAAGTTACTTCAGAATCTACCCAAAGAAGATAACAATCCCGGTTGTCTTCCACAACTTGAAAGGCTATGATGCTCACCATCTGATGCAGAAAATCGCAGAGGTCGGTTCTGAACTGAAATGCATCCCCACAACAATGGAGAAATATATCTCTTTCTCTATGGGGCAGCTTAGATTCATAGACAGCTGCCAGTTTATGCAACAAAGCCTCGATAGCCTTGTCACATCAATCAAACCAGAAGCTTTCGAGATCTTAAAACAACACGAAACGGATCCAGCAAAAAGAGACCTTTTACTCCGAAAGGGTGTTTATCCCTACGAGTACATGGATTCCTTCGAACGTTTCAATGAAATCTCCATTCCGCCGAAAGAGGCCTTTTACAGCAAGCTTAAAAAGGAGCATATCACAGACCATGACTACGTGCACGCGCAACGAGTGTGGGATGCCTTTGAACGGACGTCATCCTCCTTGCAGATGTGTTTGAAAACTTTAGGAAGACATGCCTCAAGAATTACCGTTTAGACCCTGCGCATTATTACACTAGCCCTGGTTTGAGTTGGGATGCGTTGCTGAAGCACACGGACATAGAGTTGGAGCTTCTGACCAACTATACAATGCAACTCTTCGTCGAGAAGGGAACGAGAGGCGGCATCTCAACAGAGATGAAGCGCTATGCCAAGGCGAACAACCCATATCTCAGCGATTTTGACCAGGAGAAGGAGAAGTCATATCTTCTTTATCTCGATGCAAACAACCTCTATGGTTGGGCCATGAGTCAGCCGCTTCCAGTTGGCAAGTTCAGGTGGGCCCGAACAGCACCAACAGCGGAGCAGATCGCCAAGATGGGACCTAGGAGGAAAACAGGCTGCATACTCGAGGTTGACTTAGAGTATCCCCAGTATCTCCATGACAAGCACAACTCTTACCCGCTAGCCCCAGAGGCATCTCAAGTTCCAAACGAGTGGATGTCGCCATATCAAAGATCCATTGCAAGAGAGTTGAACCTGGGGGATGACAAGACAAGCAAGCTGCTCCTCACATTGAAGGACAAGGAAAGATATGTCCTTCATTACCGAAATCTTCAGCTATATCTCACTCTCGGAATGAAGCTCAAAAAAGTGCACAAGGTACTGACCTTCGAACAGAAGGACTGGATGGAGCCATACATCAGACTTAACACAGAGCTCAGAAAGAAGGCCACATCAGACTTCGAGAAGAACTTCTACAAGCTCATGAACAACTCAGTCTTTGGCAAGACGATGGAAAACCTCAGAACCAGAGTCGATGTGCGCCTGGTGCGATCAGATGAGGAAGACAAGCTTCGGAAGCTGCTCGCCAACCCTCTCTATGAAAGGAGCGCAATCTTCTGCGAAACCCTCGCTGGTATCCAGATGCGTAAAGAGAAGATCAAAATGGACAGGCCTGTCTACACGGGCATGTGCGTGCTTGATCTCTCTAAGACGTTGATGTACGAGTTCTATTACTTCTATCTAGATCGTAAATACGGCCCGAACTGCCAGCTAATCTACACTGACACAGACAGCCTGCTCCTGGAAATCAAGACAGAGGACGTGTACAAAGACATGGAAGCCAACATCCATGAGTTTGACACGAGTGATTTCCCGAAAGATCACCCTCTTCACAGCCAAACTAACAAGAAGGTTATCGGTAAGATGAAGGACGAGTGTGCAGGCAAGCCGATCTCTGAGGTTGCCGCGCTGCGATCAAAGATGTACTCAATCCTTCTCGAGGGTGACAAAAACATCAAGAAAGCAAAGGGCACCACCAAGGTTGTCACAAAGAAGGAGATTACACACCAGAATTACAAGGATGCCCTCATCAAAAAGGAGGCCTTCAAACACGGGATGGATATGCTCAGGAGCGTGGATCACCAGATCTACGGCATGCATCTAAACAAGACAACACTTTCCCCCTTTGACTCAAAGCGCTGGATTAAGGAGGATGGCGTCCACACGCTGGCATATGGTCACAAAGATATCGGTGGCAACTGAGTATCTGGCGGCACAACCATCAGCTCCTCACGGACGAAGCCCCGCTTGGGCCCATCGTAAAGGTAATAGACTACAGGCTCGTTTGGTTTGGTAACAACCTTCTCAATGTTGTGGACCTTCATTGACTAGATCGGATCGGCCGCCCGCCTACCACCACCCTCAAGCTCGCCAGGCTGATACAAATATCTCACACTCACCCGGGGTGGGAGCTTCTTCTCCTTCTCCCCCACAGGTCTAGCATAAGGTGTCGCAGGCTTGGCAGAAACGGCTTTCTCTTTGATTGCTTGAGCAGGCTTCTTGCCAGTTAATCTTGTCACTTCATTGTTCAAGGCCGAGACAACATCTGGCAGTCTTTTGACCCATGCAGTCGACCTCTGGCCAGAGGGAAGGCGCATTTCAACCGCGTACTGATGTCCAAACAACCTTTCAGCCAGGGTTCGGTTGAATCTTTCAACTATCGCTTGGTCTCTGTGGATATCAACCCGCCCGCGACGAATGACCGTTTTGTTATCCTCCATAGCCTTCGTAACAGCACCCATAAATTCACGCCCAGGGTCAACCTGCAACAGTTGTGGCCATTTCAAAGGTCCACGTCTGTAAATCTTCTGAAAGGCTTTAGCCACCTCTTCAGACTCTTTCGAAGTTAAGGGCTCTGCTGCTTTGAAACGGCTAGCCACATCAACAAGGGTTAATGCATATTTGTAAACCTTTCTCCCATGAGGAAGTTTGTCATGGGGGAGGAAGAGAAGATCCGCTTGATGCACCGCATTGGGTGTGAAGACATCAAACTTGGGCCGAGGGATATAGCGTGGCGCTGGGAGGTAAACTTGCCAAAGAGCCTGTTTGACGAGCCATTTCTTTGCGACATCATCAGAGACCTTGGCTGCTGCAGCTAGCTTTTTCACAGCGGCAAGACCATTCCAATACCCTTTCGGACTGTAATAGATCTTTGAGAGTTTGGCTTCCATGAGGGTTGTCCAATACTCTCGACCTGATACGACCCGAAAAAGACAGTTTTCGATCTGTACGGGTCGACAACTTGTTACGACCCGAAAAAGAGAACTGTCGATCCGAAAAATGCATCTCATTAGGGACACTTAGAAATTATTCAACATGTTTGCGTGTAGTGGGCTCTGCTGCAAGGTTGTCGACTCGTACGAGTCGTACGAATCGACAAAACAATTTTCGACCCGAAAAAGAGAATTCTCGATCCGAAAAATGCATCTCTTTAAGGACACTTTGAAATTATTCAACATGTTTGCGTGTAGTGGGCCCTGCTGCAAGGTTGTCGATTCGTACGAGTCGTACGAATCGACAGAACAATTGTCGACCCGAAAAAATTCACGAGGGACATCGTTGTAGTATAGCGTTGGTTTGTGAAAGAAATGTTGTTAAACGGTAAACCGGTTTGGAAAAGCTAGACGGAGGGATCAGAAGCTTGTTATTTTTTAGAGGTCGAGCATTTGTGCGAGCGGCGAGGCCGCGACCAAGTACAAACCGGCGCTGCATGGGCGCTAAAATTATCGTTCCCTTTTTTCAACCAATAACAGTTTTAGATAGGCTGAATATATCAAGCAATCAGAAGATGACAATAATAATGTTTAATAATGTTTAGCGCAATTTCCATGTCAATATGATCAAATGCTGCTCCAGCCCAGGAGTAACTGCAGAATACCCGGCCACTTTGAAGCTACACCCTAGGCCATTCGGCATTGTCTCAGTTGGTTTATTTATTTATGTTTGGGCCGGTGTTCGCGCGCCGCCGCGAGAGGACGCTATTTTTGTTTTGCTCTCAGAAGATAGCTTGAAAATGGCCCAAAGCGTTACTACGAAGTTAACCCATGAATATGTGTGGGATATCAATTCTGTTGTTGATTTTGGGTCAGAATATGGAGATTTGTCTTTGTTCGAAGGAGAATAAAGTCGATCGATTGAAAATCGCTGCTAAATATAATGCCATTATTTTTCAGAACTGGTCAGCCAAACTCAGTGGTCAATTCTATACGCCCGTTTTGAGAGACTTGTAGGAACAGGTCCTGAAAAAGCGGGCATTCTAGTTTATACAAACTAACTTGCGTTACTGGTACGATATCGGACGTAAATAAGAACGATTAAAATTGATTTTTAATTGAAAACAACAGTTTTCTCAATAGTAATAACATTCTTTTCTTGAGCTGTTTATTTTGTTGTTGCATCAGTTCTTTTGGGCAGTACTGTATCACCTTCGAATATTTAATAGAATTCAGTGAAATGTTCATTCATTTATTCATTCATTTTATTTTGCCATTAACCACGTTAAAAAAAATATATATATAATAATAATAATAATAATAATAATACAACACACTAGAAATTTGTAATAACTTAAAAGACGATAGACTACAAAATGTTTAAGGTGGTAGTGACAAGGAAGCCTATATAGAAGCCGGCGGCTTATGAACTATAGGCTTCCGGACAATATAGGATACATCATACGAATTATGGGGATAGCATGAAATATAAAATGTATTATTTTAAAAAGAAAAGAAAAGGAAAGAAGAAGTCTTTTGCCAAACAAACGGATGCTTTCACTGTTTTGAATTTCATGACTTAACGAGTTGAAAAACTTAGGTCCTTGAAACTGAATTGAGAAGTTTCGAATAATAGTTCGACAGGGAGGTATGTAAAAAAGGTTGCAATTTCTAGTATAATGAGAATATAACTGGCTTGCAAGAGTAAACATATCGCGAAAATAATTAGAAAGTAAACCTCTTTTAAATAGATACATAAATTTACCTATCTGATATAAATAAATGTCAGAGAATTTCAAAATTTCCTGTTCTTTGAAAAGAATATCAGTGTGAGAATCGAAAGAAACTTTAGATATTATTCTTATTATCTTCTTTTGCAGAATAATAACGCGATTTAAGTTACTCTGATATGTCGATCCCCACACTGAAACACAATATATTAAGTAAGGGTAAATTAGACTATAGTACAAACAGTGTAAGGAAGTTTTGGGAAGGCAAAAACTTGATTTTAAAATAATGCCTATAGATTTTGATATTTTTCTAGAGACGATAAGAATGTGCGGCTTCCAGGACAAATGCTCATCAAGGATAACACCTAAAAATACTGTTTCTTTCACACATTCAATCTTATTGTTGTCAATTTGAATAGTATACTATTACGCACTGCATCAATCATCGCATCGCATTACAGTTCGGGGTGAAATTCGGCGACACGACGAGAGACACAGTGCGAACGGAAAAAGGGGTGGGAGGGAGGGTGAGTTAATCTCCCTGGCCCGTACACCCACCCGTAACACCCAAATGCCAATCGCTTTACACTTGGTATATTTCCTTCGCCGTTGCACTTGAAGGAATGACAATTTATTCATATTTTGTTGGTCTTATATGCTCTGCTTATAATTTATGCAGTGCGAATAGTATACTATTACGCACTGCATCAATCATCGCATCGCATTACAGTTCGGGGTGAAATTCGGCTCCAATCATCTCCAATCCCCTGAACTCCACAAATCCAGACCATCAATGGTCTCTTAATCCCCCAAAACTTACATCCAACCAAAGAGGCCATTGATAGTCTGCTGACGAGATCAAGTAACAATCAGTACCCCGGAGGATAGGGAGGGGCACATTCACACCCAGTAAACAACACATGTCAGTCAACCTATTCCAGTAGTCCGAACATCATCACAACTGCATTGGCCATGCCAAAACGCACCACCAAACCTCACTCCCAAACCTCACTCCCCAAACCTCATTTTCCCAAAGTGCACCTAATCCAGGCCCCACTGTTATCTCCAAGGCCACAATAATTGCTCGCCATGCGCCCGACCAAGAGCGGCTTTACATCGTATAAACGTGAGCGATTGGTATCATGTCTGTAACTTTGATAGTTTACTTGAACGTTTCCAGCGCAACCATCACCCTCTCACTAGCCCCAACAAGGGTCTCCGTGCAGTGAGCCTAAATGTATGGGTTAGGCAGGTGTTGAGCCAAAACCAGTAGACATTCGTCAAAGGACGGATCAAATTGCCAGTCCCATACCGGGGGGATGTAAAAAAGGGAGACCTCCCGGGGCCAGCAAGGGGGCGACAGTTGTGACCCAGAATAACTAGGGGAGTTGGATTAAGATACTCCGTTTTCGCAACTGTCACTCCCAGCAGCCTAGGGGTAGGTCGAGGGAAGAAAAATAATGTAAAGAAAATAGTACGTCCAGTAGTGATCGGCTGGCGGTCCCTCACTGAGGGACAAATGTGAGCACGATAATGATTTGAAGCTCAACACGATAATCGTTGAAATAGCACTTAATAGTGAAAACTGACGGTCCCTTGCCGACAGAATCATTTCAATAAAGGACAAGTGTCAACGCGACAATAACTTGAAGCTGAACACAACGTTCACTAAAAAGACACTCATTAGGGAGTGGTCAACTGGCGGTCCCTTGCCGGCAAAATAATTTCACTAAGAGACAAATCTCCCTGTGAGGATTAATAACTCTGAGCTCAACACAAGAATCATTGAAAAACACTCATTAGTAATCAGCTGACGGTGCCTTGCCGACAGAATCATTTCATTGAGAGACAAATCTTCACGTGAGAACATAACTGTGAGCTCAATACAAAATCATTGAAAACACCGATCAGTGATCAACTGATGGGCCCTCGTCGACAGAATCACTTCATTAAGAAAACAAATCTCCACGTGAGAATATGGCTCTGAGCTCAGTACAAAATCATTGAAAACACTCATCAGTGATCAACTGACGAACCCTTGCCGACAGAATCATTTCACCGAGAGACAAATCTCCACGTGAGAATATAACTCTGAGCTCAATACAAAGACCATTGAAAACACCCCTCAGTGATCAACTGACGAACCCTCGCCGACAGAATCATTTCACTGAGAGACAAATCTCCACGTGGGAATATAACTCTGAGCTCAATACAAAAATCATTGAAAACACTCCTCAGTGATCAACTGACGCGCCCTTGCCGACAGAATCATTTCACTGAGAAACAAATCTCCACGTGAGAATATAACTCTGAGCTCACTACAAAAATCATTGAAAACACTCCTCAGTGATCAACTGACGAACCCTTGCCGACAGAATCATTTCACTGAGAGACAAATCTCCACGTGAGAATATAACTCTGAGCTCAATACAAAAATCATTGAAAACACTCCTCAGTGATCAACTGACGAACCCTTGCCGACAGAATCATTTCACTGAGAAACAAATCTCCACGTGAGAATATAACTTTGAGCTCAATACAAAAAATCATTGAAAACACTCCTCAGTGATCAACTGACGAACCCTTGCCGACAGAATCATTTCACTGAGAGACAAATCTCCACGTGAGAATATAACTCTGAGCTCAATACAAAAATCATTCAACACTCATTAGCAATCAACTGACGGACCCTCGCCGACAGAATCATTTTACCAAGAGGCAAGCATAGTATATGCTAATTTCCAGCAACTACACGTGGTGACAACATTTGACGACAGAAAATACCTCACACCATTGAGGGCAAAACATGAGCAGAAAACATCCGTGGTCATCGTTCAAATATTAGACCGAGTAACTTACTCCAAGGTACAATGTAACTCCCCCAAACCTCAAAAACTGGCGCTAGCTCAGTAAGAGATAATTGCAGTTTTGCTCCAATATTAAGCCACAGCCGAGGGATTCATCCTATAAAAGGAAACAAGAAAACTGGCGATATATCGCCCACATTTATATTAGAACAATATATCGGACGAAATGAAACAAACATTTATGGACTTGCTCGAAATTGTACGCCGGCGACAACAATGACAGCAAACACTAAAGGGGAAGGGACGCCCACGTGTGCCAACAAAAATACACTCCAAGTCAAATACATCAATTTTGTAGTCTTTACCTGAGTCACTAAGCCAAATGAGCTCCAAAGGGTGATGTACATGCTACTGAAGGCGATAAAAGTTCAGTGCTGGTGTTCAGATAGCAAGAGACACTTTGATGTTGACGGAGCCGTTGCACTTGAAGGAATGACAATTTATTCATATTTTGTTGGTCTTATATGCTCTGCTTATAATTTATGCAGTGCGAATAGCGAGATGAAGTGTTTGCCTCCTTTGGCGTGGTCTAAAAACCATAAAATTCGATTTTTTAAAGTTAATTGACAGCTTATTAGCTCGACACCACTGTGTTAATTTACACATTTCAGAATTTAGGGTTTCGGAAAGTAAATTATAATCTTTGTGAGAAAAAAATATGTTTGTGTCATCAGCAAAAAGAACAAAGTCCACCACCTTTGACACATTGCACAGATCATTTATTTTGAGCAGAAAGAGGAGGGGGCCTAGTATAGAGCCCTGAGGCACCCCACACTGTTTGTTTTGTACTGGAAAACTTAAAACGGATCAAGATTAAAAATGGATCAGATGTTAGGAATGTGTGAACACTCAATCCATTGTTCTGTGTGTCATCAGGCGGAAATGGTAAATAAAGGAAGAAAAGCCAAAGCGGGAACTGTTGTGAAGAGTATTGAAATATTAATTAGCGCACTTCGCATTAGATGCCTCTAGGGACACAAGCGAAGCAAGAGCGTGAACCGAACACCTGTTCAAATCTTGCATGTACTCCATTGACCTTTCACGCAACACGCTTTTAGAACGAGAAATATACATGTACTCCATTGACCTTTCGCGCAATACGCTTTTAGAACGAGAAATATACATGTACTCCATTTACCTTTCGTGGAACTCGCTTTTAGAACGAGGAACTGTAAACATGTACCCCACTTGACTGACCTTTCGAGTAACTCGCGTTTAGAACGAGGAATATACATGTACTCCATTGACCTTTAGTGTAACTTGCTTTTCAGAGATCGAGGAATGAGGAATTCCATGTACTCCATTTACCTTTCGCGCAACACGCTTTTAGAACGAGGAATATCCATGTACTTTATTAGTCTTTCGAGTAAAATCGTTTTAAGAACGAGGAATATACATGTACTCCATTGACCTTTCGCGCGACACGCTTTTAGAACGGGGAATATACATGTATGCCATTGACCTTTTGTGCAACACGCTTTTAGAACGAGAAATATACATGTACTCCATTTACCTTTCGTGGAACTCGCTTTTAGAACGAGGAACTGTATACATGTACCCCACTTGACTGACCTTTCGAGTAACTCGCGTTTAGAACGAGGAATATACATGTACTCCATTGACCTTTAGTGTAACTCGCTTTTCAGAGATCGAGGAATGAGGAATTCCATGTACTCCATTGACCTTTCGCGCAACACGCTTTTAGAACGGGAATATACATGTATGCCATTGACCTTTTGTGCAACACGCTTTTAGAACGAGAAATATACATGTACTCCATTTACCTTTCGTGTAACTCGCTTTTAGAACAAGGAATATACATGTACTCCATTGACCTTTCGCGCAACACGCTTTTAGAACGGGGAATATTAACCGTTCGAGTAACTCGCGTTTAGAACGAGGAATATGCATGTACTCCATTAACCTTTCGGGTAACTCGCGTTTAGAACGAAGAATATGCATGTACTCCATTGACCTTTCGTGAAACTCGCTTTTAGAACGGGGAATATTCATGTACTTCATTAACCGTTCGAGTAACTCGCTTTTAGAAGGAGGAATATCCATGTACTCCATTAACCTTTCGGGTAACTCGCGTTTAGAACGAAGAATATGCATGTACTCCATTGACCTTTCGTGAAACTCGCTTTTAGAACGGGGAATATTCATGTACTTCATTAACCGTTCGAGTAACTCACTTTTAGAACGAGGAATATAATCCATGTACTCCATTAACCTTTCGAGTAACTCGCTTTTAGAACGGGGAATATTCATGTACTTCATTAACCGTTCGAGTAACTCGCTTTTAGAACGAGGAATATCCATGTACTCCATTAACCTTTCGTGTAACTCGCGTTTAGAACGAAGAATATGCATGTACTCCATTGACCTTTCGTGAAACTCGCTTTTAGAACGAGGAATATACATGTACTTTATAAGTCTTTCGCGCAACAGACTTTTAAAACGAGTAATATATCTGTACTCTAGTCACCTTTTGCGCAACACGCTTTTAAACGAGTAATACTATATGTTTTCGGCGATTAACCTTTCGTGAAATTCGCTTCTCTTCTTAATCAGATGCATTTTTCGGATCGACAAGTCTGTCTTTCGGGTCGACAATAATTTTGTCGATCCGTACGACTCGTACGAGTCGACAACCTTCAAGAGGGCCTGTTAACCTCGTTCCCAGGGTCTCTCATCTGGCATGCGTCTCTAATGAGATGCAATCTTCCGGTCGACAACTACACTTTACGGGTCGTCTCATTTTGTCGATCCGTACGGATCGCACTTTGATCTTTTCGGGTCGTATCAAGTCGACAGTATTGGACATGGATGGCTTCCATAGGGGGTATATATGTTTGTTTACAGAAAGCGATAAGCCGCATACCCACCCGCAAGCAGGGTGCCTCCAATGAACGCAAGTTCACCATTCTGCTGTTGTGGGCTGGGTTTGTAGAAGTCCGAGAGCTGAGGCTCTTTGTAGTCTTTGATCTGTTTATCTGGTTGTGTTTGGTGCATCTGGTTATACAAGACCAGGGCTTGGTCGGTGGTTTGAAAGTTTTTGCTAGCTTGGTGTTTAATCCGATCGTTGGCTGCAATCCAGTCGAGTAGCTTGGTGCGGTCCTTCTGGTATTTGGCGTAAGCCGCTTGGTATTGTTCAAGGGCTTTGTCGTGACGGATTTTCTCATCCATTGCTGCCTTTCCGTTATCGCCAGACAGATATTTCGCGAGATAATTGCCGCCAGTGAAAGCGGCCACATTGAGAACAGCGCCAAGGGCCATTATTGCAATCGAGGTCATTGTGTATACATATGGTTTTACATGTTGTCTGGGAGGATTTTCTGGTCCTCGAGATATTTCTTCAGCGCGATGCTGCCAGCCATGACGGCTGTGAACTTGACTAAGTTCATAAAGCTTGCACTGGGGTCGGCAGTGAAGTTTTCTTTGATGGTCTTTTTCCCAATCCAACCAATACCAGCGACAAGGCCAGTGATTGTTGCGGCGTCGAGGATAGACTTCACAAGCTTGTTGTCAGACATGGTTTGTGTGCAGTATACATATGATTTTTTATTTTTATTCCATTTTTTTAATTCCTTGTCTTACCGGAATTCGAGATGGGGGTGTTGCTGGTGGTGTTGCTGGTGGTGTGTTTGCTGGTGTGTTTGCTGGTGTTGCTGGTGTGTTAGATTTACGTCCAAGCCTTTGCATTATGGCTTCGCGTTGGTAATACACACCCGCAACAGAGACAATCAACCCACCAACCCCCAGAATATAAACGATTGAGTTGTTGTTGCTGTCACTTGTTGTGTCACTTGTTGAGGGTTGGTTTGCAGCACTGGTGCCACTTGTTGATGGTTGGTTTGCAGCCTTTTGTGCTTCGGCCTTTTTCTTTGCTTCACGGGCCCGGCGGTTGAATTCTACTAGCTCATAGCCAGAAGCAACTTGGCCTTTATTCTTTTCTTTTGCAGGTTTCGTTTTCGGGGTCTCAGAGGTAACACGTACAGGTGTTTGGGTTGGAGTTGGAGTTGGAGTTGGAGTTGGAGTTGGAGTTGGAGTTTCTTCAGGGATCGTCTCGAGTGGTGTGTTCATGGTGGGTATATATATAATTTTTTTTTTTACAAAATGTTACAAGTGTGCTGTCAGGTTGATGTCAGGTTGCTGTCAGGTTGCTGTCAGGTTGCTGTCAGGTTTCTGTCAGGTTTCTGCCAGGTTGCTGTCAGGTTGCTGCCAGGTTGCTGTCAGGTTGCTGTCAGGTTGCTGCCAGGTTGCTGCCAGGTTCACGGACGCGGTTGATTTCTGCTAGAATTTTACAAGAAGCACCTTCAGGGATCGCCTCGCCTTTTCTCTTTGCTTCATGGACAATGCGGTTGTATATTGCTAGACTTTTACCATAAGCAACTTCAGGGATCGTCTCGCCTTTTATCTTTGCTTCATGGACCTTGCGGTTGTATTCTGCTAGCCATTTACCAGCAGCAACTTCAGGGCTCGTCTCGAGTGGTGTTGCCATAGTTGGTATATATATGATTTTTTATTTTTTACAAAATGTGATAAGTGTGATGACAGGTTCCTGCCAGGTTCCTTCAAGGTTGCTGCGAGGTTGCTGCCAGGTTTCTTCAAGGTTCCTGCGAGGTCACCCCAGGTCCCAGCCCAACTTCATCAAAGCCCTCAAGTGGATAGCCTTCACTGTCTCTGGTTGGATGTGTGGGTGGGGGTTCCAATTCTATCAAATCAGGCTTGTGATCAGGCTCTCGTTCAAGCTTGATGTGTTTTGTTGTGATGAGAGCAGCATTGGCAAGCGCCAGCAATCGTCCGCATCGCATGGCAATAGCCCCAGCAAGATTTGACAGCTCCTGGTTGATGATGTAGTCGTTCTTGAGTTCTTGCTGCAACTCCTTAACATTCTCAATCGGGACCACCAGGCCAACGCCTTTGGACGCGAGCATGATGGCGGAATCAACTAGGGATTCGGTTGTCTTGTTGCCGACGTAGGCCTCGTACCTTTTGCAGTACTTGTCAACGTCCTTGTCCGACAACCGCTTGACATGATCGTGTGTGAGCTGCACGCCGATAGCTTCTTTGGCCTTGCCAGTTGAAACAAGGATTGCCAGCTTCTCACGTATGGCAGGAATGTCATTGTCACCAACTATCCCTGTGGGAGGTGTGGTTTCAGGGGTGGCCTCCAGCATCTGCATTACTTCGTCAACAAAAAAGGCCTGGTCTTCAGCTGCTTCTGCCATCATCAGGGGTATATATATGTTTTTTATTTTTCGATAATTCTCTTGATGTCTGGCAAAAGAGTTTCAAGCTCTCGTATAAGCCCCGCTATGGTGTCTGGCATAGAATTCAACCGCAATGGATATCTGTTGAGAAGCATGAGGAGCAGATCTTCCTCACCAGCGGCTTTGATAATTTTGTTTTGCGCATCAAGTGTGTGTTTGTGCAATTCATCCAAAAGCTGTGAAAGCACAGTGAGCTTGTGTAGACTGGTTGGCGCATTCATGGCATGTATATATTTGTGTATTATTTAAACCTTGTACTCAATTCCATACGGATGCCTCAGAGAGAAAACCAGGTGGGAGAACTTGCGGGATTTGAGCCTTGCGATAAGCTCTTTGTACTCATCGTGGGAGAGCTCGCCGGCATAGTCTTCGAAGATGGCCTTAGTTGTCTTGCTGGAGGGTGTGTAAAAGAGCACGATCGCTGCGACATTTTCACGATATGGCTTGGCAATGCTGGTGATCTGCTGGGTCAAGACCCACACGGATATGCCGTCATGCCTTGCGCTGAACCCCAGATTGACCAGCTGGCTCGTGCGGCCTTTGACATCTTTGGAGGCGGCGCAGTCATCGAGAATGAATAAGGTGTTGGTGCATGTGAAAAAGAAACTCGCCAACTTCAACCAGTCTTCGATTTCATGCTGTTGGCAGACAATCACGAAGATGTGCGGATCGCGGTCCACGAAGCCATCGTATGTCTTGTTCTTGACAAATGTGGGGCAGAATAAAACGATGTAGTCAAAACAACCCCTAAAGGGGCCTCGCAGTTGGTTTAGAAGATACTGTGTCTTGCCAGAGTTAGTGGGGCCCACGATTAGTGCATTGAATGGCAGCTTTCTTGGGTCCATAACCAACACCTATATTAGTTGGTTTGCAAACAATTGGTTCGTGTGGTTTATTTTTGGATAGAATGCAGCTGTCCGCTCATGATGTTCAACTGTGAGTCTGAGATGGTGAAGATGTGGCAGTTTGTGTTTCCCGAGTCGGTTGTGTTTCTTTCAATCTCAAGTTGCACGCCAAGTTGTGTGTTCACGAGTCGCTCGCCGCTGCCGTGCAGGGCTTTGTCAGCCATGGACCGCAGGTCAATCCGGAGGCCAAACTTATCGCCTGTGAGATATTTGGTCAGGTTCATGTTGGGCCGTGAACCGCGAGAGCCAACATTGAAATGTCGGGATATTTCCCTCCACATGTCAGTACCACTGATGCCCTCGTTGTAAGTCTTGTTGGGGTAACCATCGACTGAGACCATCACTTTGGTGATGTCGGGGTTGGAATATTTTTCAGAATCCCTTGCACCCGCTGCATAGGGATCGATGAACAGCAAGAGGATGCCCTTGAGAGACCGACGCTGTGGGTTAATCCGAAGATTCAGCCGAGAGTCCCTGCCTTTTGAGAAGGTAAACACCTCATCTCGCAATACGTAGTCATAGGCGAACTCCTTGCCATTAGTGTAAGTGCTTGTTGCCTCGTCGGCCAGACTCTTACTTCTGATCGTTTCATACTCCAGCTGGATGTTTTCCAATTTGTACACTAGCTTACTTGTATCCGAACCCCGGACAACGTTGGCTGCATCGGCGAGGGTGAGCTCGAAAACCAGATCTTTATATAACGCTCGAGGATATATAACGCCGTGATCAGTTAAGATTTGGTGATCGAGGTTGATGCGATACTTATTTTTATATATTGTCTCCAGCTTGGTTTCCGCATCCACGCCGGAGGTCTTCTTGTCACCAGCGCCAGAGCGAATCTTGCATAAATCCACACTCTGGATGCCCTCCAAAAGCATATTTTCCCGCTCATCCACTGATCGGAAGAGGTCTTCGAAGATCTTGTAGATGCTGTACCCAACCGTGTCCTGGACGGTGTCTCCAAACTTTACAAAGAGCCTTTCCACCAGGGCCCGAGAAACATTTTGCACTAGATAGTTGTTAGCATGGCCTCCGGATAGGTTGATGTTGAACACAAGGGCCAGCGAGCCAGGGACGATGACATCTTGCTCACGCAGCTGGGGTATCGAGACGTACAGTGTCTCGCCGGGATTGGCTGAAGAGGGGTTAAATGTGACGCGATTGACGGTTCGCTCTGCTTTCATGGCGCCCAGTGTCTTTTCACTGTGAGATGGAAGTAGATTCGGTTGCACAGCCATGGTATATGATTTGTGTTTTTAAAATTTATATTTATATATCATCGTGGCAACAGGCGGCGAAGGCGAAGTCGATACAACTGATACAACTGAGGAAACCAGTCGCACCCCAGACACAGGGGATGACGGTGATGACGATGAGGCCCTTGAAGTCATGTGGAATAAAATGACAGAAGAAGAAAAACAACAAGCCCAACGATGGATCCAGGACCAAGACACCGGCCCCGACACCACGCAACCCTTTGAACCAGGCGGTACATCCACCCCATATCGTCCTGGTGGCGAGCATATTGAAATGCATACAATGTCTCCCGAACAAAGTGGGTTGCCAAGCACTTCTGACACCGTCCCTCTGCTTAGAGAAATCATAGACGGAAATGAAAAAGCAAAGAGAATCAAAACCATTGACTGGATCAAAAAGCGCTTTCCAAAAGTAAACCTCGCGAAATTAGGCCCAATTGGTTTTGGTAAAAAACTAGCAAATTATGGCAAAATAGTTTCCTTTGGGCCAAAGGGCGGCGAAACTCTTATTTTCAAGCAAGATGAGTCTGGCCTTCTTAAAGAGTTCGCAGACAAAAAAAATGCGGCTCTTGGCCCAAGCGCCAAAGGGGTTCTCCCTGAACTCAATGCATCAATAAGGGAAGAAAGACAAAGCTTGAAGGAGGCAGAAAAACAACTGAAGGAGAATGAAAGGGTTGCTGTGGAACTACAAAAAGCAGAAAATGAGGTGCAAAACCTCAGGGGCAGACTCGAACAAACTCGAGCGAAGAGGGAGGCTCTGGAGGAGGATGGTGGTTCAAGACTTGAGAATGAAACCGAGATAAATAGACTGAAACTGCTGGAAAAGAATATACAACACGATATTGAAAACGAGAATAAAGAAATAGGTGCCCTTCAAAAAATACAAAAACAAACAGACAAAAAGCGGGCAAAGGTTGACAAACTCAGAACACAACTTTCTGCTAAGGTGAAGGAATGAAACGAAATAGAAGCAGGACTAAACTCTACTGAACCACTTGATGAGTTAAACGAAAGAGAAGTCGAGCTTAAACGGCAGAACGCTGAAGACAAGCGCGTCATAGAGGATGAGAACACGTCTCCCTCTGATAGAGAAGCAGCTGAAGCCCGGGTTGCTGAGCGAGAAGAACAGCTAGCAAGGCTCCGACCACAGGTTGAGGTGCGTGAACAAGCCCTGTCTTTGAGAGAGAGGGTTAGAGAAATCTTCAAGAAATACGGATGGACCCTGCAAGCGATTGTTCTGGCAGCTGGCATCACCATCAGCGCTGTGGTACTCGCCACATTGAATGGCCTGGCAAAGGCCACCAAGGCTATTGGAAATGGGCTTAAAGAGCTTGGCAAAAAAGCAGCCAACGCCCTGCCTGGCCTCATTGGCTCAATCGTGAGCTTCATCTTCAAAGCGGCTGGGTCGGTCATCTCCTTTCTGGGTGAACACGCCTGGCTGCTCATCCTTGCCGTTGTGGCCTTCCTTGTTGAAAGGACCACTAAGCGTTCGAAGTCTTGAACTTCTTATCTGGACCAAACGAAAAGCCCTGCCAAAGCAAGCGCACCCACAGCAATGAGTGCCTTGTTTACGTGATGTGAGTCTGGTTGTGGTGTGGGTGTGGGTGTTGGGGTTGGCGTGGGGCTTGGTGTGGTGGCTGGTTGTGGTGTGGTCTTTGGTTTGGGCGCGATGCCCTGTGCCTGTGTAGCCGCTTTATGAATTGGGTTTGATGGGTGACTGTTTGGTGGATTAATCTTTGTCGGTCCACCGTCCATGAGGCGAAGTGAGGCTTTTTTTGTGCCCAGATTAACATCATTGTTCACACCCAGCTTCATCCCTTGCGTTGCCTCCTGTAGATTGTTGTTATACCCGATCACGCTCTCTGTGTTGATAATCATGCGCGATGGCATGAGCCAGCTTCCGGGTGCTGTCGCAAAGTCTAAGCGCACTTTCGTTGCTTGGATGGCAAGCTGGTAACGCTGTACGCTTGTTGCGATGTCGTTCAGTATTATAGCCTCCTCTAGATGGGTGAGGAATACTCTCTGCGTTTCGAACGCCCGGCCTCCTCTTCCAATGATGCTGCTTCGGGTTTTCGCTTGTGAACCAAGAATGCAGTACACAAAGGCCTCGATTGATTGGTTCATACGCGCGAGCCCTGGCTGTGTTAGCCCCTGTGCGTAATTTGGCACAAAGTGCTCGAACTGGGTGTCCGCCCCTTGGTCGTTGCGGACGAAAGATATTCCATTGGCACGATAGTTGGGGTCTTTTCTGTCAGTCACGCGCTCATCATTGAATAGAGGTAGATCGGGATCTGGGTATGTGTAATCGGTAGAAATGTTGCCCTCTCCAGTTGCCCAAATGTAGACATTCCCAAGACCGTGGTTCTTGCCGTATGTAAAAAGGAAGTCAGAACTGGGGGCGATACCGAACTCTATGCAAATCTTCTTGTACGCGTCGATGTTGTACTTGTTGTCTTTCTGGTTGAATGGAGGGTCGTCTGGCAAAGCACTCACGCTTTGTTCCCCACCCATCTTGTACAGTATTCGCCTTGTTGGGAAATAAACGTGAAACCGGTAAAATGACCTTAACTGTGGGGTTAGGGATAGACTGGAGTTCTTATCGAAGAGAATGTCACGCGAGATTCCGCAGCCGGTTGTTGCACACCACAGTGCGAAGGAGAGTTGTTGTGGCCAAAAACTCATATGCGGCCCGCCTAGCCACTTTCTTCCATATTTCGCGGTTGTGAATGAAATCTGTGTGTCCCTGAAGATATTTCTGTATTTCGTTGTGAAATAATCAGTTGGCGTGACATAGATCCTTTGCTCTTCGTCATTCAAGATTGCGCCAATCATCATATCCTTGTCTATTGTGGTGGAGAAATCAACAGCTGGGATTGACTTTTCTGGTTGCCCCAACGATAACTGATAAGGAAAACCCCCGTCTTGATGGAGACCAAGAGCGTCTTTCATGGCTTGAGTCCAATCTTTGTGGGGCATTCTTGTGACGAGCGCCCATGAGCCAGGGCCCTTTTTGTAAAGCACTTCCCCTGTGGCGGTTTTGTTGTCATCACCAAACTCTACTTGCACTTCAAAGTGTGACATATCAGCGCGCGGGAAACGCTTTTTGAAGTCTGAGAGCGCTTTGGCCTTGGCCGCAGCATAGAGCTTTGCTGCTTCTGGTGTTTTCATCCAGGCAAGTGGAACTGGGGGTGGCTTATATGGAGGATGGCTAGAGACTTTTAGGTTTGAATTAAAAGGGGGTGGTGGGCTATAATTGTGACCGCCAATGTTTAGACCAAGATTTGAATTAGGGTTAAATCCACCGGGCCGTCTGCCAAACATGATTGTATATATTTATATTTTAAAAAGTAATTATATACATGCAATCATGGTTGTGTTAACAATCGTCACACCTTCGAACCCTCACACGATCTACTTCGAGCACCCACTTCCGAAACCGAGATACATCCGTCTTGTCTCTTGCTCAATTTTCAACTCGTGGCATAATTTGAAAGAAGAAGCAGTTATTTCACCAACAAACCCTCCCCCTAATGGTTCATCACCTTACTTCCAGGCCATCACACTATTGAGAGTTTAGCGAAAGACTTTGAAAGCCTAAAAACCCAAAACAGCCGTTTAAATCTAACAATTGAAACAAACAGGCCATACGGAGCCATGGTCATTCAGAATAACAGCAGCAGTGTGACGCTTAGTAACAATCTAGCAGAATTGCTTGGCATAAGACCTGTATTGCTTCTAATAACTTTCGTCAAGCGTTTAAGGGCACCAAGAACTTACTTCATCCACTGTGATCTGGTTGATAAAGAACAAAACCTCCTCAATGGTAAGCCTTCGACAGTTTTGGCTAGGTTTGATATTCGTGGAAAAGCTTTTGAGAAGGTGTTTTACGAAACAACACAGCAGAACATCTTGCGTGACGTCTCGTCTGGCGATTATGTAAATAGCATAACACCGTCAGTGAGGGATGAGAACAATGACCTCTTCAACTTCAATGACATGCCCTTAGAATTTGAAGTTGAGATAAATTAAAAAAACATATATATACCCACGCCATGAGTTCTGCCAATGTGCTTCCATCGGCCCCCGAATACAGCGAGACACAACAGCTCTACCCAGTGTTGCCAAATGGTGATGACTTCCGTCTAAAAAAAAAAAAAGACCTGCAGAAAGAGCTTGAGTCAGAAGCCGGTCATTATAGGCAGGTTGCTAAGAAGTACAAACGAACCCACTCTGTTGTTCACGGTTCAGCTGTTGGGCTTGGTTTCATTTCTGCGGGTTTGTCTTCTGCA
This sequence comes from Dendrophyllia cribrosa, assembly GCA_024195265.1. Taxonomy (NCBI): domain Eukaryota; kingdom Metazoa; phylum Cnidaria; class Anthozoa; order Scleractinia; family Dendrophylliidae; genus Dendrophyllia; species Dendrophyllia cribrosa. The sequence continues at coordinate 15,334,060 of JAJLRJ010000004.1, forward strand.
ACCTTGGCAACAGCTTTGTCAGGAATTGGAGTTATCGCCAACCCTCCCCTTGCAAGCATTGCCGCCGTTTCAGGCATTTCATCAGCTGGCCTTACTGCGTTCGGTAAAAGGCTCGAAAAAAAAAATCACCAAACATGAAAAAATCTACACACTCGCCCTTGCTAAACGAAACTCTGTCAATGACTTGGTTTCAAAAGCTCTGACGGACAAGCGAATCAGTGATTCAGAATTTTCAATCATTCTTCGCGAGGTTGAAAAATATCACGAACTGAAAGCCTTGATTCGCTCTGGTGAAAAAAAAGGCTACACAAGGAGGCAGGCAAACTCCAGCGCTAGATATAGACAAGATCAAAACCGAACTTCGCAAAGAAGTCAAGGAAGAGTTTCAAAAAAAGTTCAATCGTCTCACAGCTGTGTCCAAATCAGATTTGAAAGATTAAATTCAGGTTTTAATCTACAAATCTTGAGGGATAAATCATAGACAACACGAACTTCAGAACGAACGTCTTTATAGCCGCGGGTATTGATATGACGTAATCACACAAATGACGTATGAAATTCTTGAGTGACCCCGCGTTCCAGAGTGACCCCGTTTTCAGGTTTTTCAAAAAGCAAAAAAAATAATTTTTTTTAAAAACATTTTTTACTTCTTGAAAAAACTGAAAACGGGGCGCTCTGGAACGCAGGGGCACTCAAGAATTTCATACGTCATTTGTTTTTCACGTGTAAATCTATTGTTCCCCAATTGAACATTTGTCATTTTCTAAAAATAAACATGACGGAGTCGCGATATATTGAGCGTTTTATCACGCAACTGTCTATTGTTAGACGTATGGATGAAAAGAGAGAATACAAGACTCAACTAGATGTCTTGGATACAAAACACAAGCAAGTCATGCTGTGTGGCTTCTATGGCAGCAGCTATCTAAAAGAGCTTCACCGCTCACAACTCACAGAAAAACTTCAAATCATCTTTGAAGAGCTTAGTTTGTCAGCGAGAAAAGAATTAATCCAACAATACCGCGAAAACAAGTTTGTTATAACTCTAGACAGCACAGACGAAAGAATAAAATCGTGTCAAAGCTGTGGTGGATCGTTTACACGTATTTGTGATTCAACAGAATTTGTCTGCAGAGAATGCAACCGCATTGAAACAATATACGGAGCTGTCTTTTCTCATAAAGACCTCCACGATAAAGAAAAAAATATGAAAGTTAAAACACCATGCAGAATGAATTATAATTTTAAGCGTCGTCTTGATCAGTTACTCGGAAATTACTCTTTAGAATACATAAGCGGCAGTAAAAAGTTTTATTAGAAATACGGAAAGAAATGGCAAAACGAAACATTCATCCATCATTTTTAACAATTGGCGCTCTACGAAACATTCTTAAAAAAATAAAACGCAGTGATTTCAATAAACACACAACTCTATTGTTGTGTTTTATCCGAGGGGACCCCCCTCAGAGATTAACCGATGACGAAATTAAACAAATTAGCTATGTTTACTCAAGCATAAGATATCATCTTCCAAGCGGAATATCTTATGACTTCATAATTCATAAGCTCTTAAAGCTAATTTTAACAGAAGGGCCATGAAAAAACAAAATCTTATCTTGTATAAGTCATCAGAAGCCCGATACACGTCTAACAAACGAATGGTATTGGGAAGCAGCCATTAATAACATTGTTCAAGTTTACCCATAAGAAATTCATACATTTGCTCTTCGTCTCCAGCATTTTTCTTAGGGCTGTGATAGATTTCAGCTGCCTCTTCAGAGTGCTCGGTTATTTTTTTTCGCAGGCTTGTCAAGCTGTTATGAAAACGCTCGACCGACGTTTGAATATTATTCAAAAAGTTTGGTTTCTTTGGCGCCCTAATCTCAGTTATATCCAGAAGCTTCCAGGCGAAGACAGCCACTGGTTTAGGGCCTTCTGAAACCTCTAAAAATACTTTTTGCATATAGTTATAACGCAAAAATTCCTCGTCTTCGTCCTGTTTTCTAAACGACATTCTTATCTTTCCATAACAACACCATATGTCCTTCTCAGCAATGGAAGACATAATTCTCTCAAATAATTGTTTCGACGTGAGGGAGCCAACATCGATGATTGACCTTTGGTTTCTTAATATCTTCCGTTTGCTAAATAAATAACAAACTCCCCACGCAAGTGTTGTGTCACACTTCGTTTTATATTTATTTCCTCCGTTGAGAAACTTATTGTGTGTCAGACTAGGTTCAAGCTGATCTAAAGAGCACATCCTAAAATATCCGTCAACAAACAAGCCTTTGTTTACCATGTCGCCGCTCAAAGAAAGACCTGTTTGTATCTGATCGCTATAATAACTAGGAATTCTATTCATAGCTATTTTCCGCTTGAAAGGACATTTAAACTCTAACATGCATAAGGTGTTATCTTTGTCTAGAAAATATCCGTCTGGACTACAAGTGACCTTTCGATAAAGTGGATGATCACTTGCTAGATTAAGAGAGATGCTGTGACCAAAAACGGAAACAGAATGTTTTTGCTCAAAATACTTGCGTATAAGCGGCTCGAACAGATTGCCCCAGGTACAAGCCGCATTGTTGAGCATATCTGTTGGCTGTATTTTCTTTATGAGCAAGCTTTGCCGTGATTCAAACGGCGACGATCCTGTCAAGGCAGAGATCTCTGATGCACCAATGGAGTTTTGTCTGGCTCTCACCCAGTTGGCGCTCTTTTGTTTCAGACCAGTGTTCCTCGATTTGAGAAAGTTCATGAACACTTGTGTTGTCGTCATCATTGATATACAAAGTTCAGGCGTTTTTTCAATTGGTAATAACCACTCAACCCAGTGTGAAACGTTGCGAATGATTTCTTACCTGCGATGTAATCCGAAACAAAGCTTAAGTCACGGATGTCGTTTAAAGGATCAAGAACCTCTAAGCTTTTGTTTTTAAATGGTTCTTGTTCTTGTTCTTGCTCGTCAAGCCATGCATTCAGCTCATGCCAGCTGACATATGAATTGGCAAAAACATCTCGAACAGCCATCGGGGATGCCGCCAAATCCGCCTCATGTTTGAGAAGAGCCCGAGGATTTCTTTTTAAAGGCGGACAGCCATTATTTATATGATTATAAATCGTTGACAAACACACTCTTCGTTCGCAACCAAGGCAAGTGATCTTTAGTCGATGTGCCTTGATGTACGTAGTTGAGTGTTGCATTTCCGCATTTACAATGGCGAGCAAAAGTCTTCGTTCATACGCCATCGTGTTATATACAAGGGGTATACATTTCTTCAATTGGTAATACACGGACAGACCATCGTGCACCATAGGGCTTGCCCTTATGAGTTTTGCGCTCTGTGTGAAGAAGGACGAAGCCTGAGTAGATGGAGAAGGCTAGTTTCTGAGACACCCATTTTAAGGCTCCACAGACCCCTATGGAGCCTTAATTTAATGATTGACACCCCTGTCCCAGGGCCGACTGGCAGGAGGGTCTGGGACAGTGGGGTGTCAATCATTAAATTAAGGCTCCATAGGGGCCTGGGGAGCCTTAAAATGGATGTCTCAGAACTAGCCTTCTCCATCTACTAGGGAAGTTCCATTTTATATAATATGCCCTCCCCCCCCCCCGCCCCTCTTAACTATTGGGAATTTTTGTCAACAGAAATCTGCCCTGTAGGTATCTGCAAAATCATTTTTCTTACCTGACGGATTCTGTAAAAGCACCATTCCTAGTCTTCCTACCTGTTGGATTCTGAAATTTATTTATTAATTTTTTTATTTATTAGCCCGATTTCAACAAGTTTATATTTACAGGATTTTACATTTGATTAAGACTATACTTAATAATTTGGGCCTGAAGTTTCGGAAGCCTTTTTAGGTTTTATATCGAGGAAACTCCCTGTCAAATTTTAGTTTCATCAATCATATATTAATGACACGACGGATATATGGGCTTATAGTTGCATTGCCTACAGGAATCCATAAAAAAACACTAATCTATGCTTGTTGGAGAATCTACTTTCAATGTAAATTGATCCGGTGGGAACTAGAAAATTTTTGAAAATATTGAAATTGGAAGTGGGTGCTTCCTAGCTAAATGGAACATCCTGTACTTTGTCGAGCTGAGGTGAATTGTTAACCTTGAAATCATCATGACTTGATCTCACGTTGTCAAGTTGTTAGTCATTGTTGACAGCAACAGTTTTTTTTTCAGAACTCGGGGACACTGACCCACACAATCACACTTTAGGCACTACAATAAAGTTTATTAGGTTCCCAAACAGGATCTTCATATCCAATATACAATGAATTTAAAACAAAAATTCTTACTTTTTACATTAAATTGAGAAAAATTAAGGGCAAATTTAGCACATTAAAATATTCACATAATCTGCAAAATTAATAGAGTACTAAAGTTTTGAAGTCACAATAACGTAAATATAAGAAATTATGGGATTTGATTAGATATTCGGAAAGGGCATGACAACAAATGCCCGCTTCCCAAAAATCAGCATCCTAGTAAAATTTCAATGGGGGTGAGATATTGACCCCTTTATGCTCTGATGACTCCATACAAACCCTTCTAATTTTGCCTTGGTTCATTATGTAAAATTAGCCATCAATTCAAGCAAATTGTTGCATCTTGGGTATTCATAGGGACAAATATGGCAAAAATTCAAAGGCTCCAGTGGGAATTCAAGGTTAGAAATTGCTTGACTTGTTTTCATAGACTCTGCCAGGTTCAATGTTGAGAAGATGTTGAGATTTATGGGAGCTTCAGTTTTGCAGAAAGCAGCTGAAAATAATTTTTCTATTTCATTATTCATTTCAAATGCTATTTAGGCAATGTACATGCAGGTGTCACAAAATCATAATTTCTTACAAACCTCCTAGAATGTCTGTCATCTCTATATTACTGTTCTGCCAGGTACATTATGTCTTATTAAATTTCTTAAATTTCCATTGAAGAAATTACAGATACGAAAACAGTGTAGCTTAGAATTCTCTTATAAACCTTTGAATTGCTGCTATGTTTGTCCCTCAAACCCAGGATGTAACAGTTTGCTAAAAGGGCTTATTGCTAAAAATATCTCCTCTTATAATGGAATTAAAAGGTTCCATAAAGGTAATCATGCCTGTTAATTAATTCAGTTTAGTTAATCACATCACAGTCACTGCAAATTCCATGGCTGTTTGATGTGGTTGTTCTTCTAATTTAATAAATAATGAATCAGTTGTTTGTGTATCATTAGTTGTGTCATGAAAACTGTTATTTAATTCAGTTCAGTACATAAATCATGTTTTGTTGTATCCATTATACATCTGGACAGTACATATTGATTGTGACATTGTGATATTTTATTAGGACTTTGACTTATTTAAGACAGTGCACATAATTTTTCTTGTATAAAGGATAGGATATTTATGCGTCTTTTAAAGTAGAGTGCATTTGAGATCGATGTGTGTATGAGCAATGATATGAATGTGAGTAAATCGCTTGGAAATCTAGCGAGTACCATATTTCCTTTATGACATCAGTGTTTTAAAGGATTGTTATGTTTTTCAGATAGTGTTAAAGGCCCACTGTCACCCAATTAAGATGCATTGCGAATTTAACGCAGTTGAAAATTCCCGAAAGAGCCAATCACAAGCGAGCTTGTCATTTGAAAACAAAAACAAATGACCGCAAAGCTGAATGGGTGATAGTGGGCCTTTAAGTAATGATCCGCATAAGAAGGATAGCGCTGAACGGCAATGCACGATGGAATGTCAACTTTTTTCATTGTTACAACTAGCGATCTCATTGGCCTAGACTCAAAAACCGCTAAAACGTTAAGGTTCAAGGTGCATTTTGTCTAATTTTTTTAAGGTTTCAAGTAATTTGAGACCCAATCGCACAACATGCAATTTTTAAAAGATATTATATTTGGGGAACTTGATCAAAGAAGCAAAATTATTAGCTATTGTCTTCTGCTATTCTGATTGGTTAAGCACGAACATTTCCTAAAATTTATTTGACGCAAATGGATTTTCTTAATTTTTAAAATGAAATATAATTATTAACCATCAGCTCCTCCTCTATTCTTGAAATCAAAGATATTCTATGTGGGGAAGAGCCAATGCCGCAGAACAATGAAGTTTGCTATCGTTCTTATGTGGAGCATTACTTAAATGTCAAACATTGTGTTTATATATGTAGCATAAGCGTACTGATAGTTATTTAATCCCAGTTTACTTTCAATATAATTCCTAATATTCTGCATTCCACCAAAGCTAGACTCAAATCCCAAGGCGAGGGAATCCCAGGTAAAAGTGATGGGGTGATTGTTGTATTGTTTAGGGGTTAAAATTTGTGGCTTGGTATCACTAAGGGTATTTAAATCAAAAAATTATTAGCATATTATTATGAGCCATAATAATATGCTGACAAGAACATTACTCTTTTAAACGAATTGGTACCTCTCAGGGGTAAAACTACATGTAAGCCAACACCTGCAATATGTGGTTCTGGTATTTTATAGGGGTTCCTTTCAAAATTTCAATTTTATATGGGAGTCCCCCCTGGGAGGATGGTTGTAAGATGTATTCTCCCCTCCCCCCCCCCCCCCCCCCCCTCAAAAAAAAAAAAAAAAAAAAATCTTGAAAGCTTCAAGCCCTATGCATTGGTCCACGGAATTACCAAGGAAAGTTTACAGCCAATGGATAGAAGAAGGAAGGAAGAACGAAAGGATGGTCGGAGTGAAAATTTGCACATTTGTCCTCGTCTGCTACAACTTGTTCAAATACGCTTCGCGTATTCAGGAGTTAAGAATAGGCTGCTAAGCTATTAGATAGGAGACTGAACCCCCACCATTTTGAAGCAGGGGGTCTCGGGACTCTTCTTTTTTTTCATAACCTGATGCTACTTCTTCTAGTCCAAGTTTTAAATTGGTGAAAGTGTGCCCCAATTCATTAACATCTGAAATAAAACAATTGAAGGGCTCGGGGCATATCCAGCCTATGTTGCTTTTGAGGTCGTTTTTTATTTTTCTCGCTCAGATTTGTCCATTTTTGGCATGTGAACTACAAATTAGTTGCAAAACATTGTTCAGATTTTTTTCTGTTGTTTGTTTTCCGTCGTTTTCGAGAATTAACGTATGCAAAAAAAAAAAAAATCTGCATGTCTCCCGCTGAATCCCGCTCGAAAAAATGAATCCCAAGGCTTACCCAAATTTCTCGATTTTACGCTGATTTTTCACTTCAGATGGCCAAGTTTGGGCCCGTACCGCTGAATCCCGCTCAAGAAAAATAAATCCCGAAGTTCATTCCCTCAAAATCGCTTCATTTTTATCACCGATAGTCAGCCACTTAGATTCGCGCCATCTCCCTTATCGTTACGGACCTCCTTTAGGAAGCACTCCCGGTCCTCCGCTGCCGGCTCATAGTCTTTGCCCGCCTTGCTGAATTTCACCCGGCCGCAAGAACTCACTTTGAGCTGCCCAACGCTGTATTTCAATCTCCCGCGCGACCACGCAAAGCCGACCTATCTGCCACTGTCGCAAAGCATGTCAGGATATCAATGGCGAAAACGAAAACGGAATGTCCTCCAAACGAAATACGGAAAATATTAGAAGTCTCGAAGCACTTCGGATATCGGGCATTTCGACTACGGCACGGGATGGGAAATGGCCCACAACTCACAACGCTGCCCCTTTTCTGATCCGAAGTGATTCCTGACTTTCCCGCCGGCTCGCCTTGTCCACCAACGTCTATTTTCACCTTCGAGCGTGAAATAGAGATTTAGGCAAGAAACACGACTCGTTTCTTTGAGAGGTGCTAGAGACTTACGGATGTCCTTCAATCACCGGACGGGCCTTAAACATATTGGCTCATACGCACGCTACAGACGATGTGTTTGCCGTAACGAGCTCGCGATCGATAACGAACCAGGCGCGCGTAAATAACGGTATTTTTGTTCATGTCGTTGGCGCGGGTCAGGAGTATTGTATTGATTTCTATAAAATGTTTTGGAACGAGTTAGCCAGTCCGCTGTTAAAGGCACTCAATTATGCATACGAAGCAGGTAACCTTTCGATCACTCAAAAGCGTGGAATCATTAAACTAATCCCTAAGAAAGATTCTGACCCACATCTGATAAAAAACTGGAGATCATTAACACTTTTAAACTGTGATTATAAGATAGCAACGAAAGCTATAGCAAACCGTTTGAAGAAAGTGATTCCAAAACTGATCAACAACGATCAAACCGGTTTCATCAAAGGACGCTTTATAGGCGAAAACATACTCTTAATCGACAGTGTCATCAAATACGCGGCTGAAAAAAACATCTCAGGCCTTCTTCTGTTTGTTGACTTTGAAAAAGCGTTTGATTCGTTGGAGTGGACTTTTATTAACAGAACTCTTGAGTACTTTCGTTTTGGCCCTTCCTTCACTGAATGGATCAAGCTATTTTATAGAGATATCGAAAGCTGCGTTTTAAACAATGGCTGGTCCACTAGTTTTTTTAAGCCACAAAGGGGTGTTAGGCAAGGCTGCCCTCTTTCACCTTATCTTTTCATATTATCGGCAGAGGTGTTAGCTAATGCAGTCAGAAAAAGTAAAACAATAAAAGGTATTTTTGTAAACAACGAAGAGATCAAATTAAGTCAATATGCAGACGACACTACTTTTATCCTCGATGGTACAAAAGACTCCTTGAGTGCGGCTTTTAACCTACTTGAGCGCTTTGGTAGTGTCTCTGGCCTCAGACTCAACTATAAAAAAACTGAAGCCTTATGGATTGGATCAAACACAGGTAAAAAGGAAAAGCTCTTCCCAGAAAAAGACCTGAAATGGCCTGAAACCAAAGTAAAATCCCTTGGTGTTTGGCTCTCAACTGACCCTTATATCACCATGAAAGTAAACTATAGAGAAAAATTGGAGAAGACAAGGTGTGTTTTAAATTGCTGGAAATACCGACGATTGACCTTTGTTGGAACAATTCTTGTCCTCAAAAGTCTTGCTGCGTCACAACTAACCTACATACTAGCACCTTTGACAACAGATGATAAAACACTCAAGGAGATAAATGATTTATTTTATACCTTTCTATGGAATAATAAAGGAGATAAAATTAAACGCAATATAATGATTAACGATTACGGGAAAGGAGGGTTGAAAATGATCGACATTTTTTCGTATAACTAATCGCTTAAAACTACATGGATAAAGAAATATCTTGATGATGAGAACAGTGGAAAATGGAAACTTTTTCTTGAAAGAGAGCTAGAAAAATATGATGGAAAGTTGATTTTTAGTGGTAACCTCAATAGGAAGGATACTTTGGAAACATTCCACGTTACAAACCCTTTATTTAAAGAACATTTATGTATATGGGCTGAAGTCAATTTTAATCCCCAAATAAACAGTAAGCAGCAGTTTCTAGAACAACCCCTATGGCATAATTCATTAATCGGAGTAGACAACAAGCCCATCGTTTTCAAACAGCTAATTTCGAAAGGCATTTTGAAAATAAAACACCTAATGAAAGATCAGGACAAGTTCCTCTCTGTCGCTGAATTTAGGACCACCTACAACATACAAATGCAACCCTTAACTTTCCATGATCTCATATCATCAATTCGAAGTATTTCAATTTCTTCAAAAGCTGTATCTAATGAAACAGATTATGAAGATTTCTTTTCTGCTTTCATCAAATGTAAAAAAGCAAACAAACTTGTTTATAGAAAGCTCGTATCTTTGAAATCTTTCAATCCTGAAAAAAGTCAAACAAAGTGGAATGCTAATTGTGAAATCGATAACTGTTGTAAACCAGATTGGATAAAAGCATATACGTTGGCTTTTAGCTGCACCAAGAGCACTAAAATTATCAATTTTCACTTCAGATTTTTGCATAGAATCTTACCAACGAACAGCTTTTTATCAAAAATCGGCATTAAAGACAATCCTAACTGCACTTTTTGTGGCAAAGGTTCTGAAGAACTCACACACCTTTTCTGGCATTGCAATAAAACTGCTTCTTTTTGGGATGATTTACTTCTATGGTTGAAAACAAAAACACTTATCCCCAATGATTATCAAAAGAACATGGCTATTCTCTTGGGTCTGAGGCCAGATAACTCTCGACACTATTCAGTACAGCTCAACTTATGTTTCCTCTTGGCCAAATATTTTATATGGTGTTGCAAGATTAAAGAAACTTTCCTGAGCATTAGAGGATTCTTGTTCGTCTTGAGCACTCAATACAAGATAGAATTGAACGCTACCAGCAATAACAATAAGAAATGGGCTCCTTTAGCACAACACCTAAGATAAAAGCACACAAACTTAAAAGTGTATAGTGTACTTAACCCTTTCCTCTGTTTTCGCTACACACCCTTCTCCCTGCCACAATGAGAGATATAAATTTATTATATATATATATATATATATATATATATATATTGTATGCCTTTTTATTGCTTTGCTCCTACTTATTAAGTGCCAATAAGCTAAACATTTATACTGTTAACAATGCACTGTTGTAAGTAAAAATCTTATTGTCTTGTATTAGCTGTTATTCTATATTTGTTAAACCATGTAATTTTTTTCCTTTAATCAATTTATTAATTTACTTCTTTTCCTTTATTATTTACTTTTGTATTCCTGTGTTCTTGTTCAATAAAATGTATCAAAAAAAAAAAAAAGTATTACTAGACCAGGGGCCGTATTCACGAAAGCATCCTAAGTCCAAAGAGCCTCCTAAGATATAACTTAGGAGATAACTGGTATTCACGAAGACCTCCTATTTTAAGACATATCCTATTTTTTCTTCTAAACTTAGGACCTCCTAAATTTTTAAGACATGTCTTAACTGGTATTCACGAAGACCTCCTAACTTAAGATATGTCTTAATTTTTCTCCTAAACTTAGGAGGTCAAAATTGACCTCCTAACTTATTAAAACATGTCTTGGCGGAGGCTAAATTCGATTGTTAACGAGTTTTACGTCGATTTTCAGCGTGATTATTGCCGGTGTATCACAATAGTTACCGATTAGATAAACATTTTAAAGCATTATATTGCTAAGAAAAATTAAATATTTTCTAGTGATGTCAAACAACACGGTTAGTTTTATATAGGCCTTCGTGTCATTAACGGGTTCCACATTTCTTTCTCTTTGCAGAATTATATTTCCGTTTTTCGTGAAAATAAGCCCTTGTACAAGAAATATCGAAGTAGACCCTATTAAAACGATGATGGATTTGTTTGTTGCTTTCGCTACTGACCATGAACGAAGTTATATCACGGTTTTGCTATCTTAAATTCGAGATGAAATAAAGATTATTGTATCGTCATTGTGATTACAACAACAATTTACACAATACAAAATATTCATTCATGTAATTTTCATAACTTATTATTCATAAGATCGCGCCATATAAACTGTCTCTGATTGGTTTACTTTTACCAATCGATAACTGCCCGCGACCATTAAACTTAGGAGACTGCTAAGTTACGCTTACCTTAGGATGGTCATAAGATATCGTTCGTGAATAGCACTTAGGACATATCTTAGGAAGCTCCTAAATTTTCTCTTAAGTTATATCTTAAGATATATCTTAGGTAGGATTTCGTGAATACGGCCCCAGATGATTATGCAATTAAATCTTGAGAGTATTGCGGTCGCATATTCTCGCGGCCAATCTGCTGTAATGGCGTCGAAATTACGCTCTGAATGTAAACAACCACTAGAAGACCAGAACTCTGCTTTTTTTCAGGTGAAATTAGTCCAGTTTCTTAGGATTAGTGCAAATTCGACAAGGGTTTGTGATATTATTCGTTGTACGATAAAATTAGGCAAATCAGTGAGCGAGAAAAAAGAGTAAAACGCTCAAAAAGCAACATAGGCTGGTTATGCCCCGACTCCTTCAATTGTAAGAGTTTTAAAGAAGTGGTAGAAGAAATAAAATTATTTTTGAAACACCAACTTAGTGTCCATCTACTAATTATCTACTTCATTTCTTATTTTAAAACTTCACTGATTAATCTTTGATATTTCTAATTTTTCTATGTTTACAATTCCTCCCCCCCCCCCCCCCCCCCCAACTGTTCTTATTTTTCTCTCTCACACTCCTAAACCATAGTTAATTGAGGGACTGGTTATGAAACCTTGCAGACTTCAATAGCGATAAGGGAGCTATACTGTATGTTGAACCGTACTTGACCCTGCACATCTTGTTTTTTGATTACACGCTATGACTGAATAACTTAATAGCATCATTTCTATTGGTCAGTTGCTCGAAAAAAAGATCAATAAACTATGGTGTTGTGCAGGGTCAAGGCCGAAAAAGGATAACAAAAACATCGAACAAAGACATTTCTCAGGTTTCATAACCATTGCACTTTATTAACTATGCCTGAACTAATGATTTAGACAGTCTCATTTTCCTTCAGTTAGACTGTTTGCCCCCATTGTCTCTCTGGGCACCCCCGACCCCCCTCCCTAGCTACGCCCCTGGGTTTTGCATTTTGGTTGCTCACTTATGGGAGGTTCGACTGTATCAGCAATTAGTGAAAAAAACTACAATTATAAATTAAACACTTGTTATATAGTTACTCTCTTCTGTTTTACAGGTCCAACAACATATGTTGACAACAGTGCATTACAATGTCTGAGAACAGCAACTCCGCAACCAGGAAAACGACTCACGACTGTCAACATTGTGGCAAGACCTTTACTGGGCGAGGGCAGCTCACTAAACATAAAAGAATTGCACATAAGAGTGAAAAGTGTTTTACGTGTGACGATGGTAACAAGTGTTCTAGTGACTTATCGGTCATCCACAAACATAAACAAACTTACACAGGATCCGAGAAACCTCTTGCATGCAACGAGTGTGATAAGAGGTTCAGTCAATCAGGGCATTTACGGAGGCATCTGAGAACACATACAGGGAAGAGACCATTTACATGCAACGAATGTGGCAAGTGTTTTAGTCGCTCAGAGGTTCTCAACAAACATACAAAAACACACTATGCAGGCGAGAAGCCTTTTACATGCAGCGAGTGTGGAAAGAGGTTTAGTCAATCAGGGAATCTACAAAGGCATATAAGAATACATACAGGAGAGAAACCATTTGCCTGCAACCAGTGTGACAAGAGTTTCAGCCAGTCAGGGGATCTGCTAAAACATAAAAGAACACATTACAGGGGAGAAACCTTTTACATGTATCGAATGTGGTAAGTGTTTTTGCCGCTCAGAGGTTCTTATCAGGCATAAAAGAATACATACCGGGGAGACACCTTATACATGCAACGAATGTGGGCAGCGTTTTAGTCGCTCAGAGGCTCTCAATAAACATACAAGAACACATGTTGGCGACACGCCTTTTACACGCAACGACAATGAGTGAAAAGAGTTTCAGTTATCGAAAGAATCTCCCGAAGCATAAAGGAAGACATACAGGTGAGAAGCCGTCTTCACGTAACCGTAACAACAATTCTACCGGGGCAAGCGATCTTCAAAAGTCAGAATTCACTCGGCACGTTCAACATGATACAAGAGCATCTTGCACTAAGGAGCAGTTATTTATGCATGAGCAGCCTGAGGATATCTTCAGTATCTCTGAAATGCTGAGCCACGTTAAGGAAGAAATACAGAAGTAGCTTTTGGGGACGGGAAAATGGTTAAACTCACTCAGCGCAAAGAAAAAAAACTGATATGTCATTTTATCCCGGCGTCTGATTTCTCCTTGGTCACTTTTTGATCGGCAATAAAAAATAGTCAAATGTGAAATGAACATTAGTTTCAATTGGTACTTTTTATGCCAAGGCCTGTAAATCAGAAATCTCTATTATGGTACTACATGGCATTTTAGAGTGGAAATAGGCATAAGAAAGAGAGCAAATATGAGACGTCATAAATACACTCTTCTGGCCGCGCTTAAGCGAGAACACCATCAAATAACCGATATTTGGGAAATGATGACAGTCGTATGATAAAAATAGATACTAATAATAAATAAATATATATACAGTATATATTATTAGATAGGTATCTGCATAGCGTTTTCACTGTTTTCCCACCTTTTTGACGAGATTAACCTCTGGCATACAGTTTACAGGAAGATCGAAAAGAAGGTTGATATTATTTTTGTTTAATCAGAAGCCGTAACAACAACAAATTAGAGACAAAAAATGTTCGTGAAACGGACTCATACCGACAGTTTACTAGACCAGTCATCGTACAACCCTACCTTCGTACCAAGCATCGGTTATACTAACTTTGATAAGACGCGCATAACTAGTTTGCGTTTCACTTGACAGCCATCGTAGACTGCAAAACAGTCACTGTATTTTTGTCCAAGTCCACCAAAAAAAGCGGCAAAAGCTGGGGCGGACGAAAAGGTCTGGAGCGAGTCTGAACACAGATAGCAAGGCAAGAGATCGGGCGCGTGGGGCCCGCGCGTGAGGATCGGCGCTTCACGCGTCATCCTCGAGCGTTTGAGGGGAAAAAAGGACTTTTTTGCAGACGATACGGGGCACAATGATAACGTTTGCAGCATGAATAACTACAACTTGGCTTTACTTAGACACCACTTACCGGACTAACGATTCTTACACCTGTTACCACATCGAGACTATCCAACATACATCAGGGGCACTTCTGAAAATATTGCACGGACCCTACAAGCTAAATAATAACTTAACCAACTACAGTGCGGATTACGACAAACAACTCACCACCGTGAACCGATACTAAAAGCAACCTCAGTGTGTTACTCCTTACAGGCCGTAGCATGAGGGGGAGGGGCCGGGTGGAATCGAGGCACCCAGAATTTAAAAAATATATAATTATATAATTAAAACAAATTTAAGGGCAACAATCAGTCTTGAATTCTGACGTTCAAAGTGCCTTTTCACAACCTTTCATAGTCTGTTTATTACCTGTCAGTTTCCCCCGATAACAGTTGTTTGTTACAACAGCTACGAAGGCATTCCTACCCTGAACTAAACTGCCCATGAGGAATGCGACAGTAAACATGGAAAATCCAGAGATCTTGAATATGTTATCAAGCGCTCAAGGGTTTTCATTGCAGCTCAAAGCGGACGGTTAGATTGTTTATGTGCATCCTTCCTGCACATACCATTCATGTCACAATGCCATGCTGCATCATGTATGAGGCTGGTAGCCACCCAGGGGGGGGGGGGGGGGGGGGGGGGACTCCCATATAAAAATGACGGGGGTGCTCGTCGTACCTTTTAGAGGTTAAAATTTGTAGATTGGTACCGCTTAGGGTACTAAAATCTAAAATGACCACCGTTAGAATTATCGCGGTACCTTTTAGGGTATGAGCCGAAAAATATGACAGAATATGACATGTGTTGTTTTAGAATTGGCACCTCTTAGGGGTAAAATTTTTTTTGAGCCACGCCCATCAAACGAGATTCTGGTACCTTTTAGGGTGTTTTTAGAAAATTTCCGACGAGCACCCCGTCATTTTTATATGGGAGTCCCCCCCCCCGGGGGTAGCCAATGTATTAACTTTGCTTAAAGTTGGTGTCACCTCGATCTCTGACCCAAACAGCTAAAAAAACAGACCCATTTGCGTCGCACACACCCTTATATAGTTTATATAAGGATTCCCCACGGATATTAATAATTATTATTGTATAAAGAACAGCCATGTTGTCCCAGCAACCGAAAAATCCGTGTTTACCAGGCCTGAACCAGGCTTGTTAACGACAGGGTTTTTAAAACCCTCAGCTTCTATAGCAACGTTATCGCGCGAACGTCCCCAGCGGACGGGAGCGATGAGAGGCGGCAGTGTTCGCAGGCTACATAATTTCAGCACCGGCCTTTGACAGTTTTGACGGAAAAAGCACTGAATATAACTTAGAATGTTTCACCTTTTAAATTTTATGGAAATTATTTGATATCGATTACATCCTATTTTTCTTTCTATGCAAACAACATTATATTTGGTTACCAGTTTTACTTATTTTCAAAATGGCGGAGATTTTCGTGTAAACGCGGATAGAGCGGCACGCCGGATAGAGCGGTACCAGCACCGTGGTGAATTTAAAGGCCCCGACCACACTAATGCATTTTCACTTGGACAGGTGAAAGCAAAGACTTTTAAAAACGATGACGGAAAAAGTCTCACATGCCTTTGCCTTTGCAAACGGTGACGTCACATGCTATTGGTTCCAGTCCAAATCGGAGCATCTATCACCTTTAACACATACGCAAACCCTGGTCCCAGTCGTTTTCATCGTTTTCGAGCGTTTTAGTGTGGACAGGTTAAAACGATACGAAAACGCTAGTGTGGACGAAAATAAATATTTTGCTTCGTTTTCGCCGAAATGAAAACGGAGACTTTCGAAAACACATTAGTGTGGCCGAGGCCGAAAACAAATTGAGCTTCTACTCATGCGTAACAACCGAAAATGGTGGGCATATTTTCAGAAACATTTCGCGGTGACACCTGCAGCAAGAAGAGTCTTCAAAAACTGCTCAAATAGCGAAATTAATCAGTTTATTGAAGTAAAGAAGACATAAAAAAAGCATTACTGTCAAAATATTTTTATTGATTCTGGGATTATTAGCGTGCGAATATTATATTATTCGTGTGAGAAGAGGAGAGATGAGCAGTGGGATGAGAGGAGAGACCGCAGACGGCAGAGGGCAGCATTAACACCAACAGAGCCAATGACGGAATTCATCTCCACCAACTGCAACAGAACCTGCCGATCCAGAATCGGACTTTACAGCCACTGCAGGCGCTGTACCTCAACCATAGACTAAACCTTGGCGCTGACTCCTTTGTCTCCCGAGACAGACGGATGCCAACAATTATTGGTAACAGAGGTAGGAACCGTGACCATTTGGTAGAAAATTATATTCTGGCTCGTGCTGAAATACTTCGGATTCGGTGTTGAAATATTGGGGTTCCTTGTCGATTTTTTTGTTGCATGTAATGACAGATAATCAGTGTATTTTAAAACACGCATTTAACCATTGTATTCTATTTACACTTTGTATTAAAGAAGATAAAACACCCCAAAAAGCTGGCAGCATAATTTTAAGTTGGCAAGCATGTGCGGACAAACTTAGCGTTGGCTTTGTGTGAACGTGACATCAACAGTTTGCAAACATGTGCTGGCAAACTTAACGTTGGCTCTGTGTGAACGTGACATCAACAATTTGCAATTATGTGTTGGCAAACTTAACGTTGGCTTTGTTTGAACGTGACATCAACAGTTTGCAAACATGTGCTTGCAGACTTAACTTTGGCTTTGTGTGAACGTGACATGAACAGATTGCAAACATGTGCTGGGAAACTTAACGTTGGCTTTGTGTGCACGTGACATCAACAACTTCAGTATGTGCAACTTCAGTATGTGCAACTTCGTTTCACAGGATCCTCTCTCTTACTCCCTCGAGAAGCCCCCCCCCCCCCCCCCCTCCCCCTCCTGTGAACGAGGATTGGGTGTGCGGAAGTTTTTCTTTTGAAAAAAAAAAGAGATTGCCAACGTTTTGCAGTTTGCCAATACGACTTTGCGAAGGGACAATAATATTCTTAACGCAACATGTGTTAAACGTTGACACCGCGAACAGCGTGCGAACGATTTTTAATTCAATAATTTGTTGCGGAAAATCGTCCTATGTAACAAACTTTGAAGTGAGCATAAATATAAGAATATGTATCATTTTACATTTTTGTCATAATAGCTAAATGATTATTATTTAAAAGTTATCAATTGATATTTTGTATTAGTATATACTGAAACAGTGGATAGCATTGTTGGCGCGCTCTGATTGGCTACTGAAACTCGGAATAGCAAGTGCTATTCACCTCCCAGCAATTTGCGCGCGAAAATTGTAATCGTTGATAGGAATAAATGAGTTAAAAAGCATCATTTTAGTTATATTATCTCACTGTTTCAGTATATACTAAAACAACTATTCACCTCAGTGTAGGTGGGTATGTAGTGGTGGATATTTACCTTGCCGCTTCGCGGCTCGGTAAATATCCACCACTACATACCCACCTCCACTTCGGTGAATAGTTCTTAAATATAAACTTAAAATGAACTATTGCTGTCAGCACAAAACGTTTTTGTTGTGTTACCGTACCCAAATTCGCAATTAGTCAATCAGAAGCCCAGTCTACTGTCCTGATATCCTACGATATCAAATCACTGACCTGATATCGCACGACTTTATGGTGCAAAGTTTGAAAATGCAACCATTAGCGTCAACTTTACCTCAGGTTCCAAAAGTTCCTCCAACGTATTAACTGAACGTTTGAACTGCTGAAGCGAGTATTTGTATCTTCGTGACATTTACACTATGTGTTCGTTCACTCGATATAAGACTTGTAAAATGTTTTCTTCGACATACACTGTAATTTTCTCGTTTTCAAATGCAGATAATAGTTTTGCAGAGAAGAGTTTTACACATATTTTGCTACCACGATTTCTCACGTTGCTCGCTCTATAAAACTCAAAGCAAAATTATATTCATCACTTTTGCGCCGTTTGTTGACTCGTAATATTCTTCTCGCGGCCCACACGATAGGACGCCTGACAGATTTTATTACCGTAACTGCTAAAATTATCACCGGATTTTGGGCTGAGTTTGGGAACGGTAAATACCTAATCATACCTTTGTGGTACCCTTCGGCGGCATATCAGGCTCGTTTGGTAGTCGAGCAAAAAATGACCCTGAAAAGGTCAAAATCTACAAGCGCAACACCACGGGAAACTACAACCGACTCCGTTACTTGACCTGTAGTCCGTTGCACGCGGCTTTTGAAAGGTTTTAAAACTCAGTCTACACTCTACAGTCACTAAAATCCTCCTTAACAAACGGCTAAACAGGGGCGGATCTAAGAGGAGGGTGCAGGGGGTGCGCACCCCCCCCCCCCCCCCCCCCCCTGAGATGACCTAGTCTGCGTTGTTCGCTTTTAAAATTTGTTTACGTCACCCTTCAGTTACGTCATTCCTTAGAGGTGCACCCCCTCCTAAGAAAAATCCTGGATCCGCCCCTGCTAAATGTATTAAAAATACCCGTTCAAAACATATAGGAGGAGCAAATGGCATTAAAAACATGAGGCAAGAGTCGTGCCTGCCACCCCCATTTTACACTTGATTGATTGTTTTAATATTGTACGGATCAACACAAACAGAAATATGACAGAGGATAAAATCAAGAAATGCGCACTGATCTAATAGCATCCATTCTGAACTTAAAAGGAATGTGCAGGAAACGTAAGCGCTCACATTTAAAAATATCCTCAATTCAGCCAAGAGAAGAAAGTGCTAAAACTTTCAAATAATGCCTTCCAAAGAAACACACGCTTAGCTTCAAGCGGAGAGGATCGAAATTTCTATTGAAGAGCCAACAGAAAACGAGGAAATTCGATCCACACCAAGGGAATAAACACATTGAAAATTATGCCGAGCAGAATGGTTTAACCGTTCTCAACAAAAATATGTGTTGCTAAAAAGGTAGCAACTAGCAAATACAAACCAGGCAACTGATGAGGTTCGAGAGGAGAACCGAAACCATGGTCTTGCCTGAATGAAATAGTGGCGTAAACGAAGCAGTCGCTAGACAGCCAAAATTGCCAACGGAGTTTTTAGTAATCACAGTGAGCTCCACGCAGCTATAAGGCGTAGCGAATAGAAGCTAAAATTACAGCCTTGACTGAAACAAACTTCAACTCTCTACAAGTTGAATAGCTTATTAAACTACAACTCTCTCTGCTATAAAGCTTGGATCCTGAAAATTGAAATCCTGCAAAGACAAATCTAAAATAGCTGAGCCCAGCGTGACATGTAAATAGCAGGAAAGACATTCACGGCCAACAGATCATTTCAGATCCAGTCATGTCCGGTATTTCAGAGAGAAACGTTAGAGAAATTTAAACCTTTCCTACATACTGAAAAATCTACATGCCAATATATTAATGGCGAAAACAACAAAACAACCTCCAGGCAAAAATGGACGGTAAAATGAGGTCAAAATCAAGCGCAACACCACGGGAAACTACAACCGACACCTTTACTTGACCTGTAGTCCGTTGCACGCGGCTTTTAAAAGGTTTTAAAACTCAGTCTACACTCTACAGTCACTAAAATCCTCCTTAACAAACGGCTAAATGTAGAACTGACCCGTTCAAAACATATAGAAGGAGCAAATGGCATTAAACAAAATGAGGTAAGAGTCGTGCAGGTCTGCCAACACCATTACACTCCGTATAAAACTCTCAATTTGTGTACGTTAAAATAATTTTAGGACGCGAAAATGTTCATTCGCTGCTTGTTGTGTAAAAAATATTGTAGTAAACCTTTCAACTGAATAAAATGTTGTATATCTTAATGATTTTTTTCTCGAAACTGTGATTTGTTATCAATGTGTTGAATTAATTATAAAACAGTTATAGTGCTCAAGTTTGCTCAATAAATAAATAAATAATGTAAATAAATAAATAAATAAATAATGTGTTTGGTCAGTTTGACGAAACGTCAAGTTTTATAAAAAATGAATAAGTTCAATATGTTTATCACCGCGGTTTGTGTTCTATTTCTTATCAAGCTACGATGGCCCCAGAACAAAAGTCTTTATTGCTCAATATTGTCTGATTTTCGGCCTACGGCCTCGTCTTCAAAAAATGCGACACAACGAGAACATTTCGCGCCTTTTTTGTCCAGTCATGTGATTAATATTTTTTCTCTTTTCTTTTCTTTTCTTTTCTTTTCTTTTTCTTTCTTTTCCCCTTTTTATCTATATTTTTTCTCCTTAAAGATACGAAAATGGAAACCGTATTAAAAAATATCCAATGGAAAATAAACCATCTGAAAGAATCATGAGAATAGCCAAAGGAGGATATTACCATCTTCCCAGCGTGCTTTGAGTAAAATTCGGCTGAATGACTTCCGGTGGAACCGAAGAACGCACGTATTTTAGTCAAAGTTGTACATGGATTTCCTCGCTTTAATGTAAAGGCTTGGGAATAAAACAATACGTACCTAATTCCTCTATTAATAATGTGCCAGGAAACGTTTTTCTTAAAGTGGAGTGGACCCGTTGAAAAAAATTATAGCGGTGTAGTTTGACTGTTCTCGTCCATGTCTGTTTGTAGTTATCGGCAATGCACATTTTAAATTGGTTGGATCGATCCAAAAAAGGCGAGTCAAAAGCCAAATAATACCCAATTCTAGTCATTTAAAGCATAAACTTTCTTAAAAACCTAATTGACTCCAATTGACTCCACGATTTCATGCTAAATTTTGAAGTTGAAAGTGATCTATTTCAGCGGCTGTTTGTTTTTATCGGCGTTGAACTGAAAGTGACTACATCCGGCAAGCTCCAAGTGGCGCGTCTTTTGTGAGAAGATCTATTAGCATTTGTGGACCGATTCGAGTTTTATTTTGGTCACAGCAAAATATAAAATGAAATGAAGCTGAATAATTAGTGCTCGTACCATAGAAAAGTCAGAAAAAAGCGAGAAAAGCAAAGGTCGATTTTGAACTAAAAATAACATAACCGTAAACAAACACAGCAGGACAGTCGAGTGCAGAGTGAGTAGCTGTTGTTTTATATTTTCAGTTTTTTTTTAGCAGTGGTTAGCGGAAATTATTTCACCGGCTCTGTTCACCAGTGTTACGTTCAATAAGTCAAAGCAAGCAAATATACGGATATTTCTTCTAATATAAGCCGGTATTGTTTTGAAATGGAGAGACGGTTTATTGATTCCATGAATCTCAGTGTGAAGAGATTCCAAGCGTCTAGCACGCGACGCTTTAATATCGCGGAATTCGGCCCGTCTGGGAAGTTAAGCGGCCTTAAAGCAAACTGTAAACATAACCCGAAATGGAAAATATTCTGTAAAGGTGAATAGAACAAATAGGTAAACGTAGATTTCTTTTGAAAGGTTTCCGCTACGACCAACTGACCTCCAACCTCAATGGTTTCTGTGTAAAATGAGCTGCTTGCGTTTGATAATATAGTTTGCTTGCAGTGCATGCCGGGAAGATGGTAATATCCTCCTTTAGAATAGCCCAAAAGACACAACCATGCATCACTACTACGAGGCTTAGGGGAATAAAACATATAAATCCTTACTATCATTCCCCTATGCCTCGTAGTGATGTCTTTTGTTTCAAGTTGAATTTTAAAATATCGAAATTGGGCTATTAAAAGTAAGATATTGGCCATACCGCGGAGATATAGTCGTCTGACCCATTGCTTTCAGATGGTTTATTTATAACAAAATGAGTTAGGGCCTGGTCGCACTACAGTCAAAAACAAAAATTAGCCCGTGCAGCCCGTGCAAAATGACATAAAAACAAAACATAAATAGTGTGTCCCACCGGGCGGTTTCTTTTGTTTTGCTCGATTTTTGCACGGGCTAATTTTTGTTTTTGACTGTAGTGCGACCAGGGGCCCATTTCTCGAAACTCCCGGTAACTTTTCGGGCCCGAAGCCAAACAGTGAAATCAAAATCTAAAGAATAAAAGTGTGGGTCCTAGCGAACAAACCAGTCCATTTTGTTTTGCTAACTGATAGTTTTGTCGTATTATCTGAAAAACTGTTGAAACCTCGATCTTCAATGAAAATAAAACAGCTTTCCGGGCCCGGTAATTACCGGGTCTTTCGAGAAACGGCCCCCAGGTCCTTATGCGGTAATAAGATTGACAAAATTACAAGATATACCACCGGGAGTATCTAATCTCCGCGTGTCGCGGGTCGCGGGTAAATTGCGCGGGTCGCGGGTAAGTTGCGCGGGTCGCGGGTAAAATGCGCGGGTCAATTGCGCAAATAAACACACCGCAAGCGCTGATATCCTGCTGATGAATAGAAGCACATGCCATCACCAGGTGGATCGTAGTCTATTTCAAATCCCTCTTTCTTCACTCGCTTTTACAAACTAACGCTGTCACTTGTCTCCATTTCTCGGAAAAAAAGGCTAAATGACGTTTCTCAGAGAACTCAGAGTGAGATATTTTCCTGTGAGGTGTGGGATGAGTGGGTTTATTTCTACTATGCCGCGCATTATATATAAAAACCCAATAAAAAACAAAAGCCTTATCTAGATTAATTCTCTAAGTACAATCAGAATTAAAATAAAAAAAGCTTTCGTTTTGTTTGTGTTCTTGTTAGTTTAGGAGAAGTGTTTATAAAACGTGCTCCAATTCAGTCGGATTGACATCGTGAATTTCACCATGTGCTAAGCCAATTGTGCTTGCGCGAAGACAGCTCCTCGATGGGCTAATAATGGTACGCGTCTTCCTTTTAAACATAAACTAACGGATATTTAAACGTTGTCCATTTTTATGTGTTTGTTCATTCATTATATAGGTTGAAAAGCGTTTTTATGTAAACAAATTAAAACAAGAATTGGATTTTCTACTTCTAATGTCACTTGCACCACCTTACGCAAAGATGTCTGTGTATTTTTTTGCAATTTTGATTTCCAAATTAGTTTCTCGGGCAATTTTCGATACGCAACTGGTGTATTCTATTCGGAAATACTAGTTATTCTAGACCGAGAAAAAAGTTGTTTTTGTGAGCTTTTATGCACTTTGTACTACGCAGAAGGTCGCGTAATACTGTTTTTGAGAATTGCTAAAATTGAAAAATTGCCCGGTAGTCTATGTGTTGATTTTAAAACTGAATAGCGAGGGACCACCAGCTAACAAGATAGGCCTTCGCGTTGTTCTTCTCATTACGACGTCAAATGTTTTCTTTTTTGGTTCCAAACGACTTTTTAAGCAGGGGAAAGCAATAGTTGAAAGCAGAGAGTGAAAAAGCCACTGACGGACGTCAAGCTTACAACTTGTTAGTGCTAGCTCTGTACTAAATCTGTGGTCCCCAAAAATAAATATGTCCCGCATAATGCAATGTCAAGAAAACTCAGTGTCATACATATGTTACACCTTTCTCACGCCTTGCGAAAACATTTAGATTGTTTTCTATACGCAAATCCGAAAAAATTCTATGGTTTACGTTAGGTATAAATGTAAGCATGTGACTGTTACTTGTAAAATTCCCTGATTAAGTCCGCGATAGTTGGACGAAGCGCTTAGGAGAAAAAAAATCAATTTTACAAACTTAGTTTGTGAAAGTGCTGCTCACTAGTTTAGCTAAGTTTAGCTTCTGTTGCTTTGCTCTTTGCTTAAAACTGAAACGGAAAGTATTTTTCAAATTGCGACCCGCGCAATTTACCCGTGCACTTTACCCTCGACCCGCGCAATTTACCCGCGACCCGCGCACTTTACCCGCGACCCGCGACACGTGCAGATTAGATACTCCCTATACCACCACCGCAGGAACTAGACTCCGCTATTTTGGCTAACAGATAAAACATCCCATAGTAAACAAAGAATACACTGTTAGCAAATGAGAAGTTTTAGAAGCACTTTTTTCAAGATCTGTTACGTCGGAAAGTTACGGAAACGAAATATTCGGAGCTACCACAAAAGTAATCGAAAATAAAACGCCGTCTTCCCTGACTTAAGATCTTGAGCATCCATATTTTAATAAAACAATAAAATGCTTCTCTTGCTAAAGAAAGGTTAATCATCTTTAACAAGGGATGAAAAGGCTATTTGAAAGTCATAAAAAGCGCACTGGATTTCTGAGAGGCAAAGTCGCCAAATTTTCCCTAAAAAAAAAACCCGGCAGACCTTTGAATGAAATGATGATGAGACTGAAGTTACCATATTTGTTTAAAAACTGCAAATAGTGAATTATCACAAGAGTGACATTAAGCCCAAAAGGATGAAACTATATATCTTTTAATGATATATATATAAACCAGTTTGTCTGGCGGCTGAACTCCCATGTGTAAATTTTGCCTACTCACGCAGCAGGTGAATATTTGTTCGCGCTCTACAGTTGATAATTGTGCCTTTCTAGGCAGGCTATTCTGACTAAGTCTTCGTTTAAGTTTTTACTTAATGGTTTGGCAACCTACATGCTATTTTATCTAGCTGTCTACCTTCAACATTTTCCATTTTAAATTTGCTGTATATAAGGGACGTGTTGACGATTGTTTATATAACAAATGTCATGTTGTATTGTCACAGAGTGAAAATATCCACAGGGGGTAAAGTGCGCAGGGGATCGTTTAGAACTTAACACAGATAAAGTTACGCCATGCTACCGATATAGATTTTAAGAAAACAGTTCGGCTTCTCTCGGCAATTTTTTTCAGCAAGCGCACTGAATTTTTGAGAGGCAAAGTTGCCAATAAATATTCCCTGAAATAAAAAAACAAAACAAAAAACAAAACGGCAGACTTTTGAATGAAGGAATGGCGAGATACCGGATATACAGCTGTTTCGAGAAAGGTTGTCGGAAAAAAGCGCAAAAGTGCACGTGACAATCCCGAAAGATAATATGGGATATGATCAATGAATTTTAGTAAGTCAAATAAATACATGAAACCCGCGATGCCTCTTCCGTACAGGGACGATCTTAGATGGCGGGCCATTGGGATAAATGAGTTTTTAGGATATAGCGTGGACGACTACCCACAATACCTTTCTGGATTGTCGCGTGCACTTTTACGCTTTTTTCCGACAACAATTCTCGAAACAGCTGTATCCTTAAGGCTGGTTTTCACTAGCGCATAAGCATAAGCACAAGCCAACATAAGCCGACTCAGTAACTATAATGATCAACATGTTACTGAGTCTGCGTATGTTGGCTTGTGCTTATGCTTATGCGCTAGTGAAAACCAGCCTTTACTGACGTCGAAAACTAGTGGCAGTTGTTCAAAAACTGCAAATAATAAATTATCACTGAGGTGAATAATTAGAGCCAGAAAAGATGAAACCGTATAAGTGGAACAAAAACAAAATGGCTTGTAATTTGACCACGCCATTTGTCCGAAAAATAATTATGGTGAATACTTAACTATTAATGAATACGTCAAGATGTTAACGGGTGACCAGCCTAGTCTTGAAGTCTGATCGACAACGGTTTATTTCACGGCTTCAAGTATAGCAGGCTGTTGTTTCTCCGTGTTACTGCTCTTGCTGGCCTGTGTTGTTTGGGCGGTTGGCTGAACTGCATTGCTACTTCGCATCAAGGTAACAAACAACTTTAACTCGTACACAAAATCTAGCTGCCATTGGTAGATTAACTTTTCATAGTGTTTCGAAAAACGTGATCGTCAAACCAGGAAACTAAACTAAAGCATTTTATTTGTCGGTGAACCTGACTGCCCGTGCAAGCGAAAATTAATAAGCATGTTCTCTTGGTCTGTGCCATAGGTAGCCATGTTACGAATACGAATCGTACATGATCTTTCGAATTCTTTGAAAAAATTCTAAAAGGAGAGCGTCTTTTCGATTATTTACATCCACTCGTTGCGAGTGTACATGGCTTGCGTTCTTTCTCGCTATAACTTATAATATACTCGGCTCGACTGAGTTTGCTAGAAATACAGGACAAAAAAACAGCAATGAGCTAATGAGCCGTTTTGACAATTTTAACGAGGAAGTCTTCAGGACCACTTGAAAATACATGCTACGTAAATTGTTTTTCCAAATGCTATACAATACAAGTTAATATTAGTTACTCCGGCCAAAAGGAGTGTATTTTTCTTTACGGAGGGGTTTTGCTAAACGAATAAAATAACTGTCACCAACAGATTTCGCTGAATTGCGTTTTCAAATAAAACCGTTTTTTGTAAAGTGTGAACTTTTTTCAGGTTGTCTGACCTGGTTTACAACATTGGCAAAACTTTTCAGCAAACAGCAAAACAAATGTTTGTAGGAAAGCCGCTCCGTCACAAAATTTCGCCGATGCAGCGCACGTTTGGCGACGCGATATAAAGCAATATAATAATGATTTTCCCCGTTAAAATGGAACGGTTTTTGCCCGCGCCTTACAGGAAGAATTTTGTTTTCCTTCTTTTAATTTCCAAGCGAGGTGTGGATCTCCTTGGCCTCGGTTCACAATTTAATGAACTTGCAAAAAAAGACATTTCCAATACCCCAGGGGCTGGTACTCACGAGGGATTAATAACATCCTTCCATGCATCTCTTTTACCAACTTCGTTTGAAACTGAGTTATGAATATTTTGTAAAGCGAAACGCAGTCAGTTTCCCGAGATAAAAAATCGTTTATTAGGAGAGTGCAAAAATACCATAAGAGGTACAATGTTCCTTTACATCCGTCTTTTGTCCAAAATCGGTGCCAGTATTCTACTGATCATCAAAATGGCTCTCCGATGTTTTTAAACGAATAAATGACTTATACAGAATAGCGCTCATATCACATATCATGGCGCTTTACGTTTTGATGACTTACATACTCCATTAATCACAATAAATTGAATTTCGACGTGGCGAAATGTGCCTCTAAGTTACCAAATAATAAAATGAAAACGTAAATGCATATTGAACTAAGTACAGCCTGCCTAGAAAGGCGCAATAATCAACTGTGTGGGCAGGCAAAATCAACAAAGGTCCACAAACAGATTGGGTTAAGTTGTTTTATCAAAAGAGACCCAAAAAAGGACTCATGCACGCATATAAAAGCTATAAACGCTTCTTCTCCGAACGAAATGCTACTTTTTCGTTGACTTCAGTTTCGTCGTTCAGCGCGAAAATAAGAGATCATATGCCGGCGAATCGGACCTTCTATTGTTATGGGCAATGCGGCGATGCGGTCAAACTAAGTTTGACCATATGATTACCACATTGCTTATATTAACTGCGATATCTCAAATGTCAAATATCTCTAATTTCTTATTTGTGGTTTTCTTTAAACGAGGTCATAACTTTAAAACTAAAGGAAGTTTAAGAGAGTCATCAATGGACCGATATATGTAGCGGTTGCCTGAGGCGCCTTCATGAGCTGACGTCCGATGTCATTCTCATAGGCGTTGCAGAGAAACCCAAACTTCAAGTTCCTAAAACTTGCTACTGTGGTTTTAAGTTGCTCGGATTTTACAAAACAATATTGCTGTCTACTTGCAATGTTTTCCATTTGTAATTTATTGCACATTAGGGGCATGAGTTTGACGAACGAGTCAGTATATTCCCATGAATGGATGAAGGTCGAAGAACGTACGTAGGTTATGGCGCACAACTCAACTGAACTAATTACGCCAAGCTACCGATAGATTTTGGGCAAACAGATCAACAAAAAATCCCCAACAGAAGTAAAAAGTAAGAAATTAAATTATTTGAATATTTATCGACAAAGTTTAAAAATATTTCTTGAATAACTAGGCCGGCAACTGCGTGGATGAGCCGTCATGCATAAATAAAATTAAACCTGCTGTAAATTGTAAACAAAAACTTAATTTCGGAAGGGGAATGTTTGAAAAGCCGACTTGTTTCATGAGATGCCACGTCAAACTAAAAACAAATATATATGTCAAGGTTTGGAGACGAATTTTATCGAGCTCATCGACAGTACTAACAGAGAAATATCGCTATTAGAGAGACTTGCGCGCAAAAAAGTTTAAAAGAATACGGTATAATTAATAAGCACCATTAATAGGCAAGGTGCGATGGACCAACGCACATTGTACATTAATAGAAATGTTTTATTGCAAGTTTGTTCAATTCTCTGATATTTTGCTTTCTTGTGAATTCGTCAGTATCACATTTTCTCCAGACGAACGACAGAATGAACAAGCCAACGGGAAGTTAAAATTACTTAGAAGCCCTTACAGAATTTTTATGCGTCATGTTTCGGGTCTATTTCGATAACTGGCATCTTTTAAGCCAATTTGTCTGGCGGCTGAGCTTCCATTCAGTGTACGTTATGCCTACCCACGCAGCAGGTGAATATTTGCTCGCGCTCTGCAGTTGATTATTGCGCCTTTCTAGGCAGACTATTCTTACTAAAGATTTCATCTACGTTTTTACTTAATGGTTTGGCAACTTACAGCCGAATTTCGCTATGTTATCTCGCAATCTTCCTTCAACATTTTCTATTTTAAATTTGCTGCACAGGAAGTACATGGAGCAGGAGATCGCTGACAGAACACAATGCAAAAGTGATGATCCTGTTCAAGTTTTTAAAAAAAGGCATAAGAAAAGCAATGCTCCAGCAGTATTTGAATGCTTATCAATAATTTTTTGAAATCGTTAATGTTATTCATTGCTCGAATGAATCGTTGTATATAGCAAACAAAAACTAAACCGTTAACAAGGAAATTTGAAAAGCATTTCTTTCAAGATCTGCAATGTCAAACAAAAGACAAATTCACAGCCTTAAGTCTAGTCCATAGTCCTAGAGTTACAATCCACATCCATTATTCATAGTCCAATCCACATTGCACATACGGCGTTCCATATCCCAAAGTCCTGATTCCTCCATACACATTCACATTCTGGATTATTAATTCCACGTTCCACATGTCTATAACCTACAATTGTCCAGTCGTGAATACCTTTTTTACGTCGTTTACGCGTGTAAAGCCGCGAGGACTGCTAAAGCACAGGCATTGCCGAGGGTCGGCGATAAAATAAAATTGATAATAATTATGCTTATGAACACGAGAAATCGATTTTTTTGCTCTTTAGTATATGGAAAGAGCTTTGCAGTAAATTACTCTTCTTTCAAAACAATCTCGAAGAATTTGCCTCAAGTCCAAAATCGGTGCCAGTTTTCTCATGATCATCAAAATATTCTTCCGATGTTTTTAAATGTACAAATGATACACATATCACATGCCTTATGAGAATGAGTTCGGACGTCAGCTCATGAAAAAAGGAAAAAAAAAGAATAGACATTTGAGAAATTGAAGATATTTCACGTTTGACAGGGGCGGATCCAGGATTTTTTTATTGGGGGTGGCTACGGGTATATGCTCAAGTCTATAAAACTTTTCATTGTGGCAATTAAAAAGAAAACTGTTAAAACCGACGGTCTAAACGGGGTTGGCTTGCCACCCAATCCACTCTCCCCCCCCTGCAACCGCCCCTGTTTGAGATATCGCATTTTATGAGCAATGTGGCGATGATATGGTCAAACTCAGTTTGACCGCATCGTCGCATTGCCCATAAAAAATGGAAGGTCCGATTCGCCTGCATATGATCTCTTATTTTCGCGCTGAACGACAAAACTGAATTCAACAAAAAGGTAGCATTTCGTTCGGAATAGAAGTGTTTATAGATTGTATATGCGTGCGTGAGTCATATTTCGGGACTCTTTAGATAAAACAACTTATAACCCAATCTGTTTGTGGAGTTTTCCTTTGTTGATTTTGCCTGCCCACGCAGCAGGTGAATTTTCGCTGGCACTCTTCAGTTGATTATTGCGCCTTTCTAGGAAGGCTGTACTTAGTTCAACATTCATTTACGTTTTCCTTTTATTATTTGGCAACTTAGAGGCAAATTTCGCCATGTCTAAATTTAATTTATTGTGATAAATAGTGATGCAAGTCATCAAAACTGCAGAGAAACCCAACTTTCCTTAAACTTGCTACCGTGGTTTTAAGTTCCTCGAATTTTACAAAATGATTTTGCTGTCTACTTGCAACGTTTACCATTTGCAATTTGTTGCACATTAGATACTTGAGTTCGACGAAGAATTGTTTATAAAGCGGGTGTCGTAAATATACACTTTCACGAATAGACCAATTCCGATATATTAAAATTCATACTTAGTTCCGAGGCTTAGGGGAATAAAACAAAAGAAATCACATCGAGGTTCAGGTATGAATAATTTATTTCTTTTGTTTTATTCCCCTAAGCCTCGGAGCCAAGTATGAATTTTAATATATCGGAATTGGTCTATTCAATATATTCCCACGAATGAAAGAGCGTACTAGGTGATGGCCCACAACTAAACTGAACTAATTACGCCAAGCTACCGATAGAATTTGGGCAAACATATCAACAAAAAATCCCCAACAGAAGCAAAAAGTAAGAAAACGAATTATTTGAATTTTTATCAACGACCTTTGGATATATTTCTTGAATAAATTAAATGAGCCGTCATACATAAAAAAAACCTGCTGTAAATTATAAACAAAAACTTAATTTCGCAAATGGAAAGTTCGAAAAACAGCTTGTTTTATGAGATGCCACGTCAAACTAAAAACAAATATGTCAAGGTTTGTAAACAAGCTTCACTGAGCTTACCGACAGTACTAATTAGAGAGAAACTTCTTTGTTAAAGGGGCTATGTCGCGAGGATGGCGGGTGAGTACTGGGTACTAACAACTTGAAAAACGTCCGGTGGCTTTTTATCAAGTTGGCGGCCATTACTAAATGATGAAATGAAAAAATGTTGAAATTGACGCTGTTCATATAATTTTTCTCTACCGACGTTTCGGCAATGCTGCCTTCTTCAGGGTACAAAACTATTAAAAAAACCGTTAAAAAGTTCGTTAAATTAGATCACGTGCCTAGTTACATGAGCACGCACGTAGCAGCGCGCGCCGGCGCGCGAGTGGGCAAAAAAATGGATTCACGCGAAAGTAAAGTCTTGATTTAGACCACTCGGGGCCATGGTTCCTTGCCTGAAAATAAAGCGCATTTCCTGCTTCTTGCGATACTCCTGGTTGGTTAGGCCTGCCTTCAGTACAGCGACGTTCATATCCTGCAGTGAATGATTTGGTTGGTTAAAATGCGCGGCCATTACTGTTGAATTCGCTGCAATCCGTTCCATCCCGTCGTATTGCGTGGAAGGATAGATCTCAAGTTTACAAATTAGGTAGAGTATTTACTTGGCTAGATTTTTGTTAAATTATTGCGTGATAAAACTTGCCGCGATTCGGAGGGAACAATAGAAATTTGACATGTGTGACGTCAGGTGACGTCACATGACAGGAACTCATTGCGCAGACTCACCTTGCGACATAGCCCCTTTAAGCACACCCCATTCTCGTGCCTAGAGCCCTCGTTCCGTTTGATCAGCGGAAAAAACGAAGGCTCTCGGACCAAAGCCTTCCGGATGTCGTAAAATCCACGACATCTGTTAGCGCATGCCTAATCCATTAATATACTATTGCGCTTGCTCGATACCAGAAACCGGAAATATAAAAACATTTCGTTGGTGCATTCTCGCCCCAGAGCCCTCGTTTCGTTTGGTTGAGCTCTGGAGACGAGAATGTCGTGTGTGTGGAATGGCGTTCGAAAGGACTGTACAAAACTTACAAATCAGGGTCGGCCAGGGAGGTGGGGGAAGGGGGGGGGGGGGGGGGGGGGGGGAATTCGCCAAAATACCTAAAATTCCTCCCAATATACCCAAAGTTGATCAAAACATCGTATACTGTATACCCGAAATTTTGACATCTTGGTTCTTTTAGACGCACAAACGTTTTATTGTTTTTTAATAAAAAAATATAGGTTCAAGTGCGATTTTTCCTTAATCGCTTAACAAAATAGAAAGTCACCTGCCGTTGCTGCCATTTTCCTGCTTCTTTTGGCTCTGTTGGATTGCTTGTCAGTTGCGTCCTCTCTTTCACTCAAATTATCATCAGCGGTAAGTTCCGGTTCTTCAAAAGAGAGAAGCTAAGAAAATGTAATAATCGTTTTCTTCAATCTCGATAGTGTCATCTGCAATCCACTTAACATTATTTATAGTTCCTTTTATGCCATCTTTGGAAACTACGTGTTCTTTCCCGGTTGTAAACAGAATGGAGTCGACAAGGTCCTGACTTACCACTCTGTTCGAACATGGGCAATATGGTCATCATCCATTCATCTTCCGAGCTGACGGTGAAAAGTCTGCCACTAGGGAAATCCGGCGGATCGGGCTTTTTATGCTTCACACCAATCGAAAAATCAAGTTTATCGATGCCACACTCGTGCGCTTTGTCTTGAAACCCTTTGTAGCCGTCAAGAACAAAACGCTTCTTTAAATCTGAAAAGCTTTCTTCACTTATTTTCATATAAGTTGACCACTTTTCGGTTTCGGTTAGTTTTGGTTCACCAAGCTGGTACAAAAAAAAAAAAAACAAGAAACCGGCAGACATCGCTCGAGCGGAGCCGACGGTCATGATCGGTCCGCAGCCATGTGCTTATGCCGGATGTCACTGATGTCACGCCATGTGCAGAATAACAATGTCCACGAACCATACGTTCGGCGGTCATCATAGCCATGAGATCAACAACGTCATGTACGCGTCTGCATTGTCTCGGTTGTCTCCTTCATATCCCAATCTGTTTATTTTTTAGCAAGAAAAGCCCCCGTATACCGGGCCATTTCACTTCTATCCACAACGCCACCTCCCCCCACGGACGAGATTTTCTGAAGGGGTGTCTTCAAAAGTCATTTCTGAGGGGGGTGGCTGTGTCGGTGCCTTTGATCTTTTGAATATTTGTGAGGGGGGGGGGGGGGGGGGAGAACATGTCGGCACTTTGATCTTTTTTTCTTGAAGGGGGGGGGGGGGGGGAATTTTGACTGACCTCTTCCATAGGGGGGGGGGGGGGGAATGGAATGGCCCACCGTATACCCAAAAACCCTGGCCGACCCTGACAAGTACAGGAAAATATCATTCTGAAAAAGAAAGAATAAAAGCTTTGCATGCTGCTGTAGAAGAAAGATTGTCTTTGTATTTTACCTACTGGTTTTGGAAAAGCCTCAATAAGTCAACCGATTTCTTTCGTTTGGGAGCTGTGTATTTATCGTTTCGCCAACCTACGCAATCATATCCGACCAAATCAGTTGATGGGGCAGCTAAGTTTGTTAATGGACACGCTGTGGTCATTGTTTAGGCTTATTTCATCGAACAGTGGTAAGAAATATCGAGGAATTTAATTGGGCTTCAGGTGACCTTCGTTTCCCTAGATTTGTATTTCAACTGAGTTGTAGCAAAGAGTAGACCTAATAAGAGAAATATAACTTACTCACAAGAGTTCTGATAGCGGTTGTTGTGTTGTTGTTAATTAAAATGGGTCACCTAGTGGTAATGTGTATTTTCGCCCTTGGGCTTTCTTTAGGTTTTCTGCCTCTCTTTACTCGTCCCTGAAGCAAGCAAGGCCGCTTATAGCTTCGTCTTCCAAGACACATACTAATTATTTTCGGTAACGATTCGCCCATATTTAGCCACATTTAGACCCCGTTATAGTTGTAATTCAGCAGGCGTATCTTTTACATGCTAAACCAAGCAACAAAACTGGGTGACATTGGTCGTTGATTGAGTTGAGATCGAAACGTTGTTTTTGTTGATGTAGTCGTCATACGGTCAACATTTGAAATTCAACCGGAAGTAAAACCTTATGCGTAGAGGGATATTTTTTTACCTTGTTGTGCATTCATTTTAAATGGCCAATCAAAAAATTCAAAGTTTTGTCCGTTACCAGAGCTAGACGAGACGCAATTAAAAAAAAACGTGGAGCTCTGGGGCCCAGAATGAACACACCGGAACACACACTCATTTGTATTTCAAATAAAAACTTGTATTTCAGAGAAAATTCTTTTTCCACATATTTATAACTGCAACTGCAAGATATAGCATAAGAAGACTTACTTATGGTACAATTTCCAAATAGCCACATGCACCGATACACTTTTCAAAATAAACCTTATTTCATTTACTTTTGGAAATACTTTACAAAAGCTTCTAAGACCTCAGTTGACTGAGTAATTGCAGAAATCCTTCAGTGACACAAACCTTAAAAGAATTCAAATTGAAACTGCGGTCTTGTCTGCTCTTTCTAGAACATTAAACAAGTTTTGTAGGTCTGATTTAGACAACGAATGCAACAGTTAATAACTTATATCAGAACAGAGGAACTCTTAAAAGTCTTGAAAATCTTGACATCTTGAATTTATACCACTGTGAAATAGCTTATTTCTGCATACAGATCAATTTGCGAATAAACAGCATAAATCTGGTGTAATCAAAATATTGTCAGATTCTTGACTATTTTTGAAAATGTCCATAACATCGAATTTTAATGAGGCAGAGACTTATCTTCAACAAAAGTTGAGTCACTGATCAAACTGGGCCAATATACTCAGGTATATTAAGGCATGGATCAACAGTTATTTTCAAAAAAAGGTAGGGGGTGGTCTATTTTCGGAGGCTTTTGCCATAAAAACATAAAATTTTGGAATACTAAAGAGTTTGCAAATGCAGTAATTTTAGCATATAGAAGATATGCAAATTACGTCACGTGACTTCATACGGCCACAAAAACCAAAATCAAAGATGGGAACAGTTTATGACAACTGTAAATAAACTTCACTACTACCAGATAAGCCCTGAGAGGAGCAACAAAAGATCTGTGCTTGGCAATTGTTGAATATTTCATTACGTTTGATAAAAAAAACGGTACTTTGTACTAGTGCCCAGTCCCCCATAACAGTTATTTCTTTTTTCCTGCCTTTCTTTTAAAGTATCTTAAAGTTGCCTAGCACAGAAATGATGTACTTTGTGGCCTTAAAATCATAAAGCTGATGGCAGACTCCAGGAAATAGTAAAAAGTGTTCCCATTTTGTGTATAAGATTTTTTTAGCTAAAAACAGCCCTGGCAATGTGAGAACAGGAATTATTGTTATTTAGTTTCACTCGCTTTGCTGTGTAAAATTATAAAAATCCAGCGTAGAATTATTTTCTCTTAGTTTTCCAGTACGATTACCATAACACCTGTCTTAGCTGTAAAGTGTAAGAACCTGCAAAGGTCCTTTTGTTAAGTTGTTAGTACCTGTGTTACTTTGAAAGTAATTAATGTTGCAAAGCTTGGTTTTAGTCTCATCCAATAGGACTTCTGAAATGTTTGTTTATGTTTTCTAACAAGGCTATTTTTGTTATGATGTAATTCAAGTTGTGCGTCAGGTTAGTCTTAACTGATACAAGTGCTTTGTAAGACGTGAGAGGGAATACGCCCGGCAGGGCTATGCCCCCGGTCGAGTTGCCGGTTACACTATGGTTGCATTCTGGTTATGTTCTGGTTATGTTCTACGAAGTAAAGTCTACAGTTGGACCCAAGTGCTGTCTGTTGTATTTGTCTCGCCGATATCTCTGCTGTAACAGATCATGGACTTCCCGTAGCCAGCGAGTGTTTCCCCCAGGTTGAGTAGCCGTACCCGAATCATAGAGAATTGTTCATAGTGCCAGAAAACCTGTCTTCACAACAAGTCACGTGATTTAATTTCCATATTTTCTGCGTGACCACATTTGCAAACTTTTAATTCTGCCAAAGTTTTTCGTTCTTATGGATAAAGACTCAAAAGATAGACCACCCCCTCACTTTTTGTGTGAAATGGCAGGAGACCCATGCCTTAATTTACTTGTAATGAGTAGTCTAAAAGCGGCCTGCCTAAATAAAGTGTAAGGTTGCGATACTGTTATGGCACAGGGAGACCTCTCAGTGGCAAAATATAAAGATTTGTTATGGAACTTTATCGTCAGTTGATTTAGTGAGGCCCTGTTAGGGTTTTAGGATTATGGATTATAAGGGGTTTTTAGAGAAGGTATACGGATTATTGGCCACTAAATTTAAGGATTACGGATTATTTGCGTCCTCATTTTAAAATTACGGATTATTATCGGTCATTATCACATAAATTACTTTTTACATAAAAAAGGATAAAAGGTCATAAAGAGAGGTAAAAGTCATACAGTGAACGACAAATATTTATCTCCAGTGGCCCCTCCGGTTCTCCAAGTCAAAATTCCGAGCCCGCGATGCCTCGCGGTAGTAGTCGCCAGTCGTTAAGTCTTCTGGGTAATATATTCAAGATGACGGGTTGTTGAGAACTCACTGTAGGTAATTACAGTGCGGCTACTGTTACCAGGGTCACTCAGACAAAGTTAACCAATCACAAAACAGAACGAGAACAATAGATTCCAACATTTTTTACTTTAGCCAATGAGATGTCCAGTACAGAACAATGAAATTTCAACTTGTTCGTTCGCCACGAAAACAGATCAATGCGAGGGTCTAAGGTCGATCTTAATTAGTTTCTTCAGCGCGGTTTAAGATAGAAACGTAAACTGAACAATAAACATTATTCAACCTTATTCGACTCTCTGCCATGTGAAAGTGAGAGGGGTGCTCGTCGTACCTTTCAGGGGTCAAAATTTGTAGATTGGTACCGCTTAGGGTTCTAAAATCTTAAATGACCACAGTTAGAATTTAATCGTGGTACCTTTTAGGGTATTGATCCGCAAATACTTGACAGAATATGACATGTGTTGTTTTAGAACCAGATCGCAAAATTTTGTCTAGAATTGGTTCCTCTTAAAGGGGTTATTCCATTTCAGCCACCCCTATCAAACGAGATTCTGGAACCTTTAAGGGTGTTTGCCAAAAATTTCCGACGAGCACCCCCGTCATTTATATATTGATTCCCCTCGGGATAAATGCACTGTGTCTCTTTGAGAATCCGATCTCAGTGTTAAATGACCCCGGCAAAATTTAATTTCCGAAATGCAAGCTAAAGATATCTGGCAAAAGGTTTATAAGTGTTAAATTTGGGGTATGTCAGTTTCTGGGAAGTGTGACTTTGCTTGGCTTTTGAGTTTTTCATACATTTCTAGTTATCATCGGCTCTCTAATTTTTGCCGCTAACTTAGCTTTAGTGAAGTTTTCAGACAAATGTATAGTGTTAAAAATGCCACTACGTGTGTCCAAGCACAGCTACTTCCCTCAGTTCTGATAAGTAAAATAACTTTCCCGTTTTATTACGTTTGTTGCCGGGTTCAAAACATGTCAGATGCGGTATATGATTTAAACGGAAATATTGGCGGTATAATACTGAATGTATTTAGCTCCATGTTGGCCACGGACCGTTTGCCCCACTTTCACCGTAAAAGCTTTATATAAACATAAATCAATGATGTCTGACATTTCAGTGACCTTCCTGCTAATTTTCTACTCAACGATTTTGTTCAAAGAGAATTCCATATCACTGCAAAGCATCGTTATTATTTTTAAGCGAATTTTTAGATGAAGCTAGGATTTGACCTTTTCCTAACGATTGAATATTCCTCGGCACGAACGCAAGAAACAGATTGATAAATAGTCGAAATTGAGTTAAAAGTATAAAATATAAAGTTATATAAAAAAATGTAGAAAAAAAGAAGACCGGGCCGTCCCCGATCCCGTCCCCGCGTTTAAGGTGGTTCGATACAGTTTTTTGGAGGCCATACCAACATTTTTCAATCGGCTTTTAAGCGGTCTTCTTCAAGTCAGATCAACGTGAAATTTTCACCACTAACTGGTTTTAAATTGAAGTTTGGCAATATATATTGTCTGGTAAAATCGATATTACCATGACGACGATAAACAAGAAACTTAAAAATCAGTAAAAGTGAGATTTAACGCGTTTAAGATTTCGCATTGAAAATCCCACAGACATCTTAAAATATGGTATATGGCATATATATTTTGCAAGAATAAAACAATTCTGTATGTTTGAATTCAAATAAATCGCAATAACATTTCAAACCTTACTATTTGTGTACTGGCAATAAATTGATCGAGAGATTAACACTGGTTTTGTGAAATTCCTTAATGATAGTGTCAAAAAGTAGCTTGATGTTATGTTTATATACCTTGAAAGTTTTGTTTACTATCTCTTTTGCGATCTTGAGAACAACCATTTTTCCTAACATCGCTTCATGTGCAATTTTTGGGTATTTTTCGATTTTAATCGCTTTTGCAAAAATCTGAGAAACGGCTCGATGGATTTTTTTTAAACGTTAACCACGCATGCTTACCGATGTGCAAAATATTATCTTAAAGTTTCATTGACATTGATTCACTGGAACGCCTTTAAATTTATAGATGAAGACGACGTACGTAAAAGTGTAATTTAACGCGTTTAAGATTTCGCATTGAAAATCCCACATAGACATCTTAAAATATGGTATATGGCATATATATTTTGCAAGAATAAAAAAGTTATGTATGTTTGAATTCAAATAAATCGCAATAATATTTCAAACCTTACATTCCTTGCGAAATCTTAAACGCGCTAAATTTAACTTTTACTGATTTCTAAGTTTAATTTCTTGTTTATCGTCGTCATGGTAATATCGATTTTACCAGAAAATATATCTTACCAAACTTCAATTCAAAACTAGTTAGTGAGTTAGTGGTGAAAATTTCACGTTGATCTGACTCGGAGAAGACCGCTTAAAAGCCGATTGAAACATGTTGGTATGGTCTGCAGAAAACTGTATCGAACCACCTTAACTGGCACCCATTTTTTAAAGAGCATTGTTATATAGCTGGAGTTTTTCTCAATACAATGCGCGCGTTCATTGGTTGATTCATGGTCACATGACATCTATCCCGCCAAAGGTCCATATAAATATGTAAATATTTTAGAAATTAGTTATTAGATTTTTTTTTAGTTTTCTTAATTTTAAGTTCTTAGTTTAGGTGTCACCAATTAGCTCAATTGAAATATTGAGCTACAAAGTTCTGACACATGAATAAAGTTTGATTGATTGATTGATTGATTGATTAGCGGGCAACATTTGCGTAAGCGGGCAACATTTGTGACTTCAGAGGGTAACAGTGCACTGTTGCCCGCTAGCACACGTGATCAGACCGTGTCAAAAAGTGGCATGATTATGATGCTATTGATCTTTACCTCCGGCTTGCTGCGTTTTCAAACTGTGTTGTGTTTTTTGTGTTGCTATATAACAAATCACTTAATTACTGATCCCTCGGGAAACAGAGAATTTTGTTTCCCTCGAAAAATTCACTGTTTTCCTTGGGACCAGTCATTAAGTGTTTATCATTTTATTGTCAGGATAATCCATCTTCAGTAGCTTTACGTTTGTCCCTGAGAATCGTTTGCTATGGTAACGAGATGTGACGTCATAAGTAGTATGAAGTCAAGCCATTTCTGAGTAAAATCTGAGATGACAGCCATCTTGGCTGCGATTATGGATGACGTCGGAGATACCTAACATGCTCTAACAGCGTAATAACCGATAATATTTACCTTTTCTAGTAGAGCACATCACCGACTATCTATGAAAGGTAACATGTTCATGAATATGTTTTTATAATTTTGTTGCAGATTTTTCCTACTTCTAAGTTGCAATGTGAAGGATTAAGCAAAATATGGAAAAATTGATGTACGGAATGATTATTATGGTGCTATGGAAACTGCCAGGTAAGTCATGACATGTTATAATTTGCATTGCTTCGTTTTGTTTTGTCGTTTTGTGTGTTATTTTTCTCTGTAATTAACGAAACGTATTTAAACCAAAAATCCTTTCTTTCATGCTAACTTGTTAACAATCTTAGAACATACTACGTTAATATGATATCACCAAGTTAGGTTCTTATTAATGGCAACGACCAAGTAAGTAAAATGGTCAACAGAATCCAAGTGTTTTTAGCCTCTGCAAATGTTGACGCAATTCACGTACGTTCTGGGAAGAACGCTGAAATTTATAAGCGCTGCTGGGACTGACTGAAACTGAATTGACTGAATTGATAGTCGTTATATCTTAAGAATCATCGTCTGAGGTAGTCTTGCCAATTTGATTAATATTGTCTGCTTTTTAAGAAGCAGTTTCTATACTTGGCTGACATGGCCCTAAAAATCCCTAGTAAGAGGAGAATTTCATATTTTTAAAAAATCCCAACTTTTTACTAGAGATTTTTGAAAGAATATCACCTCGTTTCCACAAGCCTTCGCCATCTGGTTTTCATTGTATAATTGACTGTTTATTAATCAAGATGATTTGGTTGTTCGAATTTTTTGTGTCGGTAAAAATGTACCGTGTTTTGTTACTGGTATGTGGAAGTTAAACTGCCTTGCCGTGTTATCCACATCATCTTGAGACTGATCATCGCTAATTAGCCAATAATCTAGCTGAAGTTAGATTGGAGATTTTCTTTGTTCCACGTAAAGAGCTTTTAGCAGGGTTCCGTAGTCTCCCTACGTCTATCAGGTTGACATCAGCTTGTGGAGTTTTGTAACAGAGTCGCTTTTTTCTGTTTGCTTTCGTTACTATCTAATTCAGTACCAGAACGCCTTTGCTACGATTTTTTTCCCTGTGAGTAATACATATCTCCCGGTCACTGAGATTTCCAACTATCCGCTTTATAGTTTCTAACCCATGAAAAAATTGATTTACGTTTGTTATAAATATTGCATCTGACTGAATATCAAAAAAATTTAAGGTGGTTACGTTCCGAACTCTTCCTCAAGAATGTTTTTAAACTTTATAAAAAATAGTTTCTTAACATGCAAAAAATGGGGGTTATCGAGTTCGCGTCTTTTTCAGTTTTAGTTAGAAGCACTTAAAGCTAATATATATAGATAGGCTGAGCCTATAACAGCGTCGTCGCTCTCTGAACAGAAAGCCGATAATAAACTTAACTGAGGTGAAAGGTCGGAAACACAAGAATTAAGATTGAAGACCGGGCTATTTTTCAATTTTAGCAATCCTCAAAAACAGACTTACGCGACCGTCTCCGTCTAGATACTAGTACGACTAATTTAAAAACAAAATACATCTGTTACTTATCAAAAATTGTCCGAGAAACTGATTTGGAAATCAAAATTGCAAAAAATACACAAACATATTTGCATAAGGCCACGCGAGTGAAGTTTAGAACTATAAAATCCTGAAGTCTTGTTTTGTTTACATAAAATCGCTTTTCAACCTATGTAATGAATGAACAAACACATAAAAATGGACAACACAATCTTCTTTCGAAAAATTTGATTCAAATCTCCATAAGTTTATGTTCAAAAGCAAAACGCAAACCATGTATAGCGCATCAAGGCCGAGCTGTCTCAGTTCGATGAAAGAAATCAAAACGACTGAATTTAAGCACGTTTATAAACAATCCTCCAAAACTAGCGAGAAGACAAAGAAAAAGTCAATCACAGACTGATATCAACATAAATTCCCATCGAAAAATGTAATCTGT
Source organism: Dendrophyllia cribrosa (assembly GCA_024195265.1). Lineage (NCBI taxonomy): Eukaryota > Metazoa > Cnidaria > Anthozoa > Scleractinia > Dendrophylliidae > Dendrophyllia > Dendrophyllia cribrosa. The sequence continues at coordinate 15,375,882 of JAJLRJ010000004.1, forward strand.
TTACTTTTAAGTCCCTCGCTTGCTTGGAAATTCTTTAAATCTTTAAATCTCCGCTTCTTTGGTTGTGAAATCCGCAATGAAAACAAACATCTCGGATGTTGTGTGGCGTCATACGCGCATGTTTTGCGATGTAATACGCGCCCGCGAACTAACCCTGTCCAACACGGGCGTACGGCGGCGGGCGGCGGGCGGCGGGCGGCGGGCGGCGGGCGGCGGCACACGCACGCCCGCGAAACATTCCGCTAGCCATGACCTTGAAAACTGACGAGCAAAGGTTATATGAGTATGGGGTTACGCGCGGGCCTTCGGCCCGCTAAAAATTAAGCGTGTCTTTACAGCCATGGTCCGTCATGCGTGCCCAGTATCTTTGAAAATTTAAATGGAGTTTTCAAGTTTATGCGTCGGTTTTGTAAATTCATTCCGAGATTCGGAATTCCCGTGAGAATTTTTCCGCATTTTCGGAAACAAAGAGCAACAAAATATCATTTTATTTGAAATGTTACATATCCGAACAATATTAGGTTTTTTATGCGTGTAGCGAAGTTCAGTTTTTCCGTTAACTCGTGACTTTCAAAGTATTTTCCAGAGAGATCTTCAAGGTTTCATTCAAATCTCGGACGTTAAAAAATATATTCAAATGTTCATTTCAGTCTTGTGGATTACTGGTCACGCGTGACGGGGCATGACTGTTAAGCCTGGTTTCCATATAATCGCAACGATCGCAGCGATCGTTACGATCGACGATCGCTGCGATTCTTGCGACCCATGCGATCATATGGAAACCAAAACGTTGCGATCGTTGCGATCGTTGCGATCCTTACGATCCTTGCGATGGCAGAGATAGAACAATTTCTATCTCTGCGATCGCAATCGCAACGATCGCAACGTTTTGGTTTCCATATGATCGCAAGGGTCAAAAGAATCGCAGCGATCGCCGGTCGTAACGATCGCTGCGATCGTTGCGATCGTTGCGATTATATGGAAACCAGGCTTTACGATCGACGATCGCTGCGATTCTTGCAACCCTTGCGATCATGATCATATGGAAACCAAAACGTTGCGATCGTTGCGATCCTTGCGATTGCGATCGCAGAGATAGAAAAATTTCTATCTCTGAGATCGTAATCGCAAGGATCGCAACGATCGCAACGTTTTGGTTTCCATACGATCGCAAGAGTCGCAAGAATCGCAGCGATCGTCGATCGTAACGATCGCTGCGATCGTTGCGATTATATGGAAACCAGACTTTACAGGCTAATACTGTTACAACTAGTGTATCCAAAGGATAGTAATTGCTGCGGTAAATTTGTTGTAATAATGCTGTTTTATCGCCTCGCTGGTATTACAGAATTTTCTCTTTCGTTTTTTGAGGGAAAGCAAAGCAAATGTAACCGGGATGAAAATCGACGAAAACTCCAGCTGATAAGACTAATTTTGTTTTGTAATTCACGCATCAAGTTCTTGCAATGTCTGTAGAATATTGTTGGGCAAAGGACGCGTTCACCACGAGGGAGGTGTGAAAATTTAGGTTTAACTTAATTATTGATAATGAATATGTTGCGTTACTAGCTAGCCGTATCGTATTCGCGTCTCCACGCGCTCAGCTCAGGTTTCGCGTCCCCACGCGCTCAGCTCAATCTCATCGACCGCTGTCGGAGTGATTTCAAAATAAATTTGTCTTTTATTCCGTACAATCTTCGAAAATCTTTGCTATCTAACGGTCCTATCACCATGCCTCACAGTCCTCGCTCAACTCGCGGTAGTCTTCGACACTTCAGTTCCGATTACGACTGGCACATGTTGGACCAAAATATTACAAATCTCGCAGCCAACAGCTTGAAGCAGCAAGCGAGGCTATTGTTCGTGGCGCAGTGAATTCTGGCCCAAAATGTGTGCGTGGCGAGGTGAATACTGGCCCAAAATGTGTGCGTGGCGCAGTGAATTCTGGTAAAAAGCGATCAAATTGAGATTTTTCGTAGCTTATATTTTTTTCTCATATATTTCTCTTAAATCCTGATTATGTTGCTGCTCACTCGCTACGCTCGTTCCGCAGCAATGATAACCTGTCATGACGATGACCATTTCTTGTTCAAAAATGACTTGGCATTTGTTTGATACCATTATTGTAGCATCAACTGATGAAGAAATGTTGTGTTGATCCATCAAAGTATAAGTGATGGAAAATGCCAGGAACTATTGCAAGCCACCTTAAAGGTGTCTTAAAAGGACTGCACTGTCCCGCCGAAATAACAAAATTTCGCTTACCTTATTTCCATGTTATATCGCCAAATGCCACCAAATATACAACTTAGTTGGATAAAAAGATTCTATAGAGCAAAACAAAAGCAGTAGTTTGGAGATTAAGTGCAGGATTGCAAAGATTGAAATGGATCAGTTACAGTTCATGAAATTTGATTTATTGACAGGCGGTCAAGAAATCAAACTTGCCATTCTTATGAAATTTTGACTTTTCTAGCCGTTATTTTGTCTGTTTGGTTCATATTCCTTTGCTTCTATCACTTTTGGCGATGGTTTCTTCCAATTTCAAGATAATTAAAGTAAGCTTAAAGCAAGCTCCTGGTCATAATCATGAAAACACGATATTTCAGCCGGGACAGTGCAGTCCCTTTAAGCCTATGACACACGGTTCAGCATTTGTCGATCAACAGATGTTGCAACGGCTGTTCGACAAATGTTGAACGGTGCATCATGCCATGTTGAAAGCTGAATGTTCAACATATTGAACAGTGCATCATGTCATGCTGAATGTTGAATGTTAAAATAGACCATTCAACATGTTGAACAGTGCATCATGCCATATTGAATGCTGAATATTCAACATGTTGAACAGTGCATCATGCCATGCTGAATGTTGAATGTTGAAATAGACCATTCAACATGTTGAACAGTGCATCATGCCATGTTGAATGTTGAATGTTGAAATAGGCCTTTCAACATGTTGAATGGAGTTGGACGAAAATAGAGACAAGTTCTATTCCGTTCAACAAGTTGCAACTTGTTGAACGACCTCAGCAATCATTTGAGTTTTAAAATGTTGAATGTGTTTTCTACTCATTCAACAAATGTTGAACGATGTTGAACCGTGTATCAGTTCGCTTAAGGTTAAGCTTGACAAACTATTCGATAAATTCAGAAATTGAGAAGTTACTGTTGAGGTCTACTGATGTGCATGGTATCTGTCGAATCGACACAACAACCGTACCGCCAGTTTCTTATCAAAATTGAGAAGGAAATACAGATAAAGAGTTATACAGGGCCGAGACAAAAATATGAATTGTAGTCAAAGTTACGCCGTCGGTGGTAATAGACGTAGTGTATGTAGGCCTATCTTGATACATTAAAGTTGTTACTTGGCCCCAAGGCTTCGGGGAGCAAAACAAAATAAATCACTTTGAGTTAGGGATGAACAATTTATTTTGTTTTTGTGCTATTCTCTTACGTCTCGGAGGCAAGTTAGAATTCTGACATTTAACATTTTATTATCCAATATTGGATAATTCGACGCCTCACTTGGTAACGTTTGTTTAGGTACTTCCTGTGTTCTATTGTCAATGGACTTCAAAATTAATTTAAAAGTTTTGATTTATTCTGTCAATCTGACGTCTAAAATAGTTATTCAGCTATGTTTCAGTGATATATCCTGACGTCGAAGATTTAGCTTGCTTATAACGTGCATATGCATGGTCTTTGCTGGTGAATTTAAGTCTGCCACTTTCGTTAACACACTGTACCGATCGCGACATACTGATCTGCATAATAAGCAAATTTGAAAGGCATATCATTCAAATCAGCGATAAGTTAACGTTCAGTGTGCGAAATATGAAATGTTAAATATGAGCAAAATTCAATGGTTCTGGGTACTGGTTATGCACTCCGGCTTTGTAAACACAGTTCACCACGGAAATTGCTTGTGCTAAGGCGAAGACCATCAGTTGTTGTTGGTAAAAATTAAGGCAATTGTTTATTCAGAGTGTTGAGAAAAATACACATCACTGTTTTTACTACCTGATCCAATTTATATGAGCAACGTAACAGCATTACCAACTTTCGTTTACAAGATGCAACTGAAGCATTGCTTCGCTTTTTCGAAGCAAAAACTCAGTTTGGTGTTCAAGTTACCCAGCAAAGCGACTTTGGTAGAAATTTTTATCTCTTATATAGAGTTTTTTAAATGGCCTAACATATATATCAATGTTTTAATCTGAAGAAAATTAAAGAGTTGCATTTGGGTCAGTTTAGTTGGATATTTAATGTCATCCCTGGAAAGGACACTAGGCCGTCTTCGGCTACAGATAATCAAACCTTTCCCAAGCTTTTTTGGGTGAGTTGAACGTCTGCTGATGTAACCCTGTATTTCGAGCTAGTCAGCCAAGACCTTAGGGAGGGGAAAAACTAGAAATAATTTGGACATCATTAACAAATTTAAGATGTGTAATTTGGAAGCCCCTTGAATTGGTTTTCAAGGTGTGGTATAAACTTCCCGGATTGGGTTCGGGAGTGGTGACAGTTTTAACTGAACAAGTTTAAGTATGGCGAAGACAAAAAGTTGGTATAAAAAGGGCCATACAAGACTAGTCCGATCCACGCCGATAGTCTTGAGTACTTTGACGTTGATATACTCAAGTAATGAAGCCATTAATCACATTGATCACATTGAATTAGCCTCTGGTTGGTACGGCATCCTTTTAGTACACAAATCGCACAGGCCAGACACTGGCCCTGGGTTGGGCTTGAGAATATCTTCAATATGTTCTAAACATAATGGACGCTTCAGAGTTTGTCTGTGGATGCAATTAATTTAAAGCTAATCTCGTACCAACAGGCAGGAGAGAAGTACTGGCAAAATCCGATTTCATTGCGTCATCATATGTCGCTCCTCAATTTGAAGACGGATTTTGAAGCTCAATTTGTCGCTAATATGTCGGAACGATCAGTAAGTTACAGTCTTGTTTGCCAAAGAGACCAGGGTTGGAAGAAAGACAGTTTTGATGACAAATCTCAAAATTTCAATTCAGCTGTCAAAGGAATCAAAACCTGCGCGCGATGCGTTATGCGTACAAATCAGTTGTAGGCGACTGTTTTTAAAAGATTTTCACATAGTTTCTCCAATCTGACAGACAAAGGTAATACAGCAATTTGTACCAAGAAACTGAAATTGTCTGAAGCTAATTTATAGAAATACTTATTTAACTCGTTGTAAGAAGGTGTTTTTATGGCAGTAATGAGACATATTTTTCGAGCTCACGCATGTACGCGCGTAAAATACAGCGTTATATAAAAGCTGTTATCAAAGGTGTTTTTTTTTTCGAATAAGTGTTTTATTACGAATAAAAAAGCAAAAACTTTGAAATCGACCTATTTACACGAAATCAAATCCGCTAAGTACAGAAGACACTACCCTAATAGCTCGAATAGAACAAGACAAGAACAAGACAAACGTTTAATTTAGCCGTGATTGTCCGTTTGGCAAAATGGTCATGCATTATGTTCCTATATTGCTAAAACGAAATGTACTTGACCTTCAGCAATTGCGCGAGAAAAATAACGAAGTCTCTTTTCATTCTGATTTAGAATTTCGTAGAGAAAGCGTATAGTAATTTTACAAAGAAAATGTATTGCAGATAATAGTCTTTATAATTAAGTTGGCTCCAAGTAGTTTTTTTGGGGGTCACTCTTTCCCTTTTGAATGCGCTTATACATAATCTTACTTTAGCTCAATGAATCTGAATTTGATACCAGATGTTAGGCTTGAATGAAAGTTTTGAACGTATTCAACGAGAATAAATCGAACGAACACAGCGACAAACACGCTCACTAGTTTGCCGCCATTTTAGAAGGCGCCAAAATACATGAGGTACATACCGCCAAGTTTACACGCAGACTGTCATGTATGCTGGCACAAAGAGAACGTTTCGGGATTTGGAAAACGATTTTCGGATTTGAAAAACTTTTTCAGGAGATTTTGGGATTTGAAAACATTTTGGTATTTGGAAACGACTTTCAGGTTTTGAAAACATTTTAGGATTGGAAAAAAGTTTTGGGATTTGGAAAATATTTTTGGATTAGAAAAACATTTTAGGATTTGAAAACGATTTTCGGATTGCGAATTATTCAAAATCGAACAGCTTAATTTGTTTGAAATTTTGCCATTTAGTGTGCTACACTGTTTAGATTATAGCGCATTTATTCGCTTGTCGCGGGTAGCCCCAAAATCGAAAGATATTTTGGAAAAACTGTTTTTCGCCATATTTGTTTACCGTTGCTATGGAAACGCTGATTAACATAAAAAGAGCATCATCCAAAACTTTCATCCAAGCCTAACATCTGGTATCAAATTCAGATTTATTGAGCTCAAGTAAGATTATGTATAAGCGCATTCAAAAAGGGAAGTGTGACCCCAAAAAAACTACTTGGAGCCACCTTAAATAAACAAAAGGAGAATTTCTCAATTCAAATTAAAACTTCAAACTTTAGGTCAAATGGTTCCTTACTCGCGACATCCTATCTTATATCCTAAGTTATACTTCTTCTTTTGAGCCAGCCTTTCTCGGCGATAAATAAAGATAATTATATTCGTTTCTTAAACGATGCGTGACATAAATATTCATTGTGTGAAATGAAAGCTGAGATTTGTTAAATTAGGTGACCTTTTAAGGACTGTCTCGTGCAAGAATGTTGGTTTTTCAAAGTCGTATAGGTGCGGTTACACACACCACGGTAAATTGCATTTCCCATGGTAGATCATCCCGCGGTGCATCGCACTTGAGTTTAGTATACCGTGTTAACCAGCGGTTAAACGCGATTTGTGATTTGCCAAGGTAAAAAAATGTCACACAATTCAGTGAATCACTTTTTCTTTGCGGTTACGTGTTGATGTCAAACGGAGCATCGTGATTGGCTCTTGTACCTTGGACATCAAAACACCATTGCAACTTACCACGTTAAATGTCATGGGCGCTTTCGGCGCGTCGTGTGACATTTTTTATGTATCCATGGATATTTAACACGGGAAATTTACTTCGGGAAATGTCGGTCACACTCATTAAATGCAGTTTCCCGTGGTAAAAGGATCATTTACCACGGTAAAAGTACCCCGTGTAACCACGCCTAATTGACCATTCAAATCTTTTCGATAGGAAAGCTTTCTTTGCATTGTACAATTTAAAACAGGCAGAGGTGACTGCTACTAAACAGCTGATTAAAAACACAGGTATTGCGAAGAATGGGCGATGAAATTTAGGATAAAGTAACAATGTCAATAACATGCTTATCGACACGATCGATAAATCTCTTACTATTTAACCGTTACAAGAACGTTACAAGAAATTACAAGAACTCTACAAAATAACTCTTACATGTAAGACTGCGGAAAATATTTGTGTATTTTACTAACGAAGATATCGAAAGATTCGTTAAAAGGTAAAGCGAACAAAAATCAAAGAAAGACGGACAGCGACATAGGTTTGGCGAAGTCGAAAAGAAAACAAGAAAGTTCGAAGACATTCCACTGCCAGAATCAGACGCTTACCTTAGCAGATTCCTTTACCTGTGAGAACAAAGTCGTGTGGTGAATATGAGCATCTCTCATCGCATCCGTGTAGCGTTATCTCAAAAACCTACGCTACAACGAATAAATTATGGAAGGAAAAGCAGCGATACTTAAGCCTCCAAACAAAAGCTGACCAAAAAAGACTGAGCGATTTTAGAATACCCGGCCACTTATTTACATATCCCTGATCGTTTTGCCAATGCCATGGAGGCACAAAATGGTAATTCAAGAAATTGTCTATTTTTATATATTTAATATTAATAATTATTTGAACTTTTATTAACAGATGTGCAGTGCGCACCATGCTCCTTTACCGTTAACGGATCCAACGGGCTCATCAGCTCCAGCTCAACCGAGAACTACCGTTATTGTAGCTGGATCATCATAGCACCACCTAACAACACAGTGAAGTTGAAGTTTACAATATTTCAACTATCTACTCTACAGCGTTTTAAAGCCCAGATTAAAGTATATGATGGACCGAGTACAAGTGGTACCTTACTGGGAATTTTTACTGGAGTAAAGCGGTCATTTAGCGTACAAACAAGTGGCCCATTTATGTTAGTAAACTTGGAAAAGGAATTTACAGTTGCTCTGTGCAACTTTAAGGGATCTTATGCTTCAAGCTCAACAAAAGGTGAACTCTAGTTCGTTAATATTAAGTAACGCAGTTTAAACTCATCAAAATGTAGTTAGACTTATTTACATTTTCTTTTACAGCGGTTACCATTACAGTGCAGCTACTGTTACCGGGGCCACCAAGACCAAGTTAACCAATCACAACGGGAACAATAGATTCCAAAATTTGCGACTTGAATAATGAAATGTCGGGTACAGAACAATGAAATTTTAACTTTAAAATGTTGGAATCTATTGTTCCCGTTCTGCTTTGTGATTGGTTAACTTTGTCGAGGTGGCCCCGGTAACAGTAGCAGCACTGTAACACGCGACCCACCGCCTTCAAAACAGTCGAATAACGTTGAGTTTTAGTGGACGTCAATCAAAGAAAAGCCGTTAAAATTATTTTAGACTCTGACAGGAATGTTAAGCAAACAGAGCTAGAAAATCGACAATTTTACCTCGCTAAGAGAAGGTAAAACTTAATCAAACTCGATTTCCAAGCCAGTTTAAACAAAAAGAAAAGCTGCTGTTTGTAGAAACCGTATTTTTACAATAAAACTTTTAAATTTCACTGCACGTGATAATTTACAACTCAGTGATGCATGATACATTGTAGGCGGATCACAACTCATGAAGCCGCGGTTGCACGAAGCGCCAGTTTTATGTCATGTTGAATGAAATCTTCTCTTTGAAATTTGTTGTTTTAAAATTTTTACTATTCTCACTGCATACTTAATTAGCCCATTGCGCGGAAGAGGCTGAGTTCCCTAAATTCCGGCGGGCTGCTCTTGCGCGCTCTCGGCATGATGCTTTGCGGCCTCCGCCTCAAATATCGGTCTTTTCATTCACCTCGTGGTCAGTTTAACGGAGTTCAGGGCGAATACGGTTACGTTTCTATTCTTGTTTGACCGCCACCAGCCTTCATGGCAGATGTCGACGAAGTCTTACCTCCGCCGCCCGCTCCTGCGGTTCCTGAACCCGCACCTGTTGAAGTGGTTGAACCTGCGGTTCCTGCAGTTCCTGCAGCTCAAGCGGCCGAGCAACAGGTAATATTTTGTCCTTGTCTTGGTACGCGCCTCCCTCGGTTAGTTTCTGTCGCATTGTTGCGTTCAGCGTGTTCACTTCCCCGCTTGTAGCTCGCCTCACGTATCGCTGCCCGTTTGTTTGTCTATTTTTTCTGCTCAGTGCGCTTTGGTCCTATTTCTATTTTGGCTAATTTGCTTCCTACGCGCCCCCGTTAGGTGTTATCGTTTCTTTTTGGTTCTATTATTATTGTTGTTTTTATTCGCGCTTATTGTTTCAGGCGGCGCCCTCATTGGGCGTTGTTGTTTTTTATTTTGGTTCTTCTGTATGGTTGTTTTTGTTCGCGCTTATTGTTTCGGCGGCGCTCGCTGTCTTAGTTGGTGTGATGTCTTCGGATTTTACCGACTTTTAAATGTAGATGTGGATTAGGCGCTATTGTTTTCTATTTGGTTCTATCGTATTGTTGTTTTTTATTCGCGCTTGTTGTTTCGGGCGGCGCCCTCATTAGGCGTTTTTCGGTTTTTTGGTTCTTCTGTATTGTTGTTTTCGTTCGCGCTTATTATTTCGGGCGGCGCTCTCATTAGGCGTTATTGTTTTTATTCGGCGCGATATTGTTTTCCATTCGCGCTTATTGTTCCACATGCGACGCCATCAGTAGGCGCTATCGTTTCTTATTTGGTTCTATTGTAGTACCTTTTTGCTTTGCGCTATGGCCTAGAGCCAACGCCCCGGAGAGGCGTGGCATGTTTTTCAGAGTATTATATTTCATGGCCTGAAGAGCCAGCGCCCCGGAGAGGCGTGACATGTTTTTCAGAGTTTTGTGTTTCCTGGCCTGGAGAGCCAGCGCCCCGGAGAGGCGTGACATATTTTTAAAATTTGTATTTCATGGCCTGGAGGGCCAGCGCCCCGGGGAGGCGCGGCATATTTTTCAGAGTTTTATATTTCATGGCCTGGAGAGCCAGCGCCCCGGTGAGGGGTGATATGTTTTTTCAGCGTTTAATATTTCATGGCCTGGAGAGCCGGCGCCCCGGAGAGGCGTGACGTGTTTTTCAGAGTTTTGTATTTCATGGCCTGGAGAGCCATCGCCCCGGAGAGGCGTGACGTGTTTTTCAGAGTTTTATATTTCGTGGCTTGGAGGGCCAGTGCTCTGGATAGTCGTCACATGTTTTCAGAATTTTATGTTTTGTGGCTCGGAGCCAGCGTCCCGTAGAGGCGCCACGTGCTTTCAGCGACCCGGGCTATTGCATGTTGGGAAGTCTGTAATGTTATCCTAGGCTTATTGCGTCCCGCTGTGTTTCTGCGCGCGCAAGCCGTATGTACCTCAGTTTGTGGTGGCTACGCGTTTTGGCTCGGGCGCAGTCATTTGGTTAGGACCAATTTACGATTGCGAATTCTGTGTAACTGTATAGGGGTTTCACTCTTCCCTGCATATGTATATTAGTGCTTCCTGGAGAACCTTGGGCCCGGGTGGTTGATATGGAGAGCCTTTGTGGCGTTATCTGGTGATAGGCTTTTATCAACTGGAGTGTTTCCTTTCCATGTGTAGCCAGGTGACCGCATTGCCGCATTAGAGGAGAAGATCAGGCTATTGGAGCAGGAAAAAGCCAAGGAGAGTTGCTCTAATGCCTTGGCGGCCCTTAGGAGACATCTTAACAGGCCTACGTCCCTTTTCGATCGCTACGAGGCGTTGGAACTTCTCGAGACGTTAGTCCGATTGGCTCGTACTCAGGCGCACGAGAAGGCAGACGAATACACCGCCGTCCTCGATGAGGTCAAAGTTAGGCAGTCATCTCTAGAGCCCGTGGTCCTCCAGCGACTGATGCTGGGCCTAGTAGGTGATCCCCTTAGGGCCAAGATGGCCAAGGAGGCAACCTCCATCCTTAAGGGAGCTACCAAGACACCCTCGCCAGATTATCGTCCCAGGCGCCAGACGTATCGCTCTGCCCCATACATGCCTTATGCGGTTCAGTGCTATAGTTGCTCCGGCTGGGGACATATAGCTCGAAATTGCAAGTTTACACGTGGAAATGGCCGTGGCCATGGCCGTGGACGCCAGTAAGGACTTGTGCCGCTACCGGTGTCGTTGAGTTGTTTTGTTATCCTCTTGAAATAAAGTTCATTTAGCATCCACGCCTTTTGTGTTTTGTGTTTGGGTGGGACCTTGCCCTCTCCTCAGTTGACCTTGGGGGGACCTTCTCAGTCTCTATTCCGGATCTGATTCGGAGCTTGAGGTCAACGGAGGGTTGGGCTCCCTGGTTTTTATTCTAGCGTATTTTTTCCCTCATTTTTTGTTTTGTCTGTTACGCTTTAGGTGGGTCCCCCTTTGTTCGCCACTAGACTGCAAGCAGCTCAGGGATTCACCTCTTTGGGGGACGTACCCCTTCCCTGTCTTACACAGGGAGCCCCTCCCTTTGTTGGCCCCTTGCCTCCTCCGGAATTGGTGGCGTCTCGCCCAAGTTTGGGCAATCTCGCCCATTTGCGTTTCCTCGACCCGGATCACTTCAGGGCTGGCAACATCCACCATCAGCTCTAGTCACCCCGATGTCTGTCCCGTGGCTTGGGTCCAGTATTACATCGAGGCCTGCCAGCGCCTTAAGGTTCCGCTGAGCCAGGGGTACTTTTTCAAGGCTACGGAGCGTAACAAATCATTGAGCGATAAGCCTTTTACGGGCTCTGCGGTATACAACCGTTTGAAGAAGTATCTTTCGGAGGCTAAACTCCATGCGGGGGAAACCCCGCATAGTTTTCGCGTTGGGTTATCTACCACTCTTCGCCTTTTGGGTTGCTCGCAGGAAGACGTGGCCCAGTATTTGGGCTGGAAAAGCGGGGAGGTGGCGAAGAGGTATATGCAACGCTCGGACGCTAATGCGTCTCTTACCATACTAGAATCAGTTTTCCCTAGGGCGGCTTCAACTCATTTCACACCAGTGTCACACCCGGATAATTTGCAGTCCGCTGTTTAGACTACGTGTGCTTTATTTCATAAACATCACCTTGTTAGGTATAGGAGTAGTTTCTGAGTAATGGAAGAAGTAAAGTGTGCTCCTTTCCTGTTGGTGTTGTATTGACCCTTTCCCGGAATTGACGGCAGAAGGTCTGGGGCGGGAGCGGGTATCTTCCCATAACTTAGTCCCCGCGCCCAGGGCTATTGTTTGTAGTGAGATTATTTTACTATTCTCACTGCATACTTAATTAGCCCATTGCGCGGAAGAGGCTGAGTTCCCTAAATTCCGGCGGGCTGCTCTTGCGCGCTCTCGGCATGATGCTTTGCGGCCTCCGCCTCAAATATCGGTCTTTTCATTCACCTCGTGGTCAGTTTAACGGAGTTCAGGGCGAATACGGTTACGTTTCGACCCTCCCACCTCCCCTGGTGGCGGTCGGCTTCGCCCCCTACATTTGTCTCACATCTTGTCCTGGCAGTCGCGGGTATCTTCCCATAACTTAGTCCCCGCGCCCAGGGCTATTGTTTGTAGTGAGATTATTTTACTATTTCTTTTTGGTAAAATTGTTCGGAATCCAGTCGGAATTTAGAAAAACAATGTTAACGGCTTTTCTTTGATTGACGTCCACTAATCTCAAGGTTGACCTCCGGGGATCAAGAGGATCGTGTCTAAAAGTACACACGAGTGACCACGAGTGACCACGAATGACCACGTATGACCGGACCACGAGTGACCACAAATGACCACGAGTGTCCACGAGTAAGAATTCATCAAAATATTTTGCTGACATCATAATGACGTCATTTTATCAAATAAACGCTATTTAACCATAAATAAACGACATCCGTAGGCTAAAATATGTAAATAATTAAATAATTTACCATTTTATTATTTTCCAAACGGCGGATATCGGGGGTGGGGAGAGAGGGTTTGCCGCCACCACCCGAATCCTTTAATCTCAGTTCCCGCCAATTTTTGTTGACTTTCCCTCTTTGCACTTTGTTTGGTTGCAAAATAGTAGGTAATGTTGTTTTATGATGGGATGGGGGGATTGCGGGGGAGGAGGCTAGGGGTGGTGTAATCTTCCCACCACCTGTACTCTTTCATCCCGGTTTCCTGTCCCCGCACTTCTTTTGCTCTTTTTTTGAATTGAATTTGCCTCCCTGCGCTTTTGCCGTCACATATATTATAAAAATAAAAGTGAAATCTGCAAAGGACCGCAAACGATAATGCTGCTAACGGTATACGTAGGATCTGCGAGAGACCTAACCGGCCAAAAAATGAACAAACACAATAAACTGCAGGGCTGGTCTGACTACGTAAAAAAATAACTTTGCGAGACACCTTCACGACAGAAACCGATAAAGTAGGATTGGAACACGTGATGTTTGTTTCTCGGAACATGACAAGTGAGTACATAGTACGGAACCTGATATGGTGAACGGGTCATTGTGAAATTTATTTGCGCTGGCTTCTTTCTGGCGACATTTAGTTCGCTACACCTTGCTGATGAGTTGCAATAACAACGAAACGGCTGTCACGGTTGTCATTTTTTTTTTGACGTAGTCAGATCAGCCCTGCAGTTTATTGTACATCATATATTATCTTGTTTATCCCGTTTTGCACCTCTGCGCTTTCCGCTTCCTCTTTTTCCACCTCCCGGCCCGCCCCTATCTTTTCGGATTCGGGTCCATTTCCTGACGAAATATTCAGTGACTATTCCAGCCTGAAAACAATTAATTTTCCGTGAAAATGCCACTGAAATGCCCGAATAAGGCTTGATGCTTTTACCTCACTAAAATGCTCGAACAAAGCTAGCATAATATACAATAGCCTATTGCATTTGTAGTTGTAGTTGTCGCGTCTTTCATTCGCTGCCGCGGTTTTATGTGTGCACTAGAGCGACATAATACCCTCTTGACAGTTTATTTTTGGTCCCTCTTCTTCGCGAATTTAGTTGATTTTTATACCTGTACTGCTACACCTTTGTAACGGAGTCAGTTGATTAACCTGTACCGATTGTTAGCGGAGCCAGACGATTTACCTGTGGTATAACAGTGTTTTTTTAGCATTTGAAAGCTGACGCCTTTTGAATAGAAAACATGAGCCAAAGAAGTGCCTACTCCCGCAGGCTAGTGATTTTTGGATCTTGAATGTTTAGTCATTGAAATTGCTTAATTAACACTTGACCAGGATGACCGAGAGAGTGGTTATCTGAGGAATAAAGGCAAACCGAAAACATCAATCTTCCCTTTTGGTACAAATAAGAAGGGGGGAGGGGGGGGGGGGAGTTGGTTGATTTAAAAAAATATATATATCAAAATATCTCCCAAACAGACTTGGAGCGAAAAAATTCTTGCATGTAGTTTATGCTCTTATATTTTAACCAAGAAGTTAGGAAAAAATTCGATCACATTAGATTTTTTGGCCAACCCCCCCCCCCCGCCCCCCACCTGCAAAAGTCAAATGGTCGAGACTCCAAGTGGGTTTTCTTTCTGAGGCACTTGTAATACTTTAGGGAGCGTTAATTGTTTATTTGGTAGGAGGGTGGTGAGCTTTGAGGGGGAGGAGGGCGTCAAAAGTACGTGGCTTCAAAGATGGAGATTAGACGAAAACAATGGTGTGTAAAGAGGAAGGGTCACAAAAAAATTCTAGTTTTGTGGGGATGACATCTGTAATAATGCAAACGTTCTATCGGAATCCCAAAAATTAGCGTTTCTGAGGTTTTCACCTTTTTCCAGGGGGCTGCACCCCCCTCAAAAGATAAACTGTTCCCTGCAAAGGCGGGCGGGCTACTAAATTTTGTCCATCCAAAATCACCCGTCTCGTTGCACACGCCATAGCACGCGCACATGACAACACTCTGGTCATTTTTCTACTACCTGTAAGTACATTTGAATGTTTTTCTCTTTCTATTATGTTTTAAAACAATGGTAAACGGCTCAGCGTGTACTATTGAAAGTATGAATGCACTTGAGAGGTTTGCTAGGCACTCGAGAGGTTAGAGTCGTACGAGGCGATGACACCTCTATCGTGTTTAGCAACCTCCCGCGTGCATTCATAACTTAATAGTGCAATAAGACAACATTACTTACTATTTGCAGCCCAACAAAAGTGCAAAAATTGGCGGAAACTGGGATTAATGGGAACGGGAGGTGGTGCTCTCCCCCCCCCCACCCTGTCCGATACTCGCCGTTTTGATAAAAGGATGAAATATAAATTATTTACTTATTTACATATTCTAGCCACCGGTAGTGGTTTATTTACGGTTAAATAGCGTTTATTTGATAAAAATGACGTAATGATGACGTCTTTATGATGTCAGCAAAATATTTTGATGAATTCTTACTCGTGGTCACTCGTAGTCACTCGTGGTCACTCGTGTGTACTTTTAGACACGATCAATGATGAGAGATGGGTCGCGTGTTAATGGTAACCACTGTAATGAGTTTGTTTTGGACTGCATACTTCTTTTTGAAAGGTGACTCAGTCCCGAGTTACAATGTCCTTCTACCTCATTTGCTGCCTGCCTGTCCCGTGGTCTACGAGTCAGTCGGGTCGATGTTATACGAATAATTATATGGTTGGAAGCTTCGAAATTATTTCATAATTTGTTACATAAAAAGTAACAGTCACCGTATAATAAGCAGCTTAAGAAAAGCCATCAACACCAACATGTTTCATAAACTTTTCTGCCTGACTTCTCTGTTCGTTTTAGAGTTGAGCGGGAATCTTTTGTTTTGTCTGCCCGTTGTCTCTTTGACCAATTCGTAAACTTTCTACAGTCGGCTGTCTTGGTGGCATGTGGCTCTTTTTAATATGCTCCATGGTGTTCGCGTTCTGGGACATATCTCACAAAAAAGCTACCAAAATGGTCAATACACAAACAATAATTATATAAAAGGGGAGGAGATCAAGATGCTGCATGCACATGTCCATCGTTATTTACGTGTCATAAGCAGTCCGTCGTCATATGACGATGTTATTAATATACACCAAATTGAAGAAACGTTGTCGGGTGAAAAGAACGATGCGACCCAACGGTTTACTGGGAAGTTGGAAAAATTAATCTTAGTCTGTTTGTTTGTTGTTTGTCTGTGACAGAATAAAATTATAATTAACACAGGATGCATAAAAAACATTTTGATTATCAAGAAATGGATTATTACTAGCTTGCCAATGCTGCTTACCCAGAATCTCATTCGGTCTCATCGTTCATGGTTTATGCTTTTCACGGGTCAACGTTTCTTCATATTGGTGTATCACCACCTTTACAAAATGGTCTCGACAACGATTTATCTTTTTTCTTTCTCATTATGAATAATGTAATTAAGAATAACTTTACATTATAATTTTAGAAAAGATAAAAAACCTATTTTTCTTAAATAACTTCTATTTGCAGATAAGCCGAGGATAAGGACAGTGCTTTCAGTAGTACGAACAGTATCAGACCATTATGTGTGGTGCTCGTACGAAGGTACCCCACCAATTAAGAAGACATTAGCAAACTCATCCAAGCCCTTGGAGGGTGGTACAGGAACAGCAGGAAGCAAATTAAACCAGACGGGCAACTACACTTTTCTAGCAATAAATGACGCTGGAAATGACTCAAGAGTTATTCCAGTTGTTGTTTTGGGTAAGTTTATAGATGCTCTTTAACTTGTGAATATGCGAAGCGTTTAACGAGTTATAGCAGACGGGAACAAAAATGTAAATTTTCACTCCTTCCGTCCATCCGTCCTTCCTTCCATCTATCGGTTTTGAAATTATCACATTTTTAAGTGATATTCTTAAAACGTATTGTTTTTGCAGACTGCGGAAGTTTGTGCCGTAGCCAAGGTGCGATAACACGGGCAGGCCAAGTAACCAACAATCATGACTGCAGTGGACTCGATGTAACAAATGAAATATGGAATTGCATTCCAACGACGACTACTAATTTGTAAGCGTATTTTCTGATTTTTCTTAAAGTAGATTTTTATTTTAAGCTACAGCTATTCAAATATTTTGCAAATTCGTAAACTTGTCACTGAGAAGAATATATACTATGTTCTAGGGAATAATCACTGTCATAAAATCTGGATCACGGTTATATTATTTCTAGTGTTATGATTGGTTTAAGGCACATCTTCTCTGCCAATAATCTACTTGTGACAAAAGAGATAGAAGATCTTCGAGTGAGCTAGAAATTATGACAATAAATGTTCACTGGGCGAAGACTATGGCTGACCTAAATCGCCTTTTTAATACATTTTCTGAACGCTAGCCGTTTAAAGATCACGAAACCTTTTAGTTTGACTTTCTGTTGAGTGTAGAACATACATTACATTTTCTTCTGTCTGGAGGACAAACCAACTATCTGTCACATATGGTAATTAGGTCACGTGATTTAGCCTGTGCTTGTTGAGTTGAGAGCTGCCATGTTGTAAAGCAGCCGTGTTGGCGTTACAAAAAATAAATGTGATATGGTGGCAGCGGTAAAGTAAGATAATAGGTGGGTTCATACTAGCGATGTAAGTAGACCTTAAGTACACTTGAATCGTACTTCAGATGTGAACGGGTCTAATGTCATCTAAAGTATCCTTCTTAGTGGCCATGGTAACGCACCCACACCAAAGAAGCCGAAGTATACTCTCAAGTGTAGTTCCAACTATCCTTACGGGCTTACTTACATGCATTCCGAAAGTTACACGTCAATCAAAAAAGTTTCGCGGCAGATAAGCGCACGCTACATGCAAACACGCAAACACACTTTGACTTCGCCTGTGCACTTCGGCTTGTCTTCAATCTACTTCAGTTCGAGCATGAAAATGAACAACGAGAACCCGAACAGCCGGCCATTTCGAAGACTTGATGATGTTGACGACCATCTAGACTTAGGCCTAATGTAAGTGTTTTTTGGTTACCTTCAAAAATGATTTTTCGTGATTGTTTTCACAAACTGTTTCTTCAGTAGTTACACAGTTAAATACATGAACAACAATTCCACTTCTTTTACAGCAACAGTAGTAGCACCATTTATCGGCCGTCCGCAATGTCGCATGGGGCCCATGGACAACATATGTATCCTTGGTCACTAACGAGCACGCCATCGCAATCAAACACGGCCATCTCTGAGAGTAGTCAGGCACATTAAGATCCGAAAAGATCAACAGTAGAGGACAGTCAAGGACCAAAAAAGACGAGAGTAAAGTCTGCTGACTGGTCCGAGGACGATGCAGATGAAATCAATCCTAAGAGACATGCCAAGCTGCTACATAATTGACAACTTCATTATTCTAATGGCATACTTACAATTCCAGTATGAACGCTTATCGCTTAAGTGGTCTCAAGTATAATTGCACTTCCGGAGTGCTTTAAGTCTACTTACATCGCTAGTATGAACCCACCTAATTAATATGTTATGTTTGTAAGTCATGTTTGTTATGTTTGGAAGGAAATTTAAGTGAGAATTGGAAGCGTTGGAGGCAGTGTTTCGAGCTGTATTTGAAAGCGACCGAAGCAGAACTGAAAGAGTCGCCATTTTGCTGCATTGCGTTGGAGAAGACGGCCTGGAAGTCTTTAACATCCTCGAATTCGGAAGCGAGGAGGATAAAACGAAGCTTCACGTGGTGCTGAAGAAATCTGAAGATTATTGTAGTCCTCGGAAAAACACTTCGTTTGAACGATACAAGTTCTAGAATCGGAGTCAACAAGAAGGCGAAACAGTTGATCAGTTTGTCACGGAGTTCAAGAGAATGATTAAAAATTGTGAGTGCACTGAATCGACTGATAGAATGGTTCGAGATCGCCTAGTGTTTGGAATAACAGATGCTAAAGTTCAGGGCCAGCTGCTGCGCATGGATGTAGAAAAGTTGACGCTGGAGAAGGTCTTATCTCACTGCCGTTCAGCTGAAGTAACTGAGACCCAGCTAAAGGAAATAAGAAGCCCGTCGCCTAAAAGCAAGTTCTGGCCGTGTCGACCGCCTCCAAACAAAAAAATGCAAAGCCCAACTTTGATGGTTCTCCATTCGATTGCTCAAGGTGTGGCACTAAACATCTTGCAAGGCAGTGCCCTGCGTTCGGTAAAACATGTTTTGTTTGTGATGGAAAAAATCATTTTGCTAAAATGTGCAGCCAGCGCAGCAGGAAGGTACACACAGTCGTCCCTTTGTCAGGGTCAAGCCCAAATCATACCGTCCACAAGGACGTCGGACACCTTATTGAGACTTATATAACGGAGTAACTGGTTAGCTTTCAGTTGGGGTTAGGGGTAGCAGTTCATATAGTTAAATTTAGGACGAAGCAGCCCGAGAAGCTAGCAAGGTGACAAGGTGACGCTCAGCTGTATCATGAAGGGGAAATTCACAGTTTGAGTTTCTTTGTTGTTGATTTACCATCTATTCCTATACTTGGATTGCAATCATGTACTCAGTTTGGTCTTGTAAAGAAAATTGACAGCGTTACGGAGCCAGTGTGTTCAAAGGAAAAGGTACTACATGAGTACAAGGATGTGTTTGAGGGCCTTGGCTGTATGCCGCAAGAATATTACATTGAAATACAACAAGATGCAGTCCCAGTTGTGCACCGTCCCAGTAGGGTTCCATTCAGTCTTCATGGTAAACTAAAGAAAACTCTGGATCGTATGGAGAAAAATAGTGTCATTGCCCGTGTGGACAGCCCCACTGATTGGGTGAATAGTCTTGTGATAGCTGAGAAGAAGGACGGTAACCTCCGTCTTTGTTTGGTTCCCCGAGACTTGAACAAAGTCATCAAACGTGAACACTACTAGATCCCAACGGCTGAAAAAATTTCCTCAAATTGGCCGACAAAAGTGTGTTCTCTATACTCGATGAGAAGGATGGGTTTTGGCAAATCCACACGGATGAGGAAATTTCACTCCTTTGTACCTTTAACTCCCCTTTTGGACGATATCGGTTTCTAAGGTGCCCATTTGGTATTAGTTCAGCTCCCGAGGTCTTTAAAAAACGCAATGATCAACTGTTTGGTGATATTGAGGGAGTCCATGTGGTGTTCGATGACTTGATTATTGGTGGAAAGGATGACGCTGAGTATGATAGGGTTCTTAAGCAAGTGTTGGACCGTGTTCGTGCAAGTACTGTTAAGTTCAACCCTGGTAAGTTCCAGTTCCGGGTGCCTGAAGTTAACGTTAAGTACGTTGGTCAAGTGGTATCTGCGGAGGGCTTAAAACCTGACCCAGACAAGGTGAAAGCGATCGTTGAATATCCTCACCCACAAACAAAGAAAAATCTTCGCCGTTTTCTTGGATTAGTTAACTATCTTGGTGAGTTTATTTCCAACCTATCAGCTGTATCAGAGCCCCTGCGCATCCTCCTGAAGAATGACATAGAATGGCACTGGTTAGCTAAGCAAGAGCAAGCATTTCAGGAGTTTAAACGTTTGCTAACTACCGTACCTGTCTTAAAACTTTTTGATGCTCACAAAGAAATTGTGATTGAAACCGATGCTTCAAAAGATGGTCTAGGTGCTTGTATGATTCATGAGGGTCAACCGGTGGCCTTTGCTTCAAGATCCCTGACTGCTTCAGAACGCAATTATGCACAAATAGAGAAGGAACGTATGGCTATTGTTTTTGCTTGTGAAAAGTTTCTACGGTTAGCCAGTGAAAGTAGTTACAGATCATAAGCCACTGCACTGGAAGCACTTACGAAGAAACATCTCAACCAGGTATCACCTAGGCTTCAGAGGATGCTGTTAAGGGCCGTTGTCAGTAACTATCGAGAATCCGGCGACAACAGAAAAAAAATCGAAATTTTTTTTATTTGCCCGAAAAGACCCTTATAGTAAACTATTTTCAGAAATGATATTCAAAAGTTCCAGCGAATTTTTATTTTGGCTAAAAATAGGAAAGTTGGAAATCGGCCTAAGAGTGCCTAAAAGCCCGATAAAAATTATGCAAATTAGTACATTCTCAAAACGCTCGTAAAAGAAAACAAAAACGTTTCTTGCATTCATATTTTCACAACTTGTTATGCATCCCTTGGACTTGCTTTTTAACTATATTTCATATCGGTCTAAACTTTTTTTTTATATCTTTAATATCTACTATTCCGTTAATACACTGAGTTTTACCATATTTCAGAAAACCATAATTAATTACAGATGCCTTAACCACTAGGCCACTGAGACAACACAAAATTAACACAAATTCTGCAATTAGGATCGCGTCACTTTACCCAGTCGTTTAGCGATTCACAGTCCACTCCCCAAGGAAATTAAATTACAAATTAGTGTGGGAAGGGAGGAGATATGGACAACTAATTGCCTCATTGTTAAGGTATCTGTCCAGTCATCAGGAGACCCGAGTTCAACTCCCGGCTGAGGCACTTTTTTACTCATAATCTTTGTTGTGAAAATTTCTGTTCTCAATTTAACTGTCTATGTATATATTTCAGAAATCGCTGTGAATCGCCTTCCTAACGAGAATAGGTTGGTGATCCAAAGATTGTTCTTCTTTTTATCTGGTCATTGCCCGGGATTCAATGGAGTTACTTCCCGCAGTACATGTATAAAACAATAAACAAAAAGCTTCAAATAGTTTCCCATTAATGTTCCATTAGTTCCCAAGCCCCTTTTGGTAACTCATTATTAATATTATTTTTATTTATTCATTATATATATATATATATATATATTTTTTTATAAAATGTTAAAAGGACCTTACGAGGAATGAAGATAACAAATCTGTCAGTTGAAGCATTTCGTCACATGGCTGCTCTTGAGACTTTGTAAGTACCAATAATTAAGTCCTAACTAATAAATCGCTACATATTTCAAAACGTTTACTGGTTAGTCCTTGGACTTACGCGCAAATCTATACTCTAACCGTGTACAGAGAGAATGTTTAACCTCTAATAGATAGCCTCGTTGTCTTTAAAATGACATACATTGTATGGCAAAAAATCTTTTAATTTAATCATCGCTGCAATGTAAAAGCCTCTGTTCGGATTCTCAGTTGAGTTCCGTTAACTTATCAGGGAATCCAAAACAACATTTTGCTTTTGTTCGCATATAGTGCTCTATGCCTCATTAAAACCACAACAAACAAGATATTTTCTGAAAGTTTAAGTAATAAAAATTACTAAAAACGTACCTATATTTGAAGAAAAACGATTACTGTGTTTAAAATATAGCGAGTGGTAATTCCAGAAGTACATCTTCCTGAACAATGTTGCGTTTTGGGGTTCCCTGATACCTTAAGGGGGCTATATCACCAGATATGTCACGCAGGCTAAGAATCTTGAAATACGTCGGGCTGACAATTAAATTTACACCATCGCCATGGAATCGGGCAAAATCCTTTAATTCTGCCGTGCTGTGTACTCCGAAAGGTCTCATATTTTTCCCACATGTACTGAGAAATAATCTATTTGTCTTTGATTTGTCTTGATTTGGTTATTTCCCCGATTTTGGAATTCATTTACCTCAGTACATGTCGGTATCTCAATGTCTAGATGTTGCGTACGTTAATCAGTTGAGCATCTCTGTACAACCTAAAATCGGCGTCGAAATAAGTTGAGACACTTTGTCCAAAACGACTTTTCCTACCTTTTCTTAAACGTATACCATAAAGTTATCTCAAAAACGTTATCTCCGTAACCCCCCCCCCCCCCCCACCCCCCCTCCCCATCCAATGTTGTACAGTTGATCAGGTACTCTGTGGGCAATAACATACGCAACTTTGGTTGGGGGGGGGGGGGGGGGGGGGGGGGGGGTGTGGGGGCTTCGGGTTTGATATTTTCCCAAAACACACCCTTTTAAACGAAATACAAAGTGTCTCAACAATTTTGTCGCCGATTGTATATTTGAAGAAACTGTATTTATAACATAAACATTGGTTGTGTTTCATATGATTTACCTGTAATTAGTTGCACTGATCATTAGTTTATTAAGAATCTGGTTTTTTTTTCATTACATCACATTCGCAAGGTTTCGCCGAAAAGTTCTCGACGCGTGGCTAATACTATTGTTGATCTGGACAAGGACATTTTTTTGAAAATATCATCGAAAATATAAAGTCAAGAATCGATTTAATAATTGAAAAGAAATACCAGCTTACAGTATATTGATATGTATATAACAATAACACGCTCTTTGTGAAATTTTGTTTGCCGAAGCCAAGAAAGTGTTACTCAACATCATATTGATAAGAAAAAACCCTTATTTGCATATACGTTCAACACACATTTACATATGCGACTACACAAAACTAGTTTCGTCAAAAGACCTCGTCAGTTGGTAGCCATATTTGTTTTGAATATGAAACGACTTCATGTAGTAATTCAGGAAAACTAATCCCCGTAACCAGGTATTAAACTAAAAATAAAATAAAAATAACATATCAAAATAATGTAACGCTGTCCGTAGCTTTAGTTGTTCTCTACTCCGTGATAACAGTCCTTGGGATGCAGGCATAATTACATTCACTTTTGGAGTTGATTAGTTCACTTTCCTTAACCATATTCTTGGCTTGCACATAACGTCATAAAAATTCAAAAATCTAAACTTTACATCCTGCAAAGCTGTTTCTAACATGGCATGTAGATACCAGTGTTACAATCCTTCACAAAAAGTTTCATGTTTTAACGATGTTTTGCTTCCGAATTGTAAAGGCTTTAAATATGTCACGCAATTCGTCACGCTATTTCAGATAACACGTGAAAATAAACAAAATTGAACCAGTTGAAAATAATTTTTACATTATAGATGTTTATAAGCCGATTTAATGTAACTCACAGTGAATCCAATCTTTTCTGCTGAGATTTTTTGCGTAATTATGACTTTGAAGTTTTGACCGCCATGTTGGTGTACCAAAGTGGTACACCAAGTTGGCCGCTCCATACATTTTCACTAAAAATGTCCAATACTCGTTGGCCTGTAACTCTTGAAGGAAATGCTCTGGCGCTTCAAAATTTGGCCCAGATGTGTAGTTTTAAACTCTCTACAATTCCATAAACGTTTTGGAATCGAAATCTGTTTTTTAATGCTTCTGAATTTTGATATGACAGGATATGACGTCAGTGCAAGCCAAGAATTGATCATAACCGCCTCTTTGATTTGCCCTAACATTGCATCGTCACGAAATGTTCCTGTAACATTCATGGCGAATTCCGGAATATCACCTCCATGTTTATCACACGAATGTCTCCACATTACCGAACTTTCCTCTCGCTGTTCCAGAGCACTTCGGTGTTCCTTACCGCGAGTGTAAGCACTTCTTGATGTTTCTCCGATGTACTTATGTCGGCAAACTTGACACATCAGCTCGTAAGTAATACCGGTACTACGGCAAGATCCTTTCCGGCCTGTTCTGCAAACCAGGCAGTCGATGTTTCGGCACTGCTTTTCTTTAAAGGGGTCTGACCTTTGCAACATGCTCTTGAGAGTCACACCTGACTGCTCGACGAGCTTGAGTTTTAACCCTGTTTCCCTAATTTCCTTTATATACTGGTGTTTCAGCTGAGACCCTGGTGTTGCTGACGTAATCTTTTGACGAAACTAGTTTTGTGTAGTCGCATATGTAAATTAAATGTGTGTTGAAAGTATATGCAAATAAGGGTTTTTTCTTATCAATATGATAATAACACGCTCATTGTACAACAATTGATTCCCGAGTGTTTTGAGTGCTTTTACGGAAAAACATAAGCTTAAAATTGTCTAAATAGTAATTATCTAAATGGTATGGTCTAAATAGTAAGACCACACTACATTGACTGTATTCAGCAGCTGACACTTGAAACCACGATCGCTAAAAACTGAAATGGCAAGTTATTGAAAACACAAAACTTGCCGAAAAAAATTCCACAGAAATAAGAAATAATCAGGTTGGACAATTGTTTTATTCGCCCATTGCTTGTGCATGATTTTTTTTTTCGGGTGAAACCCTCTGCACGAGTGTTTACTAATATTGCTTTGGTTTTCATTTACTATTAAAAGAACTATTTGTACTTCGCAGGTTAAAGACCATTTTTTCGTCGACGTTTACATTGATGATTTCTATGGTGCAGAGTCCATCGATTTATCCGAGCATAGACTTTCTCAAAGTCCGTTTTTCGTTTTTTCGTTTTAGGTGGTCGGGCGGAGAACGGACTTTTCTCGCCTGCAGCGCGCCATTTTTAGGTCGGCGGACCGTGTCGGGGGTGTGGCAGCAATGATGTGCAATGAGAGAGCGCTAAGTTTCATGACGTCATTTTCCGGGAAACTTGATTCTTCGTTCGCTCACGAGGTGAAGAATTGCGAGGAAAATTAATGTACAGGAAGATATAAACTTCGGTTTAAATAAGCTTAGTTTTGAAGAAATTCGAGAAAATCAACACAAAGTAGTTGAACCTTACATTAGTGGTGGAGATGTGTTAATGATTGCGCCGACTGGTTCTGGAAAAAGTCACATTCTGCATCGCGCCGTTTGTTATAGTTTTCTTTAAAAATAGCGAAATAGATATTGTTGAAACAGTTCGCCTCGTTATTTTTCCAAAGACGAAACTCGAGTCATGCTTAAAGAGTGTACAAAAGAAATCACTTGCATTTGCAAGAATTACAAAACAGCTATCATGCTGGAGATTCAAATATTTCAAACCGGATGAAATGACGCCATACTTTTGACAATGTAGATACTGCCTAGCTCCGAGAAACACATCAACGTAAACGCAGAACAAACTCTGAGGAGCTAAAAACAATTACACGATGCCACTATTCCAATATAGACCGTGACTATCGCATAAGACTTGGATCTTAGAATCTTTTAGTCGTGATGAAGAAACACTGTATCACAAGATCTAAACGGCTCTGGAAAGCGTAAATTTCTCCTGTCAGTATCACAGCTAGAGATATTTACCTATAAAGATCAAAGAAACGACAACATTTAGAACAACAGGCTTGTTATATCTTTATTTTGATCTGAAAGGAAAAATCTCTCAGGCACGTACTTGGGGTAGACTTATTCTAAAGCTGGGCTAAAATGCTTTTAGCGACGAGCAGGGTTTGTTCTAGGTCTGTCACATTTTATAACGACTATCCAGTCATTTGAGAACTGTTTATTTTACCAGCCCGATGCGTGAACCATTACGTCACCCCCATATTTTCGCGCCAACA
The DNA here is from genome assembly GCA_024195265.1 of Dendrophyllia cribrosa. Taxonomy (NCBI): domain Eukaryota; kingdom Metazoa; phylum Cnidaria; class Anthozoa; order Scleractinia; family Dendrophylliidae; genus Dendrophyllia; species Dendrophyllia cribrosa. The sequence continues at coordinate 15,402,150 of JAJLRJ010000004.1, forward strand.
ATATGCAAATTAAAATCGATTTCGTGCAGACGGAACAAGTCGACTCGCAACTTCGTCGCTCGCGTCTCCCGACTTCGTCGCCCGCTTTTCGCGACGTCTTCGCGCTCAGTCGGGGGCTTCGCAGTCGACTGATGGGCTACTCAAACTAACTTTCACCTAGCCTGTGAACAGGCTCTCTGGTCGGATATAGGGCGAAAAAAAAGCGAACGGGGAGGGGGTGGGTAAAAGGAAAAGGGAGGGGGAGAGCCTGTCGACAAATTATTGAGGCCGCCATTCCGCCCCTTTGTAATTAACCTATCGATTATCTGTCAACAAGATCATTATCAGTGGTTGGTTGCATTGGAATGTAAATAGTCGCGCACGTGAAAATGACAAGTCGCGAGAACGAATAATCACGGCATGAGAAATTTAACGATCCTTACACTTTCAAAGCGATAACAAACTTTAGCCGATTAGTATTTATCTTGCAACAAAAGTGAGCCAGAGAAACCGCAATGTATGCCAATTAGAGCTAGCACCAAACAACGGCATAAAGAAATATAATTCTAACGGCTCTGTACAGCATTAAATCCTCCTATCAATTTGAGAGATATTCCGCCGAGATCAAAAGATCAATATCATCGAAGAGAACAAATTCATAACTGTGATCTAAAGACGCATTTCTCTCTTAAGTCTTACTGGGAAAGCTTTATGCTTTTTAAATACTTTTTGGCGATGAGTGATACTAGTTTTTAGCCTGTCTATTTTTATAGAGAGTCGCTTAAGAGAGAATTTTTCTGGAGACCGCGTGAGATCAGAAAAATGTGGCACATGCCTCGAAAATTCCCTACCGTCATATTCAGTTCAGAGATACCTTATGGAAAGTCAGTAAATGTGGTGGGATTTTTTTGTGCAAATCTATTTTTGATTTCAAGAAAATTCTCAAAACCTGTAACGGACCCCCATCGCCATGAAATGGTTGAAATGAAAGCGATGAATATTAGTACAAGAACTGATCTCGTTAAAAGCGCACAGGGAAGCAAGGCTTTCCCAAATTTGAGCAATTGTGTAGGAGGCATTAACAAATGATTTGAGCTAATAACAGGTTTTGTACTTAAATTTTTGAATTAACGGTGAGTGTTTGAAAATCGCTCATATTTCATTATTTAAAAATTGCATTTTGGAGCAGTTTTTCAAGAAACATTTTCCCTATGCGGTATAACTCAGAATCGCTTTAAATTGCGGTTTTGGAAACGTGGATATAGTGCTCTTTTCAAGGAAACTAAAAAACGTTTGGGCCTCTTAACTATTGCAAAGAAAAAGCTCGTGTCATTTCGAGGAAATCACAACATCGACTTGTCAACAACCTCAAATAATCGAATTACGCTTGCTGTTATTAACGCCAAAATTCCGACGAAAACTTATCGCTTTACACCATACTAGATCAGAGACATAGTATAACGAGCTTACCTTGCATAGCCAGTGGTTGAAGGTTGGTTTTATTCCTATTTTCGTTTCAAATGGCCATCTTCGCTCGAGCAGGTTTATCAAATCACGCAATCAGTAAATGTTGCCGAAGGCACTTTCTCGGAAACATCGCATTTCTCGACAGTTCCAACCATATTTCAGCTTCCATTCAGCTATTATATACATTGGACTTGATTGCAAAATAAAGCGTGATGATTTGATCGTTTGAAGTGTCTATAGTGGCAAGTGAGTTTAACAAAGTTGGCAGTTCAAAACGAAACAAGGAACTGATCATGAGCCCTTCATGTCACGCAACGAGACTGCGTACACAGCATGGTCACAGGACTCCCAGCAAAACTGGCATTTTTCGTATTTTTCTTTTTTTCCACCATTGCATCTTCAGTTTTATGCTGCAGCTGTTTATTAAAGAATACGAATTTATTAACCCTTATGAACGAACTGTGAAACAAATCGTCTATTGGCAACACTAAACTGACCCACAACGCTTTGAAAACTGTCTCGGTTTAAAAACATACAAGTAAACACAAACCCCCGCTGTGCAGATTTATTTTTGGTATTCACCAGATATAAATGAAATAAATGAAGTTAAGTCCACTCTAAGTAAACGATGACAACATTTTTATCAGCTGTTTAACAAACCAATGGCTTATTAAATTTCAGAAATATATTTACTCGCGCAGTGGTTTATATAAGATACGATGATACCACAACTACTAACGCTATAACGGACTACAACAAGTTCGGAAATTCAAGCAGGGCTCTAACCTCTTTTAACTGGTTACGGAATATGTAACAAAATTGCACTCTGCGTGTTGCTTCTATACTGGCAAGATAAGGACAACGCCCTAGTCGTCTTGTAGCCTTCCGGATTCAGCGGGGAAAGCTTTCAATATTCAGTTAATTATTCTTTATGGTGTGTTAGTAGCCTGTACCAGAGGAAATTGATCAGGGAACGGGCACTGAAAACTAGATCTTTGTCATTCTGGAATGAATGCGCTCGAATGAGGTGCAAAGTTCAAGGATTTGAATGACAACCTTCCTCGGACGCCGCGTTCACACCAGCGGCACTGCCCAGGTACAGTGTCCACTCACGCACCAGAGGTAGGTCTATCTTGTTCCAGGTGCTCCGGATGGGTGCCCAGCATTGGGGAAGAGCGCGAAAGTATAGGAGGCGAAATAACAGTGAGGGGACCGCGCCCCCTCTCATCGCGTCTGCTTTGCTCGCTATTTTTATACGCCATTCCCCTATTATGTGGGTCTTTCCCATTGTCTGAATTCCTGGAACAGGCTACATTGTAAGTCTGAACGCGAAATATTCCCCGGCGGAGATACGAAATGGCAGTAGTAACAGTACGTCTGAACACGTAATTAAGAACGCTCCTATTGCGACAATCAATACAATACAATTCACGTGCATTCCACTCGCACTTCACGCGTTTCAACACCTTATTTTTATGCGCAGCCATTTTTTGAAGAGCGGATCATTGAATCTGTATTCTGACACTCCTACCTTCTAGCAGTACGTGGACGGCAAGTATGTCCTTACTCATAACCTGTAAGCGTGCATTGGACTTGAATGTTGAAACCTGCTCACCCGGGGGGGGGTACTCAACAAAGTTTTGTACGGGGATGCTCCGCCCTGAGGTCCAAACCCTTACCCTTTCATATACCGTTATTGACAGAAAAGGCACCCCTTTCATATACCTTTCATTGTAAATGGTACCCCCTTTCATATAGCCTTTACGCGCGTCTGTTTGATATATTTTGAATGGCGCTTTTTATAATACTTGGATGGCGGTTTTCCCTACCTTTTTATACTTCAACTCGTGTTTTCGCTGCCCTTTCCTATTCTTCGTGAAATCCCTACCCTTTCATATACTTCAACTCGTGAAATCCCTACCCTTTCATATACCTCCAGCCTAAAAAAGGTACCCCTTTCGGGCGGAGCACCCCCGTATAGCCCATAATTATAGGGAGTACCCTCCCGGGCCTGCTCACTGGAACACGCGGAGTGACGCGAGTGCGTGTTCAAGCGCGTTAACAGTGGAACTTCAGTACTATCAGACAGTACTGTATAATGCCGACACTAGACAGTTAACAAACATGAGCGTACTTCAACTTAATTGTCATTCGTCTTAGTGTAACGTCAGAGACAATTGCTCGGGTGACGCCGGATTGAAAACTTCACGACTTGCATGTTGCATGTACAACCAAGTCGAAACCGAAACTCGTGAATCATGCTTTCACGGCAACGATCTCCAACCCAAAAGCGTCTTGGTGAATATAACAGTGGCATACTGATTCTGCCGGTGCTTTTAGCGGTCAGTTAAGAGGTTAGTGAACCCATACCCCACGCATACACTGACCAAAGTTCGGCAACGTCGATCTTAGTGCTGGCAGACGCAGCTGAGACAAAGTTCCTTTATCCTGTTCACATAGGGCTGTTTTCGATGCACGGATCTGTCCGTGATATCAGTGTTAAAATACATACAGATCTCCTTTAGTTCTGAAATTGAAAAGCTCTTCAACTTGCTCTTCGCTGCCATTTCACAGAGATTGTAAGAATCATAAACGATAGGATGTTTAAGTGCCAGATGCTGCACAGCCACATTTGTAAGTTCTTCAATTCTCGCCTCATTAGCTGCGTTGTGCAAATCATCGTCAAACTGTTCGTCATTGTTGTCGTCAAGGACCTTTTTCGCAGAAAGAGGCGGGAAAAAAAGCTGGCAATTTGACTTGCAGTGAGAAACTCTTCACTTGTAAACAGGCGGTTTCCACTTTCATCTTTGGCACTCACCATCGTCCTTGCCCGGGGAGGGGAGGGGGGAGGGGGTATATTTTAGGCGGGTATGTGCCGCCCGGGTCTCCAAATTTGGACCCCGTTTTAGAAAGAATTTGCACTCAAAATGATACCCCTTTCTAGAAATAGGTCAATTTTTAATACCCCGTTCTAGAAAAAATGGCTGCTGATAATTTGAAGCTTCCGTGCGTTCGAAATATTATACCCCGTTCTAGGAAATGTCTCTAAAATGGATACCCCGTTCTAGATCAGGAGTCCCAAAATCACGACCCCGTTGGGCGGCACATACCCGTATAAGTATTTTGGGGGAGTGCCCCCCTCCTCGCCCCCCGGGCGCCCTTGCAACCGACGCAGGATCTGCTTTGTACCCTGATTGGTCCCCTAGTTTGAATTTCGCAGTTAGATAAGTCTTTTGGCTGGACGTGAATCAGCTCCTTCGCGTGGCACCCGCCTTTAGCGCCCAGCCCATCGTCAGGTTTCTGTTTGTATCACCTGAAGAATGCGGTCGTGTGTTTACAGCAACCTCCGGTACTGAAGGGGTCTGCCCTTCCAGCCTCTGCATAAGCCATTTCAGCTCTGTCCAATAACGTCTCGCGCTCTAGAGTTTTTTCATGTTTGCCGCAATCCAAGTGACGCTTCATTGAAGAATGCCGCAGGAATGTCGGCGTGCAACCCTCTTCAAGACAAGCAAACAATGCCTCTTCTGCGTTTGCGCTTGCGTTTGTTCGTCGTGGCTTGATTGCAGTAAAGATGCGTGAATGTGGTTGATTGGTAGTGAGAATGGGCAGCTCCGACGGAGATGGATACTGGATCTTTAAAACTTTTCCAGGGCCAGTACCATACGCCTTCCACTCCCGAATTCCGTCATCGTTGTACTCCACATTGTTTAGCTGACTGATACCCTCGACCTTCAAGGATGGCATATTGGGAGCTGCGATTGATTCACATGGACTAACGTTAACCGCCGACACTCCACCGGAGGAGAGAATTGCATCTTTCATCTGGGCGGGTGTCTCGATGTCGTGGTCAGAGTTTAGATAAATTCTCATATGCGACTTGATCGTTGCGGCTTTTCGATCGCATGGCCCTTTTCCCCCTTGTGGGGTTGAACACGACAGTTCCGCTAATCCGCGAAATATAGCTCTAAACGTAACAGACAGCGGCCGTAAAACGCGTGTAACATGTCGTTGCGTGACATGCAAATGAAACAACTCATTTGCATAAGTTGACGCGCCATCGTTTGGACATTCTCCTCTTATGTGAAAGCTTTGATCGTCTGCCACTTAAACAGTAAAAACATCAAAAGGTTTTACTGTGAAAACAAGACTTTTGGATAACTAGCTGTATGGAAGCTGAAATATGGTTGGAACTGTCGAGAAATACGATGTTTCCGAGAAAGTGCCTTCGGCAACATTTACTGATTGCGTGATTTGAAAAATCCTGCTCGAGCGAAGATGGCCATTTGAAACGAAAATAGGGATAAAACCAACCTTCAACCACTGGCTATGCAAGGTAAGCTCGTTATACTATGTCTCTGATCTAGTATGGTGTAAAGCGATAAGTTTTCGTCGGAATTTTGGCTTCAATAACAGCAAGCGTAATTCGATTATTTGCGGTTGTTGACAAGTCGATGTTGTGATTTCCTCGAAATGACACGAGCTTTTTCTTTGCAGTAGTTAAGAGGCCCAAACGTTTTTTAGTTTCCTTAAAAAGAGCACTATATCCACGTTTCCAAAACCGCAATTTAAAGCGATTCTGAGTTATACCGCATAGGGAAAATGTTTTTTGAAAAACTGCTCCAAAATGCAATTTTTAAATAATGAAATATGAGCGATTTTCGAACACTCGCCGTTAATTCAGAAATGTAACTACAAAACCTGTTATTAGCTCAAATCATTTGTTAATGCGTCCTACACAATTGTTCAAATTTGGGAAAGCCTTGCTTCCCTGTGCGCTTTTAATGAGAACCTGTGTTGTGCTCATATTCGGCGCTCTTATTTCGGCTATTTCATGGCGATGGGGGACCGTTAGAGTTTGTGAGATTTTCTAGAAATGAAAAATAGATTTGAGCAAAAAAATACCACCACGTTTATTGACTCACCATGGGCTATCTTTGAGCTTAACATAAGGGAAGAGAAATTTTTCATCATGTGCCACCTCTCACGCGGTCCGGGAAAAAAGTCTCTCTTAAAGTGTCTACGAAATGTAATTTATTTTTTGATGTATCGAAAGTTTCACCTTTTTAGACCTTGGAATAAAAGGTTTAAAGTGTTAGGGACGATGCGAAACGCTTATTTTATGGTCTCAAAGTTAGGTAGTTGGCGCTAAAAAGTGGCTCCAATTTGTGCGCGGCCAAAACCAGTGTCATATTACACTGTGACGTAAATAGTTGTACAAACTGCTGCGGGAATATAGAGAACAAGAGAGCTGACAAGAGACGTCCCTAGAGGTGGACCAATATTATGTGGCGAGCGGCCTCAAACATACGAGATATTAGAATTCTTTGATAACAGAGGGTGTAACAAAGCTTTATTTTGCTCCAGAGGAAAATAGGCCGGCGAAATACACGAAATTTGTTCGCCGATATCGGTCAAGGGATGTTGTTTTCAATGAAAGCGCTTATTGTTAACATCAATATTATTTTGCAAAAGAAAAGAAAATTTCGGCCGATGAGGCCGTTTAATCAAGCATAATTTTCCCAATCCATATCCTGTTTGGAAGTTCCTTCAAGCCTCGGCTCGACTGGAGAGCCGTCGAAGTCAGCGAGGCCTACAAAAATATACTGACTCGATCGGCACTGACTGGCGAGTAATATAATGTTTATACGGTATTCCGAATTATAAAATTCAAAGTGCAGCGACGCAAGTGTTCACTGGAAGGCGTCTATTCTACTGAAAATCTATCAAAAATCTACATGTACAATTGCGTAAGACTACTCGGAACAAAATACATCGCTGAATCATTGCGTGTTCGATCAGATCAATTTTTATACAATGAAATATAAATCAGACATAAATGTAAACACGATACTTTGAACCAACTTACAAGCCGCCAAGTGGTTAAAATTTCCAGAAACGTTCAATCGCTGGCAAGACACTGAACTAAGAAGCATAATTATTACGTATATACTTGAGTTCATACAGATTTTTGGTGCCCCGGACCTCCTTTTAGTCGGTCCGGGGACAAAAATCGGTATAATTTAACTGCTCATTTAACCTTCTATTGATGCCTGAGACACCCTAAAATGTGTTTTCCCGAACATGTATTATATACCTACTGCCTGCCCCCATCCTTCTTCATAGAGCGCAAAATTCGTAAGGGCAACAACAACAAACAAGACCCCCCAAAACAAAACGCCAAGGAGGCCGCCATACACCCAAACGAAGCCCTATGGAGCGCCAAAGGGCCAGGTGTTACCAATTGAAGAAATGCATACCTTTGTATATATCACCCCCCTATATATACACGACGATGGTGTTCTTTGATGTGGTTGTCAGAGGTGTTTGGCGCGGTGGAGGAACAAGATTCCCCCGGCAAAATATACGGAATCGATTGCTGTATACTTTGCGGTTCAGATGATTACACACCGTTTCATTCAGTTGTGAAACGCCGAAGATATGCCCGTAAGAAGAAAACAGAACCACGGCCGAGAATTGTTTGCCCTTGCTGCGAACGAGAAGTGCCTAATGCAACGGCTTACACTCCCGCTTGGCTCGAGATCCAAGCACAAAAAAACCTGGATGACTACCCCGGCAAACTTGTCTTCCAGGAACAAAAACACCTTTCTGAAGCTCGATATATCGAAAGCTTCGAGGCTCCTGTTCGTCTACGTTACATCAGTGACCTAAGCTTCGCTTCGAATTATGTTGCCGGTAATGTATCTATCGCAACATTTCAAGTGGGGTTGAGCGGTTATCGCCAATGGAAGAAATGTAAACCCTTTGTATATCAATGATGACGACTGCTCAAGTGTTCATGAACTTTCTTAAATCGAGGAACACTGGTCTGAAACAAAAGAGCGCCGACTGGGTGAGAGCCAGTTAAAACACCATCGGTGCATCAGAGATCTCTGCCTTGACAGGATCGTCGCCGTTTGAATCACGGCAAAGCTTGCTCATAAAGAAAATACAGCCAACAGATATGCGCAACAATGCAGCTTGTACCTGGGGCAATCTGTTCGAGCCGCTTGTACGCAAGTATTTTGAGCAAAAACACTCTGTTTCCGTTTTTGGCTACAGCATCTCTCTTAATCTAGCAAGAGAACATCCGCTTTATCGAAAGGTCACTTGTAGTCCAGACGGTTATTTTCTAGACAAAAATAACAACTTATCATTGTTAGAGTTCAAATGTCCGTTCAAGCGGAAAATAGCTATGAATAAAATTCCTAGTTATTATAACGATCAGATACAAACAGGCCTTGCTTTGAGTGGTGACATGGTAAACAAAGAACTGTTTGTCGACGCTTACTTTAGAATGTGTTCTTTAAACCAGCTAGAACCTAGTTTGGCACACAATCCGTTTCTAAACGGAGGAAACAAGTTTAAAACGAAGGGCGACACAACACTCGCGTGGGGAGTTTGTTATCTTTTTAGCAAACGGACGATAATCAGAAAGCAAGACTCAATCATCGATGTTGGTTCACTCACATCAAAACAATTGTTTGATAAGATTATGTCTTCCATCGCGGAGAAGGACATCTGTTGTTGTTATGGCAAGGTAAGGATGTCGTTTAGAAAACAGGACGAAGACGAGGAGTTTTTGCGTTATAACCATATGCGAAAAGCGTTTTCTAATCAGGGTTCAGAAGGCCCGAAACCAGTGGCTGTCTTCGCCTGGAAGCTCCTGGATATAACTGAGATTTGGGCCCCAAAGCAACCACGTTTTTGAGCAATATCCAAAGGTCAGTCGAACGCTTTCATAACAGCTTGGCAAGCCTTCGAAAAAAAATAACCGAGCACTCTGAAGAGGTAGCCGAAATCGATCGCAGCCCAGAGGAAAGGTCGGAGACGAAGAGCAAATGTTTTCCTTTCTTATGAGTAAGCTTGAGCAATATATATTAATGCCCGCGGCGTGAATGGCTGCTTGCCAATACCATTCATTTGTTAGACGTGTAACGGGCTTCTGAAGTCTTATGTAAGATAAAATTTTGTATTTTCTTGGCCCTTCTGGTAAAATTAGATCTAAGATTTTTTGAATTACGAACTCATAAGATATTCTGCTAGGAAGATGATATTATTTTATGCTTGAGTAAACAAAGTTAATTTGCTTCTTTTCATCGTCGTTTATGTCTTCAAAAGAGTTATTTCCGAGTATCTGATAAAGTCGATTATTAAAATTATAATTTCTTGTGTATCGGTGTTTAACTTGCATATTTCCATTGACGTAAAGGTCTCTGCGAGAAAAGACAGCTCCGTATATTAATTCAATGCGTCGGCATTCTCTGCAGACGAGTTCTGTTGAACCAAACTCGAGCGAAAATGAGCCGCCGCATTCAAGACATGAATTAAGCCTTTTGTTTGTTCTATTTAAAGTGATAACAAACCTCATATCGTTGTATTGCTGGATTAGTTCTTGTCTCGCTGACAAACTAAGAGCTTCGAAAATGCGATAGAGCTTCTCTGGTAGTTGTGAGCGGTGAAGTTCTGTTGTGCATCTGATTAAGAAGAGAAGCGAATTTCACGAAAGGTTAATCGCCGAAAACATGTAGTATTACTCGTTTAAAAGCGTGTTGCGCAAAAGGTGACTAGAGTACAGATATATTACTCGTTTTAAAAGTCTGTTGCGCGAAAGACTGTCTTATAAAGCACATGTACATTCTTCGTTCTAAAAGCGAGTTTCACGAAAGGTCAATGGAGTACATGCATATTCTTCGTTTTAAACGCGAGTTACACGAAAGGTTAATGGAGTACATGGATCCTCGTTCTAAAAGCGAGTTACTCGAACGGTTAATGAAGTACATGTATATTCCTCGTTCTAAAAGCGTGTTGCGCGAAAGGTAAATGGAGTACATGCATATTCCTCGTTCTAAAAGCGAGTTACTCGAAAGGTTAATGGAGTACATGGATATTCCTCGTTCTAAAAGCGTGTTGCGCGAAAGGTAAATGGAGTACATGCATATTCCTCGTTCTAAAAGCGAGTTACTCGAAAGGTTAATGGAGTACATGTATATTCCTCGTTCTAAAAGCGTGTTGCGCGAAAGGTAAATGGAGTACATGCATATTCCTCGTTCTAAAAGCGAGTTACTCGAAAGGTTAATGGAGTACATGGATATTCTTCGTTCTAAAAGCGAGTTTCACGAAAGGTAAATGGAGTACATGGATTATATTCCTCGTTCTAAAAGCGAGTTACTCGAAAGGTAAATGGAGTACATGCATATTCCTCGTTCTAAAAGCGAGTTTCACGAAAGGTCAATGGAGTACATGCATATTCTTCGTTCTAAAAGCGAGTTACTCGAAAGGTTAATGGAGTACATATGTTCCTTTTTAACAGCATTGATCCCTTTATTTGTAGATCAGTTGCTGCTTTTATTTTCGATATCATGAATTATAGATACAAAATATTATTTCATAAGTAAATTTAATTAGAATTAATATATGTAGCTTAGGTAATGCCATGTATAGATATGGAAATACCTCAATAAATTGTTGTTGTTGTTGTTGATATTCCCCGTTCTAAAAGCGAGTTTCACGAAAGGTCAATGGAGTACATGCATATTCTTCGTTCTAAAAGCGAGTTACTCGAAAGGTTAATGGAGTACATGGATATTCCCCGTTCTAAAAAGCGAGTTTCACGAAAGGTCAATGGAGTACATGCATATTCTTCGTTCTAAAAGCGAGTTACTCGAAAGGTTAATGGAGTACATGGATATTCCTCGTTCTAAAAGCGAGTTTCACGAAAGGTCAATGGAGTACATGCATATTCTTCGTTCTAAAAGCGAGTTACTCGAAAGGTTAATGGAGTACATGGATATTCCCCGTTCTAAAAGCGAGTTTCACGAAAGGTCAATGGAGTACATGCATATTCTTCGTTCTAAAAGCGAGTTACTCGAAAGGTTAATGGAGTACATGGATTATATTCCTCGTTCTAAAAGTGAGTTACACGAACGGTTAATGAAGTGCATGCATATTCCCCGTTCTAAAAGTGAGTTACCCGAAAGGTCTATGGAGTACATCGATATTCCTCGTTCTAAAAGCGAGTTACTCGAACGGTTAATGAAGTACATGAATATTCCCCGTTCTAAAAGTGAGTTACCCGAAAGGTCAATGGAGTACATGCATATTCCTCGTTCTAAAAGCGAGTTACTCGAACGGTTAATGAAGTACATGAATATTCCCCGTTCTAAAAGCGAGTTTCACGAAAGGTTAATGGAGTACATGCATATTCTTCGTTCTAAACGCTAGTTACCCGAAAGGTTAATGGAGTACATGGATATTCCTCGTTCTAAAAGCGAGTTACTCGAACGGTTAATGAAGTACATGAATATTCCCCGTTCTAAAAGTGAGTTTCACGAAAGGTCAATGGAGTACATGCATATTCTTCGTTCTAAACGCGAGTTACCCGAAAGGTTAATGGAGTACATGCATATTCCTCGTTCTAAACGCGAGTTACTCGAACGGTTAATATTCCCCGTTCTAAAAGCGTGTTGCGCGAAAGGTCAATGGAGTACATGTATATTCCTTGTTCTAAAAGCGAGTTACACGAAAGGTAAATGGAGTACATGTATATTACTCGTTCTAAAAGCGTGTTGCACAAAAGGTAAATGGCATACATGTATATTTTCCGTTCTAAAAGCGTGTTGCGCGAAAGGTCAATGGAGTACATGTATATTCCTAGTTCTTAAAACGAGTTTACTCGAAAGACTAATAAAGTACATGGATATTCCTCGTTCTAAAAGCGTGTTGCGCGAAAGGTAAATGGAGTACATGGAATTCCTCATTCCTCGATCTCTGAAAAGCGAGTTACACTAAAGGTCAATGGAGTACATGTATATTCCCCGTTCTAAAAGCGAGTTACTCTAAAGGTCAATGGAGTACATGTATATTCCCCGTTCTAAAAGCGAGTTACACTAAAGGTCAATGGAGTACATGTATATTCCCCGTTCTAAAAGCGAGTTACACTAAAGGTCAATGGAGTACATGGATATTCCCCGTTCTAAAAGCGAGTTACTCTAAAGGTCAATGGAGTACATGTATATTCGTCGTTCTAAACGCGAGTTACTCGAAAGGTCAGTCAAGTGGGGTACATGTATACAGTTCCTCGTTCTAAAAGCGAGTTCCACGAAAGGTAAATGGAGTACATGTATATTTCTCGTTCTAAAAGCGTGTTGCACAAAAGGTCAATGGCATACATGTATATTTTCCGTTCTAAAAGCGTGTTGCGCGAAAGGTAAATGGAGTACATGGAATTCCTCATTCCTCGATCTCTGAAAAGCGAGTCACTCTAAAGGTCAATGGAGTACATGTATATTCCTCGTTCTAAACGCGAGTTACTCGAAAGGTCAGTCAAGTGGGGTACATGCATACAGTTCCTCGTTCTAAAAGCGAGTTCCACGCAAGGTAAATGGAGTACATGTATATTTCTCGTTCTAAAAGCGTATTGCGCGAAAGGTCAATGGAGTACATGTATATTTCTCGTTCTAAAAGCGTGTTGCGCGAAAGTTCAATGGAGTACATGCAAGATTTGAACGGGTGTTCGGTTCACGCTCTTGCTTCGCTTGTGTCCTTAGAGGCATCTAATGCGAAGTGCGCTAATTAATATTTCAGTACTCTTCACAACAGTTCACGCTTTGGCTTTTCTTCCTTTATTTACCATTTCCGCCTGATGACACACAGAACAATGGATTGAATGTTCACACATTCCTAACATCTGATCCATTTTTAATCTTGATCCGTTTTAAGTTTTCCAGTACAAAGAGTGTTGTCCAATATAGACGCACGGATACAGTCTGTCAAAGGCACGTTACGATCTGTACGGTCTGACAAACTGTAATAGTGACCAGTCGGTCCGTTGACAGTCCGCAAACTGCATCTCATTAAGGGGACTTAGAATATTTTCGCTACATACTCCGAGTGTGGGGTCAAACAGTTTGACGGTCTGTACGGTTTGTACGGACCGTAAAAGGGAGAGTCGGTCCGTTGACAGTCCGTAAACTGCATCTCATTAAAGGGACTTAGAATATTTTCGCTGTATACTCCGAGTTTGGGGTCAAACAGTTTGACGGTCTGTACGGTTTGTACGAACCGTAAAAGAGAAAGTCGGTCCGTTGACAGTCCGCAAACTGCATCTCATTAAGGGGACTTAGAATATTTTCGCTGTATACTCCGAGTGTGGGGTCAAACAGTTTGACGGTCTGTACGGTTTGTACGGACCGTAAAAGAGAGAGTCGGTCCGTTGACAGTCCGCAAACTGCATCTCATTAAGGGGACTTAGAATATTTTCACTGTATACTCCGAGAGTGGAGTCAAACAGTTTGACGGTCTGTACGGTTTGTACGGACCGTAAAAGGGAGAGTCGGTCCGTTGACAGTCCGCAAACTGCATCTCATTAAGGGGACTTAGAATATTTTCGCTGTATACTCCGAGTGTGGGGTCAAACAGTTTGACGGTCTGTACGGTTTGTACGGACCGTAAAAGAGAAAGTCGGTCCGTTGACAGTCCGCAAACTGCATCTCATTAAGGGGACTTAGAATATTTTCACTGTATACTCCGAGAGTGGAGTCCAACAGTTTGACGGTCTGTACGGTTTGTACGGACCGTAAAAGAGAGAGTCGGTCCGTTGACAGTCCGCAAACTGCATCTCATTAAGGGGACTTAGAATATTTTCGCTGTATACTCCGAGTGTGGGGTCAAACAGTTTGACGGTCTGTACGGTTTGTACGGACCGTAAAAGAGAGAGTCGGTCCGTTGACAGTCCGCAAACTGCATCTCATTAAGGGGACTTAGAATATTTTCACTGTATACTCCGAGAGTGGAGTCAAACAGTTTGACGGTCTGTACGGTTTGTACGGACCGTAAAAGGGAGAGTCGGTCCGTTGACAGTCCGCAAACTGCATCTCATTAAGGGGACTTAGAATATTTTCGCTGTATACTCCGAGTGTGGGGTCAAACAGTTTGACGGTCGGTCTGTACGGTTTGTACGGACCGTAAGAGAGAAAGTCGGTCCGTTGACAGTCCGCAAACTGCATCTCATTAAGGGGACTTAGAATATTTTCGCTGTATACTCCGAGTGTGGGGTCAAACAGTTTGACGGTCTGTACGGTTTGTACGGACCGTAAAAGAGAAAGTCGGTCCGTTGACAGTCCGCAAACTGCATCTCATAAGGGGACTTAGAATACTTTCGCTGTATACTCCGAGAGTGGAGTCAAACATTTTGACGGTCTGTACGGACCGTAAAAGAGAGTGTCGGTCCGTTGACAGTCCGTAAACTGCCTCTCATAAAGGGGACTTAGAATATTTTCGCTACATACTCCGAGTGTGGGTTTTTTCCACGTATTTGCTGAGGGTGGTAAATGTGTTCAAAGAATCGTTTTTCCACACGTATTTGCTGAGGGTGGTAAATGTGTTCAAAGAATCATTTTTCAACGTATTTGCCCAGGGTGGTAAAAGTGATCAAAGAATCGGCATTTTTCCACGTATTTGCTCAGGGTGGTAAATATGATCAAAGAATAATTTTTGCAGGTATTTGCTCAGGGTGGTATAAATGTGATCAAAGAATCATTTTAATTTCCACTTTTATGCTCTAGAAATGTGATGAAAAAAATATTTTCCCTAGGACAGTAAATGTGATCGGCGAGATCAGTTTTCGACATATATATTTGCTCAATTAATGTCTTCACCACACTGCAGTAACAATAATTTCAAGTCATAAATGAAATTACTTTAATTATTTCAATAACTATCTAACTAAACCAAATCACGTTGTCAACCGTATTTACAATGTCGAATCACGTTGAGAATAATCAACTACAAAATAATACACTGTTACAAAATAATTTTTTTACACGATTTAACTGGGTGGTAAAATGCTACATGTTACACGAGAAGCAACATTGCAACTCAATTCAATCAGGAATCATTTCAACAGGTGCATACAAAAAGCCCTAAATACAGGTTATTCTTTAATTTGAAAAGTTTGCACCAGACATTTCGTGTAACAATACATGCACACACAGTAAAAACTCTATTAGCTCCTGGAGCTATGTAATTCGGGGGGCTTAAAAGAGAGGAGCTGGGAGGAGGAAGTTAAAAAAAACTGATCTGTACACATATACTCAAAGGAGGAGATTACTTTCTTCCTGGCATGCACTGCAAACAAACTACATGCGACCCACAAACAGCTCATTTCACACAGACGCTGTTGAGACTGTACCAGGTCAGTTGCTTGTATTGGAAACATTTGCTGAAGAAATCCATGATAACCTATTAACTCTGCCTACATTTGGAGAATATCTTCCATTTCAAATATTTAAAGTTTGCTCTAAAGGCCTATTAACTTTCCAAACTGCAGATTGAAAGCCTTGCATTTCAGTTCAACCTGTGTTGTGTGGTACAATCACATATTTTACAGCTTTAGTTTATGTTGTGACCAAATAGCATTTCAATCCATCCACAAATGCAAATAAATCGTCTCACAAAAGACGCGCTGCATGTAGCCTACAGATTCATTAACACTTCAATTCAATGCCGATAAATAAAAATAGTTGCCGAAAAGTAGGTTTATTGATCCCAAGATCTGAAGATATTTAACGCATCTACACCACACGACACCAATCAAACTGAAAACTGAGGCTTATGATCGGTTTGCGAAGTTAACCAGACTTAAAGTGGTACTACGACGAAAATTTTTGTCTTTCTTTTCGACTTTTTTTTACTTCAGTTTATCCAATGAGTTCATAATAACATAAATCGCTATAATTTAGAACGATATAAGCTTACTGAATCTAGTTATTGCTGGCCGAAAACCGCCGAAAACCACCGAAAATCCGGCCGCCATTACTCAGTTTAAAAAGTCAAGCCCGTGATTATTCTAGAAAGCGGTCTCACGTGTGAGTTGTCTCGTGACGTCATATTCGCAACGAAGATCATGGTCATTCCTTGGACAACAGCGAAAGAACCATTAAATGAAAAGGATTTCGAGACGTCTTCGCCGTAAAATTTACTTTCCAGTTCGTCGGAAAGCTTTGCGAAGGACAATTTTGGCGAAGAACTCGATGTATTTTCAGGATCTATTTGTTTCATGAGGATTCGGCGACGTATGGCTTCAGAGAATATGCTGCCGAATCAGAGAAGGCAAGAATGGCTCAAGAAGCCGAAGAAGACCGTCAATTTCAAGGAACATTTACTCAGGAAGTGGACGTTTATACATGGTACGATAAGGATTTTTTTTTAAATATTTATGGTGAACTTTTCCCCGTTTGAGTTTGGTAAGCGGATTATAATGGCTGTTTGCAGAAGCATCGAATCTTGACTTTTGTTTTATACAATACGTGTATTTACACTGTAGCATTCCACGCTGAAGTTTAGCCATAAAGAACAAATAAAGTCAACTGCTCGATTACCATTTCTCACTGGCTTCAGTTCCTTGAGTTTCTACAGTGCAAAACTAAAATAATAAATTGGTGTTGTAGAAAAGTAAATGATGTTGTTCTTACTGTTGATAACACTGCAGAGCGGTACAGCTCAGGTAGCTGACATCTTGAATTATTGTAAACCCCATGGCCCCTTCAATAGTCCCAGTAGCAGATTGTTGGGGCAGAAGGAAAATTTTGTCCTTATCGATTTTATCCATTTAAATTTCCTTATCGGTCTCCAAGGATGCATAAATCCGAGTAAATCAAGCAAATCAGTTACTCAGCCTCGTGTAAAGTCAACACAATAATAAGCACTGTGTTCTTAAGTCTGGAAGAGCTAGCATCTGTCAGTGTGTATTTTTTAATTCCCCCAAAATCACACAAGGTTAGGCATATGAAAGTTTAATGTGCAAGTTTTGAAAGAATGAACATATTGATATACGTGTATATATAACCATTATTTGATTTTCTAAGAATTAAAGGAATTTGCAGAATGAAATTTATTAATACTTTGTTACATGTTACTATCATCTTGTTGCCTTAAAACTTACTGATGTTTTAACAGTGTGGGTGAAAGGAATACATTGTAGTTTAGTACAAAAGATCACATGGCAATACTGTGGTTTCTTATTTTGCTCTTATTCTTTATGAAAGCCAGATTCTCGTAGCCTCAGAGGAGGCCTGCAAAATAGCAGATCATGTGACCATAAAAAACTCCAAATGCATTGTATCTTGCATATTTGATATACTGAAAATCCTCTATTAAGCCCCCCCTCCCCTTATTTTTTTTTTAGAGAAATAAATTGCCTGCAAAGTTGAGTTCAGTTGAACTACCGGTATGCAGACACTGTATGAAGGCCCTTCCTAGAGAACATCACAAGCAGAATATTTGCAATACATACCAGAAATGCCTTCTCGAAGTACATTAGTTTGTAAATGAACACCTTGATCATTTATTTGATGGTACCTTACCTGCAATACACCCAGGATACATTGAGTAGTTAGGTGCATAAAGGGCCAATTTTGATTTTTGACAATAATTTTTCACTTACAATAAATTGTGTTTTATTATCCAAAAGCAAAATACCATAATTTCTGTTGCTCTTGTTGCTGGTTACCATTAGCTGATTTAAAAGAGATTTGGTTAGACATAAGCATCCCACACCTTTGAAAATACAGTGTATATTTTGACCTGAAATGTATTTTGTCCTTTCCTTCTGTGAAAATACAGGATCTTTTGGCCTGATTGGCTCCATGTTACTTTATCTTACATGAACCTGTTATTACTTGAGCAAGAGAGTACATTTTTGGCTAAAAATATACTTTGTGAGTGAAAAATGTCAAAACTCTACATAAACCCTTTATGTGCTGAGCCAGGAGCTCAATGAAAAAAAAAAAACGGAAAATAGCAGTAAATGAGAACTAGGCTTACTAAAGTAAATTAAATGTTTTATAAACAAAAAAGTTAATCTTGCTTGTATACAGTACACTTTGTATGGAGCTCTGCTTTATAGACACTGCTTAATACTGACAATAATATTGATTATTGCAGACAGTTTCCTCTGTCCCAATTGAATTCAATCCAGTGTTTTTTTCTTTAAAATTGCCCTTCCAACAGCGTTGTTATAAAAGAGAACTAATAGCATTCAACTGTACCTTTATAAGAAAGTATGATGGCTTTGCAGGTCATTAGTTATCTGGCATGTTCACATCTTTTTATCCTTAGTTGTTTACGGGGTCAGATTCTCCATTAACAGGAAAGTCAATGAAAAGAGGTATTGCAAATACACACAAAGAAAGTGGCTGGGTAATAATCCAACATTGCTCACTACATCACACACACTCTGAGTGCTTGGGAGAAACCATCTTGGGGGATATTGCCTCACAGTTTCATTTTAGGTTGATTTCAATGTTAAATCCAAACATACACTGTATATATGACTAAAAGGAACCAATTTAAATGGAGTATGCTATCCTGATTGTACACAGAAATGTTTCATACCTAGGGTAATGCCACCTTTTCTAGTTACCGGTAAAACATTTGTAAAGGAAATAAAAAATAATGCTTCAGTTTTGTTGACAATGAAACTATAATTAAGTGTCTTTGACTACACATGGACTGGATTGCAACTTGAAAAAAAAATGGTTCTTCCTTTGTGTATTGGAAAAATAACTGAATTTCTATTACTTGTTCTCTGTCGAGGGAATCACTTTTATCCAAGAGCCAAGGGTAGTTAGTTTTAATAAATAATTAGTAGTTTTGCACACAAAAACAAAATCCCCCAGACATTACCCCTTTAAAATGTAAAAAATAGTACAAGATGCATCAAGGATGCAGTCCCACTGCAATGTGCTTTATTAAATTTTTAATCTGAAAATATTGCAGAATAAATAACAATGACCAACAACAATACAGCAGTTAACATGTGTCAATGAGCAACAATTTCATGTAACTTTAAAATAGAAAACTAAGAACACTGATAATAAATTGGATAACAACAAGAATATTTTCAGTTCCTGTAATCAGAAAATACACAGTGTCATGCGACTGTATTTGAAAATGTGGTACAAATATAGAGGAGA
This sequence comes from Dendrophyllia cribrosa, assembly GCA_024195265.1. Lineage (NCBI taxonomy): Eukaryota > Metazoa > Cnidaria > Anthozoa > Scleractinia > Dendrophylliidae > Dendrophyllia > Dendrophyllia cribrosa. The sequence continues at coordinate 15,421,568 of JAJLRJ010000004.1, forward strand.
ATATTCAGAAACAACCAGGCCAATTTATGCCATAAGCTATTAGTTTGTATGACATGTAGTATCTATGGAGTATTTAAAAAAACTCAAGCCTCAGAACCTATATAGCCAGTTGATGTACACGTTTAAGAAACAAAAAAGTGCATACATGTACGCCACTCACCCAGTATGTTGTTTCACAATATTCATGAAAACAATCACTCAGTCTCTCAAATTCCCTTGGAAAGTAAATCTCGCGGTAGTAGTAGTAGTAGTAGTAAACTATTATAAAGTGGTTCCTAGCGGTTGAGTTTCCCCTGTTATACTTTATTGTCAGAAGAAAGTATCCATCTTAAGCGGTTCGGCGCGTTGAACTCTCACAGAACTGGCTGGTAGACGATTTGTGTAAAGAAATTCAGCCTTTTGAGAATATTTAGGTGTCCGTGTTGTACAAAATTAACAGGAGGCATCTTCTCGAACGTTTACAAAAACATCTTCGGCATAAAGCAGGCCCTGGAACCACCAAGATTAAAATAAAGGTCTTGTTTATGCGAGATCAGCCTTTCCACACAACGAAGCGGCCATTGTTGTGTTGCGAATATGACGTCATCTTCCTTTCGACTCAACTAGATCCAGCTCTCTATGTGGTTCTCGGCCATTTTTAAATCGAGTAATGGCGGCAAGCCGAAGCTGAACTTTACGTTTAAAATAACTGCTCTTCCCGTTGGAATTTGAACTTAAAATTTGGCATGGTAAGTATTCAGCACTTCTACTTTCCAAAACTGAAGAGAAAAGGAAGTGTAAAATTTTGATCATAGTACCACTTTAAGAACAAATTGCAAATATAACTGAAATGGAAGATATTATTTTTGATAATTGTGTTTGTTTGCGGTGCATGCATGCAAGATACTAAGTGCCTCCTTTGCTCAGGCTGACAGAAATACTATTGTATTAAATTACAATTATTGTTTCTCTGCATACCTGTTTGATAATTATGTAATTGGAAGACTGCTACTTGGAAGCCAAAAATAATTAGGGGGTGGTGCATAAAGGGCCTATCTTGATTATTATGTAATGCTGGGTAAATGTTTGTTTGGATTTGCCTCACCTTTTGCATGTGGCCTTGAAAAACAAATCCCCATGTTTTTTTTTTATCCCTGAGTTCTGTTGGCATTTAGAAGATAAGTTCCATAGGATTCTTTCACTATGCAACCACATCTACCTATGACATCATGATCAGACAGTATTTACCCGCTTATAAGAACCTAGAATTAAGAACCTGTTAGCCTAAAAATATCAATTTAGACCCCCTTTACATAAGAACCTATTTAGCCTAAAATTTGAAACAGGTTCTTATTTTAGAAAATGAACCTTAAAGATCTTCAGGCAAAGATAAAAGACATGACTCTCAAAAGTACTGTAGTGAACTTAAACATGTGTGTATTATAAAAATCTCTAAATTTGGTATATATGCAGTACATACAGTACTGTCCAAAAGCCAGGCCGGTTTTGGCATTAAATTAATATACTGTACATGCCACCCTTCTACCAGGCACTGGTATCATATCTTTCTTATAAAAATAAGAACCTGTTTAAGAACCTAAATAGCCTAAAACTCCTCTAAGCACCATTTATATAAGAACCTGTTTAGGCTAACTTGGAAAAACCTAGGTTCTTATAAGCGGGTAAGTACTGTATCTTATAGCCTTGTCCTTCTGGCCCCGGTTGTTCAAAAGTTGGATAGTGTTATCCACCGGATAAATCACTATCCAGTGGATAACATGATTGGTTTTGCTACTGCCTATCCACTGAATAGTGATTTATCCGATGGATAGCGTTATCTACCCTTTGAACAACCGGGGCCTGAGGGTTAAACAAAAAGTGTATAGTATAGTGAAATGGGAATGTTTCTTGAGTAAATTGGAGTGCAAAAAGCGAGGCTATTCCGAGTGAAACTGAAATAGAACCTATAAAACTGTACACTGGCCTTTTATGCACCAAATCCTATAATAATATTGTTGAAGGAGCAGGTCATGGAAAATTCATGCAAATGGAAGCTTAATGTACATGTAGTCTGTAAAGTCAAACTCATGTTTGCTCTGTAGACAATTTAACCACATTAATTTTACTGAACTTTCTCAGGAACTCATTACCTGGAGCATGCGACTGCCATACTGCACCTGTGAAATGGCATTTTCACATTCAAGTAGGTTTATTTTTAGACTATAACTAGCCTTTCCTGCAAATTGGTTTTAGAATTGGAAGCCAATCACAAGAAATTGCATTGATAATAAACGTTTACCGTAAATGTAATACATAACTATGACAACTCGTCCACATAAGAATCAGAAACAATTATTTTTGCGGGAAAGGGAAAAGCTTGTCTCAAAATAAACCTACTTGTAAAAATGCCATTGCACAAATTTATGGCATTTGCATACTCCTGGTTATGGGCTCCTGGCTTTCTAGAGTTTGAACACCAATAAACCAAACCTGTGTTTGTGTAGGAGACTGCTTTTAAATGGCTGTGTCAGTTATAAATTATATTTAGCTGTTCTAAATGCAATATTAATTAGCACTTTTTAAAGATTAAAATAAAACAAAAACACTCAAAAACATTGAATACTTTGTTGTTGTGTTTTTTTTTTGTGATTTAAAGTTTGCAATAGTGGTTTTAGAAACTTGAAGTTTGACTGAGTGAAAGTCAAACTTCAAGTTTTTAAACATTGTATTCATGTGTTTGAGTGGTTTTGTTTCATGATTTTAACCGTTAAAAAAGCACTAAATGTTGCATTTAGAAAAGCTGAATTCATAACCGACACAGCCATTTAAAAACACAGTCCCCCACACAAACACAGGATAGAGATGCTCCTCTGAAACAATGATTAAACTAGTTTGCATTCTATTTCATGACCCAGTTCCTTAGCTGAGGAGTGGTGACAATGCAACGTCAGGGGCATCTTTTGGTTTCTCCCATGATGGTGGCCCTTGACTCCTTTCAAAAACCATGTTTGCACCCCTTATACTTCTTTGGCACTTAATTTTACGGTCAAGGCTCTTCATCAAGTGATTTTACCCGCTTAATTCATTTCTGTAAAAGATGAAAATCTAGAATTAACTAAGCACAAATAAGTAACTGAACAATGAAATTACAGTTTTACCATGAAACCCACAACCCAGTATGAATGAATATATTGCACAACAATTTATGAGCCATTGCTCATAAGGTTGTTTACAGACAATTTTTTTACTTCTAGATAATTGCGTATAACAGGGTGCATAAAAAAATCAGTTTTTACAACTACAAAGGTCTTTCTCGCTAGTCCAAATTAAATTAAAATTTTGGGGGAAGAGGACAAGGGAGGCTGATCTACACTGTACATGTGTATGTACAATGTAGTGATTAATAATTTAACCTTCGACTGTAAAGGGATGGTTGAAAATGATTACAAGGTTGTGATATTGATTTAAATTTGTGTACTGGTATCATTAAAATGACATATGTTTTTTTTTTCTGGTGCATCGCAGTGGTCCATACTACAAAATCCTTGAATTTGATTGGTTAAGGACACACTCTCTTGAGGTCCCGATATTCCCATCTGGACCCCATATACGGACTGTTCCGAATTTTTAGAGTGTACAGCTACAAAATTTTTGTACCTATTAATGTAAAACACATAACAATGTAAAAAGAATACTGACTTCGGTTTTACTGTTAAAGTCCACATTTCTGCCAGACATTTCTGGCTTTTACAAGTATGTACAAATTAAACCAATATTCCCACAGAAAAAAAATATTAACATGTTACTTGCTGGCCTAGGTCAGGCCATATTTTTATTTTATTTATTTTTTAATTAACCTTTATTCAAAAACAAATTCACTTACACTCATTCACTCATTTACATTACTTACATTATATAAACTAAAACACCTACAAATTAATTAAACAAAATAAACAAGATACAGGGAGTATACAGTACTTCAATCTAAATTATAAGGTCAGGCCATATTGGGAAAAAAACTGTTCCTTTGGGTCCAGTTTTTCCCAGTACAGACCTCCAGGCCAGCAAATAACATATGACACAGTAGGTCATATTTAATTTATCCATTTCAAAATGAAAATGCTTGAGGACAAACAATGTATAACTGGAGTGTTCACAGTAAAAAAATTGTGTTTACTGCAGGCATTAAACATCTTTTCAGTGCTTACCGTATTCTTTCTACTTCTCTTCCGCTGCTCCTGCAACACTAATATTTCTGCTTCTTTTTGTCAACATTTTTTTGCCGCCTCTTTTTGGTACGAAAATGGACTCGCATCACAGCTGTTTGAAATGGAAAAGTGATAGTCAACATGTTAGTTACATGCATTGTAGTTCAATTTTAATTTTCCTGTGTTTTTATTTTCATTCATTATCATATATTAATTATATATTGACAAAGTAATAATATTATTGTATTATTATTAGAAATCCAGCAAGGAAGAGATTTAAAATGCATGTCAAATTCAACTGTAAGTACATGTACATGTGTATACATGTACACTGTATGGCATCACTGCACTATTGAAAAATCAAACCCTAAAACTGTTGGCACTACTCAATTTTGGACATGGAAATTTTACTCTTAATTTATAAAATATATTGTTATAAGTTGATGCACATGATAAAAGTGACAAAAGTGCTATCACTCATGGAATGTTACCTCAAAGCATGTTTACCACATGATCAATTAGGACCACATACATGTACATTTAGTGTCCTAAAACAGTTGACACAGCTCAACTATGAACATGGCAATTTCAAGGCAAAATCACTCTTTATTTGGAACAATATCATGTGGTCCTTCATTACAGTACACAGTCATAGCCTCAAGGTCTGACAAGACTATCGTCGCTTTCAGAATCTACTAGAACTAAGATCTCACAAAATCAAACCTAAAAACAGCCGACACAGTGCAATTATAATCATGGCAATTTCAGAGGGCAAACAACTCTCAATTTTTTAGGACAATGTGGTCACTCGTCATGGTACACATGCTTCAAGATCTGACAAAACTGCCGTCACTCACAGAATGTACCAGAGCTAAGATCTCACAAAATCAAACCCAAAAACAGCCAACACAGTGCAATTATAATCATGGTAATTTCAAGGCCAAACAACTGTAAACTTTTTAAGACAATGTGACGTGGTCACTCGTTATGGTGCACATGCTTCAAGATCTGACAAAACTGCTGTCACTCACAAAAACTAATGTATTTTACAACTAAGATCTCACAAAATCAAACCCAAAAACAGCCAACACAATGCAATTATAATCATGGTAATTTCAAGGCCAAACAACTCTTAACTTTTTAGGACAATGTGGTCACTCGGTATGGTGCACATGCTTCGAGATCTGACAAAATTATAACTGCCATCACTCACAGAATGTACCAGAACTAAGATCTTACAAAATCAAACCTAAAAACAGCTGACACAGTGTATAATCATGGCAATTTCAAGGCCAAACAACTGTTAATTTTTTAGGACAATTGAAGGGCCGAGAGCATATCTGACCTATGCGACTTTTTAGGCCTTTTTTCATTTTTTCTCGCTCTGAACAGCCTCATTTTATCGTACAACGAATAATATCACAAGCCCTTGTCGAATTTACACTAACCCTAAGGAATTTGACCAATTTCAACTGTAAAAAGCAGAGTTCTGGCCCTCCAGTGCTTTGACTGTACATTCAGAGCACAATTTCGAAGCCATTTCAAAGCAGTTTGGCTGTGAGAATACGCGACTGCAATACTTCTGACCAGTGCCAACAACCTGAACGAAAATACTGTTTTTTACGCACACCTGGCTCGCTTATCTATCGTGAGCTCACTATGGCAACACATTGCCTCTGTAACATGTGTGTAAGCCAACGTTTTGAGGCCCGTCCGGTGATTGAAAGACATCATTAAGTCCGGAAATCCTCAAGTCTCTAGCACCTCTTAAAGAAACTTGAGGATTTCCGGACTTAATGATGTCTTTCAATCACCGGACGGGCCTCAAAACGTTCGTTGTGTGTGGTCGTTGTTCGGTTCGTTGTGTGTGGTCGGGCTCTTGAAATACAGCTTTGGGCAGCTCGAAGTGAGTTCTTGCTGGCCGGGCCCGGGCGAAAGATGTTTCGCATTTGGAGTCTTTAATGCAACACTAAAATTGATCTAAAAGGGTTTTCAAATCGAGATACGCGTTTTGACGCGTATCTAGCTTTAAATAATAAAACTTAGTCTGAACTGAGCATGTGTTCCTCGGTGGTCTAGTGGTTTGGGTCCGGGATTTGCGCTCGGACGGCTCCGGGTTCGATTCGCGCTCGGCATCCCCCTTTTTTTTTCGAACTGGACATTATGAAAGTGATTTACTTTTTTTTTTTTTTGCGTTCGTCAAAAATCCTTACGTTTAATTTTAAAAAAAATGTCAAACCGGGTCAGTGTGAAAACAGAAGCTTACCGCAAAATTGCGTTACAATAAGAGTTTTTGATTTATTATTATTATTTTTTGCATACGGAACTTCTCGAAAACGACAGATAAAACAACAGAAAAAAATTCTGAACAATGTTTTGCAACTAATTTCTAGTTCAAGTGCCAAAAATGGACAAATCTGAGCAAAAAAAAAAATGAAAAAAGGCCTAAAAAGTCACATAGGTTGGATATGCTCTCGGCCCTTTAATTGTGATCACTCGTCATGGTGCACATGCTTCAAGATTCGACAAAACTGCCATCACTCACATAATGTACCAGAATTAAGATATCACAAAAATCAAACACTAATTAAAACAGTTGACACAGCTCAACTATGAACATGGCAATTTCAAGACAAAATCACTTTTAATTTGGAAGAATATGTGGTTCTTCTATAAACAAGACTATTGTCGCTTTCAGAATCTACCAGAACTAAGACCTCACAAAATCAAACCCAAAAGCAGCTGACACAGTGCAATTATAATCATGGCAATTTCAAGGCCAAACAACTCTCAATTTTTTGGAACAATTATGGAGAGAAGCTACAATGTGTAGAAAATAATAATCATTACAATCTTGAAGGACTGGAGTTGAATCATTTTACTCTTTGGTCACTCAATGGAATTATCGTCCTATACTTGACAGGTAACTCCATTTTAAGACTGAGATGATTATTTTGATTTAAAACTGTCTGAAATGTTTGGGTTTGAATTTTTCTTCAGTTTAAAAATTTTCAAAGCAAAAAAAAATGTTGAACCACACACATAAGCTTACAATTAAATGAAATAACACTTGTTATTTCAAAACTTAATGTACATCAATGTTGCATTGCATACTACTACTACTACTGCATGCTAATGATGTTACATTGTACATATACATGTATTAAAGATAAAGCACAAATAAACTACATGTGATGGCATTACATCAGCAAGAAGACTTACCAACAACACTTTTGGAAATATCGCTTGCTTTCTCATGGTCTTTTCCGCTCTTTTTCGGCCGCTTCTAGCCGTTCGGCCACCCATTGCTCCGTTAAAATACGTCTGCCTTTCTAAAAAGGTTTCTAGCTTGGACATACAGCTTAAAATCATCACCACTAGCATCTTCTCGATTGATCGCTGAGGCCAGGTCGAGACCCTCTTTCAGTGTCTAGCGGAGAGCTTGGAATCAGGGGAATCAGGAATCAGGGAAGGCGAAGAAGACGGCTTACAGTCTGCACTCGTACTGCCAGGAGAACATTCCGAATGTCCAGATCTACTAGCCCTTTTCAACCGAACTTTGTGGCGCCAAAACCATCGCGTGGTCAAATTTACCGAATAAAAACTTCCAGACAGATCATGACTGGCATTGTTGTTGTCTTTGGGTCTCCTGTGCTTGCTATGTTTTTTTTTGGTGTTTGGCGTCCCATAGCGAATTTATTCAAACTTCTCGGTAACGTCGCAGAACGGAAAGACAAAATATCGCCCGCGTGAATTCAAATCCGAAGAATAGAAAGCCCTTTTGCTGTCAACAGCTCAAGCCAAAACAAAACTAAAATATTATATTAGCACTCCAACTGGAAAGGTCTGGGAGTCTTCGTTGAAAATGGTCAGCGTCGTTCTTTTTGGCGGGGATAGTTACGTGGTGTATGGGGACATATAGTGTACCGCCTTCCTCTTTGTGGTGAATTGTACGACAGAATACGTGCAAAGTTACGTTTCGCAGAGCGACTTTTCGTTTGGCTCGTTTGCTCTCCACTGCCGAACCAAACGAACCATATCCGGTTCCCGTCGCGGTGGAAAGTTATATTTTGGGTAAGATTTCCGTACAACCCCATACATTAATTATACATGTATGCGCTATTGTTTTTATTCAGGCGTTTTATTGTTTTGGCTTTTGTTTTAGTTTTGAGAAAAGTATGCATAACTAATGTATGGGGTTATACGGAAATCTTGCCATATTTTGCTCTGGATTATTCGATATCGATTCGGCTACGGATAAATGAGTGTAGGATTCCACAAACAGCAGTTCTTTATGTATTTACATACTTTATCGCTTGTAATTTTGATTTCAGAATTCGGAGAGCAAATGAAAAGTACATTTGTATGCCGGTGGAAGTGAAATATTTCCATTGTTAGGAAAACTAGGCCGTAAAGCTGGAACAAATGTGACATTACGCGTAACTTTTGACAGCGGTGAAAAAGGACATATTTGCCCCTTATTAAATGTGAGCAAAGACATCAATGCAAATTAATAGCAAATAAACAGCTTCGCTTATTTCGCAAATAAGAGTAAATTAAACGCAAATGTACTGATTTGTCCTGTTAGTAAATGTTCGGAAACAGATCAGTGTAAACAAATTGTTTTGCACCGCATTTGCCTGGATTTCCAACACCAGTAAACGTGATATTTTTGCGCAGGAAGCAAATGTTTGGCAATTGTACCGATGTATGTGAAAGTTAGAAATTTGCCTCGGTAGCAAAAGTGAGGCAAATTTGATGAAATAGGAAATTCGAAATAATAAAATGAGATGGAACTATTGGAAAATACTTGCTTTCTAATGGGTTAAAGGCAAACAAATTAATCTGATAAAGAAGGATGATACGTTGGCTTCGTTATTGTTAACGCGAGACAAAAATTGGAAAATTATAAAACCTATTATCCGGTGTCAGGCAGCGTAAACTAGAGATAAAGTTTTGGTTTGACTTTCCGTAATAAAATGTGATCAATAAAATAATTTCGGGGGAGGGAGCCACCGACCTAAATGAGACTAATATATTTTTTTACATAATTAGGTAACGAAAAGTTGTAAAAGCCACTCTTGTTAAAGGGACAATGTCACTGATTCTTAGTGTCGTTTAAAAAGACAAAAACATATGTTTCAATGGGAATCTAAACAATAATGGCCCAGTTTTGTTTCCGGCTGTGAATGGGCAGGATGGAAATGAATTTCAACTTGAAAACACTTGCTAGTTTTTCCAAGTTACAATCGTCGTTGATAATTGCCTTCTAAATTCTGTCGCTTTTCGGGATTTTGCATGATGGCCTGACGGGGGAAATAATAAAGCTCGTCAGTCGCGCGCGTTTGATAATTTGCTTTCTAAATCCTGCCGCTTTTCGGGATCGTGTTTTGACGTAACTGGGCGAATAAAAATCGTCGTTGATAATTGCCTTCTAAATTCTGTCGCTTTTCGGGATTTTGCATAATGGCCTGACTGGAGAAATAATAAAGCTCGTCAGTCGCGCGCGTTTGATAATTTGCCTTCTAAATCCTGCCGCTTTTCGGGATCGTGTTTTGACGTAACTGGGCGAATAAAAATCGTCGTTGATAATTGCCTTCTAAATTCTGTCGCTTTTCGAGATTTTGGATAATGGCCTGACTGGGGAAATAATAATGCTCGTCAGTCGCGCGCGTTTGATAATTCCCTTCTAAATTCTGCTGCTTTTGTATCTTTCTATTTATGTCTATTGAAACGTGTAATTTCTTTGCACACGCTTTTAGAACGAGATATATACATGTTCTTTAGTTTCGCTGTGCTGCCGCTTTTCGGGATCGTGTTTTGACGTAACTGGGCGAATAAAAATCGTCGTTGATAATTCCCTTCTAAATTCTGTCGCTTTTCGAGATTTTCTTTTAACATGACTGGGCGTATAATAATGCTCGTCAGTCGCGCGCGTTTGATAATTCCCTTCTAAATTCTGCTGCTTTTGTATCTTTCTATTTTTGTCTATTGAAACGTGTAATTTCTTTGCACACGCTTTTAGAACGAGATATATACATGTTCTTTAGTTTCGCTGTGCTGCGTTGGTTCACCCTTCGTTGTGTATCTTCGTTTGTATTTATGACTATTGAAACGTGTAATTTCTTTGCACACGCTTTTAGAACGAGATATATACATGTTCTTTAGTTTCGCTGTGCTGCGTTGGTTTACCCTTCGTTGTGTATCTTCGTTTGTATTTATGTCTATTGAAACGTGTAATTCCTTTGCAAACGGTCTATTGAAACGTGTAATTCCTTTGCACACGCTTTTAGAACGAGATATACATGTATACACGTTCTTCAGTTTCGCTGTGCTGCGTTGGTTCACCCTTCGTCGTGTATCTTCGTTAATGAGAAGCAATTTACGGACTGTCGACAGACCGACTTCCGCTTTTACGGTCTGTACAAACTGTCAAACCGTTTCACCCGTTACCCGCCAGATTGATGCATATAATTATCAGTGAGTCGAACAGACTGTATAATGAGAAGCAATTTACGGACTGTCAACGGATCGACTGGTCACTATTACAGCTTGTCAGACCGTACAGATCGTAACGTGGGTTTGACAGACTGTATCCGTGCGTCTATATTGGACATGAGTGAGTACAAAACAAACAGTGTGGGGTGCCTCAGGGCTCTATACTAGGCCCCCTCCTCTTTCTGCTCAAAATAAATGATCTGTGCAATGTGTCAAAGGTGGTGGACTTTGTTCTATTTGCTGATGACACAAACATATTTTTTTCTCACAAAGATTATAATTTACTTTCCGAAACCCTAAATTCTGAAATGTGTAAATTAACACAGTGGTGTCGAGCTAATAAGCTGTCAATTAACTTAAAAAAATCGAATTTTATAGTTTTTAGACCACGCCAAAAGGAGGCAAACACTTCATCTTCAGCATCCGTTTGTTTGGCAAAAGACTTAAAAAATTCCTTCTTTCCTAGTCAAAAATACTCTTTGTTGAGCTACATACTTCTTCTTTCCTTTTCTTTTCTTTTTAAAATAATACATTTTATATTTCATGCTATCCCCATAATTTGTATGATGTATCCTATATTGTCAGGAAGCCTATAGTTCATAAGCTCCCGGCTTCTATATAGGCTTCCTTATCACTACCACCTTAAACATTTTGTAGTCTATCGTCTTTTAAGTTATTACAAATTTCTAGTGTGTTGTATTATTATTATATATATATTTTTTAACGTGGTTAATGGCAAAATAAAATGAATGAATAAATGAATGAACATTTCACTGAATTCTATTAAATATTCTAAGGTGATACAGTACTGCCCAAAAGAACTGATGCAACAACAAAATAAACAGCTCAAGAAAAGAATGTTATTACTATTGAGAAAACTGTTGTTTTCTATTAAAAATCAATTTTAATCGTTCTTATTTACGTCCGATATCGTACCAGTAACGCAAGTTAGTTTGTATAAACTAGAATGCCCGCTTTTTCAGGACCTGTTCCTACAAGTCTCTCAAAACGGACGTATAGAGTTGACCACTGAGTTTGGCTGACTAGTTCTGAAAAATAATGGCATTATATTTAGCAGCGATTTTCAATCGATCGACTTTATTCTCCTTCGAACAAAGACAAATCTCCATATTCTGACCCAAAATCAACCACAGAATTGATATCCCACACATATTCGTGGGTTAACTTCGTAGTAACGCTTTGGGCCATTTTCAAGCTATCTTCTGAGAGCAAAACAAAAATAGCGTCCTCTCGCGGCGGCGCGCGAACACCGGCCCAAACATAAATAAATAAACCAACTGAGACAATGCCGAATGGCCTAGGGTGTAGCTTCAAAGTGGCCGGGTATTCTACAGTTACTCCTGGGCTGGAGCAGCATTTGATCATATTGACATGGAAATTGCGCTAAACATTATTAAACATTATTATTGTCATCTTCTGATTGCTTGATATATTTCCTATCTAAAACTGTTATTGGTTGAAAAAAGGGAACGATAATTTTAGCGCCCATGCAGCGCCGGTTTGTACTTAGTCGCGGCCTCGCCGCTCGCACAAATGCTCGACCTCTAAAAAATAACAAGCTTCTGATCCCTCCGTCTAGCTTTTCCAAACCGGTTTACCGTTTACAACCGGTTTACCAACATTTCTTTCACAAACCAACGCTATACTACAATGATGTCCCTCGTGAATTTTTTCGGGTCGACAATTGTTCTGTCGATTCGTACGACTCGTACGAATCGACAACCTTGCAGCAGGGCCCACTACACGCAAACATGTTGAATAATTTCAAAGTGTCCTTAAAGAGATGCATTTTTCGGATCGAGAATTCTCTTTTTCTGGTCGAAAATTGTTTTGTCGATTCGTACGACTCGTACGAGTCGACAACCTTGCAGCAGGGCCCACTACACGCAAACATGTTGAATAATTTCTAAGTGTCCCTAATGAGATGCATTTTTCGGATCGACAATTATCTTTTTCGGGTCGACAATTATTTTGTCGATTCGTACGACTCGAACGAGTCGACAACCTTGCAGCAGGGCCCACTACACGCAAACATGTTGAATAATTTCTAGTATCCCTAATGAGATGCATTTTTCGGATCGACAATTGTCTTTTTCGGGTCGACAATTATTTTGTCGATTCGTACGACTCGTACGAGTCGACAACCTTGCAGCAGAGCCCACTACACGCAAACATGTTGAATAATTTCTAAGTGTCCCTAATGAGATGCATTTTTTGGATCGACAGTTCTCTTTTTCGGGTCGTAACAAGTTGTCGACCCGTACAGATCGAAAACTGTCTTTTTCGGGACGTATCAGGTCGAGAGTATTGGACAACCCTCGAAATTTAAAAATACAATATATATATACGATGGCGTACGCAAACCCTGATGAGGCCGCAATGGATGAAGATATGCAGATGCTGGAGTCAGCTCCAGATAGCTCCGTGCCTTCAGACTCACCCATCCTTCTGCTAGAGGGGGACCACATTCCGGCTCAACGCGAAAGCTGGCAATTCTGGTCTCGACTGGCAAATCAAAAGAAGCCATCGATGCCCAGCTTACACACGAGCAGGTGAAACGCCTTTCCGACAAGGATGTTGAAAAATTTTACAAAAGGTATGAAGCCTACGTCGGCAACAAGACGACTGAGTCTCTGATTGACAGCGTTTTAATGCTTGTAACCAAAGGCGCTGGCATGGTTGTTCCAATTAACGATGTGAAAGAGTTGCAGAAAGAACTCAAAAATGACTACATGATCAATCATGAATTGTCATCTCTTGCGGGAAATCTTGCACTGCGATGCGGGAAATTCTTGGCATTGGCAAATGCTGCTTTGATCACTACAAAACACATCGACTTCAAAAAGGAGCCCGAAGAGCCTGCGCCACCCACTCCTTCTCCTCCTTCCAGGCCTCTCACAAGGGACAGTGAAGACTACCCACTAGAGGGCTTTGATGAAGTTGATAACTAATCTGAAAGGAACCATGAAGGAACCATGAAGAAACCACGAAGGAATCAGATAGATAAATTTCAAAACCTTATATATACACGATGGAGGCACAAGCTGCGCAACCGTTGCCGACGATTCCTGAAGAAACAGCGACAACCAACACGCACGTTACATCTGATACCCCAAAGACTGCTCCAACAAAAAACCCTGGGCGTGTTGCTTCTGGCAAAAAGCTAGCAGAGCGCAATCGTTTGGCAAGGGAGGCAAAAAAACAGGCTTCTAAAACGGCAAACGAGCCCGCCCCAAGCCAGGCGAATACAGCCACTGGCAGCGACCACACAGAGAGCAGCAACAACTCTGGCTTCTGCATTCTAACAGCTGCCGGCGTGATTATATCCGCCTTTGGTGTGTATTACCAACGTGAAGCCATTATGAAGACACTTGGGCGCAACCCAGAACGTCATGCTGCTGGACCACCTGCGCCGGCAGCAGCGGTGAATGATCCTCCACCCACACAGAGGCAACCGAGGCGAAGAATTCGTGGGATGGAATAAAAAAAAACGCATATATATACCACACAATGGTAAACATCGAACAAGGTTTCGTAAACGGAGCTGCAATCAGTGGCATTCTTTTTGTTTTGGTTAATTTAAACATCTGCGCCATTAAAACCGTTTGGCAATTAGCAACACAAACAGACCCCAGCCCCTTGCGCCTGCAGCAGAGGCCACCGAGACGATGAGGAGTCGACCGAAATTTAAAATCATATATATATACACTATGTCTGACAACAAGCTCGTGAAATCTCTGCTCGATGCTGCAACAATCACTGGCCTTGTCGCCGGTATTGGGTGGATTGGCCGAAAGACGATCAAGGAAAACCTCACGGCCGACCCAAGTGCGAATCTCATGAACTACGTAAAGTTCACGGCCGCCATGGCTGGGAGCATCGCGCTCAAGAAATACCTCGAAGACCAGAAAATCCTCCCCACCTCAATGTAAAACATACAATATATACACACGACAAAATGGCCTCAATCGCTATTATGATTGGTGGAGCAATTCTCAATGCTGCCGCTTTTACTGGCGGCAACTATATCGCAAAAGCTCTTTCCGGCGACAACGGGCAAGCCGCCCTAGATGAGAAGATTAGGCACGACAAAGCATTGGAAGCATATCAAGCGGCTTGGGCCAAATATCAGAAAGACTGCACAAAGCTCCTCGACTGGATTGCAACCAATGATCGAATCAAAGATCAAGCGAAACAAAACTTCCAAGACACCGACCAAGCTCTAGCGCTTTACAGCCAAACCCATCGGGGCAAACAAATAACACTCAAAGAGCCCGAGTTATCTGACTTCTATAAACCCAGCCCACAGCAGAAGCAAGGTTAGCTCCTGTTTATCGGCACTGGCGCACTCGTTCTTGGCTACGCAGCTTTTCGCTTTCTTTAAAACCCCATATATATGGATGCGAAACTCTCAAAGATCTATTACAGCCCTAAAGGCTATTGGAAAGGTCTTGCCGCTGTCAAAAAGTTAGCTGCAGCAGCCAAGGTCTCTGATGAGGTCTCAAAAAAGTGGCTCGTCAAACAAGCTCTTTGGCAGGTTTACCTCCCAGCGCCACGCCACATCCCTCGGCCAAAGTTTGATGTCTTCACGCCCAATGCGGTGCATCAAGCGGATCTACTTTTTTTGCCTCACGACAAACTGCCTCATGGGAGGAAGGTTTACAAATATTGTTTGACGGTTGTTGATGTGGCTAGCCGTTACAAAGCAGCAGCGCCCTTGACTTCGAAAGAGTCTCTAGAGGTTTCAAAGGCCTTTCAGAAGATTTACAGACGCGGACCTTTGAAATGGCCACAACTGTTGCAGGTTGACCCTGGGCGTGAATTTATGGGTGCTGTGACGAAGGCTATGGGGGATAACAAAACGGCCATTCGTCGCGGGCGCGTTGATATCCACAGAAGAGACCAAGCGATAGTTGAAAGATTCAACCGAACCCTAGCAGAAAGATTGTTTGGCCACCAGTATGCGGTTGAAATGCGCCTTCCCTCTGGCCAGAGGTCGACTGAATAGGTACGAAGGCTGCCAGACGTTGTATCAGCATTAAACAATGAAGTGACTAGACTCACTGGCAAGAAGCCCGCTCAAGCAGTGAAGGAGAGGGCCGTTTCTGCCAAACCCTCTACCCTCTATTTGAGACCAGTGGGGGAGAAGGAGAAGAAGCTCCCTCCCCGGGTGAGTGTGAGATATTTGTATCAGCCTGGCGAGCTTGAGGGCGGTGGTAGGCGGGCGACCGATCCGATCTGGTCGATGAAGGTCCGCAACATTGAGAAGGTTGTTACCAAACCAAACGAGCCGGTTGTGTATTACCTTTACGATGGGCCCAAGCGGGGCTTCGTCCGTGAGGAGCTGATGGTTGTGCCGCCAGATACTCAGTTGCCGCCGATATCTTTGTGACCGTATGCCAGCGTGTGGACGCCATCCTCCTGCAACCAGCGCTTTGAGTCAAAGGGCGAGAGCGTTGTCTTGTTTAGATGCACGCCGTAGATCTGGTGATTTACGCTCCTGTGCATATCCATCCCGTGTTTGAAGGCCTCCTTTTTGAAGAGGGCGTCCTTGTAATTCTGATGTGTAATCTCCTTCTTCGTCACAACCTTGGTCGTGCCCTTCGCCTTCTTGATGTTTTTGTCACCCTCGAGAAGGATTGAGTACATCTTTGACCGCAACGCGACAACCTCCGAGATCGGCTTGCCTGCACACTCCTCCTTCATCTTGCCGATAACCTTCTTGTTCTTCTGGCTGTGAAGAGGGTGATCGTTCGGGAAATCACTCGTGTCAAACTCGTGGATGTTGGCTTCCATGTCTTTGTACACGTCCTCTGTCTTGATTTCCAGGAGCAGTGAGTCTGTGTCAGTGTAGATTAGCTGGCAGTTCGGGCCGTATTTCCGATCTAGATAAAAGTAAGAGAACTCGTACATCAACGTCTTTGAGAGATCAAGCACGCACATGCCCGTGTAGACTGGCCTGTCCATTTTGATCTTCTCTTTGCGCATCTGGATGCCAGCGAGGGTTTCGCAGAAGATTGCGCTCCTTTCATAGAGAGGGTTGGCGAGCAGCTCCCGAAGCTTGTCTTCCTCATTCAATCGCACCAGGCGCACATCGACTCTGGTTCTGAGGTTTTCCATCGTCTTGCCAAAGACTGAGTTGTTCATGAGCTTGTAGAAGTTCTTCTCGAAGTCTGATGTGGCCTTCTTTCTTAGCTCTGTGTTAAGTCTGATGTAGGGCTCCATCCAGTCCTTCTGTTCGAAGAAGAGTACCTTGTGCACTTTTTTGAGCTTCATTCCGAGACTGAGATATAGCTGAAGATTTCGGTAGTGAAGGACATATCTTTCCTTATCCTTCAATGTGAGGAGCAGCTTGCTTGTCTTGTCATTCCCCAGGTTCAACTCTCTTGCAAGGGATCTTTGATATGGCGACATCCACTCGTTTGGAACTTAAGATGCCTCTGGGGCTAGCGGGTAAGAGTTGTGCTTGCCATGGAGATATTGTGGGTACTCTAAGTCAACCTCGAGTATGCAGCCTGTTTTCCTCCTAGGGCCTATCTTGGCGATCTGCTCCGCTGTTGGTGTTGTTCGGGCGCACCTGAACTTGCCAACTGGAAGCGGCTGACTCATGGCCCAACCGTAGAGGTTGTTTGCATCGAGATAAAGGAGATATGACTTCTCCTTCTCCTGGTCAAAGTCGCTAAGATATGGGTTGTTCGCCTTAGAGTAGCGCTTCATCTCTGTAGAGATGCCGCCTCTCGTTCCCTTCTCGACGAAGAGTTGCATTGTATAGTCGGTCAGAAGCTCCAACTCTAAAGCCGTGTGTTTCAGCAACGCATCCCAACTCAAACCCGGGCTGGTGTAATAATGCGCAGGGTCTAAACGGTAGTTCTTGAGGCATGTCTTCCTAAAGTTTTCAAACACATCTGCGAGGAGGAGGACGTCCGTTAGGAGATAGATGTCGTCGTAATCCTCGAGATTCTCGCATTCGAAAGCGTCCCACACTCGTTGTGCGTGCTCGTAGTAATCGTCTTTGATGTGCTCCTTTTTGAGCTTGCTGTAGAAAGCCTCCTTCAGCGGAAGGGAGGTTTCCTCGAAACGTTCGAAGGAATCCATGTACTCGTAGAGATAGATGCCCTTTCGGAGTAAAAGGCCTCTTTTTGCTGGATCCGTTTCGTATTGATAGGGGATCTTGAAAGCTTCTGGTTTGATTGATGTGACAAGGCTATCGAGGCTTTGTTGCATAAACTGGCAGCTGTCTATGAATCTAAGCTGGCCCATAGAGAAAGAGATATATTTCTCCATTGTTGTGGGGATGCATTTCAGTTTAGAACCGACCTCTGCGATTTTCTGCATCAGATTGTGAGCATCATAGCCTTTCAAGTTGTGAAAGACAACCGGGATTGTTATCTTCTTTGGGTCGATTCTGAAGTAACTTCTGTTGCATGTGTTGTGGGCCGCCCCGCGATACCTGCCAGTGATGTGACAGTGGTCTATTACTGCATCTTTGTAATATTCGCACAGAAGAGGCTCGCCACAATATTCACAGTCGTCCTCTGGGAACTCTATCTCTGGCTTTTCCTGCCTCTTTGCCCACTTGCCGATTTTATATCTTCCATGATCGTCTCGTGTTGTGAGTTTTAGAAACTCTCCGTAACAACTACTGTCACTTTTAGGCGCTCTCGTGTACCTGTGTACCTTGCCGCAGTACTCTCCTGTTTCTGGGTGGAAGAACTCATGCTCGTCCCTTGCATTGCGCACAATCAGAGTCTTGCCGCAGATATGGCAATCCGTGGCTTTGTTGAAGTCACTCCAATCAGCCCCTGTCATTTGCAATGGTTCTTTGTGCTCGAGAGCCTCGCGTATCTGGCCTTTAGCCCTCTGAAGAGCGGCTAGAAACTCAAGAACAGGGTTCTCTCCTCGGTAAATGTAGGGCTGGCCAACCGCGCCATCTGATCTGACAGCATTGAAGGAAAACCCGCAGGGCTTGTGGACCTCGGTCTTTGTGGTGCTGCTTTGTTCCTTGGGTGGGATTCGCGCGTCTAGCTTTTCGATGAGGCTCTCGCAGTCAGCATATATCACATACGGCACCTTCATCTGTTTTTGGTAGTTCTTAACCCTATTCGGCCTGGGGGGGGGGGGGGGGGGGGGGGGCACAAAGTGCCCGCGCTAACTTTCAACATTCATAACTCCTTTAATATGTATTCAAACGCCATCAAACTTTGTGATTTTTCCTAAAATTTATCTGGCAACAATTTCATATGACAATTCTTTGATCACGTGACTTGACGTTTCCATGGCAACTAGATTTTGACAGCCATGTTTTTGGAAATTTGCATATTTATACCTTTGTATGAAGAAAAACAATGTTTATTGGTATAACTTTTGTATTTTTACGTCATTTAGCGTTAATTTATTTGTTTTGATTTTTTTTGCGTCAATTTTGACGGTTTTTAAGAGGTTTTAAAAAATTCAGAAATCCAAGATGGCGGCCGTATAACTAATTACCTAATAACTACGTCATATGACGTCATCGTTCCATTGTGCGGACCGCAAAGGAGACAGTTTTGGTCGTACTATGTACCCTCTAGGTTTCATTGTCATAGCCTTAATGTTCTTGAAGTTACGAAGGGGGGGGGGGGGGGGCACAATGTGCCCCCCCCCCCCCCCCCCCAGGCTCAGGAACTCAAAAAAAGCCCAGGCCGAATAGGGTTAAAGCGAAGGATGTTTTCACCTTCCTTAGGCATCTCGACTCTTGTTGGGCGGTTTGAGGCTCCTTTGCAATAGACTTGATGGTCTTCAAGAAGTGCTTCCGTTGAGTAGCCTTGCAAACATCTCACGCAGAAGTGTGTATGATTTGCAGAGTGTTGTGAGTGAAGAAGCCTGCTTAGACTCTTTACAAAGCAGTAATGGTTGGCGGTTTCGAAGGTGCAAGGGTATATCTTTGTAATGAGCATGACATTGATTCGTGGAATCTCCTCGCCTTCCATCTCACTGACACGATAGGTAACAACTTTGTTGTTCTGCCAACCCAAAACATTGATTGCAATGTTATTGAGCTTCTCGACCTTCGGTATTTCATGCAGCGGTGTTGGGAAGGAAATACCTGTAAAGTCAAACCCATCGTCTGTTGGGTATTTACTGGGCCTATCTGAGTGTGCGCGGCTGGGTATTTTGTAGGCCTCATTGCCCACCTAAGACAAGCATCCTCTCTGTTTTTGATGTTTATTAAAGCTTGTTTTGCTTTTAGAGCCTGAGGAAGAGGGAAATAAGATCCGCCTCTCATTGGCTCATATCTGGCAAAGTCAAGGAATACTGTGTCCATCCCTGCAACTGTCCAGCCCGACCCGTTTACAACGATTTCAAAGACTTCTTCTCTTTTACTGTTTATATTAATGTCGAGTCTGTCTTTAACAGCGTCCTCATCAAAGATGTTGATGATTGCCGGCACCTCCTGTCTTAAGAAGAACTCAGCACGCTCAATGCCTCAGTTCCCTTCTTTAACAAGTTTAATCAAGATGCTGTAATTAAACTTCAAAGGGCCGAGTTGGTTTGACTCTGATCTGATCGCTCTGAGGATTTCAGGCTCGATCATGTTATGAAAGATAAGAAGATCCCTCACATGAAAATCTTCTAGAACATGCATTTTGTAACTGTGAAGCCAGTTACGAAACCCGCGGTCCTGAAGTTCGAATGGAAGATGCTGGGGTCTTCGTGCATTCGCCATCGCGGCATATACAAGGGGTATGCATTTCTTAAATTGGTAACACCCGGCCCTTTGGTGCTCCATAGGGCTTCGATTGGGTGTATGGCGGCCTCCTTGGCGTTTTGTTTTGAGGGGTCTTGTTTGTTGTTGTTGCCCTTAGGAATTTTGCGCTCTGTGAAGAAGGATGGGGGCAGGCAGTAGGTATATAATACATGTTCGGGAAAACACATTTTAGGGTGTCTCAGGCACCAATAGAAGGTTAAATGAGCAGTTAAATTATACCGATTTTTGTCCCCGGACCGACTAAAAGGAGGTCCGGGACACCAAAAATCTGTATGATTTAACTGCTCATTTAACCTTCTATGGGTGCCTGAGACACCCTAAAAAGTGTGGTCCCGAACATGTATTATATACCTACTACAGGCTAACTTTCACCAAGCGAGAACTTCAGAAATTGCTTGGCAAGTCGTCTCCTTTAGCGTGCGACCAGGCAGGGCTTTTACCAGCCGTATTTTCAATGCCCTTCGTTCTTGTTCTTCGTTTTCAAAAAAAAACAGCTCAACCTATCTCCGATGACCTTCGTGTAGATATTGACTGGTGATTATTTTTTCTTTCACATTACAATGGTGTTTCTGTTATTCCTTCGGATGTCATTATCTTAAATCCGGAACCTTTCGCTACGGACGCTTGTCTTTCCGGCTGCGGAGCGGTGTGTAACAGGGTCTAGCTGGGATGCCAGATCTGCCCCGATTCTTCATGCTCTCAAATGGAATAGCCTCGCTGACAGACGTGCAAAACAACTGAAATCTTTAATGTTTAAGACTGTAAATCACCTTGTACCTGAATACTTGTCTGATAAATTCGCCAGCGTTAATACCATTCACAGACATAATCTTCGAGGTACGCAACATAACCTGTTTATTCCGCGACCGAACACTGAGGCCCTCAAGAAAAGTTTTCGTTATAGGGGCGCAGTAACATGGAACAGTCTGTCAGCGGAGGCTAAGCAGGCCACTACTTTAAATAGTTTTTATTCCGCTATTGTATATTATAATTTTCTTACTTAGTTTAGCACTTATTATAGGATTTTTTTTTTAATAATGTTTGTAATTTTTAAGTCTGCTTTTTTGTACTAGGTTTAATGCGCACGGCTCTTTAGAAGACCACTCTTTAGTGATAAGGATCCCGTGGATAAATAAAGTTATTGTTGTTATTGTTGTTGTTTCGGCGAGTGTTTACAAAGAGAATTTACGGATTTCATTCTCAGTCAAGAGCGACATATCAACGAGTTGGAACTACTCACCGTTGTTATTTCTATCAAACTGTGGGCCCACAAGCTCCAAGGCCTCGGAGTAGAGCTTCTTTCGGATAACTCAACCTGTGTGTCAACACTCATCCAATGCTTTCACGCAGCGCTGCTTAAGAGAACATTGGTTGCTCCTCGCTTTGTACAACATCCAGCTTCTTGTTCGATCAGTTCGTGGGTGCGACAATTGGTTAGCTGATTCTCTCAGCTGATTCCACATCGGGAGTTATGCTTACCAGTTCAGGTCGCTTGCTGCAGATCTCTCCCTGACAGAGTGTACCGTGGACGATAGTTTGTTTCTTTTCGCGGTCGAGTAGCTCGCAGTCCATGTATGTCAACTTTTTTGTTTTGTTTTGCAGAGAGCGCTGTGTCGTTATTGGATTACGCTTACCAAAGTCAATATTTTGCATTTCAAGAGTCTACCAAGAAGAACATGAGAACTGAATTGAACACTTATGTTAAATTTATTTTGTAATTATTGCGATTTCATCCCGTTTCCTGTTTTAAAGCAGTCCTATTTAGTGTATTTAGCTTTTCTTTCAAGTTCATTATCGTGTTATCGTTCTTTGCTTTATTATATCAACATACTTAAGCATATCAACAGGTCGCTAGTAGCGGATTTCTCTTTTATGCGCGATTACGATGCGTTTTCGACGCAATTAGCATGAATATAAAAGAATAAATAAATCGGCCGCCATTTATGAATAGGGTCTATATACTTAATAGACCTCTTTAGCTTGTATGTTTTGTTTTCCCAATGTAGGTCATGTGATGTCATTAAGGGAATTTGTCCTTTGTCTTTTCATAAATTATGCATACATATGCGCGTGAAGAAAACAAAATTTAAAAGAGACAGTTCTCTAGGGCAACATCACATGATCTTCATTGGGAAAACAAAACGTATAAGCTAAAGAGGTCTATCAAATCAAAATATACCAGGGTTTGGTGTTTAACTCGTCCACCAACACAGAACTGATTCAAATGGGCGCTAGTTTTTTTATTTCTCTAATGATTTTTGAATCAAAAGGGTAAACATAGGTGAAGTATATATGGGCTGTTTAGACCTATTAGAAGAACTCATCTGGCTAACTCCACCGTACAAAGGGTTTTATCGTTGGTGGCGTTCGTCATCAAATCACGCGGCCTACCTTAAATTAGGCAGTTTTTGAGATTCCAAGCAATATCTTTAATATTCTAGAAAAGGGAGGGCGGAATCAAGACCCAGGTCCCAGAAGGCCCAAAGACCCAAAAAAGCCTTGTCTGAATATAGTTCATGACAAGTTTTCTATACCTTTGTATACCTCTAGGAATCTTTCAAGCAATGAAATAGTGGAGCTGCCGGAAAGAGTATTCTCCGATTTGACGAGTCTGCAATTTTTGTAAGTTCTTCTTTCAGTGTTGCTGTAAATAATTTGTGGACTATATTTGTCGCGGGGAAAGCAACAGACAGGGAAGAGCCAGACGTATATATAGTGTGTATTAAGTAAATGCTGTCTTCCTTAACGAATATGACCCATCTGTTTTATCAGGGACATTGCAGTTACCTGTATTTTAGTATTTTACTCTTTGTTCTGATATAAACAGAAAATGTCCTACCTCTGAGAGAAGTCTTAAAGTACATCTCTTCAGTATTCGTTTAGAAAAAATATACGCAAAAGGTAGTCGTTTCTCCTCCACATTGTTGTACCGGTAGGGGAGGGTTGTGGTGGGAGAGGTTGCAAAATAGTGAGAGGGAGTGAAATAGCATATCCCAGATGACTGGGCGAATTTCAGTGATTCATTTCATTCAGCAGCCTTGAATAAAAGGCTACTATCAGCCAACTGCAACAACTGCAGTCAAGTCTCGAATCTCCGATGGCAAAATAATCATTACTTTGCTGGAGCCATAATTGTTTCTAAAAATGGAAATATATTACAAATTAAGTTGTTAGCAAATATTAAAGATTAAAAGTAAATTCTCAGGCTTATCAATAGCCGTTCGATTTGAAATCGAAGCGGTAGCGGAGTGAATAAAAACAATTATTATTTTCGTTTTAGAACACTCGGCTCTTTGGCTGTGAACAGGACTCCGTGTACGAAAGAACCGACTTAAATAAGAATCCTACTGTTTCGATTTAAAGCGTCATTTTATAGCTTAAAACAATAACGCGCTTGTCTTTTGGCCATGTTACGAACTTAAGGTTATGAATACAATAATTCTAAAGAAATGTTTTTGATTACGTTAGTACTCGTCCCGGGGTACTCGTCAGGGGTTTGTGTATTTGGCGTTTTTAACGCCACGGGTAATTCAAAGGGAGGTGTGACTTTTGTGATATATTGTTTACTGCTGCTTTTCAGTAACTCCACTTGATTTACCCCATTTTAATGGGGTAAAGACCCGGACCTATCTCTTCCAAGGATGGCTATAGCACTTTTTTCTTCCACTCCAAGATGGTACCACCGTACCACGGTGACCGTACCATCTGACCTATTATCCTCCCAGAAGGGCACCACCCCTACTCTAACATAAGCCCCCTACCCTAGACACCGCTTAACTCCGGGTGGTCTCCTCTGGAGACACCGCTACTCTAGTGGGGAGGGGTCCCCTAGAGACACCGCTACTCAAGGGGACACAGGCTCTGCCTTTCATGCAACCCTAGTTTTGCCACAAAGCTGGTATCCTTGTTGTTTCTTTTACATAGCTACATATTTGGGACGGGATCTCTATTGCCATTTTCAATGCTAAATCAAGTATCAACTCAGTATCTCAAGCTAGTTGCATATCAGGGTCTCATTAATAGTTTGTTATCCGATGAACGTAGTAGCCGTTCAGGCCGTTGATCTCGCAAAATAAACATTCAGGCATGATGACAGCGAATAAAGCTTAAACACATTTATACCTAGCAGGAACCAATATGATTAATCTATGTCAGTACTAAGTATTTAAACACAAGCAGGCAAGTTTGAAAATAACCTTTCATTAAGTAAAAAGGCTTACTACAATTACATTTTACCAGTAGCGCCATTTCTTACACAACAAGCAGCGAATGGAAACAAATTGAGATATTTATTCGAATAGCTTTCGTCTGCGTAAAGTACTGGACAGAGTAGTGACTACATGAATAAACAAAGTAAAATGGAAGTATATTTCTTAGTGACAAGTGTTTCGTGTCATGTTAGACCTACCGATATCGAGAGCGTTATGATCATATTGGTACAATGTATCAATGTGTTGAATATTACACTCTTCTGAGCGCGCGGTAGGCAAAACACTTTCAAAAACTTAGATTTAGAAGAAGATGACTGTCGTATAATAAACAATTCATTTAGCGAAAAGTTGTGTAATATACGGCTGTACATTTTTACGAGTCAGTAATACTCAACCGTATTACACAACTTTACGCTGAATAACGTCTATGTATTTTACTTATTTAAAAGTGGTTTCAAATTAGAAGGATTGACGACTTGATGGTAGAAACGAAGTATGAACTGTTCTTAACCTCACGATCATAAAGAAATTGAAGCATATGGAAAAAGGGAAGCTTGTCGTGATTCAGTAGCGATGCCACGTGTTTTCTGTTTTATGAAAACAACAGTCTTTCTTTACACTCCTTGTCGCTTATAATTTGTCGCTCAAACTTAAGGTGTTTCGATACAGTTTTCTGAAGATCATACCTACATTTTTCAATCTGCTTGTAAGCGGTCTTTTCCAAGTCAGATCAACGTGAAATTTTCACCACTAACTGGTTTTTAATTGAAGTTTGGCAAAATATATATTCTGATAAAATCGATATTACCATGACGACGATAAACAAGAAATTTCGAAATCAGTGAAAGTGAAATTTTGCGCGTTTAAGATTTCGCATTGAAAATCCCACATAGACATTTTAAAATATGGTATACAGTAAAAACCCGAAAGTAAGAACCTAGTTTTTAAGAACCTATTAGGCTAGAATTTGCAGGTAGACCCCCTCTATACAAGAACCTGTTTAGCCTAAAATTTGAAACAGGTTCTTATTTTCTAAAATCTATATAAAAAGATGTGTACAGTACACTTGGGCAAATAAGAGTAGGTCAACATTTTGGATCCTCTTTGGAGACACAGGTGCCGTATCACTCCAATTGCAAATGCCAATGTTGAAAATCAAATAAAATTGTTATTGATACAAATAGGCTGAATACCACTAAATTCTATTAACTACAATGTAATTTTTTCTTCAAAAAATAAGAACCTATTTAAGAACCTAAATAGCCTAAATTTGTGCTAATTACCATTTATGAAAGAACCTGTTTAGGCTAACTTGGGAAAATGCAGGTTCTTACTTGCGGGTTTTTACTGTATGGCATATATATTTTGCAAGAATAAAAAAATTCTGTATGTTTGATTTCAAATAAATCGCAATAACATTTCAAACCTTACTATTTGTATACTGGTAATGAATTGATCGAGAGATTAACACTGGTTTTGTGAAATTACTTAAATATAGTGTCAAAAAGTAGTTTGATGTTATGTTTGTACACCTTCAAAGCTTTGTTTACTTTCTCTTTTGCGATCTTGAGAACTACTTTTTTTCCTAACATCGCTTCATGTGCAATTTAGGGGTATTTTTCGATTTTAATCGCTTTTGCAAAAATCTGAGAAACATTAACTCGATGGATTTTTATAAAACGTTCACCACGCATGCTTACCGATGTGCAAAATATTATCTGAAAGTTTTATTGACTTTGATTTACTGGAACGCCTTTCAATTTATAGATGAAGACGACGTACGAACCGGCCAAAACATTTGGGTTACAAATTCACTTTTTTAAGTTATGCTTAGGAATGATTTCAAATCAATGCGCACTACATTCCTCCGTGATTGAAACATTTCAATGTACGCTCGTTGATGCAAATTGTTTTCTTTTGCGTTCAAAATGCCTGCTGTAGAAACATTTTTAAAACGCAAAAGGGCATTTATTGCTCAAAATTATCCTAAAAAGAGACTTAAAGGAATCTGGAAAGTAGTTAAAGGAGAGTAATAAGGTACAATCATGCCTGAATATAGATAACAATAGATGCACAGCAGATCACAACGAAATGTATAAATCACGAAGGAATGCAGTGCGCATTGATTTGAAATCATTATTAAGCATAAGTTAAATCAAAGGGCTCTTAATGCGTTAGAAGGTGAGGTTAACAAAAAAAGAATGTTGATAGTGAAAGGTAATAGGTGCCGGCGCTCTCATTGCGTCTAGGGTGGACAGAAAAGTCTATCAGGCAGGTACTTGGGGTAGACTTATTGAATATTCTAAAGCTGGGCTAAAATGGTTTTACCGACGAGCAGGATTTGTGTTAGGCTTGTCATTTTTTAAAAGAAAAAAATCGGCATGAATCAGTACTTTGTGAACTTCAGTGAGCTGCGTTTTATTCCTCATTTTAAAGATTCCCCGTTTAAACCTCTCTAATACGGACACCGAAGGGGCAGAGCAAAGTGTCGGAGAGTGATTCTGTAATAATGTGCACTTGGTGCCTGGGTAAACGGCAGCGACGTGCAAAATGTAAACAATAAACAGCAAAAACCATGAAGATAAATCAAATGGCAGACTGATCCTTTTTTCCTTTGGCTTTGTTTGTCGTAAGTGTCAGTTTGTTGTTTCATTTATTTTGACGTGAAAAATGGCGGGAAAAATGGTAATCACGTGGTCATTTTTCGGTCACGTCTGCTATGGGCGCACTTATATAGAAAATATTGGGTGTGGAGCGGGTAAACAGGACACCCGTCCTAGCGGTCAATTTTTTACTTTCCCGAAGATCGAAATGAGGTTCATGACAGGCCTACACCGACTCCACTATGTGGTTTTGCGGTTGCGATGCATTTATATTAGCTTTGAAAGTTTGGCTCTTATGAGCATGTCGTTAAGTGATTTATGTCTCTTGCATGATATGATAGGCAGCGTTTTGTAAATAGTCTTCAGGAATGGTTGGTTTTGATTGAATTCATTTTTGCATTAGTATTTGCTTGAGGTTTTTCAGTCGTGGGTGAAATGTTGTGACAAAAGGCATTATTATCTCGTGAGTTTTTTTCTTTTTGTTTTTTAATGCTGATTGCCTTTCGGTAAAAGTGAAATTCAGAATACCAGTGAATTTTAATAGCAGTGTTAGGTTAATTTGTGGTGTGCCTGGCCTAATGTTTTCAAAATAGAAAAGTAAGCTTAGTGTAGCTGTCGAGAAAAAGCTGCGCCGGGTTTCCAGCTCTTTACAGGCAAATTCATCGCGAGAAACAACTGGAAGCATCACGCTTCAGTGAATGTTTTGACACGTATAGAAGGAATTGAATGCCATTGTAATAATCTAATGGATAATTGTATCACTTATATATCCGGAAAAAATCTTTCCGTTTTCGCGTTATTTCCGCTGGTATCTGTTATAGATGTCCTCGATGTCACAGTCACTAATTGGTTTTTAATAGAATTCTTGGTTTTCACGATATCAAAATTCGAAAGCATTAAACAATAGATTTCGAATCTAAAATGCTTATGGAATTGTAGAGAGTTTAAAACTACACATCTTGGCCAAATGCATTTCGTTCAAGAGTTATAGGCGAACGAGTATTAGACATTTTTAGTAAGAAATGTATGGAGCGGCCATCTTTGTGCCCCACTCAGGGGCACAAAGATGGCGGCCAAAAATTCAAAGTCTTAATTCCACCAAAACTCAAATCAAAACATATTGTATTTGCTATAAGCTCCATTAACTCAGCTTATAAGCACTTATAACGCAAACAATAACTTTCAGATGATTCAATTTCGTTTATTTTTACGGCTTATCTGAATAGCGTGACGAATTGCGTGACACATTTAAAACCTTTGTAAATCGGAAGCAAAACATCGTTAAAACCTGAAACATTTTGTGGAATATTATAACACTGGTATCCACATACCATGTTAAAAACAGCTTTGTAGGATGTATACTTTAGATTTTGGAATTTTTATGACGTCATGTGAAAGCCAAGAAAAGGTAGCAATTTTGATACAGCACATGGGTGATCGAATGCCAGTGAATATCACGCAATGACAAAGCCTCAGTTTTCGATACTTGCGATAATTCTATTCAGTGGTTACGAAAATAAACAATTCAATAGAGAATGGTTACAATACAGATGCTGACCAATTCTATGGTCTTTTTCTATAGAAAGACCTAGATCGATAAACCACATTGCCGTCTCGTGGCGTGCAGTTCGATCATTGACGACAGTTCCTCCAAAGCCGATTTTCCGCTTTGTTCTATCCGAGGAAAATCGTTATGCAAGGAGTTTTGTCTGTAATATTGAATGCGAATATGGTGTCCTTTTTTCATAAGTTTTCTACTGCAAATCTTTGCACTACAATTTTATTAGACTTTCTCAAAGTCCGTTTTTCATTTTGGGTTGTCGGGCGGAGAACGGACTTTTCTCGCCTGTAGCGCGCCATTTTTTACCGACATGTTTTTAGGTGGGTGGTGTGTCGGGGGTGTGGCGGCATTTATGTCCAATCAGAGGGCGCTAACTTTCATCATGGCATTTTTCGGGAAACTTGATAAAGAGTGTACAGCTATCATGCTGGAGATTCAAATATTTCAAAACGGATGCAATGACGCCATACTTCTGACAATGGAGATACTGCCTAGCTCCGAGATCAATTTACATGTAAACGTAGAATAAACTCTGAGGAGCTAAAAACAACTGCAAGATGCCACTATTCTAATATATAACCGTGACTATCGCATAAGACTTGGATCTTAGAAACTTTTACTGCGGTCGTGATGAAGAAACACTGTCAACACTATAATATGTTATGCTAACCGCAGACTTGCGCTCACATTAAATCACGGACTGAGAAATGAACTGATCCTAAGCAGCGAATAATTCCTACAAGCGGTTACCACTCAGTGATCTTGCAACTCTTTCAAATTGAGTCTAGCCTGCATAACAGGCGTTATTGGGGGCGCTCAAGCGGGTTTTGGGGCGCGAGCGCGTACCGCGAGACACGAGCGCGAAGCGCGAGACACGCACGGGAGGGAAAATAAATTATTTTTTTCAGTTTCCCTCCCCGTGCGTGTCTCGCGCTGCGCGCTCGCGACCTAAAACCCGCTTGAGCGCCCCAATAACGCCTGTTATGCAGGCTAAATTGAGTCAAAAAAGCTCCATTGTAATGCCAAGAGGTAGCAAACAAACGTAACGACAACGTAACTAGTTATTCTAAACGGCTCTGGGTATCACAGGTAGAGATTTTTTCCCAAGATCAAAGAAACGACAACATTTAGAACAAAAGGCCTGTTATATCTTTATTTTGATCTGAAAGCAACAATCGCTCAGGCACGTTCTTGGGGTAGCGACGAGCAGGGTTTGTGGGCTGTCAATTCATTGTTGAATTCAGACTACAGCACTGTATCTAGTCATTTGAGAACTGTTTATTTTACCAGCCCGATGCGTGAACCATTACCTCACACCCATATTTTCGCGCCAACAATATGCAAATTAAATTCGATTTCGTGCAGATGAAACAAGTTGACTCGCGACTTGGTCGCTCGCTTCTTGCGGTAATAGCAATTATTCAGTGTTCGAAAATAGAACAAAACCTAAAATTCACACTATTTTGCTCTTCCATACTAGCTCTTGCATCATCAAGCCGAAACATTTCTATACCTACCTAATCAGCAAAATCTCATCTCCCTCGCATACTATTGCATAATCATGACAGCTCAACATTTAGCCCTTTTATTAAACACGTCAATCAAAAATTAAAAATGTGTCAAAAAAACATATGTTGACCTCAAAAATCCAGCGTCACCAACTCGATTTCCGCAAGCGAATCAACGGATATGTCGCGTTGAATTCACCTTGAGCCCAGTTGTTTTCAGACTACAGTTAGAGTTACGGTTAAGCTTTCTGATCAGTGAACAATTAGCCATTGCGTGTGGTAAAAAGTCGCTTGTGACTTTAGCGTGCGTGACTAGTGCTCGACGGCGCGCGCGTGTATTGTGGTCTGTTTACCATAAATAAGTTATAAGTACAATTGTCCTGTCTTGAATTCCGAGAGGTATCTCCGGGAATTCCCCGAACCCGTTCCTTGCATAATCAAACTGTAATAGCAATTATTCACTATTCGAAAATAGAACAAACCCAAAATTTATACTATTTTGCTCTTCCATACTCTTGCATCATCAAACTGAAAGATTGCTACTTACCTAATCAGCAAAATCCCATCTCCCTTGCATACTATTGCATAATGATGACATCTCAACATTTAGCGATTCAAAATTGAAATAACTAATTACAGCTTTCCTCAAACACGATCTACCCTTATTTTTTATCCATCTTGTATTCTTGTCGAATTGTTATACACAGAGTTCGTAAAGAAGCCGCGACATGGAATACGATTGCAAATTCAGCTAAAATTGTCTACTACAAGTTAAGACCCCCCACCCGAGCTTCAGTCTTCCATCTTAGACCCTTACATCATTCAATAAAAAAATAAGCATGTGTCAAAAAAACATATGAATGGGGTTAGTTTCTAGAGAAACTGTGGTGCTGCGTCGGTGGGGGGATGAAACACGAGAATTAGTTTTATCGACTGAGTCGATAAGGTAAATTGACCACCGTAGAAAGATTCAAGTAGCTGACGTTTCGAGCGCTAGCCCTTCGTCGGAGCGAAGGGCTAGCGCTCGAAACGTCAGCTACTTGAATCTTTTTACGGTGGTCAATTTACCTTATCGACTCAGTCGATAAAACTAAATTCCCGTGTTTCAAAAAAACACATATGTTGACCTCAAAAATCCACCGTCACCAACTCGATTTCGGCAAGCGAATCAACGGATATGCCGCGTTGAATTCACCTTGAGCCCAGTTGTTTTCAGATTACAGTTAAAGTCACGCTTATCTTTCTGATCAATGAACAATTAGCCATTGCGTGTGGTAAAAAGTCGCTTGTGACTTTAGCGTACGTGACTAGTGCTCGAGGGCGGGTATTGTGCTTTGTTTACCGTTAATAAGTTATAAGTACAATTGTCCTCTCTTGAATTTCGCGAGGTATCTCCGGGGATTCCCCGAACCCATTCCTTCAATAACAAAACACGACTTATCAAATAAACCACCACAGGATATCGTCGCAATTTGATACGTAACGTTATATATCAAAACTTAAACAAATTATGACATGCCAATTCCCTAGGGAAGTTAACAATACGACCTTAACAATAGGTCCGGGGGTTCTCCCCAAATATTTTAGTGGCGATATGCGACGCCGTTCTTGAAATCCTAACCGGTATTACCAGCCATATCCTTAATGACCTTATATAGCTTGTATAAAAAACTAACCCCCCGGACAAAAGTTAACAACTTTATCCCTTTTTTATCTCCTTAATGCGCATGCGCATAAACGAGATTTAGGAATGAATACGAAAAGGGACAAAAGTTGTTAACAAAAGGCCATTGTTAACTTTTGTCCGGGGGGGTTACTTCTTTCTTCTTTATAGAAGCTATTAGGGTATTGAGGATAAGGTTGGTTAAACCGGCTAGGATTTCAAGAAGGGCGTCACATACCGCCACTAAAATTTTTGAGGAGCACCCCCGGACCTATTGTTAATTTCCCTAGGGTATTGGGATGTCAGAACTTGTCATGAACTTGTCATATCTCACATTACGTCACCGCAAAGGTATTAAAGTTCTTATTAAGTTTCGATATATCACGTTACCTATCGAGAAATATCAATGTTTCAAATTTTCAATCATTTGTCGTAAAGCCATTAAAGCTGCTTTAGAAGGGTAAAAATAGGTCAAATGCGTTTCCTTGGGAAACGCAGTTTGAGAATTTCACGGTGTATTTTTACGAATGGAGACGTTTTAAGGAAGTTAAAAGTTTGTGTTTTACTGATGAGCGATATGGCAGAGCAAAATAGCATGAACTTTGGGTTTGTTCTATTTTGGAATACTGAATCATTGCTATTACGGTTTGATTATGCAATACTATGGGAAAGACGTCATAGTTTTTTTTTTTAGCTACCGTGCACGAGCAAATTTTTGCAGAAGGAAAATTTTGCGGATTGCCCGACTGAATTTGTTTTGCGGGAGGAAATTTTTGCGGGTCGAGACAGCTAAAATTTCTGCTGGGAGGAAATGTTTGCGGATTTCTGGTCAAGTATAAATGAAATCCAAGGCATCGGTATTAAACTGCAATTTTACTTCCTGACCGGAGGTTTCTATAGGTTCACTGTTAAAAAGTTCCTGTTAAGCCGATATACATCATTAAAACAAGTAATTTTTTTCTGCGGGAGTATATTTCTGCGGTGGAAAATTTAATACAAAATAAAATAATACTGAATAATAATGCAACAACGGACAACCTTGTCGAACTCCCCGTTCGAGCGAAAAGGCCGACGAGAGCCATCCATTGTTTATAACGTGTAAACAATGTTTACCCAGCGCTGGAAATTTTGGCCGAAATTAAAGCGCTCTAAAACGGGTTGCAAAAAGCCGTGAATAACCCGGTCGAAAGCCTTTTCCTGATCCAGGCTAATAACAGCGGCCGAAAGCTGTTTATGGTTTACATTGTCGATTGTATCCCAGATCAGAAAAAGGTTTTCAAAAATACTGCGGTCAGGAATCCCGCATGTTTGATCTTCGCTTAAATAAGCGGTATAACCTTACGTAGTCGGTTGGCTAGTACTTTAGTACAAATTTTATAATCTGTGTTTAACAGAGAAATTGGTTGCCAGTTTTTCAAGTCTAACTTGTCGTCCTTCTTGTAAAGCAGGCGGATAATTCCTTGACGTTGTGTGTCAGAGAGTGATCCATGTTAAAGAGTAATTTAGCATGTCTGATCTACTCCAGAAGCGACGATTAAATTCAACCGGAAATCCGGCTCCCAGCGATTTGCCTGATTGCATTTGAATTATTGCCCCGCAGGGTTTTGGCCCAGAGGCCAAAACCCGAGGAGGCACCCTAGCAT
Source organism: Dendrophyllia cribrosa (assembly GCA_024195265.1). Taxonomy (NCBI): domain Eukaryota; kingdom Metazoa; phylum Cnidaria; class Anthozoa; order Scleractinia; family Dendrophylliidae; genus Dendrophyllia; species Dendrophyllia cribrosa. The sequence continues at coordinate 15,455,211 of JAJLRJ010000004.1, forward strand.
TCCCCGGGTGTATACATACAAGGACAAAGAATATTTGTTGAAAAAGTAAGAAATGTGTTTGTAGTGGGCGAAGCATTCTCGATTTGACGAAACTAGGCGCGCACGGTAGTCTCGGGTAATATTTTAGCAAGCGCGCACGGTGGTCTCGGGTATGCAACCACCAGGTCGCGTTTTGTCACCTTTGCCGGGGCTTCGCCATCTTCTAGCAGCATCTTGCGGGTGTGCGGAAAACTCAGACCCAGCGGAAAACTCAGACCCCACGAGATTACAAGAAGTTTTCTTCCTAGAAACCTTGAAATAATATTAAAAAACTGATTGTTGGACACATCGCATGCTTTGAAGTGCTAAAATAATATCAGCCTCGGAATTCATCTAAATTTTAACGTGTTTTGTTGCGATTCCTGAATGGCGCTCTCTTCAGGTGTTTGCTCAAGCGTAAAATACGCAACTCTGAGCGCTTCTACACTCGCAAACACGGGAAATCCGTTCTGTCTAGCACTATGGATAACTATGAATACAAGTGACTAAATTTGACTAAAATTTTCGCGACTCTTTTTTTAATTTTTTTTTTCAGTGAAAAGTAACCGAAGTGCTGGCTGCTATTTTAAACCATGTTTATAGTTTTTCCCTGTTTGATCGAAAACGATGAACTGGGCAAGATAAATATCTCGCTGTTATCTTGTTATTTCAGTTGCCAATTAACAGGAAGTGCATTCTGTCGACGACTAAATTACAGTTCAATTGTTCTGGCAGCATATTGAAAATCTGCACTGGTGGGGTGATTGGGGTGACCCTATTCCGCGGAATGACGGAATGACAGAATGGAATGGTGGAATGGCGGAATGGCGGAATATTCTAAAACACGGAATGGCGGAATATTCTAAAACATGGAATGGCGGAATATTCTAAAACACGGAATGACGGAATATTCTAAAACACGGAATGGCGGAATATTCTAAAACACGGAATGACGGAATATTCTAAAACACGGAATGACGGAATATTCTAAAACACGATTGTCGATACGATCAGGGCGCGAAAAATGATCCTTTTTCGTGCTCTGATAAGATGCCCTGATAAGATCTTTCATCCTCCTGGTGCCTTAATATCGCAGGCTCACTTTCCCACACTCAGAGAAGTACGGCAGCATGGAGGAAGACGACGGTAAGTGTTGCAATAATTGCTTTGGAACTTTAAATGTCGCGTTTTTGGTCATTTTCAAGGCATTATACATGACGTGATTTTGTTTTTTTGCGAGCTGTTTTGCTAAGTCAGTGTCCTTTCGAAGTTTGTGTTACAACACGTAAGCTTCATAGTTGCGTGTGATTTTCTCTCGCAGATGTTGTGTTCATTGCAGAGAAAAAACCCATCGGTAAGTAAAAATAACATTTTAAGCCGCTTAGTAATGAAGTTGTTACATTCATATATGTATGTATAAACGCGGTCATGTTAAAACGCAGACTGCAGACTACAGACTGCAGACCGTGCAGACTGTGCAGACCATGCAGACTGTGCAGACTGAGAATTTTTTTCCTGATTATTTTGTTACTTTTCCAAAAACAAAAACCGTGAACACTTTGATTTGATTTTGACATTTTCCATTGTGCAGCAACCAATCAGAAGCGACTCGAAACCGCAAGAAACCCAAACAAACGGTTTATAGTCACGAAACCACGCTTCTCTGTTTCCTTGCAAAAGAATCGTCGCCGCCTTGCTGTAGTTTTTTTTATCGCTAGTTTACCTTTCGTCTTTCTTTGTAAATGAAGTAGAAATCTGAGCGATTTTACTGTAACGGTTAAAAACCAGACGGACGTTTAGCTATACCTTTTGCCTCATGCTCAGTTGTCGCGTTCATCGGTTTGTCAGTGCAGTGTACACAACACTTGTCCGTCGCGGCAGTATCGCAAAAACATTTAGCGAAAAATAACACATGACAGTTCCTGAGGATTAGTTTCCCTGGAAAAAGTGAATTTTCGTAAAAGCTACTGAGCGAGGACAAAATCGGCTGTTCCGGCGAATGAAGAAACTGTTAATTTACGAGCATGCAAATATGTAACTACAGTACCGCTAACTTGCCGTAAACTTGTCAACTTTTATTCCCAGCACGGTAAGTTTTACAGCTACTGCACAACGTTTCTTTTGCTTTGATCTCTCGCTGATCAGCAGCTAGCTACTTTGCCGTGTGTGGCTAATTGAAATACGGCCTTGCAAAACTTGAAGGCGAGAATATTCTTGGTTTTCACATGACGTCATAAAAATTAAAAAATCTAAACTATACATCCTACAAAGCTGTTTCTAACATGGTATGTGGATACAAGTATTATTAATCTTTCACAGAAAGTTTCAGGTTTTCACGATTTACAAAGGTTTTAAATGTGTCACGCAATTCGTCACGCTATTACAGATAAGCTGTGAAAATAAACAAAATTGAATCAGCTGAAAGTTATTGTTTGCATTATAAGTGCTTATAAGCCGAGTTAATGGAGCTTATAACAAATACAATACGTTTTGATTTGATTTTTGGTGTAATTAAGACTTTGAATTTTTGGCCGCCATCTTTGTGCCCCTGAGTGGGGCACAAAGATGGCCGCTCCATACATTTCTTACTAAAAATGTCTAATACTCGTTCGCCTATAACTCTTGAGCGAAATGCTTTGGCGCTTCAAAATTTGGCCAAGATGTGTAGTTTTAAACTCTCTACAATTCCATAAACATTTTGGATTCGAAATCTATTGTTTAATGCTTCTGAATTTTGATATGACGTAAGTGAAAGCCAAGATAATCACAGGTCACCAGATGAGGGTTTCTGTCGTTTCTGTGGATCGAAAAATAATCATCGCCACCTGCAATAATCTTAATAAAGTTTGAAAACCTGACCCACTGTTTTTTTTCTTTTGCTTCTATAGGCTTTAAATTTCTTAACTTCCGAATCGAACCTTGGCCGTTCGGGCGATTTTTTCTCAACGAAATGTCACGGGGGAAAGCTTTGTACGGTGTGACATAACCGTTGAGAAGAAAATCCAACCTCGTTCCCAGGGTCTCTCTTCTTCCCGCCCCCTGGAGCGAGAGAGAGAGAGACCCTGGCTCAGGCTGGTCACGTGTCTCCCAGAATCTGGGAGATTCCAATTAAAGGACACGGGGGAGGGGCGGCAAAGTGTGAAATTTGTCTGCTCTAGTTGGGCATTGCGAAACAAATGCAAAGGCGTTGGGCGGCTCGCGAAAAATGTGAAGCGGCGGTCATCCTCAGACTTCGAAAACATATCTACATGGTCTGGTTCTGAAAGTGTAAGTTGCTTTAGGATCAGAGGAATTGTCACGGCGCTTGAAGATTTACCGCAGTAAAGCTAATTTTGAACTTGCTGCAGAATGCAATCCAATTTTATTACTTGACGCCGCAAAGCTCGTGCTCTTGATTTATGGCATTGTTCCGGACTGGGATGAATTATCGCTACATACTGCTTAACAGGCGATCTTTAAGCTTCATTCGAAAGGCACATTAAAGTGCTGCCGTCTGTTCTCTGGCGATGGCAAAGCAAGAAAGAAGCGGCGCCACGGACCAAATGTTTGCACGCTGATCAACAGTACACTTTTATAACAGGAAACGATCGAGAGAAGACAATGAAAGCTTTTATTCTTCGTGTGTGAGGCATGTTTTTGTTTAGTTACTATGTTCACCAGTTCCAGTCGTTTGGATGTCTATACATTGTTCATTTATATACTTGTGAATTTTTGAGCAACAATTTTATCCTTGCGTATTGTTTATTCGCTGTCGTTTGAATCGTTTGACTGAACCTTCGTTATTTCAATTTTAGGATTTTGTTCATATTATGTTCAATTCGAAAATTATAAGTTGTCAGGATCTTTTGTACCTCTATTTATTGAGTTACAAACGGCAGGCATAACATAAACAGCAAAATTGAAGCACTTTTCACGGCCAAAGAGATTTCTAACATCCCTATTCGGTTTACGATAAGCCTGGGATGTTTTATCTGTTTTATTCCGGGTCTTGCTATAATCACAGAGAATTTTTTACGTCTTTTATATATATCTTGCAATACAGATTCCTATTTTCAACAAGAGGTTATGGAACATGGAACATGGAACATAATTTATTTCACAGCGACAGCTGAAACAACAACCGTCGCGCACAGCACGAGCCTTGCCACTGTACAGAAAACAAGGCAACATTACAAATACTGTCTACCCCTCCATAGGATTATAATTGTCCACGAGACACGTGACCAGCCTGAGCCAAGGTCTCTCTCTCTCTCGCTCCAGGGGGAGGGAAGAAGAGAGACCCTGGGAACGAGGTTGAAGAAAATCGTGCTCAAACCAATCAACCGCGAAAGCAGAAAAAACAAAAATTTTAAATTTTACAACGGTATAACTGCAAAAGAGAACAGAAGCAAGGGGTACTCGTTTGGGTTGGTTAGCTACAGAAGTGTCAGCGAGGCGGCGACGATTCTTTTGCAAGGAAACAGAGAAGCGTGGTTTCGTGACTAGCTGTGACTATAAACCGTTTGTTTGGGTTTCTTGCGGTTTCGAGTCGCTTCTGATTGGTTGCTGCACAATGGAAAATGTCAAAATCAAATCAAAGTGTTCACGGTTTTTGTTTTTGGAAAAGTAACAAAATAATCAGGAAAAAAATTCTCAGTCTGCACAGTCTGCATGGTCTGCACAGTCTGCACGGTCTGCAGTCTGTAGTCTGCAGTCTGCGTTTTAACATGACCGCGTTTATACATACATATATGAATGTAACAACTTCATTACTAAGCGGCTTAAAATGTTATTTTTACTTACTGATGGGTTTTTTCTCTGCAATGAACACAACATCTGCGAGAGAAAATCACACGCAACTATGAAGCTTACGTGTTGTAACACAAACTTCGAAAGGACACTGACTTAGCAAAACAGCTCGCAAAAAAACAAAATCACGTCATGTATAATGCCTTGAAAATGACCAAAAACGCGACATTTAAAGTTCCAAAACAATTGCAACACTTACCGTCGTCTTCCTCCATGCTGCCATACTTCTCTGAGTGTGATAAAGTGAGCCTGCGATATTAAGGCACCAGGAGGATGAAAGATCTTATCAGGGCATCTTATCAGGGCAAGAAAAAGGATCATTTTTCGCGCCCTGATCGTATCGACAATCGAGTTTTAGAATATTCCGCCATTCCGTGTTTTAGAATATTCCGTCATTCCGTGTTTTAGAATATTCCGTCATCCCGTGTTTTAGAATATTCCGTCATTCCGTGTTTTAGAATATTCCGCCATTCCGTGTTTTAGAATATTCCGCCATTCCGTGTTTTAGAATATTCCGCCATTCCATGTTTTAGAATATTCCACCATTCCTCCATTCCATCCCGTCATTCCGCGGAATAGGGTCACCCGGGTGATTGCGTGACAATAAAACATTTTACGCGAGGTGAAAAGAATTGATCATGAGTGAAGTTTGTTTATTTTGTAATTTCGTGGGGTCTGAGTTTTCCGCCGGGTCTGAGTTTTCCGCACACCCGCATCTTGCAGCATTTGAAGGTCTTGCATTTACGAGTTCGCGTTTCGCCATCTTCGAGAAGCATTTTAAGGTGAGTATTTTGCACTTCAGTGATTTCTTTGAATTCAAAAGCATTCAACAGTAGTGAATAAATTTGGTTTGTCTGACACAAATCAGCAACGGGGTCGACAGACTCGATCCAGCAGATCGCAAATATCTCAGAACAGAATGATGAATCTCAACTCAAACGTTTGTAACACTGAAAACTCAGAGTTGCATCGATATTGTCAGATCATTATATTGTCTACAAATACATTGTTGCAAGTTTGGTTATTGTTGTAATGGTTTCTGGTGACCTGTTTTTTTTTGTTTTGTTTTTTAAATTACACGAATTTAATAACATACAATATGTTGCTGTTACACAGAATATAAATACAATTCTATATGATTGTAATAGATTTCATTGTCCAATTTACAGATAAATATGCCGACTACTTACATGGCTGTTAACTTCAATAAAATGCTTGAAACCGGTTAATTTTTCAACAGTCGTATGCACAGTATTTATATTCAATACACATCCCATAAACAGGTTATGAAAAGCGGGGGCAGCTATAGTGAACACTATTTCTAGTTATTATTTGTGAAAGGGCCTCTTGACACTCGAAGAGTGTGAGGTCACCTTCGCATTTCTCGTGGTCTTCGGATGCCAGAGTTTTATCCAGTTGGACTAAAACCCAGTCTTGGCTAGATAAATAAACTTGTTCAGCCGAATAGAGGTTACGATAAAAATCGCGACATTCGCGAAGAATATTTTTATTGGAAGTCACGGTTGAATTGCTGGCACATAACTCTGTAATTGAGTCGCGTGTCTGTCGCTGATTTTCAAGCTGGTAGAAATACTTGGTCTGTTTTTCCCCCAGCTCTATCCACTGTTCTTTACTGCGAATGATGGCTCCTTGGATTACAAAATTTAAATAAGAAAGGAAAAACTAAATGAATTCTGGTAGTAGTAGTCAAATGACGCCATCGTGCAAATGGCCTATTTTGGTTACAGGGGGCAGGGGGGGGGGGGGGGGGGGGGTGTCGTTGCTGGTTGCGGTAGTGGGGGCCGGGGGGTCCTCTGGTGTTCCCCCGGGCGCTGGAGCCTCGTGGTTCGCCTCACGGTAACGACTGCGCTATACTGAGCGAATCAAGAGCGAGGTTTTCCTGCGCCATCAAGCGGACAGTTCCAGTGTGGGCGAACGGCTGGTGCGCGGGACGCGCGGCCATCTCCACGTAACGCGAGGGCGAGAAAACTCGCGAGACCAAAACCAAAACCACAAAATTGAAAAGCACGCACTCACCAAAGCGAAGACAGATGGTTACCACACGCTTTCTTGCTTGTGGTGAAAAAACAGCACCAAATCTTGTGAAAAAAAAGCTCTCCTTAGTCGTCGAAGTTGAGGATTATTCTGGCTTTTGGCCTTGAAAAAGTGGAGCACTGATAAGAACAGATCCCCTAATGCTGTACAGGAAAGTTGTTAGCAGAGGGGCACGGGTTCCTCTCCTTTTGCAAAAAAAAAAATAATAATGATAAGGCCCAGCCTATAACATTTTCTAAACACGACACGTCTATTGTATAACCAAATTATAGACCCCATTTTAGTCACTAGCGTGAAAATGTAAACTTTGTAATCGAAAATTAGTGATTTTTCTGTTTTTAATACCCCAAATGGCTACTAAAATAAAACTACGCCCATTTCGCGAACATAAATTTCTATTGGCTGATTTGCATCATGTGATGCTTTCATGTACGTATTTTGAGTAGACTTATTGTAAAGGTGCGCTACAACGGCATCTTTACCATATTCACTATCAATTCTTCTATTTTGTTTTTATTAACCTCACGTTCTAACGCATTAACGAGATGGCTTTAAGAGCCCTTTGATTTCTACTTATACCTATATCTCGTTCTTGCGCATGCGCGCATTAACGAGATAAAAAGCGAATTTGTAACGCAAACTTTTCGGCCGGTTCGTACGTCGTCTTCATCTTTAAATTTAAAGGCGTTTCAGTGAATCAATGTCAATAAAACTTGCACATCGGTAAGCATGCGCAGTGAACGTTTTAAAAAATCCATCGAGCCGTTTCTCAGATTTTTGCAAAAACGATTAAAATCGAAAATTACCCAAAAATTGCACATGAAGCGATGTTAGGGAAAAAGGCAGTTCTCAAGATCGCAACGAGAAAGTAAACAAAACTTTGAAGGTGTACAAACATAACATCAAAATACTTTTTGACACTATCTATAAGTAAGGCCCGGTTCAGACGCCGAACTTTTCATGAGGCGAACTTAATTCGAATTTGGACCGACCCAAATTAACAAAAGTACACCTGTTGATTCAGACGCCGAACTTAATTAGCCGAACTTAATTCAGTTTGAAGAGAAACAAATCGAAAGGTCAGCGATTTTCAGGCAAAGATGTCAGAACACGCACCAGTCGTTATAATAATTTATGCATTAGGTTCGGCTCATGAAAAGTTCGGCGTCTGAATCAAAGCCGTTCCAAAGCCGAAATTCCCGGCTGAGCCAGGCGGGAAGAACGGCTGAGCCGTTCCAAATTCAAATAGCCGTTCTTAACTGATTCAGACGCCGAACTTTTCATGTACCTATATAAATTCAAGGTATTAGGTTCGGCTCATGAAAAGTTCGGCGTCTGAACCGGGCCTAATTTCACAAAACCAGTGTTAATCTCTCGATCAATTCATTACCAGTATACAAATACTAAGGTTTGAAATGTTATTGCGATTTATTTGAAATCGAACATACAAAATTTTTTTATTCTTGCAAAATATACATGCCTTTTACCATATTTTAAGATGTCTATGTGGGATTTTCAATGCGAAATCTTAAACGCGCAAAATTTCACTTTTACTGATTTCGAAGTTTCTTGTTTATCGTCGTCATGGTAATATCGATTTTACCAGAATATATATTTAGCCAAACTTCAATTCAAAACCAGTCAGTGGTGAAAATTTCACGTTGATATGACTTTGAAAAGACCGCTTAAAAGCCGATTGAAAAATGTAGGTATATGGTCTCCAGAAAACTGTATCGAAACACCTTAAACTATTTTGTCTGTCTGACTTCAGCTAAGAATATTTGTTCCCAAATCGGTTAGAACGTGGAATTTAACTTGTATAGATTTAGAAACTATGAACGGCGGCGCGGTGTTTACTATTATCGCTCAAGAGCAGTTTCTCTGTGTTTTAAAAAGCCAACACATTTCAAAACTTTCACCGACTCTCATCCCATCCTTTCCGTGGTTTTTCTTTGGATATAAGCTTACTATAATTTGTTTTTGAAAGCGAATTTCCTGGGAAGACGAGCATGCCAAATCCGTTAGTTTCAAGCAAGTCTATTTACCAATAGGTTTTCCGAAATTATTCGCAAAAGAACTGAGATTTGATGTTTTGTGTCAGGTGAGAAATAATTCTACGCACTGTTTTCAAAACTGAGTTGCTTTAATTTTGACTTGACTGTATTTGTTTGTAGATGTGGCATCGCTAAGGTTCTGAATTTACAGAGTGCGTTTTCATCATCTTGACAAAACTAGAACGTGGTTGTCATGAGGAATTTTCGGACTCACGCAATTTTCTTTCCATTGTTTTCAAGTTACGATTTGTTATGAATAATTGAATAACTTAGCGTCACAGGGAGCAGAGGAGCCAAATTTGACCTTTACGCGTTCGATCTACGAGTCTGTTTTTCGCCCCAGCGGGACCCCAAGCGTAATCGGAGCTTTCCGTTGGGTAACCGCAGATTGCTGACTGTGGGCGCCACAAAATCGTTACGCAGTAATAAGAGAGACAAGGGAGGAAACAGATTTGAGCCTAATTTTTGAACCCCGATCACACGCTTATAATTATGATTCAATAAAAAGTTCTGAGTTTCGGCATGTAGCTTTATATGGACAATCTCTGGACAGCTTTTCAACAATTTCGATGAAGAGATCCATTAAACACTCCTTTCGGTGATCGCTCTTTATGGCGTTCAAAGTTGACTTTCGTAGGATGTGGACCGCAACATACTGGTGACGGAAATACGTCATACGAGAGGTGTGCGCATGACCGGAAGCCTTTGGCATGAGTTTATTCATCTGAACATGTTAGCGTCTTTTCCACGAAAACATGCCATCTTTTCCGGAATATCTTCGATCAGTGCCATTCGGTGATTGTTTTTGTCCGCTAGGTGAATATTGTGAATAATGTGAATATTATAAAGGTCTGCGAAGGAAACAGGCAAGCTCGATAAAATGTAAGGACGTGGTGGAATTCGAATCCTTGTGGAATCAAGGCATGTCTGATGCAAGGTGAGAAGTTTTCACGCCTCTTGTGGTCCATGCTCTTGTGCTCCGTCTATTAGCTTTTAATGTCAAGCTGATTGAAACTTTTGTTAAAACCCATATGATTGTTTAGGCTAAGCTGTAGATGAATTCAGGGCCACTTCTTGCGTTGACACTTGAGAAAAATATTATCTTTGACTAGCACTGTATACGGTCTGAGTTTCTTCGCATGCAATGAGCTTCACTAGACGACATTATAAGATTTTCCTCATTCGCAACGCGTTTCATTTTAAATCTCCCTCCGCTCCGATCAGCTGCCGTGTTGTTTTGAATTTTAAACGGTTGGCGTAACTTCCGTTTTATTGACGGCATGTCACTTTCGGAGTTTTTACTTCCGTCACCAGTATCCAACGAATCACGTGGTACTATGTTTCTTTCTTCTCGGCACTTCGTGTCTCGCTCGGAAAGCGCCGATCACGCTTGGGGTCCCGCTGGGGGAAAAACTCGAAAACAACAGATCGAATAACGCAAGACACAGCGCGCGTATAAAGCTCAAAGATCGAACGCGTATTAGGCCAAGTTTGGCTCCTCTGCTCCCTGTGAAGGGAGGAAACAGATTTGAGCCTAATTTTTGATCCCCGATTACTCACTTTTGATTCAATGAAAAGTTCTGATTTTCGGCATATAGCTTTATATGGACAGTCTCTGGACAGCTTTTTAACAATTTCGACGAAGAGATCCATTAAACACATTTCGGTGATCGCTCTTTATGGCGTTCAAAGTTGACTTTCGTAGGATGTGGACCGCAACATACTGGTGACGGAAATACGTCATACGAGAGGTGTGCGCATGGCCGGAAGCCTTTGGCATGAGTTTATTCATCTGAACATGTTAGCGTCTTTTCCACGAGACATGCCATCTTTTCCGGAATATCTTCGATTAGTGCCATTCGGTGATTGTTTTTGTCCGCTAGGTGAATATTACGAATAATGTGAATATTGTAAGGGTCTGCGAAGGAAACAACAGGCAAGCTCGATAAAATGTAAGGACGTGGTGGAATTCGAATCCTTGTGAATCAATAGGCATGTCTGATGCAAAGTGAGAAGTTTTCACGCCTCTTGTGGTCCATGCTCTTGTGGTCAAAGCTTTTAATGTCAAGCTGATTGAAACTTCTGTTAAAATCCAGACGATTGTTTAGGCTAAGCTATAGATGAATTCAGAGCCACTTCTTTGCGTTGACACTTAACAAAAATATTATCTGTGACTAGCACTTTATACGTTCTGAGTTTCTTCGCATGCAATGAGCTTCACTAGACCACATTATAAGATTTTCCTCATTCGCAACGCGTTTCATTTTAAATCTTCCTCCGCTCCTATCAGCTGCCGTGTTGTTTTGAATTTTGAATTAGTAACGGTTAGCGTAACTTCCGTTTTATTGACGGCATGTCACTTTCAGAGTTTTTACTTCCGTCACCAGTATGTTGCGGTCCACATCCAACGAATAACGTGGTACTATGTTTCTTCCCTTGTCTCTTTTTCTTCTCGGCACTTCGTGCCTCCTCGGAAAGCTTACGCTTTCCGGAAAGCGCCGATTACGCTTGGAGTCCCTCTGGGGCAAAAACTCGAAAACAACAGATCGAATAACCGTTATTCGATATAACGCAAGACACAGCGCGCGTATAAAGCTCAAAGATCGAACGCGTGTTAAGTCAAATTTGGCTCCTCTGCTCGTCGTCTTCTGAAGCCAAGAAAACGAGCGGCTCCAGACAAAGTGAGAGACATGTTATACGGGCTTTTGATATCTAACGGGACAGCTTCTTGAAACTAATAAATTTTAAAATCAATGTCGAACGAAATTTCAAACTCAGTGTTAATTTCTTCCTGGAGATGAGAGGCCAAAATTTCACTTCGCGAGAGATCGAATTTATCTGGGTCCAAACCAAAATAAACAATGCGCGGTGCATCACGGTAAGTGACGATGGACCTTTAAGCTGCATGTTGTGATTAGTGATGGACCAGAAAAGGCTCTTAAGGGCTTGAGTTAACGCCCGTGACTTACATCCTTGCTTATTCCATACGCTAAGCAGCACTTGACTGTCGGTATAAACGTCGCGCGGCGACCCGCAGCTACTGACGAAAAAGCTTCAAGAGCATTGCCCAGGGCAAGGGGTTTCCTTCACGTTGATGTGATGCTCCAGCTGGCTGGGTGGCCAGTAGTCACGGATGACAAGTGGTTGAGTATTTGGGAGAAGAACGGCACCCCATGCAAACGAGGACGCATCGGTCGCTAAGGCTATAGGAAAATGAGCCTCTGAAACCCAAGGGACGCTTTCATTCCACTCCTTCACAAACAGTCCGGGCCATAACCATTTCTGGATACTTGACGACGTCACCAATATGGGTGCCGTAGTGGGACTTCGAGGAAACTCATTCATTACTCTTGTTCGAGCCCTAGCGACTTTGTTCCGTAACCATATCCCATGAAACCTTGCAAAATTGCAGACGACAAGTAAATACACACAACAAGCAAAGAATTGATGGCGATCGCGGCTACGAGACAGAGAAATTCAGATGAAAAGTCGGGTGAAGGTGCTTGTTGCGAAGGTCTCGATTGAGGAATAACCTCTCTTTCGTTGAAGTTTTCAGGTATGTAACATTTTTTTTTTGATTCCTAAAAAAAATCTTTTCAAAAACTAGAATAAATTTGCTTCCAACTGTCAAAATTCCAGTCGAGTGCACGAGGTTTTTGCTCGAGTGCACGGAAGTTGAAAGTCTGTTAGTGTGCAAACTACTAGACCGATTCCCTTTGTTCAGATCTATATGTATCGGAGTGTCGTGTAAACCTTACATTTTAACCATACGTTGTGGCCCGGGCATTTTAAAGTTAAAGTCCAATTATTTATCATTATGTTCATTATGTTGATGTGAATTTCAGATCAACATGCAGGCCAACAGCATGGATGAACACATTCAATATCTCGAGACACTTTGTCGTCTTTGTGGCACACATCTGCCGCGGACTATTATTTTATGCCAAAACATCTAAATTTAATTCTCTTAATAATTTGTTTATTTTACACTGTATGCTGATCTTGCAACTGCATTGTTGCGTCGACGAAGGAGACGCTTCCTAATCTTGTCGGCTAGGCGGAACGAATCGAGAAAAGTGTCGGTACCAAATCTGCGCCATTTTGAAACGTCACAATAGTATCCAGCATCGCGTGGAAATCAGGCATCATCCTGGGAAGCTGGGGTTCCAAAATGTCACATGTGAATAATCTATTTATCTTGATTTAGTTTCGGATATTTTCCCGATTTTGGAATCGTACGGCTCAATATTTCAATGCCTAGTAAAAATACGCACTGGAAAAATTGGACGAAGGTTCTTCTCCGGACCAAGTACATGTAAGTTGTTGGGTCTCTTTGGAATCAAGCAAGAAGTTACAGATTTCTCTCGCTACCGTTCTGGTATGTTTTGAATGTTCTATCTTGATTTTGCTGTGGTTCTCTGCCTGATTTGGGAAGCTTTCACCTAAATACCGACGTCGTTCTTCGCGATGTTCTACGGTACGGTGCAATTCGCTTATGTCTCAGTGTAGCAATAATTCACTGACCGGCCGCGCCAGGCGAACGCAGATTAACTTTACAGTGCTCGAAATTGCGCCTGTATCGGGCGCATTTGCGACTAAATATTTCGCAGTTTTGTGACTAAAATTTGTCTAGCTAATAAAGGAATTATGTTCAACAGTCTTGTGTCTTACTTGCAACTGGTAGTTGTAATTTTATCCGAAAAATCCTGCGAAATTCACGTTGAATGTTGTGTGACTTAATCGTCGGTGTCCAAGAAGTTTATCACGGGAGCACTTTTTCACTTTTCTCAGAAATTTCTCATTTCCGGTTCCGGTATTAGTACATGTACTGAGGAGTATGATTTCAGAATCGGAGAAATAAGCGAAATGAAATCAAGACAAATATACCATTTATATGTCGTAAAAATCTGAGACCTTTCGGAGTACACAGCACGGCAGGAGTTTGCCCGATCCCACGGCGATATCGTGAATTTGTTTGATGTCGGTCCGACGTTTATCTCGCGACAAATCCCTTTTAAACAGTGGCTGAATTAATTCATGAAACTAAGGTACTAGGTCAAGACGAGGTGCCACGGGATAAGGAGACGCACTATAATCTATGATTACTACTAGTTATATGCAGTTGATGCTATTAAACTGTATGACAATGATAATAACCCTTATGCATGTTGATGCCAGACTAGTTAATTACACCACCAAGCTCTGCTTGGTAAATTTTATCGAAAACCCGAATCCCAAATGAGCAAAACTGAAAGGAATACCCCTGTGTAAACCGTATGCACATGCCAGAATTTGAAAATTGTGTAATGTGAACAAAGCTTGGTGGTGAATTTTGAGCAACTGACATCATCATTTAAATGGCCTATTATTGCAGGCTTCGTGTGGGCAATTGCATGCTGTACTGATTGAATAATTCATGTGCAAACAATGTGAAAAAAGGGATCCAGTGAATACATTTTAGATTTTGCATTTCCAAATGTGATGCACATGCTGGAACTCCTTAAGTCCCGAAGGGACAGCGTTAAATTGGAGCATTAAATTCACTTGCATTGCAATTACAGAAAATTTGAGACTTTTCTTTCTTTTCCCCTAAAGGGCATGGTCCAATGGCACTGAAAAGGCAAAGGAAAATCAAGAGGAGAGGACAAAGCTTACAAAAGAATGCTCAGATTTTAATTTTTTTTTGTATTGCTCTATACCTTATCCAATTAAAAGAAGTAAATGGTGTTGGAGCCCATGGTTTGTCATTGAGAGGATTTTTTTCCTGGGAACTTTGTGTATTATTTTTTATCAAAAATCAAAATACTAATAGTACTCACAGCAATCACATGTAGTGCAAGAACGTATTAAAACCAACTGAATAACACACACTCAAAGCAATTTTGTTTACCAGCAGTGAAGTTATAAATCTCCCGAATGCTGTAATCTCTATGTCTAGTTTACAAAAACCATTTCACATATCGGCCACCAAATGAAATAGAGATGAAAAACAAATTCAAAAAATAATAATAATAATGGCACTGGTATGAAGAAAATTACCTTAATAGTGTTTCTTGCCACTTGTAACTACAGTCAAACCTATATTACATGTAATCGGTCTCCCTTAGGAAATTGCCAACAGTTGTAATAGAGAAATGGATGGGGTTAGTTTCTAGAGAAACTGTGGTGCTGCGTCGGTGGGGGGATGAAACACGAGAATTTAATTTTATCGACTGAGTCGATAAGGTAAATTGACCACCGTAAAAAGATTCAAATAGCTGACGTTTCGAGCGCTAGCCCTTCGTCGGAGCGAATCAAGGAATTGTGGGTAGTGTGTGGTTTTATATAGTAAGCGGTGGAGCTACGCTATTGGTGGAAATTTGGTGACGTGAAAAACAAATGTAGATTAGTTGAATGAAAAGCGTTCGTTGATTCCGTGGGGTTTGAGAGTGCCGATTTGAAAGATGATTTTTTGTTCTAGGTTTTTACGGCTTTCTGTGTTACCCAGGCCTGGTGTAGGGAAAGGCCGCAGATTGTCATGTGTTGTTTAGAATGGTTAGTAAGATTAAAATGGCGCGCGACTGGTTTGGATGCGTCTTTGTCATTTTTTTCAACGTCTCGGAGATGTTCACGAAAACGGTCGCCCAGTCTCCTCCCTGTTTCGCCAATGTATATCTTTTTGCAAAAAGTACATGTAATGCAGTAGATAACATTTACGGAGGTGCATGTAAAACGATCAGTGATTTTAATAGATCGTTTGGGTCCTGTTATTTTGTCCGCGTTGTGAATGAAAGGACAAGTGTTACATCGTGTGCGTGTGCATTTGAAAGTTCCCGGTACATCGTCAGATTTCAGTGCGCTCGTAACTAGAAAGTTGCCTATGTTTTTGTCACGTTTGAATGAAATTAGTGGGGGTTGTGAAAAAATTCTGCCAGTTTCGGGGTCGTTTTGGAGTAATTTGAAATTTTTTAAAAAATTTAAAATGGGCAGCGCTCAAAAGTCTTAGCAAACGACGCGACATTGTTATCAAAGCGGCCGACAAAGGCGGGGCGGTAGTTGTTTGGCGGACCGACCTTTACCGACAAGAGGTTTTTCGGCAACTTTCTGACACCGCTTTCTATGCCAAAGTTGATAAAGATCTCACTTCTACCAACCAAAAAATTGTCAAAGAAACTATCCAAGACCTCATTACTAAACAACAATTACCAGTTACCGCCAACAATCTCATCATCACTACTCCTAGAACCTCACGCGTTTATTTCAAACCTAAAATTCATAAACCAAACAATCCGGGCCGACCCATTGTTTCCGCTTGTAGCTGTCCTACCGAACTAATTTCTAGCTATTTAGACAAAATCATGGCCCCCATTGTCAAATCACTACCCTCGTACATTAAGGACACCAATCACGCACTCGAAATTTTCCGGGATTTCAGTTTTGCCAGCGAAAACAAATTAATTTTCACTATGGACATTACCTCTTTATATACCGTCATCCCCAATGACGAAGGACTTCAAGCACTAAAATATTTTTTCGACCAGCGCTCCATTCAAAACCCAAGCTCAGAAACACTGCTCCGCTTAGCCGAATTAGTTTTGACACTTAACTGTTTTTCATTTTCCCAAAACTACTACAAACAAGTAAATGGAGTCGCCATGGGCACCAAAATGGGACCAAGCTACGCTAACCTTTTTGTAGGCCACATCGAAGACAAATTTTTTAATCAGTACCACGGAACCAAACCCGAACTCTACGGCCGCTACATCGATGATTGCATTGGCGCTACCTCTTCCAGTAAAGAGGAACTTAATCAATTCATAACTTCTGTCAATACTTTTCATCCAGCTCTAAAATATACCTGGGAAATTTCCGAAACCTCAGTCGCTTTTCTTGACATTAATATTTCAATCAACGGTAACAGTTTATCCACAAGTGTGCACTACAAACCTACAGATTCCCACAGTTATCTGTTACATTCATCCTCACATCCATCGCACGTTAAAAACGCCATTCCGTATTCTCAATTTCTCAGACTTCGACGTCTATGTAGTGATGACTCTGATTTTTCCAACAAATCAGAAGAAATGTGCCAGTTTTTCAAGAAACGTGGGTACCCTGACTCTGTTGTTAATACGGGCCAACAACGTGCACAACAGATCGACAGACAGTCAGCACTACAAACGCCACAGAAGGAAGAGAACGAGAGAATTCCATTCACCCTCACTTTCCACCCACACAACAACACAGTCAAAAGCATCATTTTAAAAAATTTCAAATTACTCCAAAACGACCCCGAAACTGGCAGAATTTTTTCACAACCCCCACTAATTTCATTCAAACGTGACAAAAACATAGGCAACTTTCTAGTTACGAGCGCACTGAAATCTGACGATGTACCGGGAACTTTCAAATGCACACGCACACGATGTAACACTTGTCCTTTCATTCACAACGCGGACAAAATAACAGGACCCAAACGATCTATTAAAATCACTGATCGTTTTACATGCACCTCCGTAAATGTTATCTACTGCATTACATGTACTTTTTGCAAAAAGATATACATTGGCGAAACAGGGAGAAGACTGGGCGACCGTTTTCGTGAACATCTCCGAGACGTTGAAAAAAATGACAAAGACGCATCCAAACCAGTCGCGCGCCATTTTAATCTTACTAACCATTCTAAACAACACATGACAATCTGCGGCCTTTCCCTACACCAGGCCTGGGTAACACAGAAAGCCGTAAAAACCTAGAACAAAAAATCATCTTTCAAATCGGCACTCTCAAACCCCACGGAATCAACGAACGCTTTTCATTCAACTAATCTACATTTGTTTTTCACGTCACCAAATTTCCACCAATAGCGTAGCTCCACCGCTTACTATATAAAACCACACACTACCCACAATTCCTTGATTCGCTCCGACGAAGGGCTAGCGCTCGAAACGTCAGCTATTTGAATCTTTTTACGGTGGTCAATTTACCTTATCGACTCAGTCGATAAAACTAAATTCTCGAGTTGTAATAGAGGTCAATTTCATAGTAAGTATGGGGGCGATTTATTTTTTGGGATTTGATAAGTGACCGCTTAATAAAAGGTGGCCGCTTAATAGGGGTTTGACTGTACACTACAATATTTTTGAAATCAATACAAATTAAAACTGTAATATCACTTGTTCCAGGTCCTACAATCAGCCAAGAAACTGAGACAGGACAATTAATGTTAAAATGCTTTACAATATTTGGAGCAATTGCAGAATACCCCGCAACTGCTAACAAAGTCCTAGACCTAGCCCAAACCCTAACCCAGGAAAAACGAGCATGAAACAATAGGCACTATTGTTATTCAATAAGATGCTAATAAGTTGCAGGGTATTCTGCAATTTAGCCCAATATTTGTACTGTCAAGTAGTGTTGAAAATAAATTCAAAAATTTTAATTTTAATCTCTCTGCCTTTTGGTTGCTTTTATTTGTGACACCATTATCTATTGGAGTAGCTTGGTATATGGTGGCCAATTAAGTTAATGCTGGCTGACTTAAGCCCCAGCTAAACTATCAATCACTGCTCCTGAAACAAAATGTTGAATGAAAAATGTTCTAACTTGAAAAAACATTTTCACAATATTTTGTGTGTAGAAAACAGTGTTTATTTAATTTAGCTGGTCCATCCAACGGCCCTTGTTGAATATTAGCAAAAAATGGTTTACTGGCCAACACTATAATTTACACAAACTTGTCTTTTCTGATAGCTTTCATATTTTACCTGAAAAAGGATTATCTGCAGAGCATGGAAATTGACCAGACAATAATTTTAATACACAACATGGAGAAAGTTTTGATTTGCCATAAAAATTTAACACAGCTAAATTATTACAGATTTGATGACAATGCTTGCATCAGATTGAACAGCTGCCCGGAAAATATATTTGAATGTAATGCATTTGAAGTACCAAAGACATTCAAATTTTGCAGAATATTAATTCATAATTATTTGCAGTACATGGCAGTAAATTAACGATGAGTAAGATACCCAATTCTTAACAGTTCCATAATGTTAAAGAAAGCTAAAGGAGAACCCACTGTACATTAACTGCAAAGCTCAAGTCAAAACAAAAGTACAGTACGTGACAGCGCGTTCGTTTCACTGGCCATGTTTATAATTCAGAGCACTGTGAGGTTTTGCTTTAAAAAATAAGCGCGACTTAACCCGAACGTTTCAAGCTCTGTAACAACACCAGAAGTAAATGGTATCACTCGACCGTCGCATTACAATATGGCGACGTGAAAATATATCCGAGACATTTACTGGCGCCCAGTCTCTCGTGGTCAAATTGGCTTTGTTTTGGTTTTTTCTCAGCCAATCACATCACGGGAAACTGATATCCAGAAATGGTTATGGCCCGGACTGACAAAATACCATTGTAAAATCTCGTCTTTAAGAGGGCCCTAAACGGAAATGGGGCGCGAAGATTTACTTCCCTTAGAGATGGCGATGTTGACTTCATTGATAAAAAGATGAGAGCCCGGGACGGCACGGGCGAAGGAGATGGCTTTCCCGGCGAAGCGTTGAAGAGTCTTGATATCCGTTTTCTCTGCAGCAAGCAGGGTTTCTAACAGTCTGATAAACTTGATCTTTTTATCCTCCAGGAGTTGAAAGGATAACACGCGAGAATCCACCAAAAAAAAAACAGGTAACAAACTCGCTGTGTTGGGACGAGTGTTGACTTGTCAAGACAATAAAGTAGCCCAGCGAGATAAGAGTATAGCAAACTACAAAAACGGCAGTGTTAGCTTTTGCCAAAGAACGGTCGCGCTCAGAATGAGTTCGCCAGTGTGACGATCATCGATGTACAGCGCGCAGGGAATTCCGACCGAACGGAAGTAATGTGTTGCCAACAGACCAGTGGAGTGATAGATGAAAGCTGAGGATTTCCAACCGAATGGGATCGAGTTATAAACATAAAAACTTCCTGACTACTGGAAACCAAAGTATTGCCTACTGTCGGGGGTGAGGAGGATGTAGTTTTATCCAGATTATCATCGCAGACGGGGTTTGAAAGGAATTCTTATAATCGTAACGTGGGAGAATGGACAGGTTGTCGAGCTTGAACGGAGAGTCGTTAATTGTAAATATTGCACAAAATTGTATTTTATAATATTATTGTATATTCTTATTGTATATTTTGTATTCTTCTCTCGGAGAAATTAGCTACTAAAAGCTACTCTTAAATTCGAGACAAAATAAAGTTTATGCATGTATGTTATGTATGTATCCAAAGGTTGAGGAAACGGCTATCGTGGCAAAGGGGAGGCTTCGATGGATCCACGGTAAGAGGCATGACTAGAAATGGTGGTGGAACTTCTCCAACCTTGCCCCAGAAAGATATAGCCCCGGACACGACACCAGCGGAAATGGATTCGGTAATGAAATCTGAAAAACCCAGACACGAGGCATTATTGGTAAAGACATGCGCGGTGGGGTGTCAGAATTGAAGCTCTCGCCATAATAGTCACCCTAAACGGCTTGAAAAAATCCTGTACGTCCACTCGGTTAGTGATCCATGGCAGCACTCTGGCTGACAGGTCGTAAGGGACTGCCTCAGCTATGCGTTTCCAGGCGTCTAAGTGCCGATGCAAATTTCCTGCGACAAAGGAGTTGGAGTCTCTAAAAGCGAGCATGGATACATCAGCGAGGGCTTGTCCTTGGAGAACTGACTCCACGAAAACACGACTTACATGTATGTGATCATTGTTTGCTGCCAATCCTTGAGCCCGCAGCGGCTTCCCGTTAAACTGTACCCAGGAAATAGACTGAGAGTGAGATACGGACCGTAGGTGGGGGTCCCATGGAGATGAGGTTCTTGCACGCTTCGAGGGTACATACTATAATGAAAAAAAGGAAAGCGCAGTATAAGAGGAACGCAAAAGAAAGGGGGCTCAAGGGTTGACAGAATTATGCGCTAGCACGAGGACCGACAGGGAGTAAGACTCCCCTTATAAGACTGTCAACCCCAGAAGTGCTGGGAGGTGGTAAGTTGGAATAACCCGGTGAGGGTGAAGAACATGGGCCCCAGGTGAAAAAATTCGAGGACATCAATGACAGCAAGAAGACCTTTATGGTTAATGATGGAGAAACAACTAAGCCATACTGACAAGATTCTAGCGAGATAACTGAAACTTGACATCAAAAGCCTCCAATGCACAGCTATAATGTTGTCTAGGCTTTACATGCGGCCTCCCCTTCCTCGGTCCCGCTGAGGGAGATACGGGGTGAATCTTCCTCGGCTGCGGCCCTGTTGAGCCCTTTTAAACCTGAAATACGCGCAAGCGTAATGACGGGTTATCGGTAACGGCGGCCAATTCACTCACTCACTCACTCGCTTGCTCGCTCGCTCGCTCGTTCCCCCATATCTACGTTAAAATAACAAAATCTGACCTCGTTAATTAGTCAAATCCTGGGTGGCGCAGTGTGTAAGCGATCAGACTATAGAGCCGAAGGACGTGAGTTCGATTCTCGTCGGGACCGATTTTTTTTTTCTTTTTTTTTTCTTACTGAAAATTACTGGGGTTTTTTTCATTTGGTTTGCGTTCAACAAAACTCGTTACATTTAATTTCCAAAAAAAACCCGTAATAGTACGTTGCTGCTCACTCGTTCCATTACTCAGATGTAAACCTAGTTAGCACGAATGCGTTTCGCAACCGAGAACAACTTGAATCCCCGCGTTAATCCAGCGATAACAATAACTAAATTGTTGTAAACGAATATAAATAACAATAAGCTAAAAGATGTTTCGCATTTGGAGTCTTTAATGCAAAGATAAGGTCGATTAAATTTATGCTGTTCTAAGACAGTGATCACGGTGGATTAAAGGGGCAGTATCACGAGGTCGAAACTTGAAAACGTCGGCCCAGTTTTCAAGTTTGATTCCGCAAATTCAAAAAGGCCGTCGAGAAGTGGAGGTATTTGTTGAATCAAAAAATCCGTTTTGATAGCCGGAAGAAAGAAAAAATCACTTTGAACAGTGATATGTCCAAAATTCCGGTGCAAGAATAGTGAACAGTGCCGCGCGTGGAACCTCGTGATACTGCCCCTTTATGGTGGAACGCTAGGACTGTTAGCCGAAAGGTCTCAGGTTCGAGTCTCGCTCCTGATCCTTTTTTTTTTCTTCTCTTTTTTCTTTCTTCTTCAGACTGAACATTATGAAAGTGATGTACCGTATTTTTATTTTTTCGTTTGTCAAAAATCCTTACGTTTAATTCTTTAAAAAAATATTGAACCGTGTCAGTGTGAAAAAATAAGCTTTCCGCAATATTACGTCACGCGTTAGCATTTCTTATTCACAGGTTCGCTCTTAGGAGCCTTTGATTTTTATTTAAAGCGGAGCACTCGCCGGGCCGAAGGGCCGGCTGCGCAGCCCCGTACTCATAGAACCTAGCCCTTCATTTTTCATGGTCATGGCTAGCGGAATGTTTCGCGGGCGCGCGTGTGCCGGCCGCCCTCCGCCGCCGTCGCGCAGGACCGGACTACTGTAGCTCCGTCGCGCAGGACTAGCTCGCGGGCACGTATGACCGCGCAAGACATGCGCGTACGACGTCATGTTGAAACCAAAGCGAGGCTTTTTTTTCGCGCGGTTACACGGCCGAATGTCACGTCAGCTGGGAAAACACTTTGATGTTTTGCTGTGTTTACTGAGCGGAGAAAACGGTTTAAATTAAAGTCGTTATAAATTTTCCTGCATTTTTTCGTTGTTTGCTACTCAAAACAGGGATACTAATTAAGGGAAACTCAGAAGCCGCTTTAGTGGAAAAAGAAGAGCTTTCAGGGATAAAATCTTGCTTCGAAGAACTATATACGTTTTTAGCAATAAGAGAGATGGGTTCGTTTTACGGATTTCAGCACCAAAGCGGAGATTTAGGGACTTAAAGGTAAAACAAATTACATTTTTCGATGGGAATTTATCTTGATATCAATCTGTGATTGACTTTTTGTTTGTGTTCCCGTTAGTTTTGGAGAATTGTTTTTAAACGAGTAGCTGAAATTCAGTTGTATTAATTTCTTGAATTTCATCGAAGACACGGCTCGGCCTCGATGCGCGTTTTGCGTTTTGCTTTTAAACATAAACTAATGGAGATTTGAATAAAATGTTTCTAAAGAAGATTGTGTTGTCCATTTTTATGTGTTTGTTCATTCATTACATAGATTGAAAAGTGATTTTATGTAAACAAAACAAGACTTAGATTTTATACTCGCGTCGCCTTATGCAAATATGTTTGTGTATTTTTGCAATTTTGATTTCCAAATCAGTTTCAGTTTCTCAGGCATTTTTTGACAAGCAACAACTGTATTTTATTCGGAAAATAGTCGTAATAGTTATTCTAGACGGAGAAAAAGTTGTTTTCGTGAACTTTTGTACGGTCTAAATGTACTGTGCAGACGGTCGGGTAATACTGTTTTTGAGAATTGCTAAAATTGAAAAATAGCTCGGTCGTTAATCTTAATTCTTGTGCTTCCGACCTTTCATCTAAGTTAAATTTCATTTTAGTTAAGCTTGTTCAGAGAGTCTTCAGAGGGCGACGCTGTTAGGCTAAGCCTAACTATATATATATATTATTCTTTTTTCATCAATCTTTGTCCATCAAATCTTAATTATTGTCCAAAATTGTCCATCAATCTTAATTACTTTATACAGGGATAAGTAGAGATTCGCAAAAAGGTTTTATATCTGCGAAAGGCGCGAGTTATAATATAAATAGTTCCTCGAAGCAAGGTTTTATCCCTGAAAGGTCTTCTTTTTCCACTAAAGCGGCTTCTGAGTATCCCTTAATTAGTATCCTGTCTTGAGTAGCAAACCGCAAGAAAAAAATGTTGGGTGATAACGACTTTAATTCTCCGCTAAAAGCGGCAAAAAATCCTGCAACGGCTAAAGTGTTTACCGAGCTGACGGCTGTGTAGCCGCGCGAAAACAAAGCCTCAAAGATCCCGGATGTTTTGTGGCGTCACACGCGCATGTTTTGCGACGTCGTACGCGCCAGCGAGCTAGCCTAACGCGTACGGCGGGCGTACGGCGGGCACACAACGTGCCCGCGAAACATTCCGCTAGCCATGACCATGAAAAATGACGGGCATAGGTTCTATGAGTATGGTGCTCCGCCGGGCCATCGGCCCGCGGGCTCCGCTATTATCAGACGGAAGTTCAGGAACACGGGCAACGCACTTTTGTTTCCATAAGTGATCGACCGACATCACAAATCGATCATCGCGCCCGCTTCAAACAACAGAATCCTGCTGCTAACGATTGTCGCTAAAATATCTAGGAAAAATGTTAATACATGAATATAAACGTGTATATACTTACTACTAGTGTATCCAAAAGATAGTAATTGCTGCGGTAAATTTGTTGTAATAATGCTGTTTTATCGCCTCGCTGGTATTACAGAATTTTCTCTTTCGTTTTTTGAGGGAAAGCAAAGCAAATGTAACCGGGATGAATCGACGAAAACTCCAGCTGATAAGACTAATTTTGTTTTGTAATTCACGCATCAAGTTCTTGCAATGTCTGTAGAATATTGTTGAGCAAAGGACTCGTTCACCACGAGAAAGGTGTGAAAATTTAGGTTTAACTTAATTATTGATAATGAATATGTTGCGTTACTAGCTAGCCGTATCGTATTCGCGTCTCCACGCGCTCAGCTCAGGTTTCGCGTCCCCACGCGCTCAGCTCAGTCTCATCGACCGCTGTCGGAGTGATTTCAAAATAAATTTGTCTTTTATTCCGTACAATCTTCGAAAATCTTTGCTATCCAACGGTCCTATCACCATGCCTCACAGTCCTCGCTCAACTTGCGGTATTCTCTGACACTTCAGTTCCGATTAGACTGGCACATGTTGGACCAAAATATTACAAATCTCGCAGCCAACAGCGAGGCTATTGTTCGTGGCGCAGTGAATTCTGGCCCAAAATGTGTGTGTGGCGCATTGAATTCTGGCCCAAAGTGTGTGCGTGGCGCAGTGAATTCTGGTAAAAAGCGATCAAATCGAGATTTTTCGTAGCTTATATTTTTTTCTCATATATTTCTCTTAAATCCTGATTATGTTGCTGCTCACTCGCTACGCTCGTTCCGCAGCAATAAGTGCGCGAGAAATGATTCAAGATTGGGCATTTTAAAGCGTGTTTTAAACTCCACGGACAATTCAAAGGGAGGTGTGACTTTTGCGAACTATCAGGGGCTTTTCAGTTTATTAACTCCACTTGATTAAGCGCGTGTATCCTTTCTGAACTGAGAGCGAGAGAAGTTATATGAGGCCTTAGGCGTGCTCAAACCACAATGTGCAATCAAAATGAGGTGTTTCAGGCCACGAATGAAGATAAAAATACATTTACATAAACTCGGAAATGAAAATAAGTAAAAAACAATCAAAACGGTTGTTGAAACTAGTATAAGTGCTTTTCTATGAATGTAGCTAATAGCTGCCGTTTACGTCCCAAAATAAACTTTCAGGTATAATGTGGTGTATGATGTCAGCACATCAGCGTGATTTTAAACTTTGCAGGGAATTTAATGCGAGGTGTGACTTTTGCGATCTATTTTAACTCCTGCTTTTCAGTTTATTAACTCCACTTGATTAAGCGCGTGTATCCTCTAGTTCTAAAACTGAGAGCGTTGATTCGTTTTGTTAAATGTCTAGGAGATAAAGGTAAAACAAAAATATAAAGAGTGTGAATAATTTTTAAAAGAGCCTCAAAAAATGTTTGAGCATCGAATAAAGATAAAAACACACACTTGCTAAACATTTCGTTCCGTGGCGAGAGATTTGAATGCTTTCAACTCCGAGCTAAGCGCAAAAGAAAAAAACACCACCAAATCGCTTGTTGAAACCAATTATTACGAAATTGGTTTGCCAGTTTGTTATCCGATGAACAAGGAATACCCAGTTTTCAGGAAAACAACACGTAAAAAAAGGCATTTTTGTTTTGACCTCCAAACTAGACAATGAAGGACAAAAGGGTTGGGACGAATTCGCATTTAAGATGTTTCCCTCCGCACGCGACTGAAACACGCTACGTGCAAAACGGCAAGTGTCCGTTTCCAGACCCCTACCCCCTTATAATGTTTATAAAAATGATTTGTGGATTTCAGCATTGTCTCGGGGGGAGAGGTGGGGTTGGTAGATACATGTAGGCTTTAAACGAAAAACATGGCTTCATTAGTCAGTCACACTAAATCAGTAGTTAATAAGAGGACTTTGTAACATTTGTCCCAAGAACTTTTGTCCTTGATTGTAGCTTAGATTAGTTACGGTGGTATGTGAAGGGATAGGGGATTGTACCCTGGGATGGAGACTTGCCATTTTCTCCCGATTTTGCTTCCTTACGGGGCGCCACCATTTTATGCTGACGAGATCACTAGTAGAAAAATACAACTTTGGCGATATTTACCTCCTAGGCTATAAAACTTGTCTGTCTGACGACACACAGTGCGACACTATGAAAGGACAGGATACGCCCCATTTCCAACACTTGTTTAGTTTGAATTTCAAACGGCTAACTTTCCTTCTTTTGCACATTTCCTCACTAAACTTCGTTGTTCTCCAAATCATTTCAATGACAACAAAATTCAAAATGTCAAATTCTGAAGTCGTAATTGATGAAGTCACAAAAACACACGGTACAAAATTTCTAATTTTATACCACCAAATATATCGTTTTGGAAGAGCTTGACCAGGGGACCAATACACCGAAAACCGTAACTCGCAATGACAAATTATTCTCGAGTTATAACAATTTGATGAAATTTCAGTGTCCCACAAGAAAAGTTTTTAGTGTTGAAAAAAATCGGATAATTTTAGATTTTATAAAACTATAATTTAAGCAATGAAGTAATTGTGACGTTCCATTTTATGATGTCAAACAACTAGTTTTCTGGTGTTAAATGTTGTAAGAGAAACTATGATTCTGATTTTTTCTTAAATTATTCTGTCCTTCATATCTAAAACAATCAATCTGCAACATAACTAGAATTGCTGGCAACAAAAACAAACTCAAATTATTATATATTTACCTAGGAAAGGCTAGGTCGGGTGGGGGCACTTTGTTCTCGGCAAAGCGTTCTTCAAAATTCAAAATGTCTGTCGTATCTAATCTAATATTTCTGACAACTTCACTAGTTGTTCACTTTCGAAAAGCACTAGAAAAGACATCATGATGACTGTGACGTCATAATTTGATATCTCCTATGAATTTTAATGTCAAACTAATTTAGCACATGTCCTCTGTTCACTTGCCCAGTTTGCTAACTAAAAACTCATGCATTAAAAGTTATCTCTTGGAGGGGTCGTTTTGCCCCGCCGTACGCGTGTCACTTAAAAGAAGGGACCCATATTTATTTTTCTTTCTGAGATGCGAACCATTTCATTTATGTTGAATTTAAAAGCCTAAATGTAAAATATACCGGCAGCTAATTAACCTTTTGTGCACAACCTTTATAAATCTTAACGGAAATATAAATATTTCAATCGCGGAAGATCCAGATTCAAATTTCGCATTGTTAGAATATTTAAACAATTAAATTTCATTTATTCAACGGAGATATACACCACTACAGGCGCGGGCGCGGGAAAAGAGGAATTAGAAAAGTTCTATATAATAATATTTATTAGCAATGTTTAAACGGGAAGCTCATTTCACCGAATTGTTATTCAGTTAGCCTCTTTTGCCGGAAAAAATAACAAGATACCTTGGGACACGTAAGGAAATACTACGCAATGACAAAGCCTTTCGACGAGAGAAACTATCCGTTTTATTTTCTCCCCCACCTCCTCGATACAAAGTTGAGGCTTGCTTATATGCATAAAAATCAACATTGTATTGGGGGTGTGAAGGGGTGATGACGACAGAGACAATTTGTAGGGAAAAAGGTTAAGTGTTACAAATCTGCCATTTGTGTCTTAAATCTTATTAATATTAATAATCTTTATTGAGATGACTTTTTCATATAAAATATGGGTTTCAAAAAGGATCTCACAAAATTAAGAAGAAAAATACAAAACACACACACAATTCGCGAAGACGTTAAAAAGCTAAAATATATAAAGGGGTGATGACGACAAAGACAATTTGTAGGGAAAAAGGTTAAGTGTCACAAATCTGCCATTTGTGTCTTAAATCTTTACGTCCGCCATGACCTTTATAGAGCCTTGAGCAATACAGTTCATTCTATGTCGCTGCTCCCAAACGGATGTAAAACCTTTTCCATAAAAAAGATGCAAATGCATAGTATGACTAGTATAGCAACGATATGTATGCCCATAGGGAATTCAAACTTGGCTGACTGTCAACTTCAGCTTGGGTGGCCTGTGGTTATTTCCATGTCCCGTCGATTCCTATTGTGAGGAACACAACTTATGCAGATTTCTCAATTTTGCACATTTTCTAGGTCTTTCTCCCAATTGGAACGAGTAAGTTACAGTATCAAAAATACTTTCTTTGCACTGATATACTAAAATAATTTATTTTCTTGCAGGTATTTGTTGAGCAATAAAATAGAGAAGCTTCCGCCTGGGATATTCTCACTTAACCCGTCGTTGTGGATATTGTAAGTTTGACACATTAGTTTGTTTGTTATTATGAGAGTAGATTGAGTGGCGCTACTTAATGCATTTGACAAGTTAACATGCCTACTATTTATCACATTGCTGTTGTCATCCTTGTTCAGATAATGTGATATATTAGCTGCTTTTAAGCAAATAATCAATTATTTGCTTGAAAAATTAATTAAGTAAACTTAATTTACTTAATTGAATGGAAGAAAAACAGTGCATTGGGGAAACCAAACGCCCTCTAAATGAAAATATACTCAACTGTTTTTTTATACTTCTTTTTCAATATCTCTTCTCCTTGTAGACTGCGAGCCGCCATATATTTTTCTTTTTGTTAGTGGAGGTAGCAAGTGCGAGCGAGCGGCGAAGCCGTAAGGCGTGTGGAACGAGGTTTTTTTTTCTTTTTCTCGGGCTGGCGCCCTCGATCCAAGCGAATCACGGCTCTGCCGCTGCGTGTGCGTGCTCTAGCTGGTCTTTTTTTATTTTTTTGCTGAACCAAATCACAACTATCAGAGCGTTTCCCATACATGAATTTGTGCCCGGATTCGGTGGTACGGTAAAAAATGTATCGGTACCAATAAGATAAACGGGAGACCGATAAAACAGACGAACTTGATGGGAACTTTCGAACCTCTGAGAAAGTAAACTTTGGTCATGCAGTTAAGATGAGGAATATTGTATTTGTAGGTGGTTTTCGTATTTTCTTATTTAATACAAAGCTCAATATAATTCAATCTGCGGCTATTATTTGGTTTTCCGACGTCATTTGATGATCAGATTTTTCAATTTTCCTTCTTCTACTGAAAAATAGCTGTCAAAGGACAAAGAACGTTCGCCATACGGCAAACTTGTCTTCAAACTGTTTAATATATTTCCCACGATTTTCTTGCCGGTTGTTGCTCTTGAGCTGATTCTCTCCTGATACTTAAGCTAGTTTTATGCGTCTCCGTATGTATTTTCGCAGACGCATATTATTCTTCGAATTTTGCGTCGACTTGGTTGGTACTTTGGCATATTAACCCTATTCAGTCTGGTCGTTTTTTTAGTTTCTGAGCCTTGGGGTGGGGGGGGGGGGGGAGGGGGCACATTGTGCCCCCCCCCCCCCCTTGTAACTTCAAGAACATTAAGGCTATGACAATTAAACTTACAGGGTTTATAGTATGTCCAAAACTGTCTCCTTTGCGGTCCGCACACTGGAACGATGACGTCATGTGACGTAATTATTAGGTAATTAGTTATACGGCCGCCATCTTGGATCCGCCATCTTGGATTTGTGAATTCTTTTTAAAACCTCTTAAAAACCGTCCAAATTCACTCAAAATTAATCAAAACCAATAAATAAACGCTAAATGACGTAAAAATATAAAAGTTATAGCAATAAACATTGTTTTTTTCTTCATTCAAAGGTATAAATATGCAAATTTCAAAAACATGGCTGTCAAAATCTTGTTGCCATGGAAACATCAAGTCGCGTGATCAAAAAATGGTCACATAAAATTGTTTCCAGATAAATTTTAGGAAAAGTCACAAAGTTTGGTGGCGTTTGAATACATATTGAAGAAGTTATGAATGTTGAAAGTTAGCGCGGGCACTTTGTGCCCCCCCCCCGGTTACATGTTCGTTCATAGCAATAAATAATATTGTCAAAATACAAATTCTTATTTTCGCTGGATTTTCATCAGAATCCAATTGTGCTTTGAAATTGCACAGCTCAGGAACTATTTCACATAATAACAATTACATAAATCGGCACTTGTGATTGATGGTCTAGTGGAATAAATTGGCGTTTTGTGAGCGAGCAAGCGAGCGAGCGAACGAGGGATATGTGACGGTTCCTATTTTCTTTTCATCCTAGGTAGCTATGTATGTTCTGAGTATTGTTTCTGAAAATCCTAGCTACTTTTGTCTGTTCTGACAGAGTTGGCTGCGAGTCTTGCATGTGAGTTCGCAGCTGCTAACTTAATACGCTAAAAAATCCTGCTGTCTTATGTGCTCTGAATATTGCCAATGAAAAACCTAGTGAACTTTACCGACTTGTTGCTGGGTTAGCAACGAACCGAAAGTCTGGTGAAACAGAAAAGCTATAAACAGAAACCACTACAAAACTTTTAGACAACACTAAGTCTTTCTTGACTAATAAGATACCAAGAGGAATCGGTATACACGTGGTCTGAGGGGGGCTGAGTAAAATCCAAGATACGGGCACTATTTTCAGTAATGGTATGATTCGTAATAAAAATATAGTTCATATTTTTTAGTTGTTTTTTCACTTTGTTTTAAGAAAAACAATTGCAAAACAACAGCTCACCTTTATTTATAATTTTAATGATAAATATTGCAATTGTTGTTCAAATTATGAAGTATGATTCTTGCCAAAGTTTTTTTAAGCTTAGCAAATTTACACATTCAAACAAATATAATACGAAAACTTTGGTAGAAAAGCCATGATATAAAAAAAGTATAAGATGGATTTAAAACCATGCAAGTTACAGTCAAAGGTACATTAGCACACATTGGTTTTGCTTTTTATTTCTGTGTGTATGTGTGTACATCTGTGCCTATGTAAAGCTGTACGTGGTGACAAAACAAAAAGCAACAACACAGCCAAACGATTATTAGCGAACTAAGTTTTCTACTTGAACTTCAGGCACTTGGAAAACAACTAAGAAAGAAAGTACGAAATAATGTGATATGCAATAAGCATTATGTTCACTGACCTGTTGTAAATATTTTAAAACATATTATTTATGTATACAGTAGGTTGCTGCCCGTTCGCTGCAATACATATTTACGATGCTTTATTATTTCATTCTTGGTTGTCCATACTTTACTTTTCTCAACCAGTGTCCCGTCTTGGAAGGTGTAGTCTTCCTAATCATGCTCCGGATGTATATAAACTGATTTTACATTTAAGAACCTGGTTTCAAGTTTATGACAAAAAGTAAGTAAGTAAGAAACTCAAAGTGTCTGGGTATTTAGCCTAAGGGCTAAGTCCACTAACAGATCAGTTATGTACAGAGAACGTCTGCCCATAAGTCCCTTTTTATTACTAATGTACAGCGCGTCTAACAAAAATAACAATGATACTTAAGACATCTCGTGGTTGACAAAATGGTACTGATCCTTTTTTTAAATCGAGAATGCGCACAAGAGAACAGAGCCCTTTGAATTAGCTAACTGTTTATGAATTTAAAAGAACAACTTAAGTGTACACTGAAAGTGGTATAACTTTTAATGCATCTAAATGTTCAACAGAGTATTAAAAAAATCAAGTTTCAATTATAAGACTGTTGGCTGCATGTAAGAAGAGCCCAGACTAATGTTTATCGCGGGTTAGGTGTGTTCTCACAACGAAGAAGTCAATATAAACCCGGCTGGCAATTAATAGGGAGTTTGCTAGATTTATTGGGGCAAACGGCTATGTATATCACGTTTTTTTTTTTTAAACTGAGAGTTGAGTTGCTTCCTTGAAAAAGAGACAGAGTGACTTCAGCGTTAATAGTGGCTACAATATCTTTCTTCAAGTGTAGCAAAGAAATGCGACATAAACAAAATGAAGCTTACGGAAACAAATCATTTAACTGGTTAATAATTTAACTGTTTTAATTAAGCCCACATTATTCTTTTTTGAAACACATTTAAAGATTCAAACAATAAATTCGAAAACTGTGGTAGAAAAGCCACCTATTTTTTCTTGACGACCATGTCAAAAAGTGTCGATTCAGTGAAATTGGAACGGCTCATTATGGAAACAAAATGTTGCTTTTAGTAGGCCCCTTTCCAAAAGAAAACAGTTGTAGAAAAACAATGGCATTCTGGTAAAACAAAAACTTGAAAGTTTCAACGATCAAAAATAATTCATAATTTCTGAAGATTTTATACTATGGCGCACCACGAAATGGACATAAATGTGATAATTATTGATAACATTAGGAACTAATTCGGAAAGAAGGTGACGAAATAAATTACAAAGGACACGAAAGGTGTGATGCATCTTACAATGCAATTGAATAAATGAAGACGGTGCCGCGAAAAGTGGTTGGTGACCATTCTTACTCTATACTGATTTCAATAAGCTCCTGGTCTTGGGATACCATTCTCTTCGACACGATGGCCACGCTACTTGCTTACCGTGAGAAGACCCGATACCTTTCTAAGAAACAAGTCTCAGAAGAAAGAGTAGTACTTTTCAATACCATCAACGTGGAGACCTTCTTTCTTCTGAAAAACTGGCCGCAAGACATTACAATTTATTTTTGGAACAACCCTATTGGGGACAGAGACACGTTTAAGCCGATGTTGTTTTGTTTGGGCGATGGCTGTTTCGCACCAGACTTATTATCCAACTGGATAATACTTTTACAAATTTGGGCGCCACAAAAAGCGGAGAAGAGGGCCAGACAGTTGGACTTCATCCAACGAACGATC
Organism: Dendrophyllia cribrosa; assembly: GCA_024195265.1. Classification (NCBI taxonomy): domain Eukaryota; kingdom Metazoa; phylum Cnidaria; class Anthozoa; order Scleractinia; family Dendrophylliidae; genus Dendrophyllia; species Dendrophyllia cribrosa. Next base: position 15,488,135 of record JAJLRJ010000004.1, read on the forward strand.
AGGATAGAAAAAAGAACACCTGGTTGTATTTCGACCTCGATTACAAGAATCTGTTGTACCTCAACGGCCTGCAGAAACAGTAGGGACTTTAAGCACCGGGAACCGGAACGGCAACGGCGACGCGAAAACTGTCAGGGAAAACCCAAATGACGCATTGCGCATGTTTGGCGGGAAATATCTAGACGTTCTCTTCCCGGGCCCGACGTCAGATAGCAAGGTTTGCCGTCGTGTGAAAACGTGAGTATATATTCCTCATTTTTCTTTGGTTTTATCCAGTCGTTTTTGATATAATACACTTAATGTTGTTTAAGAAGACTATACAGAAATAGGAAACGATATTTATTGCTTCATTTAGGTCAATTTGGTGCTTCTGTACGCTCTTTGAGAAAGAGGTGGTAATTCACTACAACTTGTAAACTTAGAACTACGTTTCTTTGCTAAATTTATTAAAATTAACGCAGTGGCTATTCGTACGGCACCCGTACGCGGACTTCGATTTGCTATTCGTACGGGAGTCCAAAGCTTTCGACAATTTTCGAGGTTATTCTTCACTTTTGGTGGTCCACAATGTTAAATGTTCGTTTAGTTTTACGAAGCGCTTCTGGTAAGCGATGTTGATTTGGCTCAGACTAATTTGCGAGCGAGCGACTCATTTCGTGACGCTTAAGAAATGTTCGCGTCAAAAAATACTCCCGTACGGCCAACTTCGATTTGCTATTCGTACGGAAGTCCAAAACTTTCGAACATTTTCGATGTTATTCTTCACTTTTGCCGATCCATAATATTGTACGTTTGTTTATATTCACGAAGCGCTTCTTGTGAGCGATGTTTATTCAGCTACGCGAAGGAATCTCGTTTATGTGTCATCGCCATGTACTCCCGTACGCTATAAACTTGTTATTGTTATTCATACGGGAATCTTGTTATTGGGTTTTTTGCTTCCAACGCTTCTTCCATTGAGACTACCTTTCCTTGCTCACAAGTGGTTTAGTTAACAGAGAAGAACTGGTTTGTATGTCCAGATATATTATAACAATTTGAATTAATTTTTTGACACTTAACTTGTTAGATGTCCCAGACACTCAAATTATTGATAATGAAACATATAATAATAAAAAGAATCGAAAAGAATCACTCATGTACGGCAAAAGGTGATCTTCATTGTGGATCAACAAAAGTGAAGAATAACATCGAAAATTGTCGAAAGTTTTCGGACTCCCGTACGAATAGCAAATCGAAGTTGGCCGTACGGGAGTATTCTTTGGGGTTAATTGTCACGAAATGAGTCGCTCGCTCGCAAATTAGTCTGAGCCAAATCAACATCGCTTACCAGAAGCGCTTCGTAAAACTAAACGAGCATTTAATATTGTGGATCAACAAAAGTGAAGAATAACATCGAAAATTGACGAAAGTTTTGGACTCCCGTACGAATCGTCCTCAAGAACATCGAAGTCAAAACAGTCGTAAGAATCGTACGGCAGGTCAAGTTTATTGGACGTGTTCAAATCGTACAAGAGCATATACTGCCCGTCGTTGATCATTTTCTTGACACGGCTTATGAGAAGCATTTCCCTAACCTCATTTAGCGAGCACATTTCGGAAAAGAGCCGCCTCTACCGAGCTGCACATTTTGGCAAACGTTGCGGTTCTGTAGCTGGTTTATTTGTAACTTCGCGCCGAGACCGCGTTCTCTGCCCAGTCTTTTCTCGGTTTCGAGGTCGCCGTTGCCGTTCCGGTTCCCGGTGCTTAAAGTCCCTAGTAAGGACAAGCATCGGCCCTTCTGATGACAGTGTAACAACAAAAACACCCAAAAAAGAGACAACAAAACAGTAATAGCCCCCCCCAAAAAGAACCGGCTCTTTAAGGAGCCACCATTTGTAATGAAATATTTTAACCAACATAGTGAGTCAACTGCGTGACAACAATTTCGTAAAAACTTGGGTGGCCTGTGATTATTTCCATAGTTATTTGCATAACTTCTAAATCTGTTCAATATTCTCCCAATTTGAACTGGTGGTTCGTTAGTTACGGCGTCAAAAGTACTTTCTTTTCACTTCTATACTAAAAATTTTTTTTTTCCTGCAGGTTTTTGTCGAACAATAAAATAGAGAAGCTTCCGCCTTGGATATTCTCAAATAACACGGAGTTGAGAGGATTGTAAGTTCCACACCTTAGTTTGTTTGTTATTATGAGAGTAGTAAGCATTTTTCAAGTTAACACGTCTGCTAGTTTTCTCATTGCCGTTGTCATCGTTGTTTTTTATCACAATTCCGTGATGGAAGAACATTCGTCTTCAGATAATGTGATATATTAGCTGCTTTGTATTTTGATAAGTCTGATAATGCTGTGTGTTAGTCTCAGCTTATTTTATATTATCTCATTCTGAAACGTTTTTTTATGCCGCTTATAAGCCCCCCGGATATAATACACCCTCCCCCCTTGAAAGCTAACTGAAAACCCGGTATAACCGGTATGCTGTCAGAAAGTACGCATCTAGCATGGCAATGGTAGCGAAGGACAAGGGTACCCACGGGAAAAATGACAAGTTTGTAGTATTGAATCAGTTCTTTCAGTTTCGGCCTTTATTTTCGTTTGATTCAGGGGTTGTGGGAGTCAAATGCAATTAAGCCTTCCTGCGACCCGCATCATTGGCTTTTTTCGTTTAATAAATAATCTCTCCCCGGTCCACTGAATATTATAGCTTAAAACATGTAAATGTTGTTTTCAAAGCTTTAAAGACCTGTTTAAGGGCCCATTTCGCTGTTTCGTTCTTAAGCTCGCCGTCATTCCAGCGCTTAAAATTCAATTAAATCGAATGCGAAGTTGGTATCAAGCTAAAAATAGCCTTCACGGATAAATCTCTCAGTATAGCGCTGTATTCACGGGCCACCAAAAATAATTTCAGAATAAATAAAAGACAGATTCAGCTATAATGTAGTGTTGTGTTTTTGCCTAAAACTCGTGTATCAGACTGCATTTTACTAATTCGAAGTTTGCTTAAATTTCCCTTCTTGTTTACATGGCGAAGATAGGTGTTTTGAAAATAGGTGTTTTGAAAATAGGTCACTAAATAGGTTATTTTAGTAAAATAAAAAGAAATTCGAAATTTTGCCACTATCGTCGGATTCTCGATATTTACAGACATCCGCTCTTAATTATTTGGAAAGAGTATTTTTCGAACAATTGTTATTTTTTTAGTGGTAGCTGTAAATAATGTCAAGACAAGACAAGACAAGACATTTATTATCATAATTATCGGCATGTACAATTTCTAGGCACGCAGTTAACAAAAAAGTTGCCTGTTCCGGGCTCCGAGATAGTGGGGAACGCGCGAAGTAAAAAAAAGGCAAAAATCGCGGGGAACTGGGGAGAGGGGGAGAGGGGCGGCGGAGCCTGTAAACATTTCTTTACCGACGCTCTTCCGCCCTCTTTTGGCAAGTTTTGCGATTATCCAATTTTCTGTCGTCAAAATGTCAATCAACAGAAATCGTTCTCGGATTTCTCGCGCGCGTATTTCGCGCAAAAGCACGTGCAAGAATGCGAGGAAATCAGCATGTCTTGTAAGACGCGTACGCCGACGAAAATACTGTCCTCGAATCTCGAAGTCCACCTTTCAAAGTGCTGCAGATTTTGTAGGAAAAACGTAGCATGTAGAGGAACCAAGGTTATTGACTAAACTAAACAAGCCGATGAAAAGATAGAACATTTGATCCTCCCGCTATCATTCTATAATTAACGTCTTCTACTAGACTCTTTCAAAGTGAGACAAAGAAACTTCATTGTTATGCCAAAAGCTAGCAAACAAACGACGCATAACTAAATATTCTAAACGGCTCTGATCTGGAAGCGTAAATTCCTTCTGGCAGTATCACAGCTAGAGATTTTTTCCTAAGATCAAAGAAACAACAACATTTAGAACAACAGGCCTGTTATATCTTTGTTCCAAAGAGAAAAATCTCTCAGGCACGTACTTGGGATAGATTTCTTCTAAAGCTGGGCTAAAATGCTTTTAGCGACGAGCAGGATTTGTGTTAGGCCTGTCACATTTTATAACAACGATTATTATCGCCAGGCGTGGAAAGAGCTGAAATATCAAGCTTTCCCCGTAACCGGTCGGCAGAATCAAGAAGGCATCTTTACCACGCGCCAAGTTTACAAGGCATTCTTGTTGCTCTTTCCTGAGTGCTTCTATATTGGGAAAATCGCGCAGAAATTCGTCCAAAATATTACATAACTTTGATTCCTCTTCATCACACGCGACGATCACGTACGCCATCGTTATGATTGACAAGAATAATGTACATAGCGAGATGCTGACATTACCTGTCAAAACGAACCAATCAGAGGGTATACCAGGAGCTGGTATACCGGAAAGAGCTTTTTAAAGAAATGTTTACAGGCTCCGCCGCCCCCCTCCTCTTCTCCCCAGTTCCCCCCCGATTTTTCTCTTTTTCTTTTTTTACTTCGCGCGTTCCCCACTATCTCAGAGCCTGGAACAGGCCAGCAAAAAAGACGCTAGTCAAGGCGTGCCAAAGTAAATCTATTACAAATCAGATATTACAGGTAATAAGTAAAAAGCAAAGAAAAGAAAAGAAATATGTATAATAAATTCAAAGCAAGAAAATCTGTTTAACGCAAACTGTAAAAGAAGCTAAGGTTTAGGATTTCGCGATTTTATTTCTCGTATTATCATGGTAGTGTCAAGGTAATCATCTTTGTCTTTTAATATTTCAAAGGGCACACTGATTAATTTTCGTTTAAACACATATTTTGACATATCTCTCATACTACCTGGTATCTCATTCCATAATTTAGCGCCAAAAATTGGGACGGCTTGATGTACATATTGTTTTTCGAGGATGCTCTTGTGTTATATGCATGAATGGATTATATCTAAGGGGAAAGGAAGACGTATGAAGATAATCTGTACCATGAAAAAGATGAAAAAGTCGAGCCCCATTAAGGTAATTACGGATAGCCCCTACGGTGAGGGTGCGACTAAGAAACTGCAGGTAAACACAAACATGCTCAGAAACGGGCACATGAGTGAAATTAAAATACAAACTAAACAGGAGATAAGCGCGCCACTGTGACTGAAGATTTTGATAAGTACCCGGACGATAAGCAGCTAACCGTGTCTTCTTAAGATCAGCTCGTAACTGGCGCAACTCGACAACTGTAAAGAAAAATAAAGGATTCCGAAATTACTAAACTATAGAGAAAGGTTAATCTAAAACTGGTTGTTAAAAGAAAAATAATGTTGAGGGACAAGCCACTCCATGCGCGCCTGGCCGCCAAACTGTTCATGAAAAACATGAGCCGTACTGCTGCTAAGATGCCAGCGAGAGAGAAGATCCGCGGCCCAGTTAGACTGCCCCTCAAGGTTTACAGCACGCAGTTCAAAATCATGAATGGCGGCAATCAGCCACAGTTCACGAAGACAGTCATTCATAAACGAGTTCCGAGACTTGTGAGAGTTAATCACAGCAACAGTGGCTTGATTATCACAGTAAACCAAGATCCGAAGACGCGACCATCGATGCCCCCTTAACTTGCATGCGATCACCACAGTAAGTAACTCAAGGCCGTTGATATCCAAACCACGAGACATGACAGAAGAAGGAAACTTACAATGAAAGAACTCATTGCCACTAACCCCGCCACAACCTGACAAACACGCGTCCGTTGAAAATACTGCGTCGGGAGCAGACCAGGGAGCAGAGTAGACGAAGGACACGCCATTATACTGAGGAAGAAAACGTCTCTACCACGCCAAGTCACGATGGAAGTCATCCGAAAGTCGCACTGTAGAGCGAGAGTCACTGTCCGATAAAGCTCGTAAAAGTTCTAAAATACGTGATAAAAATATGCGGTTCTGCTTGACACATTTAGACACAAATACGAGCTTTCCGACCAAAGACTGAAGTTGAGACTTGGATGCTACGGTGAAGGTGGCCCATTCGGATAAAAGAGCCGACAGTTCATGCGAGCGCTTGCTGGTGACGGACATAGTCATAGAAACTGTGTCAAATCGTACGCCCAGAATGGTCATGCCAGTCGAGGGCGGTTCCGCTTTTTGTTCGGACTCTTCTAAATGCAAATTTCGCAGGAGATCCCCCAGGAAATTGTATGAGGCAAGCGCAAGGTCGGGATGAGCCACGCCTGTAAAGTCATCCAAATAATTAAGTATGTCATGGCCATGCGCGGCGCACATATATCGAACCGCGTTGGTAACGCGCTGGCAAGCCATGGCAGCTGACCAAAGATCCATTGGCAAAACCGTATCAAAAAACATTAGATTCCGCCGGGAATAACAGAGGAGATGATAATCCTCTGGATCCACCGGGAACTGTCAATAAGCACGCTTTAAGACTCGTTTAAATAACAGGCAGCCTGGACCTAAGGCAAGAATCTGAGCGGCGATGTCATCCACGGTAGGGTAAACCAATTGGAAGTCAACACCGAGATACTGCTTCGAAGGAATCCCGTCGTTCACGGAGGAGCCTATAGGCCAGCTCAAATCCACAATAATACGTCGCTCGAACTCGCCCTTAGGGATGGAATTCAAGGGTGACAGCACGACGTCAGAAGCGAAGGAGTCACTTGCAAAGGAATTAAGAGCGGCGCCGTAGGACAATCGGTGTGTAGATATTTATCAATAGCCTCGGGGAACAAAACGGCGCCCTGATGATTGCGTTGTTGAGTGACAGGTAAGGAGTCACGAACATAACCAACCGGCCAACCGAACTCTAAGTAATCGCAAACTATGTAGTCATCATAATCGGCTAACAAAGATCTCCACAACAGTATATTTAGTCTGGAAGGAACGGGAAGACGACAAACTTGATGATTAAAAGCGCCCGAGGCATAAACAGTGTCATGTAAGAAGATACCATAAGCGGTATCATCATTGACAAGAGCGAGTGAAGAAGACGTGTCACGCGCCACATTGTCCAGTACACGATCTATGGAGGAGACTGGCGACTCATCGTCGAGTGAACTATCACACGCCGAAACCGGAATAAAAACATCAGAATCACAAGTCGTTGATACGAATGCATCGTGAATAATGTCTCGAGTGTCACGCACAGAACCACAAAAGTCAACATGGTCACAAGTCACGCAAGGAACACTGGAATAATCACGATTTGATAAGTCACGAGATAAATCCATGGTGGGAGATATGAAGGAAATCGGAGCAAAAAGGTCATGATCACCAATCTCTGGTGAGAATAAGTCTTGAACAGTGTCTCGAATATCACGCACAGAACCACAAGGTTCAACAAAGTCACGAGTCACGTAGGTAACACTGGAATAATCACAAGTTTGTAAATCGCTGGATAAATCCACTACGACAGATGAAGAGGACTCATTCCAGATCAGTTTAATATTGTCGTTAAGACAGTGCTGTTCAGAGAAATCAGTGTCCAATAGGCTTGAAGCCTTAATTTAAACCCGGGACGAATTAATACACTCATGAGAATCAGTGGGTGAAGAAACGGGAGAACGAGGAGAAAACAATAATGTCTCGTTGCGCGAAACACGGACGCGCGTTAGTCACGTGGAATTGCCAGAGACGGTAGGCGGGTCAACATCCGATGTCTGACGTAAAGGGCATTGTTCCGAATTTTCGCGACGAGCACGCCTCTTCCGTTCACGAACCCAACAGGTCGCACAAATATGGCGGAGGAATTTCGCTTCGCCGCTCAACAAACCAGAGTGATCATGAGAGAAATTACACGTACCACGCTGATAATCCCGGCAAAATAACACGGGCCGCGAATCTTTAGGTGCTGACTGGCGGACACTAGTTCCAGACGATTTAAAATGCCCTTGAAGGATACGCGCATCTAAATTATGAAATGAATCACCCCAGGCAGCATGACCACGCTCGATCTCTAAAAGTACGGCTCCATGATAAACTAGCACAGCATGCCACTGATAAGTCATGGCAAGGTACATTAAATGAATCAAATGCCCCTCTCGTGCGTATTTTCCCGTAGTTGATAACTTTCGAGAGTGCACAATAGTGGCGTAACCGGCCACAAACTCCTCTATCGATAACTTATCGTAGGTGACCTCTTTCGAACACGCGGCTAGGTTTAGTTCACTGCGATGCCACAACTGGGGGCGAATGACTTTGCTAGTAGGTTTTACTGTTTTTCCAGAACGTAACGACTTACCAGCCGATCGTCGGGAAACTCGTCGGCTTCTGGAATCGTCACATTCTTCACCATCGTCTGCATCGCTATCGAAACTACAACAATCATCTCCAACGGCTAACTGGGCGAGTTGTTGCGCCACACGATCTTGCAAGTTCTCGTCCTTCCTCAGGTCATCGAGAGTCTTCACAGAGCGTGAGTCCGGCTGGGGAACTTGCACTTGGACAGAGGAAACGGGAAGAGACGGCGAAGACTTGGAAAGGGCAGCCCTTTTTTGCTGTATTTTCGCTCGAAGCACCGCCCTCTCTTCTTCCAGCACTTGGAACTCCTCCTCCCGCAGTAGCGAAGCGAGCTCCTCGCGAAGCAGGCAACCCGCTTGCAGGATTTTGAGAGACCTCTGTCATCTCCTCAACACTATTAACTTCAACAACAGAACCAGAGACTGCAGCTGCGTCGGTTTCATCTGCTTCGGCGACCACTGCGTCGGGACCGTCGCAGTTTTTGGATGGCGGACCAAAAGAATGATTTGACAAAATGGTCTTACAACCAGGACATCGTCGTTTACGTCCCATCATAAAAGTTAAATACTAAACATACGAACAGATCGACAACCGTGCTTACAAAATTAACATGCTGTATAACTGAAGAATGCAACAATAGAACTGAACCGACTTATTGTCGCAATATGATCTCAAATCTCTGATAAAAACCAGATCAACTATACGGGGGGCAATTATCTATTTTAAATGAAATTTTAAAATACCCAAATTTGTAGATTACAGGTCACTCTGACTACTAACCTACATGTAACTTAAGGCTACAACTTACAATGAGCAAATTAGTTAAAATACAGCAAGCATGTACATGTGCATGTAAAAGTACTCTAATTAAGCCAAGTATGTAAGTTTTCATCTGCTTTTGTGGCAGCCTGAGCACATACAACCTTAGCAACTAGTATTACTTTAGTATCACACTGGTTATTTATAAAGGCATATTCCCAATCCAGTGCATGTTTTGGTTGTGTTGTTTAGAAATTACAGTCATGTAAATATCTTTTAGTATATGCATTAACCATATTTTTTTTCGTCAGTTAAAAAATTAAAAAATAATAATACTTATGTTGTAGGTTGAAATGAAATTCAGGTTAAAATGATTTTAACCTAGCTTGATTTTGAATTACCTTTGTTTCTGATTTATGATAATGAATCAAAGACAAAAGAAATTCAAAATCTAACTGGGTTGAAATCATTTTAACCTGAATTTCATTTTAACTTCTCAAACTCATTAATAATTCATGAAGAAAATACAAAGGAAATTAATGTTTAATGAGTGTTTGGAAATCAGATGAAACACTGCTCATTTTTGCATCCTTAATTTCTCCTTCTAAAATCATTTTGTTTGAGAAGTAATATCAAACATTCGACACAGTATTTCATCACAAGATCAAACACCTCGAAGTTCGTCAAAAATACTCCGCTGCGCGTCGTATTTTCAACTCTCTTCTCAGTGTTTGATCTTGTGATGAAACACTGTGTCTCATGTTTGATATATTACCTACAACACTTATATCAATGCTATTTTGAGTATATGTTGTTGATTTATTTAATTTTTATACATATTATTTGCATTTTAAAGAACATTATTTATTAACATACCTGAAAAAGAGGCCACCTGTATGTTCCGTCTATCTATCTCTGTCTGTTGCCCTTTCCTTTCTTTTATCGTTACACGTGAAAATCCTCTGCATGCAGTTTTCAGGCCCATTAATCAGCCAAGGCCTTATTCAACAAATCAAGACTGCCAATACGATAGGCAAACAAGCCTAGTGAGCCTAAAAGTTGTTCGCAATTCCTCATTTCACAGTGTAGAGAGCAGAGATTAATACTGCTCAAGTCTTCCTCCAGTAGAAAATTAAGGTCATCGCGTAGTCCTGAACATCTGAAAAAAAAAAAACAGAAATTAGGTGTTTTCTTTTACTATTCTACATGGATTGGTCCTTTTCTGAAGTATAAACTAATAACACGTATAATTTCTACAAGTTTGAAGTTTACAAAGCAGATAGCGGTAATGTTACATCAATTAGCCAGTATAAATGTATATGTTGTAGGTTAAAATTATTTCAAACTAGGTTAAATTTCATTTTCCCTTGTCTGAGGTTATGTTAATGAATCTGGGACAAAGGAAAATAAAATTTAACCGTGTGAAATAATTTTTAACCTAAAATAATTTTAACCTACAACATATACAGAGATTTTTGTTCATTGTATTGTATTGCATGAGCATAATCATGGCTTCTTGAGACTTCCTTCCCTTTTTGCTTATTTTTATATTGTGTATGTGATATTAATATTAAAAAAAAACCCTTTAATCCATGAATGAAATTAAAAAAAATGAGTTCTGGATGCATGTTAACTGATCACTTATGTCCAGGATTGCACGCAGCTATTTACTATTTTTGCGATTTTTCGTTACAGATCTTGCGAATTTTACAAAATTTGCGAAAATTACGAAAAATCGCTAGCTCAACAATTTTTCGGTAGTGTGAGATATTTTACAAAATTTACGATTTTTCGTTACAGATGTTGCGAATTTTACAAAATTTGCGAAAATTACGAAAAATCGCTAGCTCAACGATTTTTCGGTAGTGTGTGATGCTATTTGACTCGCAACCCCACAGCCAGCTTGCGGATTTTACAAAATTTGCGAAATTTGCAAAAAATCGCTTGCTCGCCGTTTTTTTGGCGGCGAGTTGCGACATTTTGCACTTCTTTGTGATGCTAATGAACTCACAACCCCACACTTCTAGCTTGCGGATTTTACAAAATTTGCGAAAAATTGCTAGCTCGACGATTTTTCGGCACTGTGTTGCGAAATTTTGCGCTTCTTTGTGATGCAAATTACCTCACAACCCCACACAACCAGCTTGCGTTATTTTGCCTGTTCATTGCTTCCCACACTACCAGCTTGCGTTATTTTGCCTGTTCATTGCTTCCCAGAGTAAAGTATACGACACAATAGACACAAGTGTGTCGATAAATAAAGACCGTGAATACACCAAGCTGGACACGCATTTCAACACACGACAACAAACAAGGACCGTACACGCATATGAGCGTGTGGCGATAAAAAATACGTCGTAATACACCATTTATAATTTCACCCCGGGCTCTTGAAAATCAAGAAGCTTGACACGCGAATTAACACACGACAACAAACAAGGACCGTACACACATATAAGCGTGTGGCGATAAAAAAATACGTCGAAATACACCATTTGTAATTTCACCCCGGGCACTTGAAAATCAAGAAGCTTGACACGCGAATTAACACGCTGAACAAACAAGGACCGTACACGCATCTATACTTCGTTCTTTAAACGTGTGCGATAAAAATACACCAAGCTGGACATGCAAATTAACACACCACCTATCTACGTTAAGATAACAAAATTTTGACCGTATATATATCATCCAAATCCTACGTGGCGCAGTGGCGTTAGGGTCGGATGAACACTGAGCAAGAGGGAGTGCCCGAGCCAAGGTTCAAGAGTCGTCCAAGACAGGTCTTTTTTTGGAACTTAATTACTGTTTTTTTTCCTTTTATTGTTGACAAGTGGTTACATTTCATTTCCATCCCCCCTTTAACATTTCGTATTCACGGGTTGCCTCCAGGAGCCATAAAAATACACCAAGCCGGACACGCAAATTAACACGCGGCAACAAAGGACCGTACACGCATGTATACTTCGTTCTTTAAACGTGTGCAATAAAAATACACCAAGCTGGACATGCAAATTAACACACCCACCAAACAAGGACAAAATGCTATTTAGATATACCTAATTCAATAAAGGTTGCTTTGGCAAATGGTAATTGGGCATTGGCATTTGGGCATACGTAACACAATGCAATGCTTTGCTTGAGTGACCGGGGGGGATGGGGGGTGGGGTGGGGGGGGGGGGGGGGGGGTCTAATTGTAGAACAACAATAATTTTGCTTCTCTATATATAACTGTCAATTGTCCAGAAGTAGGAGTCAATTATAAATGTTGCATTGCAATGCTACAATGCAATGAAATGCAATAAAAGGAGGTTATTGTGCAGGACAGGGATATACTGCTCTCAGGCTAATGCCGAGCAATATATATATATTTTTTGCATCTGTATCATGACTTCAAAATGCAGCTGTGATTGGTTGCACTCAAAATACATATTATATTCATTACAAAGAATCAAATATCATAAACTGCTTTTATTTAAATATATTATTATTAAATATATATAACTTACTAAAGGAATACAATGTTTATCAAAAAAGATTGAATCCAAACAACAAAAAACTTAATGATGCTTTAACTCTTGTCTGGTAATTTTGGCATACTTCGTCAGCCAAGCAAATGTTTGTTCGCAGATTTCAGTATCCACCTGCAAAAAAACAATTCATTGATCATTTATAATGATGTTATAAGTTTAATTAATTTCATCTATTTCCAACCCTTGCTTCCAGGTTTCCATTTAATTATTGCACAGTTCGAAAATATTTCCTTTGAATATGCTTTGAGTTTCCTGTGTTGCATTTCGCAACAACGTCTTCAGGTGTAATCTCTCAAAATTTTTCAATTTAGATAACAAAAGCAGACATTAAGTCATGTTATTACTCTCAATTATACACTGATACTTAGTACACAGGCAGACCACCCTCTGTTTGTGTTGTGTAATTGCTGTTTGGAATCGGTTGAAATTTTAGTGGCGATATTTAAGTCGCCTTTCACCTTTATGTTAAAACAAAGTTTCAAGGAAATGTTGATTGAGTCACGGGCGGTGTTTTTTTGCCACTCCGAGCCGTAGAAACGCTTCTCTGGCGAGTTAACTGTTACTGGCCGAAGGCCGGTACTAGAGAGAGGGAGACAAGTAGTTAATCGGAGGCCGGTGAAAAAAAGGTAAAAATTTTTCAAATTTTACGACAATTCCGGTTTGAAGTAGCGACCCACAGCGGTCGCCGGCGGCGAAGTTGCCTGCCTTGTCTCCCTCTCTCTAGGCCAGTAACAGTAAACTCGCCAGAGAAGCGTTTCTACGGTTCGGAGTGACAAACAAAACACCGCCCGTGACTCAATCAACATTTCTTTGAAACTTTATTTCAACATAAAGGTAAAAGGCGACTTAAATATCTCCACTAACTGGTCTGCCTGTGCTTTAATAGTTTTACACTGGACAAAAGACACAAAATTTCACACATGGAACATTTTTATAATACACAAGACAGTGTTAACGTATTACCTTGAGTAAAAAGCGACGGGACAGTGTCCCTTTAAGTAAATTTAATACTTACTTCTTGGGCATTTCACCAAACAACCTGACCACACTTTCACACTATTTTACAGACAGCAAACGTTCAGATGGGGAAATGGCCGTTGTGTAAGACATCACAAAATGTGAATGAATAGTGCCAGTTTCCCTCCAGCATTGCAGTGATGCCTGGCAAAATTATTTCATTATATTAGACATGCAACCAGCAGCTCTTCAGTCGACAAATTTTCTTCCGTTTCAAGACTTCATTTATAATGTACATGTAACATATGTGATGGAGAGCAAGACAGTAACCGTTCAGATCACTGATTTGGCTTCACAGCATCATTGGGGCAAATGCAACATACTGATTAACAGATCGAATGTTGACAAATTTAGACAAGGACTCTACTAAAACTTCCACAAGAATGTTATTTTATTCGAATGTCTTTCCAACAAGTGAATATAATTTACATCTTCACCGATGTGCCGTGATTATTACTGCTTTTCGCAATAACCGCAGTTACAATTATATTGACAATGTGAAAAATCAAACTAGAGAGAGGATTGGTACAACATTTTTCTTGGCTTCAAGGAATTTGTAAGTATGCGCATATTACCTTTATTTTGTTTTTGTTTTGCTCATAAGTTGTGCTTTCACATTTACCATTGACAGTAAGCTATTGTATTATAACAAGCTTACTATAAATAATAATTGAAGGGCCGAGAGCATATCCAGCCTATATGACTTTTTAGGCCATTTTTACTTTTTCTCTCTCAGATTTGTCCATTTTTGGCATGTGAACTACAAATTAGTTGCGAAACATTGTTCAGAATTTTTTTGTTGTTTTTTTTTTCCGTCGTTTTCGAGAAATTCCGTATGCAAAAAAAGAAAAAAAAATCAAAGGCTCCTATTGTATCGCAATATTGCGGTAAGCTTCTGTTTTCACACTGACGAGGTTCGGTATTTTTTAAAAATAAAAGCAAGGATTTTTGACGAACGCAAAAAAAAGCAGTTCGAAAAAAAAAAATGGATGCTGAGCGTGAATCGAACCCGGAGCCGTCCGAGCGCAAATCCCGGAACCAAACCACTAGACCGCCGAGGAACACATGCTCAGTTTAGACTAAGTTTTATTATTTAAAGGTCAAAAAAGGCATCAAAACGCGTATCTCGATTTGAAAATCCTTTTAGAAAGATTTTAATGTTGCATTAAAGACTCGATCCAAATGCGAAACATCTTTCGGCCGGCCAGCAAGAACTCACTTCGAGCTGCCCAAAGCTGTATTTCAAGAGCCCGACCACGCACAGCGGACCCATCTGCCACTGTCGCAAAGCATGTCGGGACATCCTACGACAAAACCAAAATGGAGTTCCTGCCCGAAAATTATTGCAAAATACTATAAGTCTAAAAGCACTTCGGATATCGGACATTTCGACCACGGCACGGGATGGCCATGGGAAATGGCCCACAACTCTCAATGCTGCCCCTTTTCTGATCCGAAGTGATTACAGACTTTCCCGCCGGCTCGTACTTGTCCACCAAGGTCCGTTTTCACCTCGAGCGCTAAATGGCGCTTCAGACACAAGGAAGGACAAGAAACACGACTCGTTTCTTTGAGAGGTGCTAGAGACTTAAGGATTTCCGAACTTAATGATGTCTTTCAATCACCGGACGGGCCTCATACACGTTGGCTTAGACACACGCTACAGAGGCGATGTGTTGCCGTAGTGAGCTCACGATAGATAAGCGAGCCAGGCGTGCGTAAATAACGGTATTTTCGTTTAGTTGTTGGCACTGGTCAGAAGTATTGCAGTCGCGTATTCTCACGGCCAAACTGCTTTCAAATGGCTTCGAAATTGCGCTCTGAATGTACCGTCAAAGCACTGGTGGGCCAGAACTCTGCTTTTTTTTAGGTGAAATTGGTCAAATTCCTTAGGGTTAGTGCAAATTCGACAAGGGCTTGTGATATTATTCGTTGTACGATAAAATGAGGCTATTCTGAGCTATTCTGAGCGATAAAAAATAAAAAAGGCCTAAAAAGTCATATAGGCTGGACATGCTCTCGGCCCTTCATATCTAAACACACTAACCAGCTAATCTAATTATCTAAAGTTATTATTATTCATAACAGCAATCCCGAAAGCGCAAGTTATTGCTTCACTGCTTTTAATCAGCTCAAGTTGTTCGTTTCACTTGAAAAATGCGCAAGTTGGCCAGGGATAGGGTAGGGTTAGGGTTAGACGAGTTAGGGTTAGGGTTTAAGCCAGGGCTAGCGATAGGGTTTGAGTTAGCGTTAGGGTTAGAGTTAGTAGAAGTTGTTCGTTTCATTTGAAAAAAAGCGCAAGTTATTCGTTTCAGCTCAACTTGTTCGTTTCACTCGAAAAAAACGCAAGTTGTTGGTTTTACTGCCTCTAAACAGATAAGTTTTTCGTTTCACTCGCAAAAAGCGCTAGTTGTTGGTTTCGCTGGCTTTGGACAGCTCAAGCTGTTTGTTATACGGCGCCTAAACCGCTTAACTGAGCTGTTAGTTTCACTGGCTTTAAACAGCTAAAGTTGTTCGTTATACGGCGGCAAAACCGCTTTAGCTGTTAGTTTCACTGGCTTTAAACAGCTCAACTTGTTCGTTTCACTAGAAAAAAGCGCAAGCTGTTTGTTTTACTGCCTCTAAACAGCTAAGTTTTTCGTGTCACTCGCAAAAAGCGTAAGTTGTTTGTTTCACTGCTTTTAAACCACTCAAGTTTTTTTATTTTACTGCGGCTGAACCGCTTTAGTTGCTCGTTTCACTTAACAGAAACTCGCAAAAACTGCGAGTTGTTTGCTTCACTGCTTTTAAAGCACTCAAGTAGACTTGCCACAAGTCGACTGCGAAGCCCCCGAGAGCGCGACGAAGTCTCGAAAAACGAGCGACGAAGTCGCGAGAGCGAGCGACGAAGTCGCGAGTCGACTTGTTTCGTCTGCACGAAATCGAATTTAATTTGCATATTGTTGGCGCGAAAATATGGGTATGACGTAATGGTTCACGCATCGGGCTGGTAAAATAAACATGTCATTTCTCAAATGACAGGATAGTCTCAATTCCACAATGAATTGTTATAAAAGGTGACAGGATGACAGGCCTAGCAGAAATCCTGCTCGTCGCGCCGCTAAAAGCATTTCAGCCTAGCTTTATATGAATAACTGTACCCCAAGAACGTGCCTGAGGGTTTTTTCCTTTCAGATCAAAATAAAGATATAACAGGCTTGTTGTCCTAAATGTTGTCGTTTCTTTGATCTTAGGAAAAAAATCTCTAGCTGTGATACTGACAGGAGAAATTTACGCTTTCCAGAGCCGTTTAGAATATTTAGTTACGCCATCGTTTGTTTGCTAGCTCTTGGCATTACAATGGAGCTTCTTTGGCTCAATTTGAAAGAGCTGCAAGATCAGTAGTAGTCGCTTAAGTACGAGTTATTCACTGCTTAGAATCAGTTCATTTCTCAGTCTGTGATTTAATGTGACCGCAAGTCTGCGGTTAGCATAACTTCTGATATAGTGTTTCTTCTTCACGACTTCTAAGATCCAAGTCTTATGCGATAGTCACGGTCTATATTGGAATAGTGGCATCTTGCAATTGTTTTTAGCTCCTCGGAGTTTATATAATGTGTTTCTCGGAGCTAGGCAGTATCTCCATTGCATCCGGTATGATAGCTGTTTTGTAATTCTGTGTTTCTATCAAGTTTCCCGGAAAATGACGTCATGAAACTTAGCGCCCTCTGATTGGACATCAATGCTGCCACACCCCCGACACACCGCCGACCTAAAAACAGGTCGGTAAAAAATGGCGCGCTGCAGGCGAGAAAAGTCCGTTCTCAGCCCGACCACCCAAAACGAGAAAACGAAAAACGGACTTTGAGAAAGTCTAGCACTCAAGGTGCTCGTTTCACTGCTTTTAAACCGCTCAAGTTGTTCCTTTCAAACAAACCATGCAGCATTTTGTCTCTGTGTACTGAATTGCCCCTTGGGATTTCTTTTATGAATAATAATAACTTTAGATAATTAGATTAGCAGATAAGTGTGTTCAGATATGAAGGGCCGAGAGCATATCCAGCCTATATGACTTTTTAGGCCTTTTTTACTTTTTCTCTCTCAGATTTGTCCATTTTTGGCATGTGAACTACAAATTAGTTGCAAAACATTGTTCAGAATTTTTTTCTGTTGTTTTTTTCCGTCGTTTTCGAGAAATTACGTATGCAAAAAAGAAAAAAAAAAAATCAAAGGCTCCTATTGTATCGCAATATTGCGAACTTAATGATGTCTTTCAATCACCGGACGGGCCTCATACAAGTTGGCTTACACACACGCTACAGAGGCGATGTGTTGCCGTAGTGAGCTCACGATAGATAAGCGAGCCAGGCGTGCGTAAATAACGGTATTTTCGTTTAGTTGTTGGCACTGGTCAGAAGTATTGCAGTCGCGTATTCTCACGGCCAAACTGCTTTCAAATGGCTTCGAAATTGCGCTCTGAATGTACCGTCAAAGCACTGGAGGGCCAGAACTCTGCTTTTTTCAGGTGAATTGGTCAAATTCCTTAGGGTTAGTGCAAATTCGACAAGGGCTTGTGATATTATTCGTTGTACGATAAAATGAGGCTATTCTGAGCTATTCTGAGCGAGAAAAAATAAAAAAGGCCTAAAAAGTCATATAGGCTGGATATGTTCTCGGCCCTTCAATTATTGATAAACAAGTTAAATAGTGTGCAGGGTACTTAAGAGCGCATGTTACCAAAAACCAAACAATTTCAAAAATTTCTGGCAATCGAAAAAAAATAGATTTCGCTTATATTCTCAACTTAGGTAGGCCCTTATGTGAAACAAATCACTGCATACTCAGTTTGGCTAAATATCGATTTGTTTCAGAGAAAATCGATAATAACTGAATACCGCCAAAATGCCACTTTAGGGACCCAAAATTTATGCTGAGTTTGGAAGCTTCGCGTGAAAAAATAAAGCACTCTAAAAGGACAATACCTGTCAAATTTAAGAGAATGACATCAAAAAGGTACATTGAAGGTGATTTTAGCGCTCTGTGTACTTTAATTTACAAAGTGTAATTAATTTTACTTGACACACTTTTAACTCGTTTAAAAATAGGTCAAACTCATCGCTGAATTTAAACATGAGCGAAGCGAAATAATTGGTCAAAAATTTGGTATTTGAAAGATGAAGGGATGTTCTTTTGGATCCCAGAAGGAATTTTTGGGGAAATGATCCAGCGCGATGCTTTCGAATTTCAAAGTTGCTTAAAATTCGTTAATTCAACTGAGCACGGAGAATCAATCTTATCAGCGTTATGTAAATATCCCGTGCTAAGGTTCAATTCTTCCCCATTTAAAGTTGAAGTATTTCAAATTTAAAACATAGAAATGCTTACCTTGATGCTGCTGAAACATTTTTATGAGCGTTGAAGTCTTTGTAATCTTCGTTCATGAAAAAACTCAAGTCCGCCGCGAGATTTATGAGATTTATATACTTGAAGCGATTTCTCGTGTACATATTTATAGTAATTTACCCGTTTTGAAGTGACGATTTTTTTCACCCGTTTTTAAATACAGGCCAGTGTCAAGTGCTTAAGCTATAAAGTAGGGTTTACTTTGAAAAGCAGAAGGCGATCGATAGATTAGGCAAGCGGAAAGTCGTTATTTCAAAATCATCTGTTTGTTGTCTTGTGGAATGTAGCTAATTAATTCAGAAGAGCGCACGATTTGTTGACAACGAATGCCGGCGGTTACAACTTTAAGTTTGAAGCTTTGAAGTTAAAAACTATAAACGACAAGAATATGCTTAGCCGATCTTTTGGCACGTTGGTCGAAGTGTTAATGTTTTTTATCATTGTA
This sequence comes from Dendrophyllia cribrosa, assembly GCA_024195265.1. Classification (NCBI taxonomy): domain Eukaryota; kingdom Metazoa; phylum Cnidaria; class Anthozoa; order Scleractinia; family Dendrophylliidae; genus Dendrophyllia; species Dendrophyllia cribrosa. The sequence continues at coordinate 15,507,453 of JAJLRJ010000004.1, forward strand.
ATATTGACGTTAATAGCAGCCTGTTGACCTGACAGCTAAAACATATAGTTGCGTGACAGGGTATATCACTTCCGGGCCGGAAGCATTTATGTTCAGTTTGCTTTTGTTAAATTTTCTTTGTTCTTTAAATTCCCCATTCTTGTCTTGTTATTCTCATTTTTAAGGAAACGCAAAATCATACGAAAACAAAAGTCATGCCATATAAAACTGCACTATTATTCTGCGATCTGAACACAGTGTGTAGTCTGGCCGGAATGGTGGCTCGAAGATTGGCCAAGGCAAGGAGCGAAACTATTGCGAGGGACGCGCACTTCCCCCTTGCTTCCCCCTGTAAAATTATTAATAAAAATAGTGATTACGAATATGGATTAGAAATTAAGAGTAATAACTTTATTATAGTCATAATAAAAAAAAAAATAGGGTTGAGCAATTTTTATCTATCATTGGTGATTCCTTGCGCTACAACCGTTACGGGCTGTCGTGGATGCAAAAACCCGTAAGGGACGGACCATTTAATTTTTGTGGGGGGGGGGGGGGGGGGGGGGGGGGAGGGGGTGTTTGGGTAATTACCACAAAAAAAATTCCTGCAGAAGAAATTTAAGAGAAAAAAATCGTGTGCAAGAAAGCACGTGAAAAAAAAATCTTGCAAATAGTGATGCTAAAAAAAAAAAAAATCATACTCAGAAAAGATTGCCCCCCCCCCCCACAAAAAATAAATGTTCCGTCCCTAATCTTCTCTAGGGTACGCTGCGAGCAGTCTTTTTTCATGCTGCCTTTTTTGGCACGAGAAGTCCGCGAGACGAAGCAAACCGTTTTCGTTTTTTTTTTCGTAATTTGCATATTAATTTTATAAATCTATTCGCGCGTTATCGATGTGAGGGAAAAGGGGCGATAGCTCGCAGTCTACCTCTAGACTGAAAAACGGATTCAAAACAGGCTTCTTTTTTCAGAAAATCGCCTAGAGAGGTGATAAACATAAATCCTCGTGCACAAGCCACGCACGCTCTGAAACACCCTCACTCACTTTACATTTACATTTGCTCAACGCTTCTACTATATGGCAGCGCGAGGTCAGTCGCACGTAAATATACATATTTCTATATTCAATGTATCCAAAGTGCCTTTTTGTGTATTACTAAATTACGTTTATCACTAGCCGGCCTGCTAGAGGCAGTATCGACGTGACTCGGGCGCAGCTATCTGAGTCATCTTATACAGAAAAATATTGATAAAGTTCTAAAATAACGCAACTTTTTTCTCTTGAATACCGTATTTTATAACCTGACCGGACGTTTCACACCCATTCCCACGCAGTAATTAGAGCGGTAGTTTTCTATTCGGGTATTCCGTTATCGCGGAAAACTGATCTCTGGGCTCAAAGTACATGTAAAATAATGAAAAAAAAAAGTATCGGTGCTACTTACATTAGGTCACGTACTAAAATTTGATTTTTGCCGAGAAAAAAGGAAAAATCTGGACTTTTTCTTATTTCACAGCAGTATGTGCGCGTATAACCGTACGCACGCTGGTTATTCGAAATTTCTTATGGATAAACAGACGTTTTTGTACCTATTTCACGAAAAGTTTAAGATCAAGTACCTGCCAAATGTATATTGCTCGAAGGGGTGGTGAAATTTGAATTCACGGTACCGTTGGTTTAGACTTGCTGCAGAAATTTACCTCACTTGTTCTCTCTGCACTGACTACATCTGCCTACCAAATCCTCTAGGAGGCGAATGTATGGTTGCTTTCGCTTCCCTGAAATGGCGGATACATCCATTTCCAATGAGGTGCAAAAGTCCTGCAGCGTCTTTATTTGAAACTTCGCGAGTTTCGACTGGCACACGAGGTCACAGATGTTGTGTGTGTCTACCATGATGGGATGCTGAGGAGCAAAAGCCTCCATGACTTCGCTAGTCAGGTCTTGAATGTTTCTCTCTGTTTCCACTTCATTGCTATCAATGCCTTCTTCTTCGTCAGAGGTATCCGCCAGAAAAGTTTTTTTGGCTGTCAATCGAGAAAAAAATCCTACAATTTGCTGGGAGGTTAGGAAGTCGGTTTTCTTAAACATACTGGCACCATCGCTTTGCTTTGCTCGTCGCATTGCTCTTGCTACGTTTGAAGGATCGGCCTTTTGCCCGGTACGTTCTCCAGCTTTAAAGACTTCCGTAAGATAGTTTTTCTGGGCTGCAGTGAGTTTCTTTCTTGCAGTTGTTGAAGACTTTAGAGCCCAGCCCATTGGAAGCGATGAACCAGCATCCAAATCTACACGCACGTCATCAATGACGTCTGGAATAACACCGGCACCATGTTCTAATTTTGTTGCATACAGAGTCATCGCTTTGTCGTACAGTGTTTCCTGCTCTAAGGCGTATTTGTGTCTGCCATGACAAAGATGTTGTTCCAGTGAATAGTAGCGTTGATATGACATGACGCACCCGTCTTCAGGACAAAAGAACAGTTTCGTTTCATTGTCACAGTTATCGTCATCATCACTCTCAACTGGAGAGATATTTGAGGCATCTCCGTGGTGTTCCTGGTGTTTTTCTGCACGTCGTCTGGCTTTGACAGCCACAAAAGAAGGGTTGGAATTGCCATTGTCTGCAATTTTGTTCAGCCGAGGTAGACTTACATTTTGCTGAACAAAATTGCCCCAGGGTAGAACTTTTCCCGAGCCAACTCCATACGCTCTCCATACTTGCATTCCATTCTCGGAGTATCCAATGTTGTTAATAAAACTGACACCTTCCCATTTTACAGGCGTAACATTCGGGGAAGGTTGCGGGCCGCTCACAATGACGCTAACACCGTCCATCCCACCTGAGGACTCAATAGCCTCCATCATTTGCGTTGCTGTCTCTATGTCATGACCAGAGTTAAGATACACTCTCATGTGGCTCTTGATTGTGGCGGCCTTACGATCACAGGCCCCTTTTCCGCCTTGGGGGTCTGAAAAATCCACGCGCTCTAGCTTGATACCATTCTTTGCCGCAACTTGGTAGACATACAGTAAAGTTGGTGCAGAATGATAACAACCGGCGTTGTCTTGTCTAAGATATACGGAGGTTATCTCTGGCATGATGCTTTTAAGTTGACTGAACACGTCGTCAATAACAGCTAGAACAGTGTAGCTATCCTGGTTGCAGCTTTCAAAACAGTGGACGAAGGTGAGCATTTCAGTTTCATCATTGTGGTTCTTTTTCATGGCTACAGTTAAATGCCAAGGTATTCCACGTTTCCCGAACCAATCACTCTGGCTTTCACGGAATTTTCTCGGCAAGAATTTCATTGCCCAGTCCATCACCATAAGCACGGACTGTTTATCCAGAGTCTCAAGAATTTCGTGCCGTGCTGCATCCTGATAAATAGCACGAAGAAGGTGAGCCTTCCAGGCTTGAATACTCTGTTTTGATTGAGAAATTTCATAATCCATCTCGTTTCGCTCTTCCTCGCTGCATTCAATACTGCCAAGGACTTCTTGGATTTCATGAAATACAGTGGGGAAAAGTTCGCACCTGTCACATCTTCCACTGTGTTCATGATCACAAACTGTAATGTAATCACCGTCTTGAGGATAGCTCAAAGCATAAGCACGACAATGATCAGGAACTGTCGACTCTCTTGAAACGTGGACCTTCAAAACAACGTAGAGTTATTAGTCTGGAACGTGACCTGTTAACTAGAACTCGGATAAACCAAACACCCCGTAACTAAACACCGCACCATTTCCCTTGGATCGTTTTCTCAGTCAAATACTATCGGATTACTCGAACCTCCGCTATCTCGAACAATGATTTATCTTTTCTCCTGGAAGTTTGAGTTAGCGGGGTTCTACTATAATTTGACAGTCAAAAGAGATGGCATGCCCGACAGGCCATAGGGACGTAATTTTAATAGTCTGCCCAGCAGACAAGGGATTGGGTACCGGGAATTCAAGCTGAGCGCGCATAAGAGGGCAGGACTTCCTGAATTATCGAATTCCCCTTCTGCGCTTGCCTTTCAATGAAATAGAAAATTAGGCCAAGAAAAATAAGTTTAAAGCCTAAAGGGCTCCGGTTTGAAGTTATATACATGTACGTCAGCAAAGCAAAATTTGTACCTTGTAATCACCCTTCAAGTAGCGTTTTGCAATTTGAAGTTTCTCTTTTTGCTGCTTGGCCCAAGTCAGACCCTTTCCATAGACATCACCAAGCGTTTCGACCACCTCTTCCAATTCTTCAAAAGCTTTGGCTCCGGCTGCTGAGACATAGTCCAGCCCTTGTAGAGATTTCCTGGTAGAGGCAGAACATACCTTAAGAACTTTGCACAATGTACTGCGACTCATCGGTGTGAAGCCAGTATCGCTACAGTAGCTAATATACTGCAGCACGATGTGCTCAGGAATGAGACTCCGCACAACATTAGGGACCTTTATTTCAGCACGCGATGACAGCTTGAGTGTTTTCTCCCCAAACGGTAGATCCTGTACAATGTGTGCACTTGTTATAAATGCTAGGAAGTCAGATCTAGCTTCTCGGGGGCAATGTACATTCTTGAGCTTTTCACGGAGGGAACGTTTAAACCTCTGCCATGGAGCAATAGATGGTGCCTAGCTATGTTAAACCGATACCTGGACAAGTTAGGCAACCATCTTTGCAGGTCCTTGAAGCTTACCCTGTCGACCATGATTGACAGAATCTGTCTGCGGGTGCTCCAATGATCAGCATTGTTATAACATTCGGTCAGACATTCCATCAGGTAGGAGTCGATAGAACTTTCTTCTGATTTAAATTTCACTATTGAAGACAACAACATTTCTGATTTGTCAGGGGCAATCTCATTTAGACATGCATTGACAGCTTGTCGCGCTTTTCGGGTATAAAACCGTTTTGTCCGGTCTGAAGCTTCCTCCCAAGGGGTTCCTAGCGAATGGCGAATGGGACTGATATCCCTTAAAGCCAGAAACTCGTTTAGCTTGTCCCTTGGCGATTGAGGTTTCTCTTTAGAAAATGATGGCTCGTAAAGGCTTGTTTCTAAAGTCGGTCTGGACATTGAAGTAAAAGATACTTCTTTATCTTCTTTGTCCTCCTCCTCCTCCTTCTCCTCTGCCACAGTATCATCTTCTTCCTGATAAAAAAAAACTTTATCAGATTATGCATAAAAATTCGAAGGGGATTAATAACAAAATCATCAAAGTTAAAAAAGAAATATTCAAGGAAACGAACAATTAGTAAGTTAGTTCCAGTCCCTTCACGGCTCTCTTTACTCGTTGGGTAATTTTCTTTTTTCTTTTTAAGACGTCTGCCTGGTGGCGGCCTTATGTGTTGGTACGCACGGAATGTATCGATTTAAAAGCTTCGACAACCAAAAAATATTATTGTTATAAGAATATGTAGTTGCATTGCGAGGGGAGGGGGGGACCGTCTTGTGGGTCAGAAAGCTTTGAATTGGGCAAAACCTGGGACGAGTTTCAAACAGCCTTTTTGACGTTTTCATGGCTCTTTAATTATCGATATAACGTTATGGTGTTTGCTAAGTGGTAAGCAAGGAAATCAATATTCATCGTTTTAATCCTTACCAGAGTCACGTTGCCCAACTTCTCAACTACATTCAGATCCATTTCAATTTGCGCGCTTGGTGAAATGGTTGAGGCCTGTTCCTCGTCTGTGAAGGCTTTGAGCGTTTTACGACACGTCACGCAAACACCTGACAGAAAGCAAACGCTTACGTCAAACTTTTTCAGAAAAATTAAAGAAATAAATGACATGAAGGAAGAAGTATTGCAAATGCAATTTACCTGAGCCTACTTGAAGAAATACTCCAGTCTTCTTTAATATGATCTGAGAATCACTTTTCCCGATTCCCCTGTCGCATTTCGGCCATGTTTTTCGTTTTTCTCCGTGATTCGATAACAGTGCTGGAACTCTGCACCTGGTATTCGTTCCCTTACTCCATCCTAGTCCAAGTTTTGACCGATGTAAAGGACATATTGTCATGAAACGTATGTTCGCAGGTTGTCTGAACACGCCGGCTCTGCTAAGAATTAGATCGACTTCGTCTCTAATGCCGGAAAAATGACAACTTGCCGTGTGGCTGGAAATTTCCTTTGTACAGGATAACAAAGGTATTACTTCAGTTTCTTGTGTTTTGTCTCTCCTGTCAAAGTCACAGCTTCCACCCGCGATTGTTTTAAAAGAGCAACAGATCTCCATATCTACACAGAAAGTATTTTCGATAATTGCAAGTGTTTACTCTTGGTTTCACCCCACGGGCTAATTTAATTTATAAATGTGAAGGTGAATTAAGAAACAAACTGACAGTAGTTTATAAAGCACCGATCGTTTTGTGAATTAGGTTTATTTCAATTGCCCAATCTTATTTTTAACTCCTTAAAATAAGAAATCAATTGAATAAGGTAAGAAAAACTAATACGCAACAGAATGATACAAAACTACGGCAACCGCGGTTAAAGAAAAAACATTGTAGTCTTGAAAATAAAGAAAGCATCATTCCGACTGTAATATACAGACATTTTATTGGGTTTCATTGGGCTTATGGAAATATTACAAAACTAATTCTAGCATTTACGCACATCGCATATGTTTTCAAAAGAAATTAAATGCCGATTCAAAGATCCAGCTTTTACAGCTATCCTACGGCAGTTGTCAATTTCACGTGAGACCGTGCGCTCTCTGAATTAATTAGCTACATTTTACAAGACAACAAACAGATGTTTTTGAAATAACGACTTTCCGCTTGCCTTAATCGATCGATCGCCTTCTGCTTTTAGTTCCAAACTGTTGAAAAGTAAAACCTACTTAGGTTAAGCACTTGACACTGGCCTGTATAAAAACACAGACGAAAAAAAAATATTCACTTCAAAACGGGAGACTAATGTGCACATGGCTCGTTGAGAAATCGCTTCAAGTATATAAATATCACGGCGGACTTGAGTTTTTTCATGAACAAAGATTACAAAGACTTTAACGCTCATAAAAATGTTTCAGCAGCATCAAGGTAAGCATTTCTATGTTTTAAATTTGAAATATTTGAACTTTAAATGGGGAAGAATTGAACCTTAGCGCGAGATATTTAGATAACGCTGATAAGATCGATTCTCCGTGCTTAGTTGAATTAACGAATTTTAAGCAACTTTGAAATTCGAAAGCATCGCGCTGGATCATTTCCCCAAAAATTCCTTCTGGGATCCAAAAGAACATCCCCTTATCTTTCAAATACCAAATTTTTGACCAATTATTTCGCTTCGCTCACGTTTAAATTCAGCGATGAGTTTGACCTATTTTTAAACGAGTTAAAAGTGTGTCAAGTAAAATTAATTACACTTTGTAAATTAAAGGACACAGAGCGCTAAAATCACCTTCAATGTACCTTTTTGATGTCATTCTCAAAGATTTTACAGGTATTGCCCTTTTAGAGTGCTTTATTTTTTCACGCGAAGCTTCCAAACTCGGCATAAATTTTGAGTCCCTAATGTGGCATTTTGGCGGTATTCAGTTATTATCGATTTTCTCTGAAACAAATCGATATTTAACCAAACTGAGTATGCAGTGATTTGTTTCACATAAGGGCCTACCTAAGTTGAGAATATAAGCGAAATCCATTTTTCGCCTGTTGCCGGCGAATGTTTGACCGTTGGTAACATTGGCTCTTAAATGGTGCTCACTTATTGACTTAATATAGTTTCAATTGCTGTATATCACCAGCAAACTAAAAGGGATCTCATCCCCTTTTTATGAGAATGACAAATTTTATTTTATTTTTTTGCAGTTTTCTTAAATTTCCAATTTTTGTTGGTGCCCTTCTGCCTTGTCCCTCATCCCCATTTAGTGGGGATCAAATCAAAATCAAATCAATTTATGTAAGTGTCAAAGTATTTAGTATGCGAGTACTAATTGTGGACACTTTCCAGATCTAATTGGAATTTGAAAGTGTTGGTTTTTGAGGAGAGGGGAAAACCGGAGTACCCGGAGAAAAACCTCTCGGAGCAAGGAGAGAACCAACAACAAACTCAACCCACATATGACGCCGGACCGAGAATCGAACCCGGGCCACATTGGTGGGAGGCGAGTGCTCTCACCACTGCGCCACCCCTGCCCCCCATAAACGGGATGATGATTTTTCATCTTACTATTTTTCGCAGCTGGGTTGATGAATTTTACTATTTTTCGCAGTTTTAGTCTGAGCCCTTCTGCCATCTCTCTCGTTCCCCTTTTTCCTGAATGACGAATTTTACTATTTTTCGTAATTTTCGCAGTATTCGTAGTTTTCGCAGGTTTCGTTGGTTTTCGTTGCGATACCGGTGCAATGCTCTATCCACTGAGCTATCAAGCCACATGGATAGATGGTCAATTGCGAGTTTGTTATATACCCGATGATAGTGAATATATATGAATATATGAAACTCGTATATTGAACTGCGGATAAACATGAGTGAGATTTGTGATCCTCGCAGTGTGCTCTCAACTTAAGCAGTTGAAAAAGCAACCTGAAAAAAATTCAGGCTTGAACGGGATTCGAACCCATGACCTTGCGATACCGGTGCAATGCTCTATCCACTGAGCTATCAAGCCTTCTCTCTCATCCCCTTTTTCCTGGGATGACGAATTTTACTATTTTTCGCAGTTTTCGTAATTTTCATAGTTTTCGCAGTGTTCGTCGGTGCCTTTCTGCCTCCTCTCTCGTCCCCTTTTTCTGGGGAAGACAAATTTTACTAGTTTTCGCAGTTTTCGTCGGAGCCTTTCTGCCTTGTCGCTCGTCCCCCTTTTCTGGGGAAGACGAAATTTACTATTTTTCGCAGTTTTCGTAATTTTCACAGTTTTTGCAGTATTCGTAGTTTTCGCAGTTTTTGTTCGTGCCTTTCTGCCTTGTCGCTCGTCCCACTTTTCTGGGGAAGACAAATTTTACTAATTTTCGCAGTTTTCGTAATTTTCACAGTTTTCGCAGTATTCGTAGTTTTCGCAGTTTTCGTCGGTGCCTTGCTGCCTTGTCGCTCGTCCCCTTTTTCTGGGGAAGACGAATTTTAGTATTTTTCGCAGTTTTTGTCAGTACCTTCTGCCTCCTCTCTCGTCTCCTTTTTCCTGGGATGGCAAATTTTACTATTTTTCGTAGTTTTCGTAATTTTCGTAGTTTTCGCAGTATTCGTAGTTTTCGCAGTTTTCGTCAGTACCTTCTGCCTCCTCTCTCGTCCCCTTTTTCCTGGGATGACGAGTTTTACTGTTTTTCGCAGTTTTCGTAATTTTCGCAGTTTTCGCAGCTTTCGCAGTTTTCATCGGTACCTTCTGCCTCCTCTCTCGTCTCCTTTTTCCTGGGATGACAAATTTTACTATTTTTCGTAGTTTCCGAAATTTTCGCAATTTTCGCAGTATTCGTAGTTTTCGCAGTTTTCGTTGGTACCTTCTGCCTCCTCTCTCGTCCCCTTTCTCCTGGGATGACGAATTTTACTATTTTTCGCAGTTTATGTAATTTTCGCAGTTTTCGTAGTTTTTGCAGTTTTTTCGTCGGTACCTTCTGCCTCCTCTCCCGTCTCTTTTTTCCTGGGATGACGAATTTTACTATTTTTTGTAGTTTTCGTAATTTTCGCAGTTTTCACCCAACCATACCAAAAATTAGTTAATTTAGTAATTTTCGTAGCTGCGTGCAATCCTGGACATTACTCTAACTGATCTATGTATGTTGAAATGGTTACCTTCCAATGTTTGCTTTTAGTACAGTCAATCTACGAAAATTTTAGGCTCCAGATCAAACTAATTGAAACAGAATTTATTCCATTGCTAAATTAAGGTTTGAGGTGACCTAAGTAACATACTAAAAATCCCCAAAAATCCCTTCGGTGGAACATCCCGAAATTTAGCGATAAAGATGTCATAAGCTTTTAGCACAGGGTACCCACGTTGAGTGGAATTAAACGCACTGTAAAAATGCGTTTGTTTTCACAATTATTTCGTTCAATATGTAAAAACTAACACAATTCACGGTATAGGTAATAGGAACAACGTTATTAACTATAAAAAAACAAATGCATACAAAATAGAAATATTTAAAACCACAGGGTACCCGCGACGGAAATATTCGCTTTCGCGAATATTTTTCGAATTATGCATCTATTTTCGGGGCGCCACGAAGCTCTCGGAACGGCTCACAGGATTGGCTGAGAAAACAATAGAACAAACAACAGAAGAATGGTTCCTAGACCTAAAACAATAGAGCTTCGTGACACCCAGGGCCAATGAAATTAGAGGTTCTAAAGAGCTTCGCGGCTCCTGCTATTTTCGGGAGTGTTTGTCATAATTATACATTTTTTATTGAAATTAATTTAACTCGAAGTCCCATAAGTTAGCAACTCGCCAGTAATCGTGTTTTCAGTGTAATAAAGAGTGGCATGCCTACGCGACTCCCACGCGCGTGTTTTAGCCTTTAAAAAGGTCAGCTCTTACGAGTATATCTTTTAGAGACCATTCCCTTTTGTAAGATATTAGGGGCGGTTTTTCGTATATTTCGTTTAGTAATGGCTGCTGCTTTATAAGATGCCAGTGTTTCATGAGGATCTGTTTTAAGTTGGGCACCGATGGATGATATTTCGTTACAAAAGGCAGGGTTTTCTTGTCTTCTCTTTGTTTTTGTTGGAGCGCTTTATTTCTGTCTTCAAAAGTAACTTCTGAGAGGACCCTTTGAACAAAATTCTCTGAGTAACCTCTTTCAAGTAGATGTGTTTTGAAGTTATTTATGTTCTCTTGAAATAATGTTTTTGAAGAATTAGTTCTGAGAAGTCTGAGAGCTTCTCGTTTGACGAGGCCTGTTTTGACTCCAGATGGGTGGCATGTAGAAAAATGAGTATACTGGAAAGTTCCAGTTGCTTTGAAATGGGTGCGTACATCGAGCAGCGATTCAGCTATGAATCTCTCGCCCTTGTAAACGTTAGTGTCCAAGAAGCATATTTCTGTTTCGGATATATCAGACGTAAATTTTATGCTTGTATGATGTTTGTTAGCATGTTCAATGAACCGTACTATTTCTCCTTTGGTTGTGTCCCAAAAGGCTGGTTCTCATATAATCGTCCCGGTCGTCCCGGCCATCCGAGTCGTTTCAAAAGTTTTTTGCAAACGACTCAGACGATCGGGACGACTCAAGCGATTTGGGTTCTTATATGATCGTCCCGGTCGTCTCGAACGTCAATAGCGCAGTCGTAAACTGTGTCCGACAACATGTTTTGGGCAATAATACTGCATTCTGGGGTAGATTTGGGTCGCTTCGATCGCCTCAGTCGCCCCGGTCGCCTGAGAGTACGGAGTAGTTCTCATATGATCGTCCCCGATTATTCACGATCGTCCCAGTCGTCCGGATAGAACACAAATGAATGGGGTTAGTTTCTAGAGAAACTGTGGTGCTGCGTCGGTGGGGGGGATGAAATACGAGAATTTAGTTTTATCGACTGAGTCGATAAGGTAAATTGACCACCGTAAAAAGATTCAAATAGCTGACGTTTCGAGCGCTAGCCCGTCGTCGGAGGGAATCAAGGAATTGTGGGTAGTGTGTGGTTTTATATAGTAAGCGGTGGAGCTACGATTAGCTCCACCGCTTACTATATAAAACCACACACTACCCACAATTCCTTGATTCGCTCCGACGAAGGGCTAGCGCTCGAAACGTCAGCTATTTGAATCTTTTTACGGTGGTCAATTTACCTTATCGACTCAGTCGATAAAACTAAATTCTCGGATAGAACACAGTTCCATCCAAGCGACCGCGATCGTCCCAGTCGTCCGGGTCGTTTGCGATCGTCCCGGGTCGTCTCAGAAGTGTTCTCATATAATCGTCCTGGTCATCAGTGCACCTTTTGAAACGACTCGGACGACCGGGACGACCGGGACGATTATATGAGAACCAGCCTAAAGGGAAAAAATGTCATCAATAAAACGTTTCCAAACGAGCGGTTTTAAAGCACTTTGACTTATGATTTCTGTTTCTACCTTTGCCATGAAAATGTTTGCAAAAGCAACTGCCATTTTGGTGCCCATGGCAGTTCTTTGAGTTTGAAGGTAGTTTTTTTCAATTAAAATGGAATGAGTTCTCTGTTAGGATAAGTCTGAGTGCTTTTTGAAGTAGTCGTGTAGGAATAGGAGGTTCATTTTTGTGAAAGGCGTTATAGGCCTTGCATCAGTACTATGTTGATTCCCTCCTCCTGTGGGATATTCGTATATAGGCTCGTTACGTCCATAGAAACAAGGATTGTGTTTTCTGGGACTTTCGTTTGTTTTACGAACTTGATGAAATGAGTCGTATCTTTGAGATATGACTCCTGTCGTTGTGCTATCGGCTGAATGAGTTTGTCAACGAATGAGGAATGACAAATTCGTGGAATCCACCAGTGCAACCATCAGTCGCGCTTGAAAGCTCTTTAGAAGAGGTTAAAACTCAGCTCGCGGAAATCAGACAAATCGTAAAACCTAGAAATAATCTCAATCCCGCTGAGCGTGAGGCACTCAAAACCTTTAAACGTGACACCGAAATCAACCTTAAAAAGGCTGACAAAGGAACAACTACTGTGGTTCTAAACACGGAAGATAAAATAAAAGAAGGTCAAAAACTCTTAGATAACGAAAAACATTTCAGACCTCTTGCAGACCCATGGTAAAAGAAACATACCTCAGAGTCCAACAACTAATTGACGAACTCTATTATGGAAATTAAATCAGGAGATAAAATGACTAAAAAGTGGCTATGTCAAACACCAGAGCCGCCCAACATTTTACACTCTCACAAAGATACACAAACCGACCCCTGTCGGAAGACCAATTATATCAGGGTGTGATGGCCCAACAGAGAAACTATCATCATTCGTTGATAAACTCATTCAGCCGATAGCACAACAACAGGAGTCATATCTCAAAGATACGACTCATTTCATCAAGTTCGTAGAACAAACGAAAGTCCCAGAAAACACAATCCTTGTTTCTATGGACGTAACGAGCCTACATACGAATATCCCACAAGAGGAGGGAATCAACATAGTATCGAATAGTATGCAAGGCCTATAACGCCTTTCACAAAAATGAACCTCCTATTCCTACACGACTACTTCAAAAAGCGCTCAGACTTATCCTAACAGAGAACTCATTCCATTTTAATGGAAAAAAACTACCTTCAAAGTCACGGAACTGCCATGGGCACCAAAATGGCAGTCGCTTTTGCAAACATTTTCATGGCAAAGGTAGAAAAAGAAATCATAAGTCAAAGTGCTTTAAAACCGCTCGTTTGGAAACAATCAATCAATCAACTTTATTTCAACACGGTAAAACGGCTCAGTAAAACTGTTTTTCAGACATGCTGTGCACTTAAATATAATCTAAAATAAATGATTTATTGATGACATTTTTTCCTTTTGGGACACAACCAAGGAGAAATACTACGGTTCATTGAACATGCTAACAAACATCATACAAGCATAAAATTTACGGCTGAGATATCCGAACCAGAATTAATTATGCTTCTTGGACACTTACGTTTACAAAGGCGAGAGATTCATATATAGCTGAATCGGTGCTCGATGCACGCACCCATTTCAAAGCAACTGAAACATTTCAGTACACCCATTATTCTACATGCCACCCACCTGGAGTCAAAAGAGGCTTCATCAAAGGAGAAGCTCTCAGACTTCTCAGAACTAACTCTTCAAAAACATTATTTCAAGAGAACATAAATACCTTCAAAACACATCTACTTGAAAGAGGTTACCCAGAGAATTTTGTTCAAAGGGTCCTCTCGGAAGTTACTTTTGACGACAGAAATAAAGCGCTCCAGCAAAAACAAAAAGAAGACATGAAAGTCCTGCCTTTTGTAACGAAATTTCATCCATCCGTTCCTATTTTAAAACAGATCCTCACGAGACACTGGCATCTTATAAATCAGCAGCCATTACTAAACAAAATATACGAAGAACCGCCCCTAATATCATACAAAGGGGAACGGTCTCTAAAAGATATACTCGTAAGAGCTGACCTTTTTAAAGGGGACGCACGTGGGAGGCGCGTAGGCATGCCACTCTTTATTACACTAGCACACCGACTATTACCGACTATTCCCGCAAATTTGTTGTCGTACAAATTTCATTTTTATTAAATCACGAAATAATTTTGGTGGCCAACTAGCTGAAGTATTATGGAAATTTCAGCTGTGAAATATTAGATCCATGTTTTGTTTCAACCTGGCACGTTAATCAACAGACAAACGTGCAATCAGGCCGAAAACCGATAGCAGTTGTATTAATTCTGAGGTTCAGTCATTAATGCTGATCCTATTGTTAAATTGAACTGAAAAAACGAATAGACCCTATTCATAAATGGCGGCCTATTTATTATTATTTTATATTCATGCTATTCAGCCCAACTAGCCTCATTTTGGAGCAAAAATTATTTTTAATTTTGCACATGCTAACGAGGCTAGTTGGGCTGATTAGCATGAATATAAAAGAATAATAAACCGGCCGCCATTTATGAATAAGGTCTATAAAATGTGTTAACTGTAGAGTTTTCCTTTTCTTTTTACTGACACGGTTACCCTGTGGTACGGAAATGTTATTTTAGTATTTGTATACGTTAAATTGGCTGAAAATTGATCCAAATGATTAATGCTGTATTTTTAGGGTTGTAATACATCACAAAACATGCGCAGGCCTCGCTCAAAAAGAAGTTTGATTAGGTTTGTCACTTTACACAACGTGGAAACAGCTTGAAATCTTTATTGCTTAATTTCGAGATGTTCCACTGAAGGGATTTTTTGGGATTTTTAAGTATGTTGTTTAGGGCACTTGCCTTGGTCATATAACGCATAAATAAATTCTGTTGCAATTAGTTTGATCTCAAACCACAGATTGACTGGACTATTTTGATCTTACATGTAAGCAGTTCAAACAGGCTTCATTTGCATCAGCCCCATGAGATGTACCTGCCTGCAAATAAGACCAAAAAAAAACTTAATACATGCTATATTAGTCTGAAGTAACAGAAATCTATGCTGTGCCAGTCCTCAGTCTTGTACAGGACATACTTATTTGCAAATAATGGAAATTTTGAAAAAAAGCTTTAAAATAAGGTAATTATGCTTCTTGACTTTTGCTTTGACTTTTGCTATAACAATTATTACATGTACAATACATACATACTATATACAGTAGTACAGACCTTTTTATTTTAATCACAAATAGAGTTTTCTATTATTGTCTGCCAATCCTAATGATCTGCTAAGTATAGTACAATACACATGTTTTTGCTCCTGCAGCCAGTGAATTGGCAATTTTGCCTTGTCTCAGTTGTTGGGCATTAGCCATACTATCAGTTATTGGTATAAAATAATCTACCAATCTACATGTTTTTGCTCCTGCAGCCAGTGAATTGGCAATTTTGCCTTGTCTCAGTTGTTGGGCATTAGCCATACTATCAGTTATTGGTATAAAATAATCTACTTTGAGCATTCTATCACGAATGCTGTTCTCTCATTGGCTACGCTACTCACTATGATATCTATTCTGTTGTAGAATGCGAGTAGAGTTAGTAGCCGAATGGTGGCCGCTTTTTCGTGTTTTCGAAGTGGACTGTGATTAAGAGTATTAAATATTGTTAAGTTTTGAACGTCTAGTAGATTTAATACTAAAACAAATAAATATTTGCCCTTATCAACTATCATGCGATAGAAATCTCGAGCTCATAATCTAATTGTTAAACAGAGACTGTTTTATAAAGAGACCTTAATGACTGCTGAGGACTTAATTGGACTTACTGTTAAATACATGTATTGGTATTAATTATTAAATTATTATTCACCCTTATGGCATCACAAAATGCACAGCATTCTGTCTCATCACCTTTTCCACCCAGAACAAAGTCCTCGTCATCTTTTTTGTTAAGCAGAAGCAAAAGAGCCTTGTAGTCTAGAGTCACTTCAATAAAGACAAGAGATAACATGGTGATTTCAAGGACAAAGCTATATACAGTCCCTTTTTAATGAAAGGACCAAATTAAGTGACTATACAATATATATTCCTATTGGTCCTTTTTCAACTTTACAAGACCAGCTCCACATGCATTTTACTCTGATGACATGAGTTGCATAAGAGAAAAAATAGTCTTATTATAGTCTTATTAGTGTTGACCAGATCCGAATTTGTTTGCTTGGTTTCAGCATGTAACTATGACTTATGTTTATATTAACATGGGACTATTTCATCCACTGATCAAATATATTTTATTGTAGTTTCAAACACTCATTAATAATTCATAAGCATATTAGCCTATCACACGACGTAAATCCATCACGTGCATGGACCTTTATACCTGGTAATCCATGGTCATTCTGAAAAGCCTGGTGGCGGATTTGATTTCAGTCCCAAGGGGAGTGCGGGGCTGATTGTTTTTTACCTCATTAGTATTCTTTATATAAAAAAGTTACTCTCATTAGTATTCTTTATATAAAGAATACTAATAAAGGTAAAAGACAATAGATTTCTTTTCCTTATTAGTAATCTTTTTTTAAAAATACTAATGTTGGTAGTAATTATTCAGGATTCTTAGTACAACAAATGGTGACTTTAATTTTTTTTTTTTTTTTCAGTACTGTTTTACGATATGTAGCCTTTTGCCATTCTATATGGAATCTTCTCCAACAAAATAAGCAACCAACAGTTTAGCAAGCAAGCCGTTATTTGAATGACACCAGCGCCCACGTGTAAATTGGTAGGAAAGCGAGTGGTTCAGAGATACTAGCTGCTTATTTCTACTCGTTCAATGCCAATGAATAAAAATTGTTCGACATATTATCCACCGTACCTGTCAACTTTGGTATAGCATTTTTCATGGATTATTTTTTTCCTCAGAACTTTAAAATCCCAAAACTTTCGACAGTTGCCGGGAAGCCATGGTCACCTCGTCGAAGCCAGTGTGGCACATGTGCTGTATGCTAATCAGTCTACTTGTTTTTCTCGTATGCTAATATCCTCTTTGGACAAAAAGCACATTTGTTTGATCTCCGTAGGGACACGCTTTTGGCGGTTCGTGTTTGAAGCCGTTCAAAACACTCACAGCACGTGTTTTATCAAGTCTAAAAATTCTCGCGCTTCGCGCTCGAATTTTTAAACTTGATAAAACACTGCTGTGAGTGTTTTAAACATTACATAAAAAATGTTTACTGTATTTGTTACAGGTTATACGCATACAAGTAGTAGCAACTAAAGATGAAAGTATTTTTACACTGTACCTGTAAACTTGATGTTAGTACTGTTTGCCATCTACCACAATACCATATTTTTTTATGTGGTTCTTTTGTGCATTCAGATTTCTCAAAAGCTGCTTTAGATTTGCTATAATTCAAGAGGAAACCAACGGCGACGATCCTGTCAAGGCAGAAATCTCTGATGCACCAATGGTGTTTTGTCTGGCTCTCACCCAGTCGGCGCTCTTTTGTATCAGACCAGTGTTCCTCGATTTGAGAAAGTTCATGAACACTTGTGTTGTCGTCATCTTTCTTCACTCATAGAGTACATGCTATACTTTAAGCCTGATGGCCGATTGAGTTTTCTTAAAGGATTTCTGTCGAATGAACGAAATGTCAATTTCACCGAAGTTTACAACAAATGATTTTTGAAGGTTTTTCCTCAGTGAACCAAAGTCCAAAGTAACCTCCCCCCCCCCCCCCCCCCCCCCCCCGGGAGAATGTTTTATAGATTTGGTAACTAGAAAATCTATTTAAACTACCCACGTAGTTTGAGTTCTAGAACCAGCGTACTTTTGGAAAATTCAAGAAAATGCATTGCTTGTTTTAGCCGTCAACTAAAATGACTAAAACACCATCAAGTTGTTTGACCGTTAAGTTCTTGTACAGTTGATGTAACAAAATGACATGCATAAAACTAGAATAAAGGTTTTACATCTAGTGAATGTCTGGATTTGTAAAGTTTTAATGGGCTGGAGAAACGATATCTTACATTTTGCACTTTTTAAAGCAATTTCTGCGGTCAAAATTGGGTTTAGTGGCACCAATAAACAGCCGGCGTTCCCATGGCAACAAAGAAGAAACGACCGTAACAAAGGTCATTTTTGCACATCCCCCCTGCATGCAAAATATGAATGGAAGTTAAAAAGCTTCATTTCCCTTTTTCTCAATTCTTACAGAGAACTGCTCTTAAAGCAGCAAAATGTTTAATTAAATCATATTTTGCAACTGCAGCAAAGATTAGTTGCAATATCCGCATTTTCCCGATAATAGTGAATTTTTAGTAAAATCCAAGATGGCGGGCATATTGTCGGCCACTTTGGATAACGTCACGGACCCAGCAGCGCTACAACCCCTAATATTTACCTTATCTTGTGTTCATTATATATAATATATTCGAATTTATATGTGTATACCGTATGCATGTTATTTAAAAGTTCAATTCTTTTACTTACTCTGCATGCAGCAGGAACTGCAGCGTTCCTTCGAGCATCCCTTGGACTGCTCGCGCATTGAAGTCTTGCTCGAGGATGGGGATTTTCTGGCTCGTTCTGCCGCCTTTCAATTCGCTGGAGGAGGACTTCAGCTTGCGATTTGTTTGCTTGGTCTTGTTCTTGTCGCAAATTTTCATTTTCCGCGGCAATGGTACGGTTGCTTCTTATCAGTTCTTCTAGGGGAACGATACAATCATCGCTGAATAATTCCTCCCTTATGACCCGTATGCGATCGGTCTGGTCATCTATATAACGGATGAAACAACGCAAATTACTTAAGCTTGACGAAGCTCGCGCGTGATCACCTTCGACGCTTTACAGATGCTTGTTTGTTTCATTTTTCAGTTATACCTCTTTTATCTCTTTCTTTTCTTTCCTTCCGATGACAGTCTTAAAGGGAGTCTAATTCCCTACTGGAAATACCGGGGTCAGGGCTGTCATCTTCCTGGCTCTCTTTTATCTTTTCCTTATTTTTGTGTCTGTTACCTTTCAGTCTTCTTTGTGCCTTCTCAATGAAAAGAGTTTTGGCTTTAATCAGTGGGAGATTTCTGAAAATTTTGATCCTACAGCCGATTCCCCTAACGTAGTTTCACGGGTTAATAGTACTGCAAGTTCCATTGCCGCCCAAGCTTGGAAAATAACATGGCCATGGCCAATGAGACTTTTGTTTCTGCGGTTCTTAAGGAAGACGCTCTAGCCGATGTTTCCATGTTGGCTTTTCGTGACCCAGGACGCTTCGTTGCCGGAGAGCTTCACCGTCATTTCGAGTCCTGTGGTCAATTTAATAAAACTCTTACAAGTGTAATTTACAAGTGTAGCCATTGTTTCAGAAGTTGAAAACAATAGCTACACTTGTAAATTACAAGTGTAAAAGTTTTGTTAAATTGACCCCTGGTCTCGTGTTGCCTCTTTGTTAATTACTCAATTTTACTTATTACCTTTTGTCAGTAAGGAAAACCGAGCCAAACACAATTTTCTACGTTAAAAATATAGTTTAGTGTATTATCTAACATTTCAAGAAAGCAAAAGATTAAAAATCTTAAATTGACGAAGTATATTTAATAAAATGCATTTTTACATACAAGTTAATAAATCACAAAGGTGTCATAATCTTCTAAATGGGTAGCCGCCTCCGGGAACTTTTCCGACTTTATTAGCTTAACACTTGCGGAGGAAAAAGTCACTATCAAACCACATATGTCAAAAATTGTGTTTAAAGATGAATTTGCGCTTAACTTATATTCGCTCGCCGGATAATTTTTGTTGTATTTTGTCCCGCGCGCACTTCAGCGATTTTGTAAACGTGACTGATTTTCGCGCGAATTCTATTCTATTGTAGTTGACGCGAAGGGGTGCTGCTGATTCATTAGCTCGCGGTGTTTTGAGGTGGCGTAATCTCCTGTGGAGACACCGTTTGTTTGCGAAACTATAAAAGAAAAAAGCTCGCACTAACCTGGGTACCAGAGGTTCTCTCGTGGCACGCTTTATTTTCATGAGATGTCGGGGCCGGAGGCCGGCAACGAGCGACGAAGCCGAAAGTGAACCTCTGGCCAAGAGCGCCTTGATTTACCGTGCTGGATAGACCTTGACCTTCTAATCCTATTCAATTCAAATTTCCTGTGAACACATGGAAGTTGAAATATAGTTGTGACAAGAATACGGCGCCTGTTGTTCTAATTTCAATTACAAAATAAACACATTGGAAAATTTATAAAAGCTGTAATTGGTACTTAAAGTCGTTATTCGGCTCATTATCACAGAAAGATTGTTTGTAATCTCTTGTAATTTTCTCTTCGAAAATAACAGACACAAAACAGGATCTGGAATTGTTCGGGGAATTGTGACCATGACACTTGCCGCGCGGCGAAGCTGTTTTCTTCACGCAAGCAAAACGGTCTTTCATCTTTTTAGGACGAATGAGAACATTGATTAGGTTTTCTTGAGTCATCGGAGGTGATCCCAATTTTTAGTTGCAAGTAGAATTCCAGTAACATTCGGAGGTCACAAACAGTTTTAAATACATGCCAGGTTGGTTCTAGAATATTTAATACCAAAAGCCGTCCTTCAGACAAATAAAATTCTCAGCATCCCATCGCTTTCATCGAACCCGTTAAATCTCTTCACAAATAGTTGTCCCTATATCGTTTTTTTTAGTCCATGTTTACCAAAAACCTTTTGTTGATATAAATTTATAAAACAGTAAACATGACATTTGTAACATACAACTGAACTCAAATGTTCGACACCTCGAAACCACGCATGTTGCGATCACTCGTGTGCTATTCTAGTCGCCCAATCGCAGCGCTTGATAGATCCAAAATCCCTTGGAGATCATTAGAAGTCAATCATGAAAACATCTAGATTCCGGATGTTTTCGTATAAGCGAGATTTCTATTGGCTCG
Source organism: Dendrophyllia cribrosa (assembly GCA_024195265.1). NCBI lineage: Eukaryota > Metazoa > Cnidaria > Anthozoa > Scleractinia > Dendrophylliidae > Dendrophyllia > Dendrophyllia cribrosa. The sequence goes on from JAJLRJ010000004.1 coordinate 15,528,328, forward strand.
GCGCTATCAAAAAAAAAGAATCGCACTCTTGCCCAGAGGCTTTCTCGCGGCGAAAATATCAGAGACATGAGTGGTGTGTAATATGAGAGAGATGAGAGCGCGAGAACAGCTTCTGGCACGCAGGGTAATCCCGCACCTGATATTTGGGAGAATATGTCGACTTTGAAAGAATTGATAGAATATGAAAGTTTGGAGGATTTTTATGATAATTTTTTCAGGGAAGTTTGATATTCAAAATATTTTCTTCGTAACCACCATTTACGCAACACGTCTTTTTAGCTGCTTCAACTTTAGATGCAAATATATTGTTAACCAATTAGAATATAGAAAAAGCCTGACAATATTTTGTTGATTGATCCCTTGTGAAAAACACTGTCAAGTGCAGCTATTTTGCTATTGTCGTAGCATTCGAGTTCGATAAATTCAATTGTACATCCTCCAGTCGTTTGGCGGTTTATCGGTAGCCTGCAAAACAGGCGCTTTTTGAGGTGCTTGAGAGGTAGCCTGCGTAGCAGGCGCATGAAAATTAGGGACTTTAAGCAACGACTACGGAAGCTCTTACTACGGTGACCGGAAGTAATTTTTTTCCCCGCCACGCGTCAGTTCCTCCGTAGTACGCTTCCCGAATACGTAGGAGATCATGGCGGGCCGTAGTGTGAAGTACGTAAGTATTTTGTTGTACTTTCTATGCTTAGTATGTCAATGTTTGAACTTAAATGGGAAGATTTAGGTATTTTATCCTTTTTTGGTCGCCCTTGGCGTTTTCTAAAGAATTATTTGTCGATTTTGAGCTAAAAAATGCGGTCCCAGGCGCGAAACCCAAACAACGTGTTTAGCGAGCTGTGAAAGTAATCAGCTTTTACGATTCATGACGCGGCTTTTCCCAAAAATCGAATTGGAAAACCTTTCATTATGGAATTACTTCAACTATTTGAACTCATATTTCGGCATTTGTGCAAGGAAAGCGTACAATAAAGAATGTGCTTTGTTGTGAAAGACCAGCTTCGATATTTTTTCATGGTATAATTTTGTTATTTTTTTAGGCGCATGGAATGGAGTCAAGATAATGATGCTGTGTTGTGTAAAGAAATAAGAGTTCGCGAACCCTATAAATTTAAAAAGTATAGCAATGAAAGGGGCAAGATTTGGACCGAAATTGCATCAACGCTTAACGTAACGAAGAAGTCAAATTTCATGTCACTCAGAGAGGCGTTCGTGAGAGATACGAGGGACTCAAAGCAAAATATTTGGAAAAGATCAAAGACGAGAAGAAAGCGAGTGGAATTTTTCCTGAAGTCACGGAGCTGGACAGGTTGTTGGAGGAAATCATTGAAAAGGAAAGCCTGGCAGAATCTTCAAGAGAAAGCGATTCAACCATCAAAAAAAGCGGGCAAGACCGTAAGACCGCTGAGAACATGCGAAAGACTGCCATGGAGAGTATGGGGGAAACCAAGAAAAGATCTGCGGAGAGTGAAGACGAGATGTCAGTGTCAAACGAAAGCGAAGGAGTGGTAGTGATGCGGTCGATTCACGTGAACGGGCAGAGAGGGAGATACAAATCAGGGAGGATGAGTTTGCCTTAAAGAGAAAGCAGCAAGACCAGGAGGCCGGCAAACAGTCTCAACTGTTTCATCAACAGAATGAGATGTTCAAGGCAATGAGAGAGCAGCAGAGTCAGATGCAAAATATGCAATAGCTATGATGGCACAACAACAACAGCAGCAAATGGCTGCATTTATGTCCATTTTGGAGAGATTCGTACCAAAACAGTGATGTTTTTTTTCTTCTCTGGATCCACCCCTGCTGTTTGGATGTTCGTTTAACTTTTCAAATTACATCATTTACTAATGTTTCATTACATAAACTTGATAACTTTTCAAAGAAAATCCTTTTCCAGGAAGTTGAGTTCTGTTCTTTTTTCTTTATGGTTGAAAGATTTTCTAACACAACACCTCTGTGCAGTTGTTTTTTCTTACATAAGTCTCTTGGACAAGTACTGGCAAATGTTGAAATATTCAGTATATTTTCAAATTACATATTGTTCTTCTATCAACAATAAAATTCAACATTTCTTGAATACTATACTTTGAGAAAAAAAGCCTGGTTAAACTTTTTGGTGAATAAAAAAGATAACAGTTGTGTTTCTTATTTATAAGAAAAGGAACCCATTCCATTACAGCACGCACACTGTCCAGTTATAGTACTCAAGCATGACACACACTATCAGTGTTTTAATCGGGGCTGCTAATAACCAATCACATTTGAGAATTTTGTCATAGTTATGATTGATCAATTAATTAATTAATCAGAAAGGAGGAGTTGACTTGAGATCTTTGCTTTACAGACCAGTTCCACTGATTGGTTTTTCCTTCCACATTTTGATGATCATCCAGTGAGGGACAGGGCAGAGGAGGGGGGGGGGGGGGGGGGGGGGGGGCTGTTTCTTTAAACTTTTTGTTGTAAGCATGCATGGACCAAACTCATTAGCTTGTTGTATAGCCAGCGTTCCCATAGGGTTTTATGCATGAAAGTTGGGGAGTAGTGAGTAGAGAGCTTCTCAAATACCGTTTTTTGCGCCGATTTACAATTTGTTGCACCGATAATCAATTTTTCCTCACTTCGCTTGAAAAAATTGATTATCGGTGCAACAAATTGTAAATCGGCGCAAAAAACGGTATTTGAGAAGAGCTCTCTACTCACTACTCGGGATCCTCGACCTCAAACACCCATAAGAGGGAGTCAAATGCGTTTTCCCCGAGCCCACCCGCAACGGCAAGCGAGGCATCACCAATTGAAGAAATCCAAAACCCTTATATATACGCAATGCCACAACGGCGAAGACGGCGTGATGACGATCAACGTGAGTTGATTGCCTGGCTGGACGAACAGGCAGGAAATATCGAGCGGATCGAGCCTGCCGATGAGGTGAGCCTCAAAACAACCCGCCAGAGCTAGATTTTGAGCAATTTGTTCAAATCTATGATCGGGTTGACCGACAGATTGAACATGGCAGACGAACAATCACGTTACAGTTTGTAAACGGGCTCGAAAACTCTCTTGTCGCCAGAATTTTGAACAAAATCAAGCAAAATGTTCACACACGACACGCAATCAAGTTAATCTCCACAGTCAAGTTGCGAAACACTGAAAACGAGGAGTTGAGAAGTTTTTATCAAAACAATCAAACCGGGCCTTGGCTAGCCACTCTCTCCGAGACACGACAGTGGTTGCAATCTCAGGAAGAGCTTCGTCTTCAAAATGCAAGACTCAAAAGACCTGACACCAAATGGGTTTATGAACGCACCTTCCTGCTCGAGGTCAAAGTCATTCTTGACCGACAACCCTTGCAAATAGGGCTCGGGCGGCTTCCTGATTGGATTCGCAACAAAAGAGAAGTCATTGCTCTTGACACTTTCAACGACAATCTTTGTCTTTTTCGTTGCTTGGCTGTCCATCGAGGAGCTCGTATAGATCGTTCAACTCGCAGATCCACAGAACTCGCGGAAAGCTTCTTCGCCTTTTATCCGGGGCTTCGAGGTCAGCTAAATTTGCGGCACTTGTCTAAAATCGAAAAGCATTTCAAGCAAGGAATTGCCGCATATCTTGTTCACCCCAATGGTGACTTCACTTTATCTCACAGCCCTGCGAATTACAACAAGGTGGGCGCTCCAACCATGACTGTTGGTATTTATGAGGACCACTCCTTCTTGATCACCAACATCAATAAAGTCACAAACAATTACACTTGTGGCGAGTGCGGTGGGAGGTTCACGCGGGCTGCTAATTTAACTCGCCACTCCAAGACGTGTACTCGTGGTCAAACCAAAATCGACTGCCCCGGGAAACGTATCCTCCCTCCGGAGTCAGCTTTTGAGAAAGCCTTTTACCCAGAAGGAGGTTTCGGTGTCAAGGGGGTGTGCTGGCTGGAGTGGGAGGCGAAACAGGCCGGCATTCACATCCACCATCACAGATGCGGTCATGGTGGTGAGAGCTATATCTGTGGGGCTCCAGTCGATGGCTATCACCCAGAAAGCAAGACAGTTTTTCAGTTCCACGGTTGTCACTGGCACGGTTGCGATGAATGTTACCCCGAGGGAACGAGGGACGAAGCGGTTCATGTTGACCGAAGGGGCTACACAATCACAAGGACGATTGCTTACCAAAAGACTCTGCAACGAACTCAGTTTCTTTGAGATGCTGGGTACACCGTGGTGGAAAGGTGGGAGCATGAACGGCCTGCCCCCTGGTGGAATGATCGTTGCCCACAGAAAAGAAACAAAACATATCCCCACGCGATCGTCTATGACTTCGAAGCATACCAGGACAAGACCAAGGCAGCGCGTCCGACACACAATCTCTCTTATGAAAGCGAGCATGTGCCCATCTCAGTTTCCATTGCTGACACGTTGAACCCTGAGCCTGAGTACATTTGCTCCAAAGATCCTGACGAGCTTATCAGGCTGTTTTATGCCTCCCTGGAGCGGCGAAGCGCAGCCATCCGAGAAGACGTGGCTGTAAAATACATGCCCCCAAACCTTGAGAATCTTCCTGAGAAGCAACTGGCGCTCATCGACAAATGGTGCAACCAAGTCCCTGTGGTCGGCTTCAACTCAGGTCATTACGATCTCAAACTTATCCGCAAGTACTTTGTCACTCATCTCGCTGGCGAGAACGGAGTCTTCGCCGCGGAGAAAGAGGGGCGCATCATGTTCATCAACACCCCCAGCTACAAGTTCTTGGACATCATGAATTATTTGGCCCCAGGCATCACGTACGACAAGTGGGTAAAGACGTATGGAGCGACACAGACCAAGTCCTGGCTTCCATACGAGTGGTTTGACAGCGCTGACAAGCTGGATTACCCGGGGCTTCCTCCATACGAGTGCTGGTACTCACAACTCAAAAAGGCCTTTGTTCTTTCTCCCAAGGAGCACGAAGAATGCAATCGCATCTTCCACGAGAAAGGCATGAAGACATTCGGAGACTGGCTGGAGCATTACAACAATCTCGACGTGGCTCCCTTCCTCGAAGCTCTCCAAACGATGAAGGGGTTTTACACGGGCCTCGGAGTGGACATCTTCAAAGACGCGGTCTCCTTGCCAGGAGTATCAATGCAATACGTCTTGTGAGGTTCATTGAGAGGACGCAATGCTCCAGCCCTATACGCCCCCGGTCCAGAAGCTTACGCCATGCTGAAGGGGGCTGTGGTTGGCGGGCCAAGCCTGGTCTTCACCCGCAAACACGTGCGAGGCGAAACCCGCATACGTTCTCACAAATACGGCGACTTAGCGCGCATCACGAAACGGATTGTGGGGTTCGATGCTAACTCCCTTTACCCAAGCACGATGCTGCAGGGGATGCCCTGTGGTAAAGAGAAGGTTGTGCATTACAATGCTCCGGAGCAGGCTGCGAGAGCTCTTGAAATGAATCTGAGGCTGCATACAGGCGGATGGTTCGGGTTTGCGGAAGTGGACATCGAAGTCCCCCAAGAGTTGTGGGAGCAGTTCGAAGAGTTTCCCCCGCTCTTCATCAACCAAGCAGTGCCTGACGAATTTGTTCCACAGCATATGCACGATTACCTCCAAGAAAGTGGCCGAACCCGCTTTCCCGACCAGAAAAAGCTTCTAGGGGTGTTGTCAGCGAAAAAGATGCTGATCTACGCCCCCCTCTTGAAGTGGTATCTCAACATCGGGCTCAAGATCACGGCAGTCTACCGCACGATCGATTACATGCCCAAAAAGCTCTTCGCCTGGTTCGTCCGCGAGGTAGCCGACAACCGAAGGAAAGGTGACGCTGACAGGGAGAAGGCCCTGCTTGCTGATGTGTTCAAGCTCCTTGGCAACAGCGCTTACGGCAAGTTCATCGAAGCCGTGGAGCGCCAGACAAGAACGTTGTACACAATTGACGAGGACGAGGTCGACAAGCATCTCCGTTCACCCTTGTTCGATGACCTCGAAGAGATTGGAGATGCTTACAAGATCGAGCTGCGCAAGCAAAAGGTCACAATCGACCGTCCCTTTCAAGTGGGCATTGTTGTGTACCAACTTGCCAAGCTTCGCATGCTGGAGTTCTATTACAACTTCCTAGATTACTTCATCGACAGGTGCGACTTCGAGCTCATCCAGATGGACACGGACAGCATGTACTTCGCTCTTTCGCACGACACTCTGGAAGATGCCGTTCGCCCGGAACTTCTCGCCCAGTTCGAGGCGGAGAAGAAGAATTGGTTGGCATGGGACAAGTGGAGCGGCAGAGAGCCTGGCTTGTTTAAGCTTGAGAAGGAAGGCACACGGGCCATCGCCCTATGCAGCAAGTGCTACCTCGTAGACAACGATTGCACCCCCAATAAAGAGCCCAAGATCTCCGCCAAGGGAGTGAACAAAAAGCAAAACGGGCTGGCGTGGAAAGAGCACGAGTCCCAGAGCCTAGCCAAAGTGGAGCAAGAGCTTCGCTGGGAAAGGTACGAAAGAGCACTGGAGGGGCACAGGGACATGGCCACCAACAGGGGCTTCCGAATGCACAACGGTGCCATGTTCACTTACGAGCAACACAAGCTGGGCCTCTCTGCTTATTACGACAAGCGTTGGGTGCTTCCAGACGGCATCCACACAGAACCAATCGAGTTTCACAACCCAGCTGGAGGCAACTGAGTGTCCGGCGGCACAACCATCAGCTCCTCACGAACAAACCCTCTCTTAGGCCCATTTCTTTGCGACATCATCAGAGACCTTGGCCGCTGCAGCTAGCTTTTTGACAGCGGCAAGCCCTTTCCAATATCCTTTCGGACTGTAATAGATCTTAGAGAGTTTCGCCTCCATAGGGGTATATATGTTTGTTTAAAGAAAGCGATAAGCCCCTTCCCCCTAAGCAGGGTGCCTCCAATGAACGCAAGTTCGCCATTCTTCTGTTGTGTGCTGGGCTTGTAGAAGTCCGAGAAGACAGGCTCTTTGTTGTCTTTGATTTGTTTATCTGGTTGCGTTTGGTGCATCTGGTTATACAAGACCAGGGCTTGGTCAGTGGTTTGGAAGTTTTTGCTAGCTTTTGCGGCGTCGAGGATAGACTTCACAAGCTTGTTGTCAGACATGGTTTATGCCCAGTATACATATGATTTTTTATTTTTCTGACAGAACCTTTTGTGCCTTTGTAGTCTCGTTCAATCTCAATCCTCGGCCTCGGCCTCTCGGAGTCGGGCCTCGGCCTCTCGACCTCGAGCCTCGGCCTCTCGGAGTCGGGCCTCGGCCTCATCATCTAGCTCGTTGTGCCTGGCCCTTAACAAGAGGTAAACTGTTTCAAAGGAGGTCACGGTAACTTCATACCAAATAACAAGCACGCTTCCGATTACAGCAGCACCAAACACATCCCGGAAAAAACCCATGGTCAGTATATATATGTTTTTTATTCCATATTTTTAATTCCTTGTCTTACAGGAATTCGAGATGGGGGTGTTGCTGGTGGTGTTGCAGCTGGGGTGTTTGCTGGTGGTGTGTTTGATTTGCGCCCAAGCCTTTGCATTATGGCTTCGCGCTGGTAATAAACACCAGCAGCAGAGACAATCAACCCACCAACCCCCAGAATATAAACGATTGAGTTGCTGTTGCTGCCACTTGTTGTGTCGCCTGTTGCGCCACTTGTTGCAGAATTGTTTTCGCTTGTTGAGGGTGCAGGCTTTTGTGCTTCGGTCTTTTTCTTTGCTTCCCGGGCCATGCGGTTGCGTTCTGCTAGCCTTTTACCAGAAGCAACACGGCCGGGGTTCTTTTCTGTTGCAGGCTTTGTTTTCGGGGCCTCAGAGGTAACCCGTGCAGGTGTTGGAGTTGGAGTTTCTTCAGGGATCGTCTCGAGTGGCGTGGCCATCCTGTATATATGTGAATTTTAAATTTATCTTGTGACCACGTGTGGTGCCAGGTTGCTGACAGGTTGCTGCCAGGTTTCTTCAAGGTTGCTGAGAGGTCGCCACAGGTCCCAACCCAACTTCATCAAGTCCCTGGCGTGGATAGCCTTCCCTGTCTCTGGTTGGATGTGTGGGTGGTGGTTGGGGTTCCAATTCTATCAAGTCAGTCTTGTGATCAGGCTCTCGTTCAAACTTGATGCGGTTTGTTGTGATGAGAGCAGCATTGGCAAGCGCCAGCCATCGTCCGCATCGCAGGGCAAGACCCCCAGCAAGATTTGCCAGCTCCAGGTTGATGATGTAGTTGTTCTTGAGTTCTTTCTGCAACTCCGCCACATCATCAATCGTGACCACCATACCAACGCCTTTGGTCACGAGCATGATGGCGGAATCAATTAGGGATTCGGTTGTCTTGTTGCCTACATAGGCCTCGTACCGTTTGCAGTACTTGTCAACGTCCTTGTCTGACAACCGCGCCACATGATCATGTGTGAGCTGCACGCCGATAGCTTCTTTGGCCTTGCCAGTTGAAACAAGGATTGCCAGCTTCTCCCGTTTGGCAGGAATGCCATTGTCACCAACTAACCCTGTGGGAGGTGCGGCACCAGGGGTGGCCTCCAGCATCTGCATTACTTCGTTCAAGACGGCCTGGTCTTCAGCTGCTTCTGCCATCAGGGGGTATACATATGTGTTTTTTTATTTTTCAATAATTCTCTTGATGTCTGGCAAAAGGGTTTCAATCTCTCTTACCACCCCCGCCATGGTGTCTGGCATAGAAGTCAACCACAATGGATATCTGGCCAGAAGCATGAGGCGCAGATCTTCCTCACCTGCGGCTTTGATAATTTTGTTTTGCGCCTCAAGGGTGTGTTTGTGCAATTCATCCAAAAGCTGTGAAAGCACACACAGTTTGTGAAGACTGGTTGGCGCATTCATGGTATATATATGTGTTTAAACCTTGTACTCAATTCCATACGGGTGTGTCAAAGAGAAAACCAGGTGGGAGAACTTGCGGGATTTTAGCCTTGCGATAAACTCTTTGTACTCCTCGTGGGAGAGCTCGCCGGCATAATCTTCAAATATGGCTTTGGTTGTCTTGCTGGAGGGTGTGTAAAAGAGCACGATCGCTGCAATGTTATCACGATATGGCTTGGCAATGCTGGTTATCTGCTGGGTCAAGACCCACACGGATATGCCGTCATGCCTTGCGCTGAACCCAAGATTGACCAGCTGGCCCGTCCGACCTTTGACATCTTTGGAGGCGGCGCAGTCATCGAGAATGAATAAAGTGTTGGTGGATGTGAAAAAGAAGCTCGCCAGCCTCAACCAGTCTTCGATTTCATGCTGTTGGCAGACAATCACGAAGATGTGCGGATCGCGGTCCACGAAGCCATCGTATGTCTTGTTCTTAACAAATGTTGGGCAGAATAAAACGATGTAATCAAAACAACCCCTAAAGGGGCCCACCAGTTGGGAGAGAAGATAATGTGTCTTGCCAGAGTTAGTGGGGCCCACGATTAGTGCATTGAATGGCAGCTTTCTTGGGTCCATACCCAACACCTATATTAGTTGGGTTGCAAACTGGCGGGGAGGGGACCTTTGCCAGAAGTCTTTGTATTTCATTGTGTGACAGATATCTGGTGGATGGCAGGGGAGCCGGCTTAGCAATAAAGTTGATCTTGTTGTTTGTGGCCATGGTATATTAGTACTGTACAGATTCCAGCTGCCTGTCCATGATGTTCATCTGTGAGTCTGAGAGGGTGAAGATGTGGCAGAGTGCGTTTCCAGAGCCTGTGCTGTTTCGTTCGATCTCGAGTTGCACGCCATTCTGTGTGTTGACGAGCCGTTGGCCGCCGCCGTGCAGGGATGTGTCAGCCATGGTCCGCAGGTCAATCCAGAGACCAAACTTGTTGCCTGTGAGATATTTGGTCAAGTTCATGTTAGGCCTGCCGTCCGTGTGTGGGGTAAAATGCCGGGTTAACTCTCTCCACATGTCTGTACCACTGATGCCCTCGTTGTAAAGCCTGTTTGGAACACCGTTGACTGTGACCTTCACTTTGGTGATGTCGGGATTGAAATATTTCTCAGAGTCCCGGGCACCAGCCGTGTAGGGATTGATGAACAGCAAGAGGATGCCCTTGAGAGACCGGCGCTGTGGGTTAACCCTAAGATTCATACGAGTGTCACCACTTTTTGAGAAGGGATGCACCCGATCTCGCATTACCAGGTCATAAGCGAACCCCTTGCCGCTGGTGTAAGTGCTTGTTGCCTCGTCGGCCAGCTCCTTACTTCTGATCGTCTCATACTCCAGCTGGATGTTTTCCAACTTGTACACGAGCTTGCTTGTGTCTGAGCCTCGGACAACTTGGTTTGCGGGGGCGAGGGTTAGTTCGAAGACCAGATCACTGTACAGTGCTTGAGGATATATAACACCGTGGTCAGTTAAAATTTGATGATCCAGCTTGATGCGATACTTATTCTTGTATATTGTCTCTAACTTATTCTCTGCATCCACACCTAAGCTCTTCTTGTCGCCAGCACCAGAGCGGATCTTGCACAAATCCACACTCTGGATGCCCTCCATAAGCATGTTGTCCCGCTCATCGGTCGATTTGAATAGATCTTCGAAGATCTTGTAGATGTCGTACCCAACCGTGTCCTGGACAGTGGTGGCTGCAAACTTTACAACGAGCCTGTCCACCAGGGCCCGAGAAACATTTTGCACAAGATAGTTGTTTACATGACCGCCGGCTAGGGAGAGGTTGAATACCAGGGCCAGCGAGCCGGACACAATAACATCGTGCTCGCCAAGCTTGGGCACCAAGACATAAAGTGTCTCGCCGGGATTAGCCTCAGAGGGGTTAAATGTGATGCGCTTGACGGTTCGCTCTGCTTTCATGGCGCCCAGTGTCTTTTCACTGTGTGATGGGAGTTGGTTCGGCTGCACAGCCATGGTATATATTTGTGTTTTTAAAATTATATTTATTTACCTACGATGGCTGAAGGCGGAGTCGATGTACCTGGTGAGAATAAGAATACAGGGCTTGACTGGCTCATAGACCACGATGATGACGACGACGACGAACAAGAAGTTGACACAACAACACCTTTTCAACCAGGCGCTGCATCCACCCCATATCATGGCGGTGAACAACATGAAATGAATACGATGCCTCGCGAACAAAGTGGGTTAGTTCCTGACATCCCTAATCTTAGTGACTTCACACATGAAGAAGACAAACCAAAAATGGTTGATAAAGCTAAGGCCTGGATAAGAAGGCGCTTTCCAAAAGTAGCCTACGACAAATTACCCCCAATTTCTTTCGGTAAAAAAACAGGAAATGAAGGCAGAATGGTTTCCTTTGGGCCAAAGAGTGGCGAGACTCCCATTTTCAAACAGGATGGGTCTGGCCTTCTTAAATCATTCACAGACAAGTTCAAAACATCCCTTGGCCCAAGCGCTGAAGAGCTTGTCTCTGAAGAAAATGCATCAATAAGGGAAGAAAGTCAAAGATTGAAGGAGACAGAAAAACAACTGAAGGAGGATGAAAGGGCTGCTGTGGAAAAACAACAAGCAGCAAATGAGGTGCAAAACCTCAGAAACAAAATTGAGCAAACCCACGCGAGGAGGGAGGCTCTGGAGCAGGAACACGGTTCAATCGTTGAAAATCAAATCGAGATAGACCGCCTAAAACTGCTGGAAAAGAATCTTCAACGAGATCTTGAAAACCAGAAAAAAGAATTAGGGGCCCTGCAAAAAATACAAAAACGAACAGACAAAGAACGCGCCCAAGTACAGGCAAAGGTTGACAAAGCCAGAACACGCCTTTCTGCTATGGTGAAGGAAAGAAATGAAGTTGAAGCAGGGCTAAACTCAACTAAACCCCTTGATGAGTTAAACGAAAGAAAAGCCGAGCTTGAACGGCAGAACGAGGAGGACAAGCGCGTGATAGAGGATGAGAACACTTCTCCCTCTGAAAGAGAAGCAGCGGAAGCCCGGGTTGCTGAGCGAGAAGAAGAGCTGGCAAGGCTCAGACCACAGGTTCAAGAAAGGGAACAAGCCCTGTCTTTGAGAGAGCGGGTCAGAGAAATCTTCAAGAAATACGGATGGACCCTGCAAGCGATTGTTCTGGCAGCTGGCATCACCATCAGCGCTGTTGTACTCTCCACCTTGAACGGCCTGTCAAAGGCCACCAAGGCTATTGGAAATGGGCTTAAAGAGCTTGGCAAAAAGGCAGCCAGCGCCTTGCCTGGCCTTATTGGCTCAATTGTTAGCTTCATCTTCAAAACGGCTGGGTCGGTCATCTCCTTTCTGGGTGAACACGCCTGGCTGCACATCCTTGCCGTGGTGGCCTTCCTTGTTGAAAGGATCACCAAGCGTGCGAAGTCTTGAACACACTTATCTGGCCCAAACGAAAAGCCCTGCCAAAGCAACCGCACCCACAGCAACGACTGCCTTGGAGACGTGATGCGGGTCGGGCTGTGGGTCTGGTGCGGGGGTTGGTGTGGGTGTGGGTGTAGGTGTGGGGGTTGTGGTCCTTGGTTTGGGTGCGATGCCCTGTGCCTGTGTAGCCTGTGTATGTATCGGGTTTGATGGGTGACTGTTTGGTGGATTGATCTTTGTTGGTCCACCGTCCATGTGGCGAAGGGAGGCTTTTTTCGTGCCCAGATTAACACCACTGTTCACGCCCAGCTTCATCCCTTGCGTTGCCTCCTGTAGATTGTCGTTATACCCGATCACGCTCTCTGTGTTGATAATCATGCGCGAGGGCATGAGCCAGCTTCCGGGTGCTGTCGCAAAGTCCAGGCGAACTTTCGTTGCTTGGATGGCAAGCTGGTAACGCTGTACGCTTGTTGCGATGTCATTCAGGATTATGGCCTCCTCTAGATGGACCAAGAAGACTCTCTGCGTTTCGAAAGCCCTGCCTCCTCTTCCAATGATGCTGCTGCGGGTTTTGGCCTGTGAACCAAGAATGCAGTACACAAAGGCCTCGATTGATTGGTTCATACGCGCAAGCCCTGGCTGTGTTAGCCCCTGTGCGTAATTTGGCACAAAGTGCTCGAACTGGGTGTCCGCCCCTTGATCGTTGCGGACGTAAGTTATTCCATTGGCTTTATAATTGGAGTCTTTTCTGTCAGTGACGCGCTCATCATCGAACAGAGCTAGATCAGAGTCTGGATAAGTGTAATCGGTAGATGTTGGGCCATCTCCATAAACCCAAATGTAGACATTCCCAAGACCGTGGTTCTTGCCATGTGTGAACCGGAAGTCAGAACTGGGGTCGATACCGAACTCGATGCAAAGCTTCTTGTACGCGTTGATGTTGTATTTGTTGTCTTTCTGGGAGAATGGGGGGTCGTCTGGCAAAGCACTCACGCTTTGTTCCCCGCCCATCTGGTAGAGTATTCGCCTTGTTGTGAAATAAACGTGAAACCGGTAAAACGACCGGAGCTGTGTGGTTAGAGATAGACTGGAGTTCTTATCGAAGAGAATGTCACGCGAGATTCCACAGCCTGTTGTTGCACACCACAGCGCGAAGGAGAGTTGTTGCGGCCAGAAACTCATATGAGGGCCACCCATCCACTTTCGGCCATATTTGGCGGTTGTGAAGGATATCTGCGTGTCCCTGAAGATATTTTTGTATTTCGTTGTGAAATACTCAGTTGGCGTGACATAGATCCTTTGCTCTTTGTCATTCAAGATTGCGCCAATCATCGTGTCTTTGTCTATTGTTGTGTCGAAAGCAATAGCTGGGATTGATGACATTTTTTGCCCCAACGATAACTGATAAGGGAAACCACCATCATAGACAAGGCCAAGAGCGTCTCTTTCAGCGCCAGTCCAATCTTTGTGGGCTATTTCTGTGATAAGTGCTAATGAGCCTTGGCCTTCTTTGTAAAGCACTTCTCCTGTGGCGGTTTTGTGGTCCTCACCAAATTCTACTTGCACTTCAAAGTGTGACATATCAGCGTTAGGGAAACGCCTTTTGAAGTCTGAGATCGCCTTGGCCTTGGCCGCGGCAGAGATCTTCATTGCCTCCGGAGAACTAATCCAAGCAATTTCAGGATCAGGGGGTGGTGGCTTTGGCGCGACATGAGTATAGGCGTTTGGAGGCAAATAAAAAGGAGGTGGGGGCCCGTAATTGTGGCCGCCGATGTTTATGCCAAGATTTGAATTAGGATTAAATCCACCAGGCCGTCTGCCAAACATGATTGTATATAATTATAATTTAAAATGTTTCCTGTGTATATTTATGTTTTTCCAATAAACTTACATATACACACCATGGTTGTGCTTACAGTTACCACAACTTCGAACCCCTACACTCTGTACTTTGATCACGTGATCCAGAATGCACACTTCATCCGTCTCCTGTCTGCCTCATTTTACAATTCGTGGCATAACTTGGCAGAAAAAGTGAAAAAAGCCGCAGTCGTTTCTGGTGATAACCCAAAGACTACCACCATTGACATTGGCCCTGGGTTTGTTACTCCTAATAGCCTTGCAGACATGATAAATGGTAAATTTAAAGAAAAGGGTATTGCTCTGCAGGCAAAACCATATGAACTTGGCGTTCTTTCTATTTTAAACCCCGGACAAAAATACATAATATGGGTTTCCCCAAATATCTCAAGATTGTTTCATATAGACATAAAAACATATCCTAATTTTACCATAAAAGGTTTCAAACTTCCGGGCACATACTTTGTCTACTGCGATCTGCTTGACAAAGAACAGAACCTTCTCAATGGTAAACCTTCAAGCTTATTGGCTCGTTTTGATGTAACCGGAAAACCTTTTGAGAAGATAAGTTACCAAGGGACCCAACATGGCGTCTGGCATATTGTCGATTGCCTTGATAAACATGTAAATGACATCACACTGTCGATCAGAGATGAAAAGGGCAACCTCGTTGACTTCAAAGGAATGCCCTGGGAATTTGAAATTGAAATAAAATAAACTTATATATACTCGCATCTGTCATGGTTGTGTTGACATTTGTCACGACTTCGAACCCTCACACGATCTATTTCGACCACCCACTGCCGAAACCGAGTTATATCCGGCTCCTGTCTGCCTCTCTCACCAACTCGTGGTACAACTTGAAAGAAAGAGCAAAGATCTCAGCACCTAACAGTTCTGGAAGGGTTACTGAAGTATTCGTAATGCCGGGGTTTTACACAGTGGATATCATTGTGAAAGATTTCCTTGAGATAAAAACGAATAGACCAGTTATTGATCTAACAGTTGATACAATCACAGCAGAAGGAATAATGTTAATTAAAAGTCCCAATAATGTAACGTTTAGTAAAAATCTGATAGATTTTCTTGGTATAAGTGGTACCCCATTTTGGAGTGCAACTGTCAAAGGGTTTACATCTCCAAGCACTTACTTTGTCCATTGTGACCTGGTTGACAAAGAACAAAACTTGCTCAATGGCAAACCTTCGAGTGTGTTGGCACGCTTCGACATTCGCGGGAAATCATTTGAAAAGGTTCATTACCAACCAACACCACAGCATGTCTTGCGTGACGTCTCGTCTAGTGATTATGTTAACTCTATCACGCTGTCAGTGCGGGATAAAGATGACAACCTCTTCAACTTCAATGGAAGATCCTTAGAATTTGAAGTTGAGTTAAATTAAAAAATCATATATATACCCCATGCCATGAGTTCTGCCAATGTGCTGCCATCGGCCCCCGAATACAGCGAGACACAACAGCTATACCCCATGCGTGAGATCACTCAAATCAATGCAGAAGACTTCCGGCTCAAAAAGATATCTGACTTGCTTAAAGAGCTGTCTGACGAAGCCGAGCATTACCGTCAGGTCGCAAAGAAATACAAACGAACCCAATCCTTAGTCCTTGGCTCGGCGGTTGGCCTTGGGTCGCTTTCTGTTGGGCTTTCATCAGATAACAAGATACCTTGGGACACTTAAGGAACTACTACGCAATGATAAAGCCTTTCGACGAGAGAAACTATCCGTTCCTTTTTCTCCATCACCCCCTCGATACAAAGTTGAGGTTTGCTTATATGCATATAAATCAACATTGTAATAGGGGTGGGAGATGGGTGGTAACGAGAAGACAATCTGTGGGGAAAAATTTTCAGAGTCCCAAATTTTCTGACCAAGATTCTGCCTTATGTATCTTAAACATATACTCCGCCATGACCTCTATACATGTCTATAGAGCATTGAGCAATGCCGTTCATTCTATGTTGCTGCGCTCAAATGGATATAAGACCTTTTCCATGCCTGAAGATGCAAATACCTAGGATAGCAACGATATGTATGCCCGTAGAGAATTCAAACTTGGATGACTGCCAACTTCAGAACACAACTTATGCAGATTGCTCAATTTGCACAACTTCTAGGTCTATTCTCCCAATTGGAACGAGTGGTTCGTAATAAGTTACAGCATCAATAATACTTTCTTTGCACTGATACACTAAAATAATTTATTTTCCTGCAGGGGTTTGTCAAACAATAAAATAGAGGAGCTTCCGCCTGGGATATTCTCAGATAACCCGTCGTTGGAATATTTGTAAGTTTGACACATTAGTTTGTTTGTTATTATGAGAGTAGATTGAGTGGTGCTACTTTATGCATTTGTCAAGTTAACATGCCTACTATTTATCACATTGCTGTTGTCATCCCTGTTCAGATATGTGATATATTAGCTGCTCAAGCAAATAATTAATTATTTGCTTGAAAAATTAATTGAGTAAACTTAATTTACTTAATTGAATGTAAGAAATGCAAGAAACAGTGCATTGGGGAAACCAAACGCCCTCTAAATGAAAATATACTCAACTGTTTTCTTTTTCACTTCTTTTTCAACCCCTCTTCTCCTTGTAGACTGCGAGCCGTCTTATATTTTTCTTTTTGCTAGTCGAGCGAGCACGCGTGCGCAAGCGTCTAAGACACAAGGCGCGTGGAACGAGGGCGTTTTTTTTCTTTTTCTCGGGCTGGCGCCTTCGATCCAAGCGAATCGCGCGGCTTTGAGTGCCGCTTTGTGCGCCCGCTCCAGCTAGTCTGTTTCTTCCCTTTTTGGTAAAGCAAATCACAACCAACAGAGCATTCCTCATACATGAATTTGTGCCCGGATTCAGTGGTACGGTAAAAAATGTATCGGTACCGTAAAGATAAACGGGAGACCGATAAAACAGACGAACTTGATGGGAACTTTTGAACCTCTGAGAAAGTAAACTTTGGTCATGCAGTTAAGGTGAGGAATATTGTATTTGTAGGTGGTTTTCGTATTTTCTTATTTAATACAAAGCTCAATAGAATTCAATCTGCGGCTATTATTTGGTTTTCCGACGAAATTTGATGATCAGATTTTGCAATTTTCCTTCTTCTACTGAAAAATAGCTGTCAAAGAACAAGAACGCTCGCCATACGGCAAACTTGTCTTTAAACTGTTTAATATATTCCCACGATTTTCTTGCCGGTTGTTGCTCTTAAGCTGATTCTCTTCTGATACTTAAGCTAGTTTTATGCGTCTCCGTATGTATTTTCGCAGACGCATATTATTCTTCGAATTTTGCGTCGACTTCCAAAATATACGAATGAAATATGGCCATTGCCTTGTAGCCGATTTCACTGCAGTATGTAGACCCAGGTTTTTCAAACATGATTCACCGGCTATGATTAGCTCGTCATAGACCGCTCATGATCAGACAATTGTGAAGGAAATTCACCCACAAACTGAGTTCACAAAGTAAATACTAACTTTCTGAAATAGTCCATCGCATGGATACCGCCAAAATTAAAACAAAAGGCAATATATACCCATGCCTAATAAGAAATAGAACACAAACCGCGGTGATAAACATATTGAACTTATTCATTTTTGATAAAACGTGACGTTTCGTATGCTACTACATACATTTTCAAAAGTGATCGTTGCAGTGTTGAAAACTATACTTATATAGTATTGAAAAGGGACTGGGACCGAGATTAAGTACAAAACTTAACAGTTGATCTATAAAAAGAAACAGCTAATTAATAAAGCATCAGCTTCTCGCTACTGACGTTTGCATTAAAAGCTGGCTTCAGTTCTTGTATAAACAATGTTTCTTTGATTTTACAGTGGAAATCAGTTTTGCCTGACGCTAAGATATCAAAATGATACCACTTGATATTGCCTAATGTTTGGTATTTTGTTTTATTTACGTGTCAGACGTATCAGAAAATAAATGTATGGGAATATGTACACTTAGGCTGCTCAACGTTTTGTTCTCAATCATTGCTAACAACAGAATATAAATATAGAATAGACGATTAGTGACAATGTAAATCTAATAGTACGAGGACGCCACGTTAAGCACATTGCGAAGGAACATTGTATTTTAGTCATAACCGCTGACCAGCAGTGCTTTGCCTGAACTGGTGGCCTGGACTTCCGAAGACGTATAAAGAACTGTGAAAGAAATGCGGTAAAATGCATCGCTAAATGTGATTGGTAGTTAAAGTATTAATCAGAAGACTGCTTTATCTTCTAAATCCAAAGCAGAATCGTGTGTGGACGAACAAAGATTCTGACGATGGCTTGCTTCGATGTCCTTCCCGGTACTACAAAATCTGTTTTTATTTGCACTGTGATGAGTTAATGGATCCCCTTTAATAAAAGACAAACAGCATTATTAGCCACAAGAGATGGTTTTGTGCAGAAAATGTATGCTGTGCAGAAAGAACCGACTCGTTCTTCGCAAGTTTAGAAATGCAGAAAACCGTAAAGTAAGCTTTATTTGGATGAATATTGTTAAAATAATAACGGCTATTAACAGTAGATTTGATCAGACATTAATAGAGTACATGCTATACTTTAAGCCTGATGGCCGATCTAGTTTTCTTAAAGGATTTCTGTCGAATGAACGAAATGTAAATTTCACCGAAGTTTACTACAAATGATTTTTGAAGGATTTTCCTCAGTGAACCAAAGTCCAAAATAACCCACTCCCCCACCCCCCCCCCCCCCCCCCCCCCCCCGGCAGAATGTTTTATAGATTTGGTAACTAGAAAATATATTTAAACTACCCACGTAGTTTGAGTTCTAGAACCAGCGTACTTTTGGAAAATTCAAGAAAATGTATTGCTTGTTTTACTTGTCAATTAAAATGACTGAAACACCATCAAGTTGTTTGACCGTTAAGTTCTTGTACAGTTGATGTAACAAAATGACATGCATAAAACTAGAATAAAGGTTTTACATCTGGTGAAAGTCTGGATTTGTAGAGTTTTAATGGGCTGGCGAAACGATATCTTACATTTTGCACTTTTTAAAGCAATTTCTGCGGTCAAATTGCAGGGTTTAGTGGCACCAACAAACAGCAAACAAAGGTCATTTTTGCACATCCCCCCTGCATGCAAAATATGAATGGGAGTTAAAAAGTTTCATTTCCCTTTTTCTGGATTCTTATAGAGAACTGCTCTTAAAGCAGCAAAATGTTTAATTAAATCATATTTTGCAACTCGAGTAAAGAATAGTTGCAATATCCGCATTTTCCCGATAATAGTGAATTTTTAGAAAAATCCAAGATGGTGAGCATATTGTCGGCCATTTTGGATAACGTCACGGACCCAGCAGCGCTACAACCCATAATATTTACGTTATCTTGTGTTCATTATATATAATATATTCGAATGTATATGTGTATACTGTATGCATGTTATTTAAAAGTTCAATTAGTTTACTTACTCTTGCATGCAGCAGGAGGCTGCAAAGTTCCTTCGAGCATCCCTTGGACCGCTCGCGCATTGAAGTCTTGCTCGAGGATGGGGATTTTCTGGCTCGTTCTGCCGCCTTTCAATTCGCTGGAGGAGGACTTCAGCTTGCGATTTGTTTGCTTGGTCTTGTTCTTGTCGCAAATTTTCATTTTCCGCGGCAATGGTAAGGTTGCTTCTTATCAGTTCTTCTAGGGGAACGACACAATAATCGCTGGATAATTCCCCCCTTATGACCCGTATTCGATTAGGCGAAACAACGCAAATTACTTAAGCTTGACGAAGCTCGCACGCGATCACCTTCGACGCTTTACAGATGCTTGTTTGTTTCATTTTTCAGTTATACCTCTTTTATCTCTTTCTTTTTTTTCTTTCCGATGACAGTCTTGAAGGGAGTGTAATTCCCTACTCGGAATACCGGGGTCAAGGCAGTCATCTTCCTGGCTCTCTTTTATCTTTTCCTTATTTTTGTTTCTGTTACCTTTCAGTCTTCTTTGTACCTTCTCAATGAAAAGAGTTTTGGCTTTAATCAGTGGGAGATTTCAGAAAATTTTGATCTTACTGCCGATTCCCCTCACGTAGTTTCACGGGTTAATAGTACTGGAAGTTTCATTGCCGCCCAAGCTTGGGAAATGACATGGCCATGGCCAACGAGACTTTTGTTTCTGCGGTTCTCAAGGAAGACGCTCTAGCCGATGTTTCCATGTTGGCTTTTTGTGACCCAGGACGCTTCGTTGCCGGAGAGCTTCACCGTCATTTCGAGTCCTGTGGTCAATTTAATAAAACTCTTACAAGTTTAATTTACAAGTGTAGCCATTGTTTCAGAAGTTGAAAACAATAGCTAAACTTGTAAATTACAAGTGTAAAAGTTTTGTTAAATTGACCGCTGGTCTCGTGTTGCCTCTTTGAATGTTTCGTTTTTTGGGGTTTTTTGTTCGTTTTTTTGGAAGTGTGATAAACATCTGCGAGATTGTTGGCTTGTTGCGACAGCTAACCCCAATTTAAATAAGCACGAGGGAGAGCGCTGCAAATAGATTACTTTTTGTCAGCCGTCGCCCTCAAAGCGTATATAAGGATTGAGATCACTTTACTTGCCTTCTTTCGCACCAGTCTGGCGGTTCGGTCCGCGCGGTTTGTTCGTCCTTTTATGTCTTCATCTCTCTCTCTACTTTCCTCGCTGTCGACTTTCGGTTCGATTTTTTTTCCGTCCTCTCAACCCATGTACTACTTATTTGTCTGCCTGAAAGCGACAGCTGACCCCAATCTAAATCCGCATAAGCACGAGGGAGAGAGCTGCAAATAGCCGATTACAATATTCATTGGGGGTAAATATTAGAGATTGGGAAGAGCCAAATGCATCGTAAGTTCCTTTAAGGTTACAGTGTACCTTCGGGGGTGTATCCAGTATAACAGCTCTAGCGTCTTAAGATTACACTTAATATACCTAAACCCAGATATCAAATTAAAGCTTATAGAGCTGGCTATCTAAATATGGAAACCATTTGGTAATAAAATGAATTGTCGAATTTTTTACGTCGTCTAAATTCGAACGTCCGAATCAGCTTTAAAACGCGCTACAACTCAAAGCGATTATTGTATTTTGCTAATTTGATTTGTTCTCGGATTTCCGGACACGAAGCGCTAAAAAAATGTGTCGGCGATTTCCCATATTCAATTGCAGTGTAAAGTTACAGAATATTTTCGAAAAAGGGAGAAAACAAATTGAAGTGATCGCACGGAAATGGCTCTTGACGAAAAGTTTTCGGAAATAAGAAATTCGCCGACAGGCTTTTGTTGATTATATGTTAGCCTAGCTTGTGTCCAAATTTGAGGCAAATCGAACAAATTCCCTTTGAGTTGTAGCTCTTTAAAGTGTCCCCTACAAGCGAAAAATTAACTTTGAGAAAACAGCGCTTAGAAAAACATATCGCTTCATAAACAAACTCCGCCCACAAAAGTTATACCGTCATTTCTCCGTCAATTTTCACTATTTTTCGATACTTTTTTTTGGATGAAAGTTCATTCTGTAAACTTTATTTTGACGCCAAAAAAAAAATTTCAATAAATTTTCGATCTGAAGGTACACTGTAACCTTAACACGGTGCGACACTATCTCAATTTTGTGTTTCACGTTCTGCAAAGACCTTAAAGTTTCATTTTAGTATTGTAAAATGTGTGCTCAAACCATTTTAATAGCACCACTTTGTCTTTTACACGTAAAAGCACACTTTATCGCAAAGGTGTGATTTTTTATAACTTATACCTCTTAAATCTCAAAAGAGCTGACTAAAAACTTTGTATTCCAATTATCATCTAAGAAAAAGTCAAAAAAGGTGATAGCTCATAAAAATATTTCAGTGCTAAGAGTTTGATTTCAGTTTTTACCTTTTAACGGTGTAGACGGCACTTGTAATAAGCGAAAAGGTGTGGCTTTTTATATTATAACTCGCGCCTTTCTCAGATGTAAAACATTTTTGCGAATCTCTACTTATCCCTGTATAAAGTAATTAAGATTGATGGACAATTTTGGACAATAATTAAGATTTGATGGACAAAGATTGATGAAAAAAGAATATTATCAGACTGAAGTTTATGAACACGGGCAACGCACTTTTGTTCCCATAAGTGATCGACTGACAGATCACAAATCAAACATCGCGCCCACTTTAAACAACACAATCCTGCTATTAAGCATTGTCGCTAAAATATTTAGGAAAATGTTAATACATGAATATAAACTTGTATATACTTGCTATAAGTGCGCGAGAAATGATTCAAGATTGGGCATTTTAAAGCGCGTTTTAAACTCCACGGGCAATTCCGTAGGGAGGTGTGACTTTTGCGAATTATTGTTTACTCCAGCTTTTCAGATTATTACCTCGACTTGATTAAGCGCGTCTATCCTTTCTAAACTGAGAGCGCAAGAAGTTATTTTAGGCCTTAAACGTGCTCAAAACACAATGTGCAATCAAAATGAGGTGTTTTAGGCCACGGATGAAGATAAAAAAAGACATTTACATAAACTCGGAAATGGAAGTAAATAAAAAACAACCAAAAAGGGTTGTTGAAACTAGTATAAGTACTTTTCTATGAAATCAATGCAGGTGTCGTTAAAGTCCCAAAATAAACTTTCAGGTATAATGTGGTGTATGATGTCAGCACATCAGCGTGATTTTAAACTTTGCAGGGAATTTAAAGCGAGGTGTGACTTTTGCGATCTATTTTAACTCCTGCTTTTCAGTTTATTAAAGTGCCCCTGTGATCAAATTTTTGATTTTGATTTTTTACATTTTCGTGTACAGTTAGACTTTCTTTGTCATCTTGCCAAATTTCAATTCATTACGAACATCAGAAGTCATTTTATTTTAACATTTATTTCCGAGAATTTACGGCCGCCATTAATCAACCTTGTTCCAAGGCTTGGTTGCGAATGGGAGAAAGTGACGTCAAAGACTCAAACATACCTCACGGGTTGAAATTATAATAACAATAAGTATTGAAAATCACGCGAAAAGCAACAAAAACTTTGGACTTGTTCTTCGTGCAATTTGCTATGCTGATTGTTATTATAATTTCAACCCGTGAGGTATGTTTGAGTCTTTGACGTCACTTTCCCCCATTCGCAACCAAGCCTTGGAACAAGGTTGATTAATGTCGGCCGTAAATTCTCGGAAATAAATGTTAAAATAAAATGACTTCTGATGTTCGTAATGGATCGAAATTTGGCAAGATGAGTAAGAAAGTCGACGAAAATGTAAAAAAATGAAAATCAAAAATTTGATCATAGGGGCACTTTGACTCCACTTGATTAAGCGCGTGTATCTTCTAGTTCTAAAACTGAGAGCGTTGATTCGTTTTGTTAAATGTCTAGGATATAAAGGTAAAACAAAAATATAAAGAGAGTGAATACTTTTCAAAAGAGCCTCAAAAAATGTGTGAGCATCGAATAAAGATAGAAACACACACTTGCTAAACAATTAGTGGTCATTAGTTCCCTGGCAAGAGATTTGATTGCTTTCAATTGCAACTCCGAGCTAAGCGCAAAAGAAAAAAACACCACCAAATCGCTTGTTGAAACCAATTATTACTTAATTGGTTTGACAGTTTGTTATCCGATGAACAAGGAATACCCAGTTTTCAGGAAAACAACACGTAAAAAAAGACATTTTTGTTTTGACCTCCAAACTAGACAATGAAGGACAAAAGGGTCGGGACGAATTCGCATTTAAGATGTTTCCTTCCGCACGCGACTGAAACACGCTACGCGCAAAACGGCAAGTGTCCGTTTCCTGACCCCTACCCCCTTATAACGTTTCATGACGGGCTTAGACCGCAAAAAAAAAAAAGCTAATTACCTTAGCGGAGATTGAATGTCCGCTAAGGTAATTAAGATCAGTAACATAAGAACTTAGTTTGTCAGTCATAATATTCGCGGTGACACTTATTCGCCGACCAAGCGCATGCTGTGAGAAACATAATATATATAGATAGGCTGAGCCTAACAGCTTAGCTCTTTGAACAGAAAGCCGATGATAAACTTAACTGAGATGAAAGGTCGGAAGCACAAGAATAAAATTGACGACCGGGCTATTTTTCAATTTTAGCAATTCTCAAAAACAGAATTACGCGACCGTCTGCACAGTACATTTAGACCGTACAAAAGTTCACAAAAACAACTTTTTCCTGGGTCTAGAATAACTAGTACGACTAATTTCCGAATAAAATACACCTGTTACGTATCAAAAATTGCCCGAGAAACTGATTTGGAAATCAAAATTGCAAAAAATACACAAACAGATTTGCATGCATAAGGCGACGCGAGTGAAGTTAGAACAGTTACTATGAAATCCAAGTCTTGTTTTGTTTACATAAAATCGCTTTTCAATCTATGTAATGAACGAACAAACACATAAAATTGCACAACACAATCTTCTTTCGAAAAATTTTATTTAAATTTCAATAAGTTTATGTTTAGAAGCAAAACGCGTACTACCAATTATAGCGCTGTCTTCGATGAAATTCAAGAAAACAATACAACTGAATTTAAGGGGTCGGTACATTTCACGACCCCCAGTCCATGGACTACCCCTATATAGACTACCAAATGGACTACCCAAAATGGACTACCTAAAATGGACTAACTGAAAACAATCACATGAAAACGATCAAAATTATGCTGTTCGATGTCACCACTAAACTTTTCCAGTGGTGGATATAGACATCTTTGAGTTGAGATTTAATTTGATTTATTATGTTAAGTAGGGGAATTTTTACAACATAAGTTGCTGTTTGTCTGGCAACATTTAGCCCCCCTATTAAGCAAAGTCACTAAGTCAGAATTGCTGGTGTGTTCAATTGGCTGCTATTCCAGAATAACCAGAGATACCAGATTAACGACATATTTCTTATTCTAGTATATTTGCATTCCAGTACATGTAAAATAAAATGATGGAACACACTCTTAAACTGTGTTTTCTTTATTTTGGAGTGAGGGGAGACTGTATATGAGTGAAGTGAGGTAGGCAGGTTGTTATGGGAAGCTTCACTAACTCATAAATAACTTCACTGACTCATAAATAAGCCTATGTATCTGTTGTGTTTCAAATTTTTCTTTTGTTTAACAATTTTCAAACCAGATTGGTTTTTATAGTAATGAATCTGGAACAAAGGAAAATAAAAATCAAACTGGTTTGAAAATTTTTAAACCAAAGAAAAATATGAACCCCACAGCATATCCGTGAAATTCCAAGAGGGGGGGGGGGGGGGGGGGGGGGGGGGGGGGGGGGGGGGGGGGGGGGGGGGGGGGGGGGGGGGGGGGGGGGGGGGGGGGGGGGGGGGGGGGGGGGGGGGGGGGGGGGGGGGGGGGGGGGGGGGGGGGGGGGGGGGGGGGGGGGGGGGGGGGGGGGGGGGGGGGGGGGGGGGGGGGGGGGGGGGGGGGGGGGGGGGGGGGGGGGGGGGGGGGGGGGGGGAGAGAGACTCAAAAGCCAATATTTTTAATGGAAATCATGTAGCTTAAAGGGGCAGTATCACGAGGTCGAAACTTGAAAACGTCCTAGCTTCATCGCTAGACTCTATGTCGATTTTCAGTTTCGCAGCCATCACCTTAAGTTTTATAACTTTTCCGGTAGCTTCAAAGTTCAAACGTTTAATTATACGAACTTACACCGAACTAAATTTGCATAAAAAATTAGCACCTCGGAAAAATAAACAAAGCAACCAATTAAATGCTTGCGCTAAAACAATAAAACCACACTTTGTTGAGTTCAAACTATATTATTGATAACGAACAATATTATACAGGCAATTTAAAAGCTTAGTTGGAAAGGAAAAGACAGAGTTGGTTTAGTCTTCTTCATCAGGAAGAACTTGTTCGACAAACAATCGATTGAGTAAGAATTTTCGCTTATCGATGGCAAGTTCTGTCCATTCGAGCCAATCAAATCCCTCTGTGTCTTTTAACTCTTGTTGGGTTTGTATAACTTTACGAAAGGTCGAATCTTTCTTCAAAGCATGCATCCATTGTAGATTCTCTAAGAGTATTTTTCTCAGTTCCTTTCTATAAGCAGGAAGCAAGGCATTTTCAGCTTTAATGCGAGCCACGTTGTGTGAATCTCCGTTTTGCTCGTATTCATTTATCAAAGCATTGAATTCGGCTTCGTGGCGACTAAAAGCTTCATATTGAATACGCGACCAAGGATCTATCTGCTCTTTCTCTTCTTGGGAAGATTCCATTTCTTCGCTAGATTGAGAGCCTTGAGATGACTGTTCGCTTTCTTGCGAGCTTTCGCTTTCTTGTGAGCTTTCGCTTTCTTCGGAATTTCCATTCCCTTGTTGATAGTCGCTCCACATCGCGATCTTTACTGCACAAGTGCTGACAACACACTAAACTAATCTGAGCTGGTTGTGTCTTTCTTTTATATGTTTCGATAGAGGCGCGGTTACACGGCAAAATCCTTATGAATTGATTTGTGTTTTGTTTGAGAACAAAATGTTAGAATGAAATACTTTACGGATGTTCCGCGAATTCACTATAAGGTCGGATCACAGGCCTGAAGCTTTGTTGGCTTTTTCGGTGGCAAAGGTTTCATATAAAAACGATTTTACGTTTGGTTCATCTTCGTGTACGTAAATCCACTTTGTTTTTCCGTTTGAATAATGTCTTAATTTAACTGGCCAGTAATTTCCTCCGCACCGATAGACTGTAGGACTCGGACGGGGATTGTAAGGATTTCGGGAACTGGCGTACATTTCCGCAAGACCAAACCCTTCTGGCATGGTTTCGAGATGGGGCGTTCCTTCCAAATAATTTCGCCTACCCCTCCTATACCCCTCCTGTACCCCTCCTGTACCCCTCCTGTACCCCTCGTGTACCACTCCTGTACTATTTCTGTACCCCTCCTGTACCCTTTCTGTACCCCTCCTGTACCCCTCCTGTACCCTCCCTGTAACTCTCCTGTACCCTCTCTGTACCCCTCCTGTACCCTCCCTGTACCCTTTCTTTACCCCTTTTATATCCATATCATTTTATTCCACCCAAAACTATATATTAACTGACACCAGTTAAAATCCATCATTATACACAAGTCGTCATGCCGAGAAGGTTTCTACGAAATTGTCCGTTGTGCGAAAAGCCAAGAGTGCTTAACTTGAGTTCTCATCTTGAAATTGTTCATGACATAACTGGAAAAAAAAGGTCAGAGGTCTTAAAAGAAGCAAGAGTTTGCTGGAAACTGAATACTGAGTCTACATCCGTTGTAAATCGTTGTCAATCGATTTTGCCAAGAGACATCACTGAACCACGAAAACGCCCCATTTCTGTAAAAGAAACTGTGAAACCCGCCCATATTGTCAAGAGACCAAAATTGACCTATGACGTTTCCTTGAAAACCGAAGCTTACCCGGAATTTATGTTTCGTCACAAGTTCTCAATGCCAAGAAACCTAGGCGAATTCTGTGGTACTACAGTCAATGGCAGGATAGATACGAAGCTATGAAATCAACCATCGGAAACGACATTCAGTTTTTTCGTGGGCTTCCAAATTTTAAGGATGACCTCCGGGAAATTAATCCAAAGTTTAACAACGTGCTGATGTTTGACGATCTGATGGCCCAGGCAACGGATAGCCCTATCGTTTCCCGTCTGTTCACTCAAGGCCGCCACCGAAATGTAAGTGTCATTCTCTTGCTGCAAAACATGTTTCCGAAGGGAAAGTTCAACACGGATATCAGTCGGAATGCTCAGTACATGGCACTTTTCCGAAGTCCTAGCGATCGAAAACAAATCGGAATCGTCGCCGAACGCATGTTTGATAAGAATCGCCAGCGATTCATGACAGCCTATTATCAAGAAACGGAGAGAGCTTTTGGCTATATATTTGTTGACAACCGACCAGACACACCGGGAAATAAACAAGTATTAACCGACATCTTCGATTCGTGCCGGCGCTACCCTAGCATTAACAAATCCTCGAAATCAGAAGAACAAGTGGAAGCGACCCCTTAAGTAAAGACCGCCAAATGTGTAGACAAATCTCCACCTCAACCTTTGAACCGTTTGATATTGTTTGGTCTGAAGCGAGTATACCAGTTTGGCGAAATTATTTGGAAGGAGCGCCCCACCTCGAAACCATGCCAGAAGGGTTTGGTCTTGCGGAAATGTACACCAGTTCCCGAAATCCTTACAATCCCCGTCCGAGTCCTACAGTCTATTGGTGCGGAGGAAATTACTGGCTCAAATCCACAATAATACGTCGCTCGAACTCGCCCTTAGGGATGGAATTCAAGGGTGACAGCACGACGTCAGAAGCGAAGGAGTTACTTGCAAAGGGATTAAGAGCGGCGCCGTAGGAACGTTCGGTGTGTAGATATTTATCAATAGCCTCGGGGAACAAAACGGCGCCCTGATGATTGCAAATCTCTTATTTCTTTAAAAGATGGCATGATCGACACTAAACAACCGAGAAAGATTATAAACTTTCAGTACAACTATGCGACGTACTACAGCTTGCTTAATGTAAACAAGAGCTTTGAATTTTGGCGGGATTCTACGTACTCGTCCCATTCTTCCGCGGCTAAAACCCACCGTACTAGACGCTTCCGTTGTCCTTGCTTAAAGTCCCTATTATATGAATTAAGAAAGAACAGGACGCGCGAGCGGGAAACGCAAGGAGAGAGGGAGAGCCTGCCCGAGAGGCCCACGAAAATCGTTTTCCGCCCCCCAATCCAATTAATCTGTAGCGCTGCGTGATCTGTCAAAAATTTGACAGAAAACAGATCCCTTCGCGCAAAAGCGCAAATTGCGGGAAATTCTGCAACATTCTGCAACATGTCGGTCGAGAGCGGCGGTGAATTGTGATCCAAATCGAACCGCGGAAGATAACGAAATTTTTGTTTATCTGCGAAAATCTTTGCGAAGAAAAAAAGTCTGTAACAGAAGCAGAAAAACAACTTCGAGTTAAATCAAACAAACGTCGAAAAAGAGAATAGAGATGAGCAAAGCATTTCCAAAAAGGACCGTTTTTGATAATTGATGAAGATATAAAAACAAGGCTGAAGCAAGCAACTAAAGAAAACACGCCGGCCGCTCCGACACGGGGAAGCATCTGACTAAAGTCTTCCTGGCAAGGATGGTTTTTAGTGTAATCTTTCGTAAACACATTCGTGCATTTAGGTACAATTTATTTTCTTTATTAAACTCTACCATAGGCAACTGATGTTTTTTGAAGTCGCATCATGTCAGTTCTCAACTTCTTTGCATCAGAACAACGTTTGATTGGCGAAAAAGGTGCCATGATCGAAAATAATTCGTACAGTTTTATTCAAAACTATTTAGATCAAATAAAGAAGTAGACTTTAACAAAAAAAGTGTTTTATTAATTTACGATTCTGTTAAAATTAAAGTGTACTATTTTTTTGCAAAGCCATCAGAGAATCCATGAAAACTAGAAAGAAAAAGACTAACCTGCCAATCTAGAGTTTCTCGGCAGCTGATCTGTTACCTCGATATAACACTGATGTTTTCAATTTGATAATGATCGGAAAGAAGATGCACACAATGCAACGTTCTTGTGCCCGAAGGAATACAAATCCATAGATCCACTGTAGATCCGTGGAAGTGAACCGATTTTTGCGTTTTTACTCCTTTACTGTGCTGTTCAACCTTGAAATCCCCGAGAAACGTTTCTCAAAAGAGCAAATTACAGCTACAAATAGAATTTATAAACTTTGAATTCCACATTGTTGTCTTTTTATTGTGCCTGAAAGTGAAAGTTTTGAACGGTAAACCGTCGAGTGGACATCCCAGCATGCCACAGAAAGAGACACGCCTATATTTAACTTACTAGGGAGGTGATGGAAAAAATGTCGCGGACCCCGAAAGCTTTTCCGTAAAAGTTGAAAACAACTTACATAACTTGTAAAAATGCGCGGTAACTACTACTTTTCATCTTATAAAATGGAAGTACTAAGTCTTTTAAGCACACAATTATTTTTTTGTTGTGGGCAAACGTTATTTAGACAGTATTTTTAGCGAACGTGGGAAAGCTTTCAGGGCCGGAAATGGCTCCGTTGTGATGATTTTGTAATTAAAAACACATAGACAGAAGTTGTTATGTTACCATTCGTTATGTGTTTTAAGAGATTGTTAGAATTATTATTGCTTTTGTGTATGTAAAGGTGAATTCTAAGGAAATCCGCGAAGAAAAATATATTTTTAATTTTTTTCGAAAAAATGCTGAGGTCAGCATTTTTTTCGCATTGAAGCTAAATTACCTCTGAAAAATGCGTGGTTACCCCCAATATTTTTTTGAATTCCAATAGCCCCTGCTAAGATCTGCTTTTCTCGCATAGTCAAAAACCAGGCAAAATACCTTGGAATTAGGAGGCACCGTTTTTAAGATGGAAATTTGATTTCCTCTTACAAGCGTGGGATTTTCGGCTTCACGCTCATGTTTGGCGCATGAACCTTTGTTGAATGCACGCATTTATTCTCGATTTCTACACTTTCGACCTTTTATAAGCGCGTAATTTTCAGCTTCACGCTTAAAGAACGAGGTATACACACTGCGTTGCTTGTTTGTCGCGTGAACCTTGTTGAAGGCACGCATTAATTCTCGTTTTCAAGAGACTGATTGCCATTATATTAAGCGTGTAAATTTTGGCTTTACGGTTAAAGAACGAGGTATACACCTAATTGTAATAACGTTGTCATAGAAAAATGAAAAATAAATCAATCAAAGCATGCACAAGAACTATGTTTATGAAAAGTTTTTTTGCACTTTTCCTTTTTCGTAATGCAACTGTGCACGTGCATTTTTCATTTTTCTGTGACGTTATTGCAATTAGGCCTATACACATTTCTTGATTGCCTTTTCCTCTCGTATTTATTTAGGTTGTCTGTCGACTCGCAATGAGATGTATGCATGCATGTATATGGACCGTAAGCAAGGTTGACGGGATTTGTGTTAAGCCTGTCATTCTTTTATAATGCCTTCTTGGTTCTCACATTTCGATACCATGTATCACGTGGTTAAAATCGGCCAATATAAATTTACGTTCGCCAAATAAACGTTGAAAGAGCCAGAACAATGGTGTGTCTACGGGCGCTTTTTTTTTTCCTTCCCTCCCATCGCGTGCTTCGCGCTCCGCGCTCGTTGCTTGGGCTTTGCGCTTGCGCACCCCAAAAAGCGCCTGTTGTGCAGGCATTTTATCGGCTCCTGGCCGTGCGTAAGATAAAAAGACGCTAAAAGTATTATTTTTTATCGCAAACTTTATTTATTTTGGTTTTTATTGATGTATAGTTTGTTATATTACTCTTGAAACTGGCGCATGGATCTTTTTTTTTTCGATGGACACCAGCGAATGTTGAGAGTACCCTGAGGGAATAATTAACTTCTTTTGGCAAAGATTCACTGGTGCCTTTTGCCAGGATTTTTTGGTTTTCTCATTACCTCGCGGGCAAAATATCGGAACCCAAGCGATCGTGAAAGACGAAGATGTCCCCACAAACAAAAGGAAATGTAAAGACAAAAAGTCATCAAGTCTAAATGCATTTGTTTCCCTCCCAAAGTTGAGGGTCTCAATGAGTTGGTGGCTTTTACGGTTAATGGTTAAAATTTTGGCTTTTTAACGGTTAATTTCTTCCCGTTACGGAAAACGGACAATTTAAATTAATTTTCATTGTTTTAAAAGGTAAAAATTAACTTCTATTATTTTAAAAAGTTAAAAATTAATTGTAAAACGCATTTAAGGTCTTATGACCATTATGGAACAAGACACAAACTCACAAAACAACATAACAGTCTTAACAAGAGATGGCAAATAAAGAACTGTGGCTAGAAATGTATTTTTATGGTTGCCATTTTTTACGCCTAACGCCAAACGACTAAATTTTGTGGCCGTTTTACGACTAACGCTTAACCCCATTGAGACCCTCATAGCTGCACGCAGGGTCCGGAAAGGCGCTATTGGTTGGGTCGGAAAACAAATAAGAACACAATTAAACAAAGCGTGATATCGGTCATACCTGAAAGAAATAAGGGTAGTTTTAGAGAAACAAACATACATTTGTATTTTAAAATAACTACCATAAACGAAACGAGGGGAACAAACAACGAAAAGGTGGATCCATATCGCACAAGTGTGGAACGCCCCTTTAAATGGTGCACTTGCGAGAGACATTTAATGCAAATAATAAAATAGGCTCCTTTTAGGAGCATGTGTCTACTGCGTGGTGCTTCAATTTCCGCCATTCTTTGATGTGTACACTATTGGGATTTGCTCACTCCTGGGTCATAAGCTCACTTACATAATCACTGATTTGGTTGGTACTTTGCCATATTAACCCTATTCAGCCTGTTTTTTTTTTAGTTTCTGAGCCTGCGGGGGGGGGGGGGGGGGGGGGGGGGGGCACATTGATAAATTTTAGGAAAAGTCACAAAGTTTGGTGGCGTTTGAATACATATTAAAGACAGTTATGAATGTTGAAAGTTTGTGCCCCCCCCCCCCCCCCCCCCCCCCCACCCAGGCCGAATAGGGTTAAAGGTTAGTTGGTTACATGTTCGTTCATAGCAATAAATAATATTGTGAAAATACAAATTCTTATTTTCGCTGGATTTTCATCAGACTCCAATTGAGCTTTGAAATTGGACAGCTCAGGAACTATTTCACATAATAAAAATTACATAAATCGGCACTTGTGATTGATGGTCTAGTGGAATAAATTGGCGTTTTGTGAGCGAGCGAGCGAGCGAGCGAATGAGGGATATGTGGCGGTTCCTATTTTCTTTACATCCTAGGTAGCTATGTATGTTCTGAGTATTGTTTCTAAAATCCTAGCTACTTTTGTCTGTTCTGACAGAGTTGGCTGCGAGTCTTGTATGTGAGTTCGCAGCTGCTAACTTAATACGCTAAAAAATCCTGCTGTCTTATGTGCTCTGAATATTGCCAATGAAAAACCTAGCAAGCTTTACCGACATGTTGCTGGGTTAGCAAGGAACCGAAAGTCTGGTGAAACAGAAAAGCTATAAACAGAAACCACTACAAAACTTTTAGACAACACTAAGTCTTTCTTGACTAATAAGAGACCAAGAGGAATCGGTATACACGTGGTCTGAGGGGGCTGAGTAAAATCCAAGATACGGGCACTATTCTCAACCAGTGTCCCGTCTTGGAAGGTGTAGTCTTCCTAATCATGCTCCGGATGTATATAAACTGATTTTACATTTAAGAACCTGGTTTCACGTTTATAACAAAAAGTAAGTAAGTAAGAAACTCAAAGTGTCTGGGTATTTAGCCTAAGGGCTAAGTCCACTAACAGATCAGTTATGTACAGAGACCGTTTGCCCGTAAGTCCCTTTTTATTACTAATGTACAGCGCGTCTAACAAAAATAACAATGATACTAAGACATCTCGTGGTTGACAAAATGGTACTGAACCTTTTTTTAAATCGTGAATGCGCACAAGAGAACAGAACCCTTTGAATTAGCTAACTGTTTATGAATTTAAAAGAACAACTTAAGTGTACTGAAAGTGGTATAACTTTGAATGCATCTAAATGTTCAACAGAGTATTAAAAAATCAAGTTTCAATTCTAACACTGTTGGCTGCATATAAGAAGAGCCCAGACTAATGTTTAACGCGGGTTAGGTGTGTTCTCACAACGTAGAAGTCAATATAAACCCGGCTGGGAATTAATAGGGAGTTTGCTAGATTTATTGGGGCAAACGGCTATGTATATCGCGTTTTTTTAAACTGAGAATTGAGTTGCTTCCTTGTAGAAGAGACAGAGTGACTTCAGCGTTAATAGTGGCTACAATCTCTTTCTTCAAGGATAGCAAAGAAATGCGACATAAACAAAATATTAACGAAACATTCTGTGACGCATCATAGCCCGATAAATTCTTCAACATTTTAATAGCCGGAGGGGCTTAGGGAGTTGCCATAAACCACAACCGAGATTTACCGCAAAAAAAATGCAAAACAGCAAAGCCTTCTGAATAAGTGATTGACCGAAAACCAAAATGAAAAATCACATTGTTAGAGAACTAAAATGTTGCTCAAGTTTATAACTGTAAATTGATAGACCGTATGTGTTTTAAGACTGTCATAGCATTTATATTTTTTTCACGTCTTGGATTTTTTAGTCCTAATTTGCCTTCTTCGATCCAGTTCACTGTTGGTATATTGTTTAAGTTCTAAATGAGTATCCTTGTGGTAGAACGCCCTTATGTACCTTTCCTATGCACATGCACTCCTACCTGTTCCTATCTATATAAGAAGCACAAACATGTTTACAACAGACTATACAGTTGAATGAAAATTAGCTTGTAAGTCACATATAATGAAGACTACATGTGTCAAGAAAGCTAGCAAGATTCCCTAGTACCATCGCAAACTTATCAAGCGTCAGTTGGCTGTAACATACTAAAGGATGAATGAAACCGAATCACTGCAAATAATTGAGTTGGAATTATCAAAAAGAACGCATGGAAAATTACCCAAAACAACGTAAACAGCAATGTTCCCCTCTAAAAACTCCAGAACGAAATTGCAAGAAAAAAAAAAAAGAACCAATAAATGTAGGCAGTGGCGCTTGCCAAAAAAATGTTACAAGCTTGGATAAAGCCAGCCAATACCAAAGTTATGTCAGATTCATACTTATACCCCAATCGTGGTACAATGAGATTAATGAATAAATTGTAGGTGGGCCGGTGGGGAGATTATTGGAATCACTACCTTGAGTGGTCATGTGTCGAAGATCACATTACATCACTTAAAATAACTTTAGTAATGTGTAAAGTTGACATATGCACCTTGGGTGTTTGGCTTTTCAGAAATCCCATATCGATCTAATATTATTGAATATCAATGAAAATATTCTAAAATGTGCTAAATGAAGCGTACGGAAACAAAACATTTAACATTTAACTGGTTAATAATTTAACTGTTTTAATTAAGCCCACATTATTCTTTTTTGAAACACATTTAAAGATTCAAACAATAAATTCGAAAACTTTGGTAGAAAAGCCATCTATTTTTTCTTGACGACCATGTCAAAAAGTGTCGATTCAGTGAAATTGGAACGGCTCATTATGGAAACAAAATGTTGCTTTTAGTAGGCCCTTTCCAAAAGAAAACATGCAGTTGTAGAAAAACAATGGCATTCTGGTAAAGCAAAAACTTGAAAGTTTCAACGATCAAAAATAATTCATAATTTCATAATACTATGGCGCACCACGAAATGGACTTAAATGTGATAATTATTGATAACATTAGGAACTAATTGGGAAAGAAGGTGTCGAAATTACAAAGGACACGAAAGGTGTGATGCATCTTACAACGCAATTGAATAAATGAAGACAGTGCCTCGAAAAGTGGTTGGTGACCATTCTTACTCTATACTGATTTCAATAAGCTCCTGGTCTCGGGATACCATTCTCTTCGACACGATGGCCACGTTACTTGCTTACCGTGAGAAGACCCGACACCTTTCTAAGAAACAAGTCTCAGAAGAA
Source organism: Dendrophyllia cribrosa (assembly GCA_024195265.1). NCBI lineage: Eukaryota > Metazoa > Cnidaria > Anthozoa > Scleractinia > Dendrophylliidae > Dendrophyllia > Dendrophyllia cribrosa. The sequence continues at coordinate 15,563,963 of JAJLRJ010000004.1, forward strand.
ACAGTAGTACTTTTCAATACCATCAACGTGGAGACCTTCTTCCCTCTGAAAAACTGGCCGGAAGACATCACAATTTATTTTTAAAACAACCCTATTGGGGACAGAGACACGTTTAAGCCGATGTTGTTTTGTTTGGGCGATGGCTGTTTCGCACCAGACTTATTACCCAACTGGATAATACTTTTACAAACTTGGGCGCCACAAAAAGAGGAGAAGAGGGCCAGACAGTTGGACTTCATCCTAAACGATCAGGATAGAAAAAAGAACACCTGGTTGTATTTCGACCTCGATTACAAGAATCTGTTGTACCTCAACGGCCTGCAGAAACAGTAAGGACAAGTATCGGCCGTTCTGATCAGTGACAGTGTAACAACAAAAACACCCAAAAAAGAGACAACAAAACAGTAATAGCCCCCCCCCCCCCCCCAAAAAAAAAGGAGACACCATTTGTAATAAAATATTTTAACCAACATAGTGAGTCAATTACGTGACAACAATTTCGTAAAAACTTGGGTGGCCTGTGATTATTTCCATATATCGTCGATTTCTACTATCAGCCGAGCACAATTACTGCAGACTTCTCAACTTTGCATAACTTCTAGATCTGTTCAATATTCTCCCAATTTGAACTGGTGGTTCGTTAGTTACGGCGTCAAAAGTACTTTCTTTTCACTTCTTTACTAAAATATCTTTTTTTCCTGCGGGTATTTGTCGAACAATAAAATAGAGAAGCTTCCGCCTTGGATATTCTCAAATAACACGGAGTTGAGAAGATTGTAAGTTTCACACCTTAGTTTGTTTGTTATTATGAGAGTAGTAAGCATTTTTCAAGTTAACACGTCTGCTAGTTTTCCATTGCCGTTGTCATCGTTGTTTTTTTATCACAATTCCGTGATGGAAGAACATTCGTCTTCAGATAATGTGATATATTAGCTGCTTTGTATTTTGATAAGTCTGATAATGCTGTGTGTTAGTCTCAGCTTATTGCGTCGACGAAGGAGATGCTTCCTAATCTTGTCGGCTAGGCGGAACGAATCGAGAAAAGTGTCGGTACCAAATCTGCGCCATCTTGAAACGTCACAACAGTATCCAGCATTCTTAGCGCGTCGTCTAGGCTAAGCGGAACGAATCGAGAAAAGTGTCGGTACCAAATCGGCGCCATCTTGAAACGTCACAATAGTATCCAGCATTCCCAGCGCGTGGAAATCAGGCATCATCCTGGGGAGCTGGGGTTCCGAATGTCACATGTGAATAATCTATTTGTCTTGATTTAGTTTCGGATATTTTCCCGATTTTGGAATCGTACGGCTCAATATTTCAATGCCTGGTAAAAGTACGCAGTGGAAAAATTGGACGAAGGTTCTTCTCCGGACCAAGTAAGTTGTTGGGTCTCTTTGGAATCAAGCAAGAAGTTACAGATTTTCCTCGCTACCGTTCTGGTATGTTTTGAATGTTCTATCTTGATTTTGTTGTGGTTCTCTTTTACAGTGCTCGAAATTGCGCCTGTATCGGGCGCATTTGCGACTAAAGATTTCGCAATTTTGTGACTAAAATTTGTCTAGCTAATAAAGGAATTATATTCAACAGTCTTGTGTCTTACTTGCAACTGGTAGTTGTAATTTTATCCGAAAAATCCTGCGAAATTCACGTTGAATGTTGTGTGACTTAATCGTCGGTGTCCAAGAAGTTTATCACGGGAGCACTTTTTCAGGCTTTTCTCAGAAATTTCTCATTTCCGGTTCCGGTATTAGTACATCTACTGAGGAGTATGATTTCAGAATCGGAGAAATAACCGAAATGAAATCAAGACAAATATACCATTTATATGTCGTAAAAATCTGAGACCTTTCGGAGTACACAGCACGGCAGGATTTTGCCCGATCCCACGGCGATATCGTGAATTTGTTTGATGTCGGCCCGACGTTTATCTCGCGACAAATCCCTTTTAAACAGTGGCTGCATTAATTCATGAAACTAAGGTACTAGGTCAAGACGAGGTGCCACGGGATAAGGAGACGCACTATAATCTATGATTACTACTAGTTTTATATTATCTCATTCTGAAACGTTTTTTTATGCCGCTTATAAGCCCCCCGGATATAACACACCCTCCCCCCTTGAAAGCTAACTGAAAACCCGGTATAACAGGTGTGCTGTCAGAAAGTACGCATCTTGCATGACAATGGTAGCGACGGACAGGGGTACCCACGGGAAAAATGACAAGTTTGTAGTATTGAATCAGTTCTTTCAGTTTCGGCCTTTATTTTCGTTTGATTCAAGGGTTGTGGGAGTCAAATGCAATTAAGCCTTCCTGCGACCCGCATCATTGGCTTTTTTCGTTTAATAAATAATCTCTCCCCGGTCCACTGAATATTATAGCTTAAAACATGTAAATGTTGTTTTCAAAGCTTTAAAGACCTGTTTAAGGGCTCATTTTGCTGTTTCGTTCTTAAGCTCGCCGTCATTCCAGCGCTTAAAATTCAATTAAATCGAATGCGAAGTTGGTATCAAGCTAAAAATAGCCTTCACGGATAAATCTCTCAGTAGCGCTGTGTTCACGGGCCACCAAAAATAATTTCAGAATAAATAAAAGACAGATTCAGCTATAATGTAGTGTTGTGTTTTTGCCTAAATCTCATGTACCAGACTGCATTTTACTAATTCGAAGTTTGCTTAAATTTGCCTTCTTGTTTACATGGCGAAGATAGGTGTTTTGAAAATAGGTCACTAAATAGGTTCTTTTAGTAAAATAAAAAGAAATTCTAAATTTTGCCACTATCGTCGGATTCTCGATATTTACAGACATCCGCTCTTAATTATTTGGAAAGAGTATTTTTCGAACAAACAATTGTTATTTTTTTAGTGGTAGCTGTAAATAATGTCAAGACAAGACAAGACATTTATTATCATAATTATCGGCATGTACAATTTCTTGGCTAGCCTGCGAATATAGCCGCCTCTCATCGCTCCCGGCCGCAAGAGGCGTTCGCGCGAACGCCCCTAGCGGCCGGGAGCGATGAGAGGCGGCTGTATTCGCAGGCTATTTCTTGGCACGCAGTTAGCAAAAAAGTTGCCTGTTCCAGGCTCCGAGATAGTGGGGAACGCGCGAAGTAAAAAAAAGGCAAAAATCGCGGGGAACTGGGGAGAGGGGGAGAGGGGGAGAGGGGCGGCGGAGCCTGTAAACATTTCTTTACCGACGCTCTTCCGTCCTCTTTTGGCAAGTTTTGCGATTATCCAATTTTCTGTCGTCAAAATGTCAATCAACAGAAATCGTTCTCGGATTTCTCGCGCGCGTATTTCGCGCAAAAGCACGTGCAAGAATGCGAGGAAATCCGCATGTCTTGCAAGACGCGTACGCCGACGAAAATACTGTCCTCCAATCTCGAAGTCCACCTTTCAAAGTGCTGCAGATTTTGTAGGAAAAACGTAGCATCTAGAGGAACCAAGGTTATTGACTAAACTAAACAAGCCGATGAAAAGATAGATAGAACATTTGATCCTCCCGCTATCATTCTACAATTAACGTCTTCTACTAGACTCTTTCAAAGTGAGACAAAGAAACTTCATTGTTATGCCAAAAGCTAGCAAACAAACGACGCATAACTAAATATTCTAAACGGCTCTGATCTGGAAGCGTAAATTCCTTCTGGCAGTATCACAGCTAGAGATTTTTTCCTAAGATCAAAGAAACAACAACATTTAGAACAACAGGCCTGTTATATCTTTGTTCCAAAGGGAAAAATCTCTCAGGCACGTACTTGGGATAGATTTCTTCTAAAGCTGGACTAAAATGCTTTTAGCGACGAGCAAGATTAGTGTTAGACCTGTCACATTTTATAACAACGATTATTATCGCCAGGCGTTGAAAGAGCTGAAATATCAAGCTTTCCCCGTAACCGGTCGGCAGAATCGCGAAGGCATCTTTACCACGCGCCAAGTTTACAAGGCATTCTTGTTGCTCTTTCCTGAGCGCTTCTATATTGGGAAAATCGCGCAGAAATTCGTCCAAAATATTACATAACTTTGATTCCTCTTCATCACACGCGAGGATCACGTACGCCATCGTTATGATTGACAAGAATAATGTACATAGCGAGATGCTGACGTTACCTGTCAAAACGAACCAATCAGAGGGTATACCAGGAGCTGGTATACCGGAAAGAGCTTTTTGAAGAAATGTTTACAGGCTCCGCCGCCCCCCCTCTCCTTCTCCCCAGTTCTCCCCCCCCCCCCCCCCCCCCCCCCCCCCCTCCCCCGATTTTTCTCTTTTTTTTACTTCGCGCGTTCCCCACTATCTCGGAGCCTGGAACAGGCTAGCAAAAAACACGCCAGTCGAGCCGTGCCAAATTAAATCTATTACAAATCAGATATTAATGGTAATAAGTAAAAAGCAAAGAAAAGAAAAGAAATATGTGTAATAAATTCAAAGCAAGAAAATCTGTTTAACGCAAGCTGTAAAAGAAACTTCACTTATGACCAAAAATTGCTTAAAGAAAAGAATTTTATTGAACGATTGGATTCTATAAAAAAGTTAATTAATATCTGGTCCTCCAGAGGCCTGTCGATTTATGGCAAGGTGACTATAATTAAATCCTTTCTCATTCCAAAGTTTGTTTATGTTTGTTCACTACTGCCCACACCTAAGGAATTAGTTTCAGAATTAAATAAATTATTATTTAAATTCCTATGGAAAGGCACTGACAAGGTGACAAGAATTTCAGTAATCAATGAATACGAGGAAGGGGTGTTGAAAATGATTGATCTAGATTGTTTCGTCAAATCATTAAGATTGGCTTGGTTGAGACGAATATTTAACGGCATTGATGGAACTTGGAAGAGGTACCTGCAATATCAACTGAAATCCTTCGGAGGTCTCTTTTTTTTAGCTGCAATTATAAGATTCCTGACTACCCATGTACAATTCAAAGTCAATTTTACCGTGAACTCCTGGTGTGGTGGTCAGAATTCCGAGAAACCTTTGCTTCAAAAGATGACTGGAAAAATATCATTTGGAATAATGAAGAAATAAGAATAGATAAAAAACCTGTCTATACTACAAAAATTACTTTGAGTCTGGAATTATTTATATTCATGATCTTTTATTCAATTTGAACATTACCGATTCTTATAATACTGTTTCTAACAAAATAAAGAAGTCCAACATTCTTCAATGGGCAGGCCTTCGGCAATCCATACCGTCATCGTTAAAATTTAAACATCTGTCCCCACCTATAACTTCTCCATCTTTCTTGATCGACGATGGTATATTTGATGCGATGATAAAGAAGTCGAAAGATTACTATAAGTTACTGGTTAGGAACAAAGCACAACTTCCTAACATTGTTAATAAGCTACAAAATGATTTCCTTATCTCAACTGAACAATTAAGACTAGTTTTCAAATTACCCCATTGTGTTGCAATTGAATCTTATGTTAAAGCCTTCCAGTACAAAGTACTTAATTCAATTCTTTACACCAACACCAAGTTATACAAAATAGGTTTCAGAACGAATGATTTATGTACTTTCTGTCAAACCCAATCGGAATCGCTATATCACTTACTCTACTTATGCTCTCATTCCAAGAAGTTTTGGAATGATTTCGAATCCTATTGGTGCCTTCTCTCAAATCAGCAAGTTCACCTTACTCTACAAAATGTTTTGCTTGGAATAATAAATGTTACTACAAGCCCTTTGCTTAGATTGCTAAACTACTTTATAATAATTGGGAAACTGTTTCTATGGGATTGTAGAAGAAATCAAATTCTTCCGATGATTGAAGGATTCCGACAGAAAATTATAAGTAAATATGAAACGGAAAAATGTATAAGTAAGAAGGATTTTGTTAAAAAGAAATGGATACTTACCCCTTTTATTTGAGTTAATATAGTTGGTAATAAATGATATAGTCGTAGAGTGTGTGTATTATCTATATGTTTATCTGTTCACCCTATTGTCTGTTTTGTTGTGTAATTTAAATGTCACATTGTATTGTATAATTTTTTTGTTTGTCAATAAAGTCAGAAAAAAAAAAAAAAAACGGTAAAAGAAGCTAAGGTTTAGGATTTCGCGATTTTATTTCTCGTATAATCATGGTAGTGTCAATGTAATCATCTTTGTCTTTTAATATTTCAAAGGGCACACTGATTAATTTTCGTTTAAACACATATTTTGACATATCTCTCATACTACCTGGTATCATCTCATTCCATAATTTAGCGCCAAAAATTGGGACGGCTTGTTTTTTGATGTACATATTGTTTTTCGAGAATGCTCTTGTGTTATATGCATGAATGGATTATATCTGTGAGAGCAAATTAACGATTTTTGAGGGTGCAGTATTAGTATGAATATCAGGCAATAGGTAAGATACAGACTTAAAACAGAGAAAGCTAATTGGCAGGATATTTGCATCAATGAAAACAGGAATGGCATGAACATTTCTGTTGGCAAAAAATATGAAACGGAGAACTTTTTTCTGAAGCAATAATTCATTGGGGTAACTTTTAGAGATTGAGAAGAGCCAAATGCATCGTTGCTTTAACACGGTGCGACACTATCTTAACTTTGTGTTGCACGCTCTACAAATTAAACATCTTAAAGTGTAGAATGTGTGCTCAAACCATTTTAACAGCACAACTTTCTCTTTTACACGTACAAGCGCACCGTATCGCAAAGGAGTGATTTTTTATAAATCACACCTCTTAAATCTAAACGAGCTGACTTAAAACTTGAGCACGCGCAAAGCGTGCTCAATTTTTTTTTTGCAGGGGCCGATCCAGGATTTTTTTTTAGAGGGGGTGCACCTCTAAGGAATGACGTAACTGAAGGGTGACGTAAACAAATTTTAAAAGCGAACAACGCAGACTAGACAAGTGGGGGGGGGGGGGGGGGGTGGGAGGGGGGGGGGGGGGGGGGGTAGCGCACCCCCTGTACCCCTACCCTAGATCCGCCTCTGCTTTGTGTTCCAGTAATCGTATAAGTAAAAGTCAAAAGAGGCTTAAAGCTCAAAAAACTATATCAGTTCTAAGAGTTTGATTTCAGTTTTGTACCTTTTGTCGGTGTAGGCGGCAATCGTAATAATCGAAAAGGTGTGACTTTTTCTAACTCGCGCCTTTCGCAGACATAAAACCTCTTTGCGAATCCCTACTTATCTCTGTATAAAGTAATTAAGAACGATTTTAACGGACAATTTTGGACAATAATTAAGATTTGATGGACAAAGATTGATGAAATAAGAATATTATCATCCACGTCAACGCCGGCTCTGTCAAACGCTTCAATGATATCAACGCTCGTGCATATGGTATCAACTTTGAAGGTGACAGAGCGGTTTTTGGCTAAACGCGTCTGAAGTCCATTAACCCGCCAAGTACTTTTGTCGACCGGTCGAAATGTCGCACCAGTATTTTTCAATCTCTGCAAAGGCTTAGGCACCGGGATCTCGGGTGTACTTGTCTGCGAAAACATCTCCTGCGTTGGTTGGCTCGGCGGGATTTCACTAGAACGTTCTGAGTCGTCAAAGAGAACCGGCGTCTTTTCTGCATCCATTGAATCTTCTCTCTGCTGTTTGTTTTGGACCATCTGAAAGATATAATCCAAAAAAGGACTAAAATAGCCCCGCTCGCTTGGCACCTTGACGGGGTCCTTGACTTTGCCGAAAGGCGCGATCCTGCAGTTGAAAACAACTTGATACGAACAGATCGACAACCTTGCTTACAAAATTAACATGCTGTATAACTGAAGAATGCAACAATAGAACTGAACCGACTTATATGTCGCAATACGATCTCAAATCTCTGATAAAAACCAGATCACCTATACGAGGGGCAATTATCTATTTTAAATGAAATTTTAAAATACCCAAATTCCCCCCTTTTTGCTCCCAATACGAAAACAACAAACAGTTTTTGGCCGAAAGAATGAGTTTATTAAACAATAACAAAAACAAGTTACAAAGATCACGAGCTAAAAACTCGATAAAACTAATTCGAAGCACAAAACGAAGGGCCAAACACAAAAGAAACAAGCTGGGAGCAAAAAGAGGGGAAAAAACCAAGGGGAAAACGAAGACTAATTAAACAATGGAATCCCTCATGCGGGAACTAACTGACCGACATAGTATCAAAAGAAAAGTCAAAATAGCACTTATAAGCATCAGATTTCCAATCACCCATAACCTGAATAAGTTTCCCAGGAACTCCTGAACAAAAGGCATACATGTAAGTAGCCCCACCCCGGCGAAAGGAGTGTCCTGTGTAACACCCCGCCGAGGGGACATCAGCGCGCACTAACAAGTTAAAGTTAACCTAAGGGGAAAGGAAGACGTATGAGGATAATCTGTACCATGAAAAAGATGAAAAAGTCGAGCCCCATTAAGGTAATTACGGATAGCCCCTACGGTGAGGGTGCGGCTAAGAAACTGCAGGTAAACACAAAACATGCTCAGAAACGGGCACATGAGTAAAATTAAAATACAAACTAAACAGGAGATAAGCGCGCCACTGTGACTGAAGATTTTGATAAGTACCCGGACGATAAGCAGCTAACCGTGTCTTCTTAAGATCAGCTCGTAACTGGCGCAACTCGACAACTGAAAAGAAAAATAAAGGATTCCGAAATTACTAAACTATAGAGAAAGGTTAATCTAAAACTGGTAAAAGAAAAATAATGTTAAGGGACAAGCCACTCCATGCGCGCCTGGCCGCCAAACTATTCATGAAAAACATGAGCCGTACTGCTACTAAGATGCCAGCGAGAGAGAAGATCCGCGGCCCAGTTAGACTGCCCCTCAAGGTGAACAGCACGCAGTTCAAAATCATGAATGGCGGCAATCAGCCACAGTTCACGAAGACAGTCATTCATAAACGAGTTCCGAGACTTGTGAGAGTTAATCACAGCAACAGTGGCTTGATTATCACAGTAAACCAAGATCCGAAGACGCGACCATCGATGACCCCATAACTTGCATGCGATCACCACAGTAAGTAACTCAAGGCCGTTGATATCCAAACCACGAGACATGGCAGAAGAAGGAAACTTACAATGAAAGAACTCATTGCCACTAACCCCGCCACAACCTGACAAACACGCGTCCGTTGAAAATACTGCGTCGGGAGCAGACCAGGGAGCAGAGTAGACGAAGGACACGCCATTATACTGAGGAAGAAAACGTCTCTACCACGCCAAGTCACGATGGAAGTCATCCGAAAGTCCCACTGTAGAGCGAGAGTCACTGTCCGATAAAGCTCGTAAAAGTTCTAAAATACGTGATAAAAATATGCGGTTCTGCTTGACACATTTAGACACAAATACGAGCTTTCCGACCAAAGACTGAAGTTGAGACTTGGATGCTACGGTGAAGGTGGCCCATTCGGATAAAAGAGTCGACAGTTCAAGCAAGCGCTCGCTGGTGACGGACATAGTCATAGAAACTGTGTCAAATCGTACGCCCAGAATGGTCATGCCAGTCGAGGGCGGTTCCGCTTTTTGTTCGGACTCTTCTAAATGCAAATTTCGCAGGAGATCCCCCAGGAAATTGTATGAGGCAAGCGCAAGGTCGGGATGAGCCACGCCTGTAAAGTCATCCAAATAATTAAGTATGTCATGGCCATGCGCGGCGCACATTTATCGAACCGCGTTGGTAACGCGCTGGCAAGCTATGGCAGCTGACCGCAGATCCATTGGCAAAACCGTATCAAAAAACATTTGATTCCGCCGGGAATAACCGAGGAGATGATAATCCCCTGGATCCACGGGGAACTGTCGATAAGCACGCTTTAAGTCTCGTTTAAATAACAGGCAGCCTGGACCTAGGGCAAGAATCTGAGCGGCCATGTCATCCACGGTAGGGTAAACCAATTGGAAGTCAACACCGAGATACTGCTTCGAAGGAATCCCGTCGTTCACGGAGGAGCCTTATAGGCCAGCTCAAATCCACATAATACATCGCTCGAACTCGCCCTTAGGGATGGAATTCAAGGGTGACAGCACGACGTCAGAAGCGAAGGAGTTACTTGCAAAGGGACCAAGAGCGGCGCCGTAGGAACGTTCGGTGTGTAGATATTTATCAATAGCCTCGGGGAACAAAACGGCGCCCTGATGATTGCGTTGTTGAGTGACAGGTAAGGAGTCACGAACATAACCAACCGGCCAACCGAACTCTAAGTAATCGCAAACTATGTAGTCATCATAATCGGCTAACAAAGATCTCCACAACAGTATATTTAGTCTGGAAGGAACGGGAACACGACAAACTTGATGATTAAAAGCGCCCGAGGCATAAACAGTGTCATGTAAGAAGATACCGTAAGCGGTATCATCATTGACAAGAGCGAGTGAAGAAGACGTGTCACGCGCCACATTGTCCAGTACACGATCTATGGAGGAGACTGGCGACTCATCGTCGAGTGAACTATCACACGCCGAAACCGGAACAAAAACATCAGAATCACAAGTCGTTGATACGAATACATCGTGAACAATGTCTCGAGTGTCACGCACAGAACCACAAAAGTCAACATGGTCACAAGTCACGCAAGGAACACTGGAATAATCACGATTTAGTAAGTCACGAGATAAATCCACGGTGGGAGATATGAAGGAAATCGGAGCAAAAAGGTCATGATCACCAATCTCTGGTGAGAATAAGTCTTGAACAGTGTCTCGAGTATCACGCACAGAACCACAAGGTTCAACAAAGTCACGAGTCAAGCAGGTAACACTGGAATAATCACAATTTTGTTAATCGCTGAATAAATCCACTACGACAGATGAAGAGGACTCATTCGAGATCAGTTTAATATTGTCGTTAAGACAGTGCTGTTCAGAGAAATCAGTGTCCAGTAGGCTTGAAGCCTGAATTAAATCCCGGGACGAATTAATACACTCATGAGAATCAGTGGGTGAAGAAACGGGAGAACGAGGAGAAAACAATAAAGTCTCGTTGCGCGAAACATGGGCGCGCGTTAGTCACGTGGAATTGCCAGAGACGGTAGGGGGGTCAACATCCGATGTCTGACGTAAAGGGCATTGTTCCGAATTTTCGCGATGAGCACGCCTCTTCCGTTCACGAACCCAGCAGGTCGCACAAATATGGCGGAGGAATTTCGCTTCGCCGCTCAACAAACCAGAGTGATCATGAGAGAAATTACACGTGCCACGCTGATAATCCCGGCAAAATAACACGGGCCGCGAATCTTTAGGTGCCGACTGGCGGACACTAGTTCCAGACGATTTAAAATGCTCTTGAAGGATACGCGCATCTAAATGATGAAATGAATCACCCCTGGCAGCATGACCACGCTCGATCTCTAAAAGTACGGCTCCATGATAAGCTAGCACAGCGTGCCACTCATAAGTCATGGCAAGATACATTAAATGAATCAAATGCTCCTCTCGTGCGTATTTTCCCGTAGTTGATAACTTTCGAGAGTACAAAATAGTGGCGTAACCGGCCACAAACTCCTCTATCGATAACTTATCGTAGGTGACCTCTTTCGAACACGCGGCTAGGTTTAGTTCACTGTTAGGCCACAACTGGGGGCGAATGACTTTGCTAGTAGGTTTTACTGTTTTTCCAGAACGTAACGACTTACCAGCCGATCGTCGGGAAACTCGTCGGCTTCTGGAATCGTCAGATTCTTCACCATCGTCTGCATCGCTATCGGAACTGGAACAATCGTCTCCAACGGCTAACTGGGCGAGTTGTTGCGCCACACGATCTTGCAAGGTCTCATCCTTCCTCAGGTTATCGAGAGTCTTCACAGGGCGTGAGTCCGGCTGGGGAACTTGCACCTGGACAGAGGAATCGGGAAGAGACGGCGAAGACTTGGAAAGGGTAGCCCTTTTTGCTGTATTTTCGCTCGAAGCACCGCCCCCTCTTCTTCCAGCACTTGGAACTCCTCCTCCCGCTGTAGCGAAGCGAGCTCCTCGCGAAGCAGGCAGCCCGCTTGCAGGATTTTGAGAGGCCTCGGTCATCTCCTCAACACTATTTTAAAACTTCAACAACAGAACCAGAGACTGCAGCTGCGTCGGTTTCATCTGCTTCGGCGACCACTGCGTCGGGACCGTCGCAGTTTTTGGATGGCGGACCAACAGAATGATTTAACAAAATGATCTTACAACCAGGACATCGTCGTTTACGTGCCATCATAAAAGGTAAATACTAAACATACGAACAGACCGACAACCGTGCTTACAAAATTAACATGTTGTATAACTGAAGAATGCAACAATGGCCGTTTTTATACTAGAGACGCATTATCCGTCTGGACGAACTTGGGCAAACATTTGTAGTTCGTCTGTTTATGCGTCTCTAGTATAAAGATGGGCACAAGACGCATTATCCGTCTAGACGAACTATCTTTCGTAGTGCGTCGTTCAAGACGCATTTCGAAAAATAGTTCGTCTAGACGGATAATGCGTCTTGTGCCCGTCTTTATACTAGAGACGAATAACCAGACGAACTACAAATGTTTGCCCAAGTTCGTCCAGACGGATAATGCGTCTCAAATTGTTCGACCCGTCTTTACACTAGACGCATAACATATCAGACGCATTATTCTTCTGGACGGATAATGCGTCTCTAGTATAAAAACGGCCAATGGAACTGAACCGACTTATTGTCGCAATATGATCTCAAATCTCTGATAAAAACCAGATCAACTATACGGGGAGGCAATTATCTATTTTAAATGAAATTTTAAAATACCCAAATTTGTAGATTACAGGTCACTGACTACTAACCTACATGCAACTTAAGGCTACAACTTACAATGTACTGTACATGTGCATTTAGAAATACTCTAATTAAGCCAAGTGTGTAAGTTTTCATCTGCTTTTGTGGCAGTCTGAGCACATACAACCTTAGCAACTAGTATTATTTTAGTATCACACTGGTTATTTATAAAGGCATATTCCCAATCCAGTGCATGTTTTGGTAGCCTCCCACGCAGTCGTTTTTAGGGGTATCGTGGGGGAGTGAAACACGATACCCCTAAAAACGACTGCGTGGGAGGCTAATGTTTTGGTTGTGTGGTTTAGAAATTACAGTCATGTAAATATCTTTTAGTACATGTCTTAACCATATTTTTTTGGTCAGTTAAAAAATAAAAAAAAATAATAATAATACTTATGTTGTAGGTTGAAATGAAATTCAGGTTAAAATGATTTCAACCTAGCTTGATTTTGAATTACCTTTGTTTCTGATTTATGATAATGATTTATGAATCAAAGTCGAAAGAAATTCAAAATCAAACTGGGTTGAAATCATTTTAACCCGGCTGAATTTTAACCTACAACACTTATATCAATGCTATTTTGAGTATATGCTGTTGATTTATTTAATTTTTATACATATTATTTGCATTTTAAAGAACATTATTGATTAACATACCTGAACAAGAGGCCACCTGTATGTTCCGTCTATCTATCTCTGTCTGTTGCCCTTTCCTTTCTTTTATCGTTACACGTGAAAATTCTCTGCATGCAGTTTTCAGGCCCATAATCAGCCAAGGCCTTATTCAACAAATCAAGACTGCCAATACGATAGGCAAACAAGCCTAGTGAGCCTAAAAGTTGTTCGCAATTCCTCATTTCACAGTGTAGAGAGCAGAGATTAATACTGCTCAAGTCTTCCTCCAGTAGAAAATTAAGGTCATCGCGTAGTCCTGAACACCTGAAAAAAAAAAACAGAAATTAGGTGTTTTCTTTTACTATTCTACATGGATTGGCCCTTTTCTGATGTATAAATTGATAACATGTATGATTTCTACAAGTTTGAAGTTTATAAAGCAGATAGCAGTAATGTTACATCAATTAGCCAGTATAAATGTATATGTTGTAGGTTAAATTTTATTTTCCCTTGTCTGAGGTTATGTTAATGAATCTGGGACAAAGGAAAATAAAATTTAACCAAGTGTGAAATAATTTTTAACCTAAAATAATTTTAACCTACAACATATACAGAGATTTTTGTTTCATTGTATTGTACTGCATGAGCATAATCATGGCTTCTTAAGACTTCCTTCCCTTTTTACTTCTTTTCATATTGTGTATGTTATATTAATATTAAAAAAAAAAACCTTTAATCCATGAATGCAATTAAAAAAATGAGTTCTGGTTGCATGTTAACTGATCTATGTATGTTGAAATGGTTACCTTCCAATGTTTGCTTTTGATCTTAAGCAGTTCAAACAGGCTTCATCTGCATCAGCCCCATGAGATGTACATGCCTGCAAATAAGACCTCAAAAAAAAATTAAAATGCATGCTATATTAGTCTGAAGTAACAGAAATCTATGCTGTGCCAGTCCTCAGTCTTGTACAGGACATACTTATTTGCAAATAATGGAAATTCTGAAAAAAAAGCTTTAAAATAATTTAATTATGCTTCTTTACTTTTGCTTTGACTTTTGCTATAACAATTACATGTACAATACATACATACTATATACAGTAGTACAGACCTTTTTATTTTAATCACAAATAGAGTTTTCTATTATTGTCTGTCAATCCTAATGATCTGCTAAGTATAGTACAATACACATGTTTTTGCTCCTGCAGCCAGTGAATTGGCAATTTTGCCTTGTCTCAGGTGTTGGTCATTAGCCATACTATCAGTTATTGGTATAAAAATCTTCTTTGAGCATTCTATCATGAATGCTGTTCTCTTATTGGCTACGCTACTCACTATGATATCTATTCTGTTGTAGAATGCGAGTAGAGTTAGTAGCCGAATGGTGGCCGCTTTTTCGTGTTTTCGAAGTGGACTGTGATTAAGAGTATTAAATATTGTTAAGTTTTGAACGTCTAGTAGATTTAATACTAAAACAAATAAATATTTACCCTTATCAACTATCGTGCGATAGAAATCTCGAGCTCATAATATAATTGTTAAACAGAGACTGTTATAAAGAGACCTGACTGAGCACTTAATTGGACTTACTGTTAAGTACATGTATTGGTATTACTAAATTATTATTTACCCTTATGGCATCACAAAATGCACAGCATTCTGTCTCATAACCTTTTCCACCCAGAACAAAGTCCTCGTCATTTTTTTGTTAAGCAGAAGCAAAAGAGCCTTGTAGTCTAGAGTCATTTCAATAAAGAAAACAAATAATATGTTAAAATAATGCTTTTATTAACATGGTGATTTCAAGGACAAAGCTAATATATACAGTCCCTTTTTAATGAAAGGTCCAAATTAAGTGACTATACAATATATATTCCTATTGGTCCTTTTTCAACTTTACAAGACCAGCTCCACATGTATTTTACTCTGATGACATGAGTTGCATAAGAGAAAAAAATATTAAAATGTTCAACAGATCATCATACAGTATTATAACTGGAAAAACATTATTATTGTGGATATATTCATGCACTAAAAGGGATTTAAATTGTTGTCATTTTACTGCTTTTCTCAGTCTTATTAGTGTTGACCAGATCAGAATTTGTTTGCTTGGTTTCAGCATGTAACTATGACTCATGTTTATATTATATTATTATTTGCGAAACTATAGAAGAAAAAAGCTCGCACTAACCTGGGTACCAGAGGTTCTCTCGTGGCACGCTTTATTTTCATGAGATGTCGGGGCCGGAGGCCGGCAACGAGCGACGAAGCCGAAAGTGAACCTCTGGCCAACAGCGCCTTGATTTACCGTGCTGGATAGACCTTGACCTTCTAATCCTATTCAATTCAAATTTCCTGTGAACAAATGGAAGTTGAAATATAGTTGTGACAAGAATACGGCGCCTGTTGTTCTAATTTCAATTACAAAATAAACACATTGGAAAATTTATAAAAGCTGTAATTGGTACTTAAAGTCGTTTTTCGGCTCATTATCACAGAAAGATTGTTTGTAATCTCTTGTAATTTTCTCTTCGAAAATAACAGACACAAAACAGGATCTGGAATTGTTCGGGGAATTGTGACCATGACCCTTGCCGCGCGGCGAAGCTGTTTTCTTCACGCAAGCAAAACGGTCTTTCATCTTTTTAGGACGAATGAGAACATTGATTAGGTTTTCTTGAGTCATCGGAGGTGATCCCAATTTTTAGTTGCAAGTAGAATTCCAGTAACATTCGGAGGTCACAAACAGTTTTAAATACATGCCAGGTTGGTTCTAGAATATTTAATACCAAAAGCCGTCCTTCAGACAAAAAAAATTCTCAGCATCCCTTCGCTTTCATCGAACCCGTTAAATCTCTTCACAATTAGTTGTCCCTATATCGTTTTTTTTTCGTCCATGTTTACCAAAACCTTTTGTTGATATAAATTTATAAAACAGTAAACATGACATTTGTAACATACAACTGAACTCAAATGTTCGACACCTCGAAACCACGCATGTTGCGATCACTCGTGTGCTATTCTAGTCGCCCAATCGCAGCGCTTGATAGATCCAAAATCCCTTGGAGATCATTAGAAGCCAAACACGAAAACATCTAGATTCCGGATGTTTTCGTATAAGCGAGATTGCTATTGGCTCGGCGCTATCAAAAAAAAGAATCGCACTCTTGCCCAGAGGCTTTCTCGCGGCGAAAATATAAGAGACATGAGAGGTGTGTAATATGAGAGAGATGAGAGCGCGAGAACAGCTTCTGGCACGCAGGGTAATCCCGCACCTGATATTTGGGAGAATATGTCGACTTTGAAAGAATTTATAGAATATGTAGGTTTGGAGGATTTTTATGATAATTTTTTCAGGGAAGTTTGATATTCAAAATATTTTCTTCGTAACCACCATTTACGCAACACGTCTTTTTAGCTGCTTCAACTTTAGATGCAAATATATTGTTAACCAATTAGAATATAGAAAAAGCCTGACAATATTTTGTTGATTGATCCCTTGTGAAAAACACTGTCAAGTGCAGCTATTTCGCTCTTGTCGTAGCATTCGAGTCCCGGATAAATTCAATTGTACATCCTCCAGTCGTTTGGCGGTTTATCGGTAGCCTGCAGAACAGGCGCTTTTTGAGGTGCTTGAGAGGTAGCCTGCGTAGCAGGCGCATGAAAATTAGGGACTTTGAGCAACGACTACGGAAGCTCTTACTACGGTGACCGGAAGTAATTTTTTTCCCCGCCACGCGTCAGTTCCTCCGTAGTACGCTTCCCGAATACGTAGGAGATCATGGCGGGCCGTAGTGTGAAGTACGTAAGTATTTTGTTGTACTTTCTATGGTTAGTATGTCAATGTTTGAACTTAAATGGGAAGATTTAGGTATTTTATCCTGTTTTGGTCGCCCTTGGCGTTTTCTAAAGAATTATTTGTCGATTTTGAGCTCAAAAATGCGGTCCCAGGCGCGAAACCCAAACAACG
Source organism: Dendrophyllia cribrosa (assembly GCA_024195265.1). Classification (NCBI taxonomy): domain Eukaryota; kingdom Metazoa; phylum Cnidaria; class Anthozoa; order Scleractinia; family Dendrophylliidae; genus Dendrophyllia; species Dendrophyllia cribrosa. The sequence goes on from JAJLRJ010000004.1 coordinate 15,581,288, forward strand.
TGTTTAGCGAGCTGTGAAAGTAATCAGCTTTTACGATTCATGACGCGGCTTTTCCCAAAAATCGAATTGGAAAACCTTTCATTATGGAATTACTTCAACTATTTGAACTCATATTTCGGCATTTGTGCAAGGAAAGCGTATAATAAAGAATGTGCTTTGTTGTGAAAGACCAGCTTCGATATTTTTTCAAGGTATAATTTTGTTATTTTTTTAGGCGCATGGAATGGAGTCAAGATAATGATGCTGTGTTGTGTAAAGAAATAAGAGTTCGCGAACCCTATAAATTTAAAAAGTATAGCAGTGAAAGGGGCAAGATTTGGACCGAAATTGCATCAACGCTTAACGTAACGAAGAAGTCAAATTTCATGTCACTCAGAGAGGCGTTCGTGAGAGATACGAGGGACTCAAAGCAAAATATTTGGAGAAGATCAAAGACGAGA